>JAQQTO010000010.1:0-1200000 GCA_029884595.1 Ormosia semicastrata | reverse complement strand
ACTCTAGGAAGGATGGCTCTGATACCAAATGATATGATCCTAGAAAAAAAAAGATCATGTACAGAAATGGAACATAAGATTTTCAGATCTATCCTTGAGTGACCAACCACAATTCGAAGAAGAAGAAAACAATCAAATGGACAAGATAAGGAATTGAATGGTAGGCGCCACAATTCCAAGGGGAATTGATAAGCCAAGGTAACGATCGCCACAAGGGTCTTGGACTCTTGATAAGATCAAATGGGTTGGTTCAATGAAGAACCTAAGAGAGGCTAAACACTCTCACAATTGGAACAAATCCAAATTGAACATCCAAAGGTTTTCTTTTTTTCCATTCATCATAGATGTGTACATATATAGAGTTTAGGGGCTGCATAGAATATTTATACAAAAGATCACCATAATTGTGACAAATTCCTCATAAAAGCAATACCTAATCCACTAAGTGGCTAATTAAAGCAAATAAAGACAATTAAGTGGATAATAAAAATGGTTCATGACTTCTAAAAAGGAGTTACTTAGGCATGCAAGCCAAAGGTTGCCCTCTCAAGAAACTTAATAAAAATGTGCACCGTCCACCCACAAAGTTTATTACACTTTATTTAATAGAAATAAAGTAGAAAATTTCATCCAAAAATTCGTCTTCAACTTCCAGACCATTTTTCACCATGATAGAAGCCGAATCTGGTCAAGAAGCAAGAAATAAGATTTGTAGATAAGTTCTTTATCTTTCTCACACACTAAAGAATGCACCAATCGAAGATTTGTAGCGCAAGATATAGCCAAAACAAGTTAATAGGTTCATCACCAATGAAAAATAAAATTTTCATCAAAAATCAAATTGGCCTTAAATTGGACATCATTCTTGGTTTGCATCACTTAATAAAGGACAAGAGACTTTGTGTGCCTAAAAGTTCAATTAGGGAATTGCTTGTTCAAGAGACACATGAAGGGGGCTTAATGGGACACTTTGGGGTGCAAAAGACATATGACATCTTGCATGAGCATTTTTACTAGCCCCACATGAAACATGATGTACATAAGCTGTGTGATAAGTGTCTTGTTTATAAAAAGGTTAAGTCTAGGGTCATACCGCATGGATCATATACTCCATTGCCTGTTCCTGAACACCCTTGGATTGATATTTCTATGGATTTTGCTCTAGGTTTGCTTCAGTCTAAGGGAGGGAAGGATTCTATTTTTGTGGTGGTTGACAGGTTTTCAAAGATGGCTCACTTCATACCATGCAAGAAGGTGGACGATGCATGTCATGCAGCTGATTTATTCTTCAAAGAGGTGGTAAGACTGCATAGTTTACCTAAGAGTATTGTAAGTGATCGGGACTCTAAATTCCTTAGTCATTTTTGGTGGACCTTGTAGGGAAAGATAGGCATAAAACTATTATTTTCTACTACTTGCCATCCCCAAACTGATGGGCAAACAGAGGTTGTAAATAGGACTTTAGCTACTCTCCTTAGAGCTGTTCTAAAGAAAAATCATAAGTCTTGGGAGGAATGTTTGCCACATGTTGAGTTTGCATATCATGGGGCTATACATAGTGCTACTCAGTTTTCACCTTTTTAAATTGTATATAGTTTTAATCCTTTGACTCCTTTGGATTTATTGCCTTTACCTAACATTTCTCAATTGCAACATAAGTCTGGGCAGGCTAAAGCTGATTATGTCAAGAAATTGCATGAGAAGGTTAAGGCCCAAATTGAGAAGAAAATGGAATGGTATGCTAAGCATGCAAACAAAGGAAGGAAGAAGGTAACATTTGAACCAGGTGATTAGGTATGGGTACACTTCAGGAAGGAAAGATTTCCATCTTAAAGGAAGTCTAAGCTTATGCCAAGAGGAGATGGACCTTTTCAAGTATTGGCAAAGATCAATGACAATGCATATAAGATTGACTTGCTAGGTGAGTATGGTGTGAGTGCTACCTTTAATGTGGCTGATTTGTCTTTTTATGATGCAGGTGATGAATTAACAGATTTGAGAACAAATGCTTCTCAAAAAGGAGGGAATGATGAGGACTTCATGGGAGAAGCCCAAGCCCAGGCCCAAGTCCAGAAAGAAGTCCAAGATCCAATACAAGGTCTAGGAGGACCCATGACAAGAGCAAGAGCTAAAACGGCCCAAGAAGAACTTAAAAGGATGATGAACAACTTCTTAGAGGCCCAACATTAGATTGAAGCCCAACACGTGGAGTCTAGGGTTTACACATGCATAACCCACTTGGAATGAAAGGAAAAGAGCCAAAAGAGTCAATCTGAACTTTCAAGACCTTTATATATTTTTGGGACTGTTTTTATTTTTATTTTCTATTGCATTCTAGTTCTATTTGGTGTATGGCTGTGTTCAAAAAAATATATTTTGTCCACAGCAGGATTAGAACCCAGGCACTTGAAGCTGAATATGTCTCCTTAACCACTAGAACATATCAGTGATGCTTATGCTAAGGGGATTTGTTTTTATTTTTGTTAAGTCCTAAATGAACAAACCTCTAAACTGAATTGTACTAAAATATTTGGAGATCATTAGAGAGGAAAACACACACATTTTGTGAATTTACACAAAACTGAGAGTTTTGCTCTGCTAGGGTTCTTCCTTGCATCATTTGATCTTATCAAGAATTAACCAATTCTTGTGGTGATCCTTCTTAGCTTATCAAACTAGGTTTGTGGCGCCATTCCTATCTTATTTCTTTTCATCAATTTCGTATCTAGTTCTTCCTTCTAATTTCGCCTTTTCCTCAGTCTTCATCTCAATTTTCTTACACTCGTATCTTAAGTTATAAATACTCTTTTTCGGTGATTCTTGAGTCTAAATCGTGTTTCAGAAAGGGATCTATCACCTCGTTTTAGAATCATGCAATTCCAATGTCTATAGCATGAGATATGGATGCTACATAAAAATGGATAGAATCAATTCTTTTCTTTCTTTATTCTTCCTTTCAATTTCATCTTCCAATTTTTGTTTGTTCTAGTCCTAGTTAGATCTAAATTCAAGAGGCTTAAGGAAAACCTCATCAGCTTTCTTGGTCCTAGCTCTTGTCATAGGTCCACCAAGTCCTTGTAGTGCTCATTGATCCATGCTCCTTAGTGGGCTCACATCAGACATCCTATCCCTAGACTTGATGATTTGCTTGATGAATTATATGGTGATTGTTTATTTTCTAAAATTAATTTGAAAACCGGGTACCATCAAATTAGGATAAAGGAAGGGGATGTATGAAAAACTGCCTTTAAAACTAAATATGGATTGTATGAATGGTTGGTAATGCCTTTTGAATTAAAAAATGAACCTAGCATTTTCATGAGACTTATGAACCATGTCTTAAGGGATTTTCTAGGCAAGTTTGTTGTTGTGTATTTTGATGATATCTTGGTATATAGCAAAAGCCTAGATGAATATCATGAACACTTAAGGGTTGTTTTGCATGTGTTAAGAAAAGAAAAGTTGTATGCTAATTTACAAAAATATACTTTTTGTACGAATCATGTGATCTTCCTCGGTTTTGTTGTAAATTCAAAAAGGGTTCATGTTGACAAAGAGAAAATTAAGGTCATTCAAGAGTGGCCAACCCCTAAAAATGTGAGTGAAGTGAGGAGTTTTCATGGCTTGGCTAGTTTCTATAGGAGGTTTGTTAAAGACTTTAGTACATTGGCTGCACCTCTTAATGAAATTGTCATGAAAAATGTTGTGTAGGTGGGGAGAAACAAGAGCATGCATTTAATGAGCTTAAGGAAAGACTTCCTCATACACTAATACTCGTTTTGCCTAATTTTGCTAAATCTTTTGAAATTGAATGTGATGCTTCTAATGTTCGTGTTGGAGCTATTTTAATGCAAGAAGGGCATCCAACTACTTATGTTAGTGAGAAATTAAGTGGTGCTGCCCTTAATTATCCTAACTATGATAAGGAATTGTGTGCCTTAGTGAGAGCTTTGCAAACATGGCAACATTATCTTTTGTCCAAAGAGTTTGTTATCCATACTGATCATGAGTCCTCAAAGTACTTGAAAGGACAAGGAAAGTTGAATAAGAGGCATGCCAAGTGGGTTGAGTTTCTTGAACAATTCCCATATGTGATCAAGCATAACAAAAGGTAAGGTCAACATAGTGGCACATGCACTTTCAAGAAGGTATACCTTACTCTCTACCCTTGAAACAAAATTGTTTGGGCTTGAATGCATTAAAGAATTGTATGAGCATGATAAAGATTTTTCCCATATCTATGCTAGTTGTTTGCATTCGGATCAAAATGGGTATTTAAGGCACCAATGATTTTTGTTTAAAGAAAAGAGATTATGTGTACCCAAAAGTTCCATAAGAGAGTTGCTTGTGAGGGAGGCGTATGAAGGGGGATTAATGGGGCATTTTGGGGTTCAAAAGACTTTAGACATGTTGTACGAACATTTTCATTGGCCACACATGAAACATGATGTGCAAAAGTTTTGTGAAAAATGCATTATTTGTAAAAAGTCTAAATCTAAAGTAATGCCTCATGGACTTTATACAGCTTTACCTATTCCTGATTTTCCTTGGATAGATTTGTCAATGGATTTGGTTGTAACACTGCCCCGGACAAAGAATGGTAAGGATTCAATTTTTGTGGTGGTGGATAGGTTTTCTAAAATGATATATTTTATACCATGTAAAAAAGTTGATGATACTTGTCATGTTGCTGAATTGTTCTTCAAAGAAGTGGTAAGGCTTCATGGCCTTCCAAGAAGTATTATTTCAGATCGTGACACAAAGTTCTTAAGTCACTTTTGGAGGACTTTGTGGTCTAAGTTGGGTACAAAGCTTCTTTTCTCCACTACTTGCCATCCCCAAACGGATGGGCAAACAAAGGTAGTTAATAGGACACTGTAAGACTTAAGTCTTCAAATTTAATCCTTCATCACCTACATCAAAAGGACTTAAGTCAACCACATTAAATTTTGCACTAACCCCATACTCACCTGGTAGGTCAACTTTGTAGGCATTGTCATTGATTCTTTCTAAGATTTGGAGGGGTACATCTCCTCTAGGTAAGAGCTTAGATTTCCTTTGCAAAGGAAACCTTTCTTTTCGCATGTGTACCCACACCCAATCTCCTGGTTCAAAAACAACTTGCCTCTTTCCCTTGTTTGCTTGCTTAGCATATTGCTCCATCTTCCATCTTCCTTTCAATTTGAGTCTTGACTTATTTATGGAACTTCCTCACATATTCAGCTTTTGCCTGTCCATCCTTATGAATTAAAGAAGAAACATTAGGTAGAGGCAGTAAATCAAAGGAGGTGAGGGGATTAAAACCATATACAATCTCAAAAGGAGAAAACCTATTAGTAGCAAGCACAGCCCTATTATAATCAAATTCAGCAAGAGGTAAGCATTCTTTCCTGGTTTTGATGTTTCTCTTGATGATTAATCACAGCAAGGTCGATAGGGTCCTATTCACCACCTCAGTTTGCCCATTGGTTTGTGGATGGCAAGTGGTAGAGAAAAGTAGCTTAGTCCCAAGCTTGTTCCAAACGGTCCTCCAAAAATGGCTTAGGAATTTTGAGTCCTTATATGAGACTATGCTTTTGGGCATTCCATGAAGCCTCACCACTTCTTTGAAGAACAAGTCCGTCACATGAATGATGTCATCCACCTTATGGCGAGGGATGAAGTGGGCCATCATGGAGAATCTATCCACCACCACAAAAATGGAGTCTCTTCCTTTTTTGAGTGGGGCAAACCTAGCATAAAGTCCATAGTAAAGTCAATCCAAGGGGAATCAGGAATAGGTAGGGGGTATAGAGTCCATGAGGCATTACCTTTGATTTGGTTCTTTTACAAAAAATGCACCTATCACAAATTTTATACACATCATGCTTCTTGCTCGGCCAATAAAAATGCTCATGCAACACATGTAAAGTCTTTTGAATCCCAAAGTGACCCATTAATCCCCCCTCATGAGCTTCCCTAAGCAATAATTCACGCAAAGAGCTCTTAGGCACACACAAACGTTTTTCTTTGAATAAATACCCATCTTGCCTAAAGAACCCCTATGCGCCCCTTTTTCAGATGCAGCATACATCTTGAAGAAATCGTCATCATGCACATACAACTCCCTTATATGTTCAAAACTAAGCATTTTTGTTTCAAGAGTAGCTAATAAGGTATACCTCCTGGAAAACGCATCAGCTACTATGTTTACTTTCCTTTGCTTGTGTTTGATCACATAGGAAAATTGTTCAAGGTATTCCACCCACTTGGCATGCCTCTTATTAAGCTTACCTTGTCCTTTCAAAGATTTTAGTGACTCATGATCACCGTGAATTACAAACTCTTTTGGCAAAAGGTAGTGCTGCCAAGTGTGCAAATCCCTTATAAGTGCATACAATTCTTTATCATAGGTGCAGTAATTTAAAACAGCTCCGTGTAATTTCTCACTAAAGTATGCAATGGGGTGACCCTCTTGTAATAAAACAGCCCCAATCTCAATATTTGATGAATCATACTTAAGTTCAAAAGACTTAGAAAAATTAGGCAATGCAAGTATGGGTACATGAGTGAGTCTATCTTTGAGTGTATTGAAACTTGTCTCTTGATCCTCCCCCCACCTAAAACTCATATTTTTCTTAACAACTTCATTTAAAGGGGTGTCTATGGTGCTGAAATCTTTTACAAACCTTCTATAGAAGCTGGCTAACCCATGAAAGCTTCTTACCTCACTACCAGACTTAGGGGTAGGCCACTCCCTAATGGTTTTTATCTTTTCTTTAATAACTTGCACTCCTTTAGCACTCACAACAAAGCCTAGGAACACTACATGGTCGGTGCAAAAGACACATTTCTCTAAATTAGCATACAACTTTTCTTTTCTAAGCATACTCATCACAGTCCTAAGATGTTCTAGGTGCTCTTCTAAGGTTATAGATCAGGATGCCATCAAAGTATACTACTACAAACTTGCCTAGAAACTCTCTCAACACCTAGTTCATGAACCTCATAAATGTGGTAGGCCCAATTGTAAGCCCAAAAGGCATCACCAACCACTCATACAATTCATGCTTAGTCTTAAAGGCTGTCCTCCACTCATCCCCTTCCCTTATCCTAATTTGATGGTACCCACTTCTTAAATCCACTTTAGAAAAGTAACATGCACCATACAATTAATCAAGCAAATCATCTAGCTTAGGGATGCGATGCCTATATTTTACAGCTATATTATTTACAACCCTACAATCAGTACACATTCTCCAAGTTCCATCCTTTTTGGGGACAAGTATGACAGGCACGGCACAAGGACTTAAACTTTCCCTCACCCAACCTTTTTGCATCAAATCCTCCACTTGTTTCTGAATTTCCTTAGTTTCCTCAAGATTTGTCTTATAGGCAGGCTTATTGGGACAAGAGGCTCCCGGGATGAAAGTCCATTTGATGTTCAATCACCCTCAAGGGTGGTAGTCCAGGAGGGACACTCTTAGGAAAGACATCTTCAAAGTCCTGCAAAAGAAAATCAACTTCACTAGGTAGAGGGTTAGAGTTACAATTTAAGTAGAAGTTCTTGTATACGCAAATGTACATTTTTTGATTTGCAAAGCAAGCCCTCTTAATCTCACTCTCCCTAGCAATTAAACATTCGTTTTTTTCTCATTTGCAAGTTCTTGGTCCCTATTCTTTGCTTCCTCTATTGATTTTATTTTTATGTCTTTCTTCTCTTCCTCCTTTCTTAGCTTCAAGGCCACTTGGTCTTCACAAACCTGTTTGGGAGTAAGGGGTACAAGGGTTACCTTTGAGGAATTATGAACAATGGAATACTTGTTAGTGAAACCATCATAAATAGCATGCTTATTAAATTTCCAAGGCCTTCCAAGCAAAATATGGCCAGCCTCCGTGGGAACAACATCACATGAAACATCATCTTTATACTTACCAATTGACAAACTTTTCATCACTTGTTGATTCACCATTAATTCACCATTCTCACATAGCCATTGAAGCTTGTATGGTCGGGGGTGAGGAGTTGTTTTAAGGTCAAGTTTTCTTACCAAGTGAGTGCTTGTCACATTGGTGCAACTTCCCCCATCAATAATCAAAGAGCACACCTTCCCTTGAATGAGGCATTTTGTATGAAAAATGTTCTCTCTTTGGCTTTCATCTTTCTCTTTAGTTTGACTTCCCAACAATCTTCTTACCACCAATAAGTCTCCCTCTTATGGAATAGCCTCACAAACACTTTCCTCCTCACTTGATGAAATAGAAGAAGATTCACTAGTGATGCTTCCATTGTCCCTCATCACCATTGTTTTCTTATTTGGGCATTGAGACTTTATGTGTCCCCTTCCCAAACACTTGAAGCATTTTATGTCCTTATTTCTAGAAGTAGAAGATGAAGTGGAAGTAGTAGGCAAGGTAGCCTTAGGGGCAGCCACGGGTTCCTTTGGACTAGAAGAGGACCCCTCCTTCTTTTGCTTGTCCTTCTAACATGTTGGGTTGAAGTTGGAAGAAGCCTTCTTAATATGATCCAAGTTGGATGCATATTATTTTTACAGATCGTCCTTAAGTTGATTTAGTGTTTCAAAGAATGAAACGATGAACAGTACCTTATGAACAGTAACTGATGAACAATGTCATGAATAGTGCATGTGAATAGTGCATGAACAGTAAAAAAATAGAAAAGATGGAAAAAGGAAAAGGAATAGGAAGAAGAAGACGCCACACTCTTAGAGAGTGATAAGTCAAGCAAAGATTAGTCACAAAGGTAAGGAAGCCTTTGATAAGAACCAAGATGGCTCAACCAAGAACCAAAGAGAATGAAATTCTCACAAATGGATTCAATCCAAATTCACATCCAAGAGTCCTTTCATTCATGTTTTAGGCACATACTTATAGGAAAATGGGGTGCATAGAATATGCATACAAAATGGTCATCATAATGTGACAAATTCCCCATAAAAAGCAATAACTAATCCATTAAGTGGCAAATTAAGGCATTAACTAGAAAATAGGAGTTACCTAGGCATACAAACCAAAGGTTGCCCTCCCAAAAAAGTGCACCATCCACACAGACATGTTTATTACACTTTATTTAATAGAAATAAACTAGAAAATGCTACTTTAGAGAAGTAGACGTCTAAGCTATCATGGGTCTTCAAGTTGGATGAGATAAATGACCAACTTGGGCTCTACTCCATCAAGACTTGAATTTGGACTTGCTTCAATTAAAGTTGTCACCATTTGATTTAGGACTTCTTGGGCTTTCTTGGTCCTAGCTCTTATGATAAGTCCACCATGTTCTTATAGTGCTCCTTGATCCATGCTCCTTAGTGGGCTCACATCATCCTCTCATTCTTTAAGTGAATTCGACCTCGAATTGAAATCTTCATCACCTACATCAAAAGGAGACAAATCAGCCACATTGAAAGTTGCACTAACACCATACTCACCTGGAAGGTCTATCTTATAGGCATTATCATTGATCTTGACCAACACTTAGAATGGCACATCTCCTCTTGGTTGAAGCTTGGATTTCCTTTGTGAAGGAAATCTCTCTACTCTCATGTGCACCCAAACCCAATCTCCAAGTTCAAATACTACCTTCCTCCTCCCTTTGTTGCCTTGCCTAACATAGCTTTCAGTCTTCTTCTTAATTTGAGCCTTGACATATTCGTGTAACTTCCTTACAAATTTAGCTTTAGCCCTGCCATCTTTATGCTTTAAAATTGAAGAGTTAGGCAATGGTAATAAATCAAGAGGAGTTAGAGGATTAAATCCATAAATAACCTCAAAAAGAGAATATTAAGTAGTACTATGAACAGCCCTATTATAAACAAATTCCACATGAGGCAAACACTCCTCCTAAGACTTAATGTTCTTCTTTATTACAGCCCTAAGAAGGGAAGAAAGTGTCCTATTAACTACCTCAGTTTGTCCATCCGTTTGGGGATGGCAAGTAGTCGAGAAAAGAAGCTTTGTACCCAGCTTACCCCACAAAGTCCTCCAAAAGTGACTTAAGAACTTTATGTTACGATCTGAAACAATACTTCTTGGAAGGCCATGAAGCCTTACCACTTCTTTGATGAACAATTCAGCAACATGACAAGTATCATCAACTTTTTCACATGGTATAAAATGTGCCATTTTAGAAAACCTATCCACCACCACAAAAATTGAATCCTTACCATTCTTTGTCCGGGATAGTCCTACAACAAAATCCATTAACAAATCTATCCAAGGAAAATCAAGAATAGGCAAAGGAGTATAAAGTCCATGAGGCATCACTTTAGATTTAAACTTTTTACAAACAATACATTTTTCACAAAACTTTTGCACATCATGTTTCATGTGTGGCCAACGAAAATGTTCGTGCAACATGTCTAAAGTCTTTTGAACCCCAAAATGCCCCATTAGTCCCCCTTCATGCGCCTCCCTCGCAAGTAACTCTCTTATAGAACTTTTGGGCACACATAATCTTTTTTCTTTAAACAAAAATCCTTGGTGCCTAAAATACCCATTTTGAGCCCAATGCAAACAATTAGCATAGATATGGGAAAAATTTTATCATGCTCATTCAATTCTTTGATGCATTCAAGCCCAAACAATTTTGTTTCATGGGTAGAGAGTAAGGTATACCTTCTTAAAAGTATATCCGCCATAATGTTGGCCTTACCGTTCTTATGCTTGATCACATATGGAAATTGTTCAAGAAACTCAACCCACTTGGCATGCCTCTTATTCAACTTTCCTTGTCCTTTCAAGTACTGTAAGGACTCATGATCACTATGGATAATAAACTCTTTGGGCAAAAGATAATGTTGCCATGTTTGCAAAGCCCTCACCAAGGCATACAATTCCTTATCATAGGTGGGATAATTAAGGGCAGCACCACTTAATTTTTCACTAAAATATGCAATTGGATGCCCTTCTTGCATTAAAACAGCTCCAATACCAACATTAGAAGCATCACATTCTATTTCAAAAGATTTAGCAAAATTAAGCAAAGCAAGTATTGGTGTATGAGTAAGTCTTTCCTTAAGTTCATTAAATGCATGCTCTTGTTTCTCCCCCCATCTAAACACAACATTTTTCTTGACAATTTCATTAAGAGGTGTAGCCAATATACTAAAGTCTTTAACAAATCTCCTACAGAAACTAGCTAAGCCATGAAAGCTCCTCACTTCACTCACATTTTTGGGGTTGGCCCTTCTCGAATGGCCTTAATTTTCTCTTTGTCAACATGAACCCCTTTTGAATTTACAACAAAACCAAGGAAGATCGCATGATCTGTACAAAAAGTACATTTTTCCAAATTAGCATACAACTTTTCTTTTCTTAACACATGCAAAACGGCCCTTAAGTGTTCATGATGTTCATCTAGGCTTTTGCTATATATCAAGATATCATCAAAATACATAACAATAAACTGGCCTAGAAAATCCCTTAAGACATAGTTCATAAGTCTCATGAAAGTGCTAGGTGCATTTGTTAAACCAAAAGGCATTACCAACCATTCATATAATCCATATTTAGTTTTAAAGGCAGTTTTCCATTCATCCCCTTCCCTTATCCTAATTTGATGGTTGTAACACCCTTTCTGGGGATGTCACATTTATGATGCAGAAAAATAAAAATAAATAAAATCCTTACCCAAGTTATAAAAACATTTGATACTTAAGTAATATTTGTGATATATGTATATATATATATTTTTTTTTCCTTTTATAGTTATTACGTTAAATAAAATAACATGGAACACCAAATAAAACAAAACATGATTACACCATAATATACATATGATTCTTGTCTGAAGTACATAATTAATTTACAACTATTAACATTCAATAGAAACAGTAAAAAGACAGTATACTACTCAAGCATAACACCTAAGATATGAGCCCTCGTCATAAGACAAATTCCTTAGTTAGGAATGTCTTGACCGATAGAAATTCGACCCAAAAGTGTATCGAAATTCTCTCTAGGAGTATAGTGAAACTCGTCCCACAACTCCCTAATAGGTAGAATAATCTCTACGAAAGCAACCGTGTAACGTGTAGTAACCAACTCTGCCGAGTCCTACTTACGATAAGGTCACGTTTCCACTTGTACTCTATGTGTCCCGTGTCCCGGTGGACATACCAAGCCTCGGCGCCTTCGAGAAATTGTAGCCTAAAGAAACCTAATTGATCTCGCCTTGCCGCCATTGTAGTCTTCAATGATGTAAACATAAAGTAGAAACAGACAAAACAATACAATAAAGAGGTGAGACAATCTACACCATTACCCGCATGGCAATAAAGAAAACGACAATACAAACAGATATTACAACCACAAGCAGATATTACAATAACACATATTATTTTATCATATACGAGTAAAGTAATTTAATACATCATGCATAATATATCTAAGCAATAGATCATGCATTTTATCACGGTTTATAGTAAGCAAGAAATACAAATAATGTATGAACAAGTAAAGTGCAGATAATGCATGAACAGTAAAATGCAGGTAATGCATGAACAGTAAAATGTAGGTAATGCATGAACATACACTGACTCGTTCCTACTCCATGGAGCTAAACGTGAATATCTGAGAGAATGATCCGAATAGAAACTAATAATACTTTATGGTGCCCAACCAAACTATTGCCTTTGTCAAACGTCGTGTCTATAGCCCACACCCAAAACATCGTGTAGCAGTACACAGTCCAAACATCGTGTACCACAGGCATAGTACTTATTAATCTCCTCAAGATCTCGATTAAGAATAGTGCTTGTCAAGATCATTAGTGTGTTGCCCAGTTACCACGGCCCAGAGGTGCTACCACTGTCCCACATATGGGATCCTCCGTACACTAATGCCTCCAAGTTCATAAATGAACCACACTACGCTTATCACACCAATTACGGTGTAATTCACCTCATCAATCAATCGCCAATTATAAACCAAATTGGCACAACACTCTAAACATGATCTAAAATTACAAAAATAACCTTATAAACCAAATTTTTCATAATTACGAAAAATTACCAAAATTACCAAAATACCCTTAGTCACAAAATACCAAAATATAGTACGTCCCACACCGACAAGATTACATCTCAACAAAGATAGCACGTCCCACCTTTGACAAGACTATACCGCAACATGTCTGGGTCCACCACTTTGGCCCGACAAAGAAAACCGATAGTATTTTTCAGTCGCGTAGGAATTTTATCGCATTTTCACAATCTCGTTGTTTTCACAAATGTTTTAAAATCGTGTAAACATATTTTGACATTTTTAAACATCGCAAAATCTTTTAAATCATTTTCTCAATCGCGTAGGATTTTTAATTCATTTTCTTAACCGAATAGCTTAAAATTATCATTTTTAATATGTGTAAAACTATATCTAATACTTTTAAAATACGTAATGTATTTTCCTTGTGTTCTAAATATAGTATGGAATCTTTTCATTTTAAGCGTCTGATTTTAGTAAATTTTGGCGATATTTTTGCCTATAAAATCAAGATAAGGTATTTTTAACATTTTCCTCTAAATATAGTTTATTTTATTTTTACCCAATAATTTCACTTCGAAACTTACTAACGCGCTTCAAAATTAATAGAATGAGCTCTACGTTAGTATTTTTCAAGCGTCTGATTTAATTCTTATTTAAACTAAATTCTACTAAGTTAAAATTCTAAGACTGAATTAATTCCTTTGATTTTCTCAATTTGTTTAATAAAATTATTACCTATCCTATCTTAGAAAATAAAATGGAATGTTGGCCAAATCAAAAAAAATAAAATGATGTTTGATTATACACTAAATGGCATGTTGGCCATAATTAACTTAAATCATTTTTAATTTAATTATTTTACCTAGATTACTCAAATCAGTAATTTAGAAAATTGCTGAGAACATTTTGGTTCTCTTTTTGGATGTAAGGTAGTGAGCCTCATAGTGTATTCTTTGGAATACTCATGCATTTCGTACATGTTATTCACATCCTACTTTAATAATTATATAATTATAAACACATACAATTATTAAATCACATATAATATACATACAATATATTTAAAGCCATAAACATGCATAACAAAAATAATAAAAGCTATAATCATGCATAGCAAAATAAATCACAAATAAGAAAGCATTTAAACAATCACAAAAAATAATAAAAAAAACATAAACAATCACACAATAATAATACAAGCAATAAAACAATCACACAAATGAATCCTTATGGATTCTACACACACATACAAATCCATTTTCTCATCACCATACAAGGTTGATGAGATTAAATCTCCTCTTACCTCTTGTAGACAAATTAATCGGTAAGATCTCCTCCTTTCCTCTAAATTTCGTACAAGCTCCAAAATAATTCCTAAAATTCTTAAATAATTAGTAAAAACACATACAAGGTACAAAATAGAGAAACCATGGAACAAGCATGGTTAGAAAAATTAAAAATTCAATTTTGAACCATAGAAACCAAACTTACCCTTAAGGAAGTAAGCAAGAAGTGGAATTTTAGGCAAGATAGAGTAGGAATTTGGGAAAAGTTTGTGAATGAAAGATGCTTAGAATAGTATTTGGCTTTAGGAAATATGGTTAGATAAAATTATAGATGTTTGGTAGTGTTAGTATAGGTGTGGGCGAATTGAGTGAGAAGAAAAGGAAAGAGAAGTGCTCTTGGTTCTTTGGTGTTTTAGAGAGAAAATTGGATATCTAAGAGTGATAAGAGTGAAAATAAAAGTGAGGAATGATTGAAGTGAGGCTGCTGCCGTGGGGTGCTATTTGGGTGGCTTAAGTGATAAGCTTTGCATGGAAAATATCACAAAAGTGTGCACATGGCCAAGCACATGGCTTATGTCATGTTGGAAGCTTCTTGATCCTTGGAGAACCAAGCCAACTAAGGCTCCTTGCTGCTGCCTCACAGGTGAAATCCTCCTCCATTTAAGTATTAAATTGCTTTCCATTTATATCTAATTATATGCTAATTAAATAGATAATTAATTTGGTTAAATATCCTAATCAATTTAGATTAATATTCTAATAATATAACTAATTAGTTTAATATATTTTAACATATATTATAACCTTTAATCAATATTAGGATATCTAATTAATGTTTAAATTATAATTAATTAGGAATTAAACTAGTTCTCTTAGTTTGCTAATTAAGTAATTAGATTAGTCAAATTAGAATTAATTAGCTACTAATTAAATTCAAGCCTACAATTGTTGACTTAATCCTAACCCTTGGTTCATCTTTAATCCTTAGCCCTAGATTAGATCTAAGGTAGATATTACTTGGTCATAAACCTATCTTTCTAATCTCACCATTGATTAGATCAATCGGCTAAGATTAAAGCTTCTAAAGTAAGCTTTATAATCCAATGGTTCACAAAGAAGTCAATGCTTCTTTTGTTGACTCTTTCTAATTGGTTTAGAAAGTCAAGCCATCCATTTTGACCATTTCCTATTGGTTTAGATTTCTACCCAACAAGATCGTTGATCATTACACTAAACGTGGGCCCCACGAACTTTTTCGGTCCACAAATAATTTTTCTAACTTGTTTTTGAGACAAGTAGATCACTGTTGAATAAAATAATATTATAAAAATATAAAATTATTTTATTGTACGCTTAAATCCGAAAAATTACGAGATTAATATATATATCAATCAATTGGGTTTAGTAAGATCCCCACTCCAATTAATTAAAATAAGATTTATCCTAGAGCCGAGAAAATTTTTATTTTCTTAGGTCGGAGTAAATCACATACAACAATCAAGTACACTCACGGAACAGTCAAATTAAATTTACTGCTCACAGAATTCACAAAACAGTACAAATCGGGACTATATTGTAATTATCCCAAAAGTTGGGGTGTTACAATGGTACCCACTTTTCAAATCAATTTTAGAAAACAAACAAGCACCATATAATTCATCAAGCAAATCATCAAGTCTAGGTATAGGATGTCTATACTTGATTGTGATGTTGTTCACAGCCCTACAATCTGTGCACATCCTCCAACTTCTATCCTTTTTAGGCACTAGGATAACTAGGACAACACATGGACTTAAGCTTTCTTGCACCCATCCTTTTTGCATCAACTCCTCCACTTACTTTTATATTTCTTTGGTCTCTTGAGGATTACTGCTATAGGCTGGCCTATTGGGTAATGATGCACCCAAAATGAGGTTAATGTGGTGTTCTTTCCCCCTTAAAGGAGGTAGGCCGTGAGGCATTTCTTTTCGAAACACATCACCATATTCCTGCGAAAGAGTTTTAACACCACTAGGCAAAGAGAATTCATTAGGAGCATTACTATTCAAATAGAATTATTTACAATAAAGCATATATAGGGGGTGCCTTGAAATTAAAGCCCTTTTCACCTCATTTTTTGTTGCCAAATAACTCTTTTTTCTCTCACTATTTTTATTCTTTTTCACTTTGTCATCACTCTTTTTTTCACTCCCTCTTTCTTTTTGCTCTTGCTCTTTCTTTTCTCTCATCTTAAGTTGGTCCTCACTTACTTCTTTTGGGGTCGTGAATCCATCATGGTTGGCCTTCCTATCAAATTGCTAATGCCTCCCAAGTAACATATGACTTGCCTCCATGAGTACCACATCATATAGAACACTATCATGATACTTTTCAATGGAGAAACAAACTTCAACTTGCTTGTTCACAGTCTACTCACCAACTTCACTAAGCCATTGAAGTCTATATGGCCGTGAGTGTGGCTTAGTCACAAGATTCAATTTAGAAACTATTCTAGTACTAGCGACATTAGTATAACTCCCACCATCAATAATTAAAGAACCAAAACTGAGAAAATTAAAAATTTCAAATACATAATTAAATAAAATTGACTAAGAAGAAATCATGCCCCCACATTTGGGCCCTTCATCAACTTGTATCATTTGGACCATCTTGGGTACTCCTTCTTCTAGAATGGGCTTGAGTGAGAGAAAGTGATTAACTTCTTTGTCTAAAACCTCCTTAGCCTTCTTTGCTCTTGACCTTGTCATTGGGCCTCCAAGTCCTCACAGAGCATCTTTGGGCATTGGGCCCGTTGGGCTTCCACTTGAGCTTCCTTGGTCTCCATCATGTTGTTCCCAAGGAGGCCGGCCATATTTTGCTTAGAAGGCCTTGGCAATTTGATAAGCATGCTATTCATGATGGTTTCACTAACAAGTACTCTTTTGTTCATAATTCCTTAAAGGTAACCCTCTTACCTCTTACTCCCAAACAGGTTTGTGAAGACCAAGTGGCCTTGAAGCTAAGAAGGGAGCAAGAGAAGAAAGACGTAAAAATAAAATCAAAGTGGGAAGTAAAGAATAGGGACCAAGAACTTGTAAATGAGAAAAAAGTGAATGTTTAATTGTTAGGGAGAGTGAGATTAAGAGGGCTTGCTTTGCAAAGTAAGAGATGTATATTTATGTATACAAGGACTTGTACTTAAATTGTAACTCTAACCCTCTACATAGTGAAGTTGATTCTCTTTTGCAGGACTTTGAAGATGACTTTCCAAAGAGTATCCCTCCTGGACTACCACCCTTGAGGGGGATTGAACATCAAATGGACTTCATCCCGGGAGCCTCTTTGCCCAATAAGCCCCCTATAGGAAAAATCCTGAGGAAACTAAGGAAATTCAGAAACAAGTGGAGGATTTGATGCAAAAAGGATGGGTGAAGGATAGTTTAAGTCCTTGTGTCGTGCTTGTCATACTTGTCCCCAAAAAGGATGGCACTAGGAGAATGTGTATTGATTGTTGGGCTGTAAATAATATAACTGTAAAATATAAGCACCCAATCTCTAGGCTAGATGATTTGCTTGATGAATTTCATGGTGCATGTTACTTTTCTAAAGTGGATTTAAAAAGTGGATACCATCAAATTAGGATAAGGGAAGGGGTGAGTGGAAGACAGCCTTTAAGATTAAGCGTGGATTATATGAGTGGTTGGTGATGTCTTTTGGTTTTACAAATACGCCTAGCTCCTTTATGAGGTTGATGAACCATGTGTTGAGAGAGTTTCTAGGCAAGTTTACAGTAGTATACTTTGATGACATCTTGATCTATAACATAACCTTAGAAGAGCACCTAGAACACTGATGACAACCAAATTGATAGGTTGCCTTTTTTGATGATCTTAGGTTGAATTTTCAAGAACACTTTGTTAAGATTGAAGCATGCTTAGATTAAACATTTTGTGTTCATTTCAAGATAGGAAGAAAAAAAGAAGAAGATGGGTGAAGATTAGAGATGGATGGTGCCACAAACCAAGGGGTTTGATAAGCTAAGTGAAGTTCGCCATAAGAATCTTGGATTCTTGATAAGAACAAGGGTGGCTCAACCAAGAACTAAAGAGAACGAAATTCTCACAAATGGATTCAATCCAAAAGTACCTTCATTCATGTATTGCCAACCTCTAAAACCGAGAAGAATCAAATCATGGAAGTGGTTATGAGAGTGAGGACAGACCTAGACATGGACCACATAGAGGAAGGAGGCATGATAGAGAGGATAGAATTGAAGGGGTCAAAATCAAAGTTCCTACCTTTCATGGGAAGAGTGATCCTGAAGCCTACTTGGAGTGGGAGATAAAGATGGAGTAAGTGTTTGATTGCAACAATTACAATGAAAGAAAGAGAGTGAAGGTAGCCACCCTTGAATTCAAAGACTATATGCACTTGTTTGGTGGGATCAAATGCAAAATGAGAGAAGAAGGTGTGAGGAGGAGCCTATTGAGACTTGGGCAGAAATGAAACATGTCATGAGAAAGAAATTTGTTCCAAATCACTACCATAGGGATCTTCATAACAAATTACAAAGATTGACCGAAGGATCCAAAAGTATTGATGAGTACCACAAGGAGATGGAGTTGGCCTTGCTTATGTCCAACATTAATGAAGATAGGGAGGCAACTATGGCTCGGTTCTTACATCAGATGAATTAAGACATTCAAGATATAGTGGAGCTTCAAAACTATGTGGAGCTTAAAGATTTAGTCCAACGAGCCATGAAGGTGGAGCGACAACTCAAGAGGAAGAAGTCCTTTTTCTTCTAAGTTTTCATCTTCAAGTTGGAAGGACAAATCAAAGAAGGAGGGTACTTCATCTTCAAAGGAGGTCGTGCCTATATCTCTTAGGAAAGAAGCCTATGGAACCATCTCCTAGAAATTGTGATGTGAAGTGTTTCAAGTGCTTGGGTCATGGACATATTGCATCTCAATATCTAACTAAAAGGACAATGGTATCAAGAAATGGATAAGTTGTCACACAATCCGAGGCTTCTAGTGAAGAAGAAAGTGGGGGGGGGGGAGAAGTAGTTCCGGAAGGAGGAGATTTGCTTATGGTGAGGAGACTTTTGGGAAACCAAGCCAAGGAACATGATGAGAGCCAAAGAGAAAACATCTTCGATACTAGATGCGTGATCCAAGGGAAGGTATGTTCTTAAATTATTGATGGTGGGAGTTGTATATTGCTCCATTTTCTTCTTAATTTGGGCCTTCACTTGTTCATGGAGTTTCTTCACTTGTAAAAGAAGGAGGGGATGATGAAGACCAAGGAGGACCATCAAGTGTGATATGATCCAAGTTGGATGCATATTGTTTTTACGGATTGTCCTTAAGTTGATTTAGTGTTTCAAAGAATGAAACGATGAACAGTACCTGGTGAATAGTAACCAATGAACAATGATATGAATAGTGCATATGAATAGTGCATGAATAGTAAAAAAATAGAAAAGATGGAAAAAGGAAAAGGAATGAGAGGAAGAAGATGCCACACTCTTAGAGAGTGATAAGTCAAGCGAAGATTCACCACAAAGGTAAGGAAGCCTTTGATAAGAACTAAGATGGCTCAACCAAGAACTAAAGAGAATGAAATTCTCACAAATGGATTCAATCCAAATTGACATCCAAGAGTTCTTTCATTTATGTTTTAGGCACCTACTTATAGGAAAATGGGGTGCATAGAATATACATACAAAATGGTCATCATAATGTGACAAATTTCCCATAAAAAGCAATAACTAATCCATTAAGTGGCTAATTAAAGCATTTACTAGAAAATAGGAGTTACCTAGGCATGCAAACTAAAGGTTGCCCTCCCAAAAATGTGCACCATTCATCCTTCATAGTTCATTACACTTTATTTAATAGAAATAAACTAGAAAATGCTATTTTAGAGTAGTGGATGTCCAAGGCATCATGGGTCTTCAAGTTGGATGAGATAAGTGACCAATTTGGGCTCCACTCCATCAAGACTTGAATTTGGGCTTGCTTAAATTAAAGTTATCACCATTTGATTAGGACTTCTTGGGCTTTCTTGGTCCTAGCTCTTATCATAGGTCCACCAAGTCCTTGTAGTGCTCCTTGATCCATGCTCCTTAGTGGGATCACATCATCCCTTCCTTCTTTAAGTGAATTCGACCTCGAATTGAAATCTTCATCACCTACATCAAAAGGAGACAAATCAGCCACATTGAAAGTTGCACTAACACCATACTCACCTGGAAGGTCTATCTTATAGGCATTATCATTGATCTTGGCCAACACTTGGAATGGCCCATCTCCTCTTGGTTGAAGCTTGGATTTCCTTTATGAAGGAAATCTATCTTTTCTCATGTGCACCCAGATCCAATCTTCAGGTTCAAACACCACCTTCCTCCCCCATTTGTTGCCTTGCCTAACATAGCTTTCAGTCTTCTTCTCAATTTGAGCCTTGACTTGTTCGTGTAACTTCCTCACAAATTCAGCTTTAGCCCTGCCATCTTTATGCTTTAAAATTGAAGAGTTAGGCAATGGCAATAAATCAAGAGGAGTGAGAGGATTAAATCCATAAACAAGCTCAAAAGGAGAATATTGAGTAGTACTATGAACAACCCTATTATCAGCAAATTCTACATGAGGTAAACACTCCTCCCAAGACTTAATGTTCTTCTTTATTACAGCCCTAAGAAGGGAAGAAAGTGTCCTATTAACTACCTCAGTTTGCCCATCTGTTTGGGGATGGCAAGTAGTGGAGAAAAGAAGCTTTATACCCAGCTTACCCCACAAAGTCCTCCAAAATTAACTTAAGAACTTTGTGTGACGATCTGAAACAATACTTCTTGGAAGGCCATGAAGCCTTATCACTTCTTTGAAGAACAATTCAGCAACATGACAAGCATCATCAACTTTTTTACATGGTACAAAATGTGCCATTTTAGAAAACCTATCCACCACAACAAAAATTGAATCCTTACCATTCTTTGTCCGGGGTAGTCCTACAACAAAATCCATTAACAAATCTATCCAAGGAAAATAAGGAATAGGCAAAGGAGCATAAAGTTCATGAGGTATCACTTTAGATTTAGACTTTTTACAAATAATGCATTTTTCACAAAACTTTTGCACATCATGTTTCATGTGTGGCCAATGAAAATGTTCGTGCAACATGTCTAAAGTCTTTTGAACCCCAAAATGCCTCATTAGTCCCCCTTCACGCGCTTCCCTCAGAAGCAACTCTCTTATAGAACTTTTGGGCACACATAATCTCTTTTCTTTAAACAAAAATCCTTGGTGCCTAAAATATCCATTTTGAGCCCAATGCAAACAATTAGCATAGATATGGGAAAAATCTTTATCATGCTTATACAATTCTTTGATGCATTCAAGCCCAAACAATTTTGTTTCAAGGGTAGAGAGCAAGGTATACCTTCTTGAAAGTGCATCCGCCACTATGTTGGCCTTACCTTTCTTATGCTTGATCACATATGGGAATTGTTTAAGAAACTCAACCCACTTGGCATGCCTCTTATTCAACTTTCCTTGTCCTTTCAAGTACTTTAAGGACTTATGATCACTATGGATAGCAAAACTCTTTGGGCAAAAGATAATGGTGCCATGTTTGTAAAGCCCTCACCAAGGCATACACTTCCTTATCATAGATGGGATAATTAAGGACAGTACCACCTAATTTGTCATTAAAGTAAGCAATTGGATGCCCTTCTTGCATTAAAACAGCTCCAACACCAACATTAGAAGCATCACATTCAATTTCAAAAGATTTAGCAAAATTAGGCAAAGCAAGTATTGGTGCATGAGTAAGTCTTTCCTTAAGCTCATTCAATGCATGCTCTTGTTTCTCCCCCCATCTAAACACCACATTTTTCTTGACAATTTCATTAAGAGGTGCAGCCAATGTACAAAAGTCTTTAACAAACCTCCTATAGAAACTTGTCAAGCCATGAAAGCTCCTCACTTCACTCACATTTTTGGGGCTTGGCCACTCTTGAATGACCTTAATTTTCTCTTTGTCAACATGAACCCCTTTTGAATTTACAACAAAACTAAGGAAGATGACATGATCCGTACAAAAAGTACATTTTTCCAAATTAGCATACAACTTTTCTTTTCTTAACACATGCAAAACAGCCCTTAAGTGTTCATGATATTCATCTAGGCTTTTGCTATATATCAAGATATCATCAAAATACACAACAACAAACTGGCCTAGAAAATCCCTTAAGACATGGTTCATAAGTCTCATGAAAATGCTAGGTGCATTTGTTAAACCAAAAGGCATTACCAACCATTCATATAATCCATATTTAGTTTTAAAGGCAGTTTTTCATTCATCCCGTTCCCTTATCCTAATTTGATGGTACCCACTTTTCAAATCAATTTTAGAAAACAAACAAGCACCACATAATTCATCAAGCAAATCATCAAGTCTAGGGACAGGATGTCTATACTTGATTGTGATGTTGTTCACAGCCCTACAATCTGTGCACATCCTCCAACTTCCATCCTTTTTAGGCACTAGGATAACTAGGACAGCACATGGACTTAAGCTTTCTTGCACCCATCCTTTTTGCATCAACTCCTCCACTTGCTTTTGTATTTCTTTGGTCTCTTGAGGATTACTCCTATAGGCTGGCCTATTGGGTAATGATGCACCCAGAATGAGGTCAATGTGGTGTTTTATTCCCCTTAACGGAGGTAGGCCGTGAGGCACTTCTTTTGGAAACACATCACTAAATTCCCGCAAAAGAGTTTTAACACCACTAGGCAAAGAGAGTTCATTAGGAGCATTAGCATTCAAACAGAATTCTTTACAATAAAGCATATATAGGGGCTGCCTTGAAATCAAAGCCCTCTTAACCTCACTTTTTGTTGCCAAATAACTCTCTTTTCTCTCACTATTTTTATTCTTTTTCACTTTGTCATCACTTTTCTTTTCACTCCCTCTTTCTTTTTGCTCTTGCTCTTTCTTTTCTCTCATCTTAAGTTGTTCCTCACTTACTTCTTTTGGGGACAAAGGGGAAAGAGTGACCTTTCGGTCATGATGTACAAAAGTGAATTTGTTAGTGAATCCATCATGGTTGGCCTTCCTATCAAATTGCAAAGGCCTCCCAAGTAACATATGACTTGCCTCCATGGGTACCACATCACATAGAACACTATCATGATACTTTCCAATGGAGAAACAAACTTTAACTTGCTTGTTCACGGTCAACTCACCAACTTCGCTAAGCCATTGAAGTCTATATGGCCGTGGGTGTGGCTTAGTCACAAGATTCAATTTGGAAACCATTCTAGTACTAGCAACATTAGTACAACTCCCACCATCAATAATTAAAGAACATACATTCCCTTGGATCATGCATCTAGTATGGAAGATATTTTCTCTTTGGCTCTCATCATGCTCCTTGGCTTGGCTTCCCAAAAGTCTCCTCACTATGAGCAAATCTCCTCCTTCCGAAACTACTTCTCCCTCATTTTCTTCTTCACTAGAAGCCTCGAATTGTGTGACAACTTCTCCATTTCTTGATACCATTGTCCTTTTAGTTGGACATTGATATGATCCAAGTTGGATGCATATTATTTTTACGGATCGTTCTTGAGTTGATTTTGGGTTTCAAAGAATTAAACAATAAAAGGATGAATGGTGACGTGAACAGTAACGTGAACAGTAACGTGAATAGTGAAAAAATGGAAAAAGATGGAACAGGAAAAGGAATGGAAGGAAGAAGACGCCACACTCTTGGAGAGTGATAAGTCAAGCAAAGATTTGCCACAAAGGTAAGGAAACCTTTGATAAGAACCAAGATTGCTCTACCAAGAAACCAAGAGAACTAAGCTCTCAAAACCCACAAAGGAGAGCAATATTATTCTCTAAGTCAAAAGTGCCAAATACAGTAAACATAAGCCTATTTATAGGCATTAGGTATGCAGCTAGGTCTAGCTAAAGGAGGCAGCAAGCTAACACATTTTAAAACCTAATCCTAGTGCAAATGTGGCCTAGGCCCAATTGGAAACCCTAACTCTATTATGCGCAACTTAAGCCCAAACAATAGGCCCTTATTATAAAATTAACCCAAAAAGAAAATAAGAACCAAAACTAAGAAAATTAAAAGGTTCAAATACATAATTAAATAAAATTGACTAAGAAGAAATCATGTCCCCACATTTGGGCCCTTCATCAACTTGGAACATTTGGACCATCTTGAGTGCCTCTTCTTCTAGAATGGGCTTCAGTGAAAGAAAGTGGTTGACTGCTTTGTCCAAATCCTCCTTAGCCTTCTTAGCTCTTGACCTTGTCATTGGGCCTCCAAGTCCTCATAGTGCTTCTTTGAGCATTGGGCCCATTAGGGTTCCACTTGAGCTTCCTTGGTCTCCATCATGCCCTCCCCCTTCGAAAGAATTCGTCCTCGAATTTAATCCTTCATCACCTACATCAAAAGGACTTAAGTCAGCCACATTAAATGTTGCACTAACCCCATACTTACTTGGTAGGTCAACTTTGTAGGCATTGTCATTGATTCTTTCTAAGATTTGGAAGGGTCCATCTCCTCTAGGTAAGAGCTTAGATTTCCTTTGCAAAGGAAACCTTTCTTTTCGCATGTGCACCCACACCCAATCTCCGAGTTCAAAAATAACTTGTCTCCTTCCCTTATTTGCTTGCTTAGCATATTGTTCCATCTTCCTTTCAATTTGAGTCTTGACTTGTTCATGGAGCTTCCTCACATATTCAGCTTTTGGATGTCTATCCCTATGAATTAAAGAAGAAACATTAGGTAGAGGCAGTAAATCAAGGGGGGTGAGGGGATTAAAACCATATACAATCTCAAAAGGAAAAAAATTAGTAGTAGCATGCACAGCCCTATTATAAGCAAATTCAACAAAAGGTAAGCATTCTTCCCAGGTTTTGATGTTCCTCTTGATGATTAATCGCAGCAAGGTCGATAGGGTCCTATTCACCACCTTAGTTTGCCCATCGGTTTGTGGGTGGCAAGTGGTAGAGAAGAGTAGCTTAGTCCCAAGCTTGTTCCAAAGGGTCCTCCAAAAATGGCTCAAGAATTTTGAGTCCCTATCTGAGATTATGCTTTTGGGCATTCCATGAAACCTCACTACTTCTTTAAAGAACAAGTCCGCCACATGAATGGCGTCATCCACCTTATGGCAAGGGATGAAATGGGCCATCTTGGAGAATCTGTCCACCACCACAAAAATGGAGTCTCTTCCTTTTTTTGAACGGGGCAAACCTAGCACAAAATCCATAGACAAGTCAGTCCAAGGGGAATCAGGAATAGGTAGGGGGGTATAGAGTCCATGAGGCATTACCTTTGATTTGGCTCTTTTACAAACAATGCACCTATCACATATTTTATGCACATCATACTTCATGCCAGGCCAATAAAAATGCTCATGCAACACACCTAAAGTCTTTTGGATCCCAAAGTGACCCATTAATCCCCCCTCATGAGCGTCCCTAAGCAATAATTCACGCAATGAGCTCTTAGGTACACACAAACGTTTTTCTTTGAATAAATACCCATCTTGCCTAAAGAACCCCTTATGTGCCCCTTTTTCATATGCAGCATACATCTTGGAGAAATCATCATCATGCACATACAACTCTTTTATGTGTTCAAAACCAAGCATTTTTGTTTCAAGAGTAGCTAATAAGGTATACCTCTTGGAAAGCGCATCAGCTACTATGTTTACCTTCCCTTGCTTGTGTTTAATTACATAGGGAAATTGTTCAAGGTATTCCACCCACTTAGCATGCCTCTTATTAAGCTTACCTTGCCCTTTTAAATATTTTAGTGACTCATGATCACTGTGAATTACAAACTCTTTTGGCAAAAGACAGTGCTGCTAAGTGTGCAAAGCCCTTATAAGTGCATACAATTCTTTATCATAGGTGGAGTAATTTAAAACAGCTCCATGCAATTTTTCACTAAAGTATGCAATGGGGTGACCCTCTTGTAATAAAACAGCCCCAATCCCAACATTTGATGCATCACACTCAAGTTCAAAAGACTTAGAGAAATTAGGCAATGCAAGTATGGGTGCATGAGTGAGCCTATCTTTGAGTGTGTCGAAACTTGTCTCATTGATCCTCCCCCACCTAAAACTCACATTTTTCTTAATAACTTCATTTAAAGGGCGGCTATGGTCTTTGAAATCTTTTACAAACCTTCTATAGAAGCTAGCTAACCCATGAAAGCTTCTTACCTCACTCAAAGACTTAGGGGTAGGCCACTCTCTAATAGCTTTTATCTTTTCTTCATCTACTTGCACTCCCTTAGCACTCACAACAAAGCCTAGGAACACTACATGGTCGGTACAAAAGACACATTTCTCTAAATTAGCATACAACTTTTCTTTTCTAAGCACACTCATTACAGCCTTAAGGTGTTCTAGGTGCTCTTCTAAGGTTATGCTATAGATCAGGATGTCATCAAAGTATACTACTACAAACTTGCCTAGAAACTCTCTCAACACATGGTTCATCAACCTCATAAAGGTGCTAGGCGCATTTGTAAGCCCAAAAGGCATCACCAACCACTCATACAATCATACTTAGTCTTAAAGGTCATTGTCTTCCACTCATCCCCTTCCCTTATCCTAATTTGATGGTACCCACTTTTTAAATCCACTTTAGAAAAGTAACATGCACCATGCAATTCATCAAGCAAATCATCTAGCCTAGGGATGGGATGCCTATATTTTATAGTTATATTATTTACAGCCCTACAATCAGTACACATTCTCCAAGTGCCGTCCTTTTTGGGGACAAGTATGACAGGCACGACACAAGGACTTAAACTTTCCCTCACCCATCCTTTTTGCATCAAATCCTCCACTTGTTTTTGAATTTCCTTAGTTTCCTCAGGATTTGTTGTAACACCCCAACTTTTGGGATAATTACAATATTGTCCTGAAATGTACTGTTTTGTAATTTCTGTGAGTAGTAAAATGAATTTGACTGTTCCGTGAGTGTATTTGATCATTGTATGTGATTTGCTCCGAGCCAGGGAAATAAAAATTTTCTGGCCGGAAAAATATTATTTTAATTAATTAGAGCTGGGGGATCTTACTAAACCCAGTTCTGATTGATATATATATTAGTTTCGTAATTTTTAGAATTTAACTGTGCGATAAAATAATTTTTAGTATTATTTTATTACTCAGTATAAATTTTGACAGTGGACCCGATACTGTGTGTGTGCGGGACCCACGTATAAATAAAGTAACCAATGGATAGATTAGAAACTTGGACCAATAGAAATAAGACACTTAGAAGTCAAACTAATAAAGAGAAGTCAACAAAAGTGGCTTGACCATTTTGGACCATAGATTTGATGAATGGCTAGGATTGAAACTTGGTGAGCAAGCTTAGATGATGACCATAGATTTGATCAATGGCTAAGATTTAAAGAAGAATCAATGGCTAGGATTAAGTCAAAATTGGTAGGCTTGACTTTGGTTAGTAGCTAATTAAGCTTAGTTTGACTAGATTAATTACTTAATTAGCAAACTAATTAAACTAGTTTAGTTGTTAAATAATTATAATTTAAATACTAATTAAATATGCTAATATTGTTTAGAGATTATAAAATATGTAATTATTTGTCTAATTAACTAGTTATGTAATTAGATAAATAATTAAGTAAACTAGTTTAATTCTTAACTAATTATAATCTAAATATTAATTAGATATCCTAATATTAATTAAAGGTTATAATATATGTTAGTATATATTAGATATATTAGTCATATGATTAGAATGCTAATTAAGATTTAATTAGGATATTTAGCCAAATAAATTTCCTAATTGATTAACATGTAAATAAAACAAATTGAATTCTTAAATTGGTCTTGGGCAAGCACGGTTTGGGGGCAGCCTTTGGAGGCTTGTAGGGTAAGCTTTACAAAGCTTCTTGAGCACACCAACAAGATGTGATCTCAACCGTTGAGTGGATGGATGGCTAGGATGGTTTCCATGTGAACTTAATCACTTAAACTCACCAAAAATCCCCTCACGGCAGCAGCTCTTTGGGAGGCTTTCTTCACTTTTATTTTCACTCTTCTCTACGTATAAGTCTTCCATTTTCTCTCCAAAAACACCAAGACTCCAAGCATCTTTCTTCTTCTATTTTCTTCTCTCTATTCGGCCAAGCTCTTCAATATACCATCCACTCACTTAAAAAAATTTTCCTTCTTTATTTTTCTAACTCTAAACATCTACCCAAACTCATCTCTAGTTGGAGGTTTTTGCAAATTTCATCATTTGCAAGCTTGAATGTTCATCTTGAAGTTTCTTCCTTAAAGGTAAAACTCATTGTTTTTCCTTTCTATTTTTATTTTGAAGTTTCCAAGCCATGATTGATCCATGGTATGGTTTTCTTTTCTAGTAGTAACTCTTAGAAAATTTTATTTATTTTCTTAGGTATTTGAAGGAGCTAAAAACCGAAATTCCAAGGAAGGATAAAAGAAGAATTTTCTTCATTTTAAGGTAAGAGGAAGACTATAACCTAATTATTCTTGAGTGGTAGTAAGAAAATGGAATTTTGTGTGTTGTAGAATCCATAAGGATTCTTTTATATGTGGATTGTAATGATTTTTCCATGTATGCTTTGTATTGTTAATTGGATTTGCTAATTTTATAATGTTGCTAGTTTTTTTTTATTTTGTATGTATTAGTTTAATGTTAGAAATGCATGAGTATTCCAAAGAATACAACACCCTAGGATTCGGTCATAACCCTGAAAAGTGGATTTTGGATGTTTTTAAATTAATTTCAAAGAGTGTTTAAGGGTATTTAATGGAATTAATAATGTTTAAATGTTGTTCGTATTTACATTAATGCAAAAATATTTTACAGCTTACTTGAAAAAAAATATTTTAAGCGCTTTTAAACTATTTAATAAATTTTTCTCATTAGAAATATAAACTGTTTATTTAAGGAAAATATCGGATTTTAAAAACGCAATAAAAATTTTACACGATTGATGAGAAACAATGAAATTTTCTTGTTTTGGGCCAAAATAATTGGACCCGGATATGTGGAAAGTTATAGTGCACCAAGTGGGTGCGTATTGTAACCTGGTTATGTGAAAAATATATTGCGCCAAGTGGGAGCGTACTGTATTTTGAGATTTGTGCCACTGAGGGCATTTACATAATTATTGTTGCCATTGAGGGCATTTACATAATTATTGTTGCCATTGAGGGCATTTTCGTAAATAATTGAAGTTTGAGGGTATTTTCATAATATTTTCGTAAATATTTGAAGTTTGAGGGCATTTTCGTAAATAATGAGGGTTTGATGGCATTTTTGTAAATAATTGAGAATTGATGACATTTCTGTAATTATTTGAGACTTGAGGACGTTTTGGTAATTATTATTTTGTTCATGCACTGAGTCGTGCCAATTTACGAATTGGTGATTTGATTGACGAGATGAATAACATCGTGTTGTCGATGTGATGAGCGTAGTGGGTTCATTTCTGATATGGACTTGGAGGCATTGGTGTGCATTACTCCATATGTGGACGGGAGGTAGCTCCTTCAGGCCGTGGTACGTGGTAACACACTAGTGTTCTCGACAAGCACTATACTTAATCGAGATTTGAGAGGACTATTTTAATTGCACTCGTAGTTACACGATGTTTTGACTGTGTACTACGCCATGGTGTTTTAGTGGGCTATAGACACAAAGTGTTGACAGTGCAATAGCAATCACAACGATCAGTTATAGACACAAAGTGCTGACAGTGCAATAGCTGGTCGAGGTAGCCAAGCTATAGACACAAAGTGCTGACAGTGCAATAGTTGGTCGGGGTAGTCAAGCTATAGACACAAAGGGTGGACAGTGCAATAGCTGGCGGGGCAGTACTATTAGAACTTTTAAATCATTCTCTCTGATATCGTTGTGTGTGTTATAGCTCCATGGAGTAGGATTGAGTTATTTTATGGCTTTAGCATATTATCGTGTATTTATAATTTATTGTGATGGATTCTATTCTTTTCCATAATTAGTTATTGTTAATGTTTATTATCCGTGTTGATATTAATTGCTATTTTCGTTGTATTGTCGTTTTCTTATGCGCCACACTTGTGATATATTGGGTTGTCTTACCTCTTTGTTGTTGTATGTGTTGTTTGTAGTATTGTGTTATATATATATATATATATAGACGAAAATGAAGAGATTGAAGAACAAGTATTAGGCAGTGAATATCATGTAGAGGAGGAGCCACAATCTGATTTCCGGTCCCAGTATTTGGAGCCTTCGGATCATCCGTCTCTAGGTTGAATTGACTCAAAGAAGATGACTACGCCAGGGATTCTTAGGTTTTGTAAGAATAGAGTTCCATAGAGGAATAGAAAGTGGGCGTACTCGTGAAGAAAGCAATGTTGTAGTGTATATGGGAATTATTACTTTATCTTTGCGTCCTAATATGATGTCGATCCTGTAGTTACTTTTGACTTGTATGTACACTTAGAGTTGCCTTTGGAGATCCGACGTCATTGGAATGGACTTTTCCATGTTCCTAATGAAAATAGTGTAGTGTCTACATCTCGGACTCCAGTTCGTAGAACAGCTCGTATCTCTGTTCGTAGAACTGCTGTGAGACATCCTGGTTATCTGTCACTTGAGGAGTTATCTAGGGATGATTTCCCAGTGAACTAGATATCCATGATGTGCACTTGGGCACTTTTTGCTTTTTGATGTCGTACTGTATATAAAACTTATGTTTTATCTTTTGGCAGTAGTTGTAAATGTTTTGGTATATATTTTCTTTAGTTGTAAATTATTTGTAAATTATTAGTATAACTGATTGCAACAAAACCATATGTAAATTATATGTTAGTTTTTTTTTTTTTTTTCAAGTGTATATGTGATATTGTTGTATGTATGTAGATAATGCACAAATGAAATATATAGGTGAATTAATATGTACGTTAACGTTACCATAGTATAGGTGAGGTGATGTGGTGTAATTTATACGTTTTATAAACAAAATATACGTACTAATTATAATATTTATTTTATAACTTGGGTAATATTTATTATCTTTATTTTTTTTTCTCAAAATGTGACATCCCAAAGGGTGTTACATTTGTCCTATAAGCGGGCCTATTGGGCAAAGAGGCTCCTGGGATGAAGTCCATTTGATGTTCAATCCCCTCAAGGGTGGTAGTCCGGGAGGGACACTCTTTGGAAAGACATCTTCAAAGTCCTGCAAAAGAGAATCAACTTCACTAGGCAGAGGGTTAGAGTTACAATTTAAGTACAAGTCCTTGTATACGTAAATGTACATCTCTTGCTTTGCAAAGAAAGCCCTCTTAATCTCACTCTCCCTAGCAATTAAACATTCATTTTTTTTTCATTTACAAGTTCTTGGTCCCTATTCTTCGCTTCCCCCTTTGATTTTATTTTTATGTCTTCCATCTCTTGCTCCCTTCTTAGCTTCAAGGCCACTTGGTCTTCACAAACCTGTTTGGGAGTAAGGGGTACAAGGGTTACCTTTAATGAATTATGAACAAAAGAGTATTTGTTAGTAAAACCATCATGAATAGCATGCTTATCAAATTGCCAAGGCCTCCCAAGCAAAATATGGCCGGCCTCCATAGGAACAACATCACATACAATATCATTTTTATACTTACCAATTGATAAACTTACCATCACTTGTTGATTCACTATCAACTCACCATTCTCACTTAGCCATTGAAGCTTGTATGGTCGGGGGTGAGGAGTAGTTTTAAGGTCAAGTTTTCTTACCAAGCGAGTGCTTGCCACATTGGTGCAACTTCCCCCATCAATAATCAAAGAGCATACTTTCCCTTGAATGAGGCATCTTGTATGGAAAATGTTCTCTCTTTGGCCTTCATCCTTCTCGTTAGCTTGACTTCCCAACAATCTTCTTACCATCAATAAGTCTCCCTCTTGTGGAATAACCTCACAATCACTTTCCTCCTCACTTGATGAAATAGAAGAAGATTCACTAGTGATGCTCCCATTGTCCCTTATCACCATTGTTTTCTTATTTGGGCATTGAGAAGCTATGTGTCCCTTTCCCAAACACTTGAAGCATTTAATGTCCTTATTTTTAGAAGTAGAAGATGAAGTGGAAGTAGTAGGCAAGGTGGCCTTAGGGGCAGCCACGGGTTCCTTTGGACCGAAAGAGGATCCCTCCTTCTTTTGCTTGTCCTTCCAACTTGTTGTGTTGAAGTTAGAATAAGCCTTCTTCAAAGTACCCTTCCTCTTGAGTTGTTGCTCCACCTTCATGGCTTGATGCACTAAGTCTTCAAGCTCAACATAATGTTGCAACTCCACAATATCACTAATGTCTCGGTTGAGACCATGAAGAAACCGAGCCATGGTTGCCTCCCTTTCTTCAACAATGTTGGCTCTTATCAAGGCAACCTCCATCTCTTTGAAGTACTCATCCACACTCCTATTCCCTTGAGAGAGCCTTTGTAACTTATTATGTAGCTCCCTATGATAAAAAGAAGGTACAAATCTCCTCCTCATCAAAGTCTTCATTTCATCCCAAGTAATGATAGGATGCTCTCTATATCTTGCCCTTTCTTTTTGAGCTTGATCCCACCAAATCAAAGCATAATCTGTGAACTCAAGTACAGCCACCTTCACTTTCTTCTCCTCATTGTAGTCATGGCATGAGAAGATTTGCTCAATTTTCATCTCCCACTCAAGATATGCTTCCGGATCATTTCTCCCTTGGAAGGAAGGTATTTTGATATTCACACCCCAAGCCTCTCATTTTCTCTATCTCTCCTCTCGTTATCTCTATCTCTCCTCTCATTTTCTCTATCTCTCCTCTCATGTCTCCTTCTTCCTCCTTGCCTCCTATCATCTCTCCTTTCTCTTTCGGATTCCTGGGATTCTTCATCATGGTTGGAAGTTCTATCCCTCTCTAACCTATCAATCCTCTCATGGATTTCATCACTTTGTCTTTGAAGAAGCCTTTCCAAATGTCTTGTTAGGGCTTGCATTTCTAATGTCATTGCGGCTGTCCTTGGGGAAGGAGGGGGACTTCCACTTGTGTCTCCTTCCTTAGACATTGTGCAAAATCAAAAAGTTAGTAAACACAATAAAACGAGGTCCTCACTCACTCTTCTCACGTGTATACACTCTTAGATTGATTCCACTTGTGTTTCACACAATTAGGCTTTTGTTTAATGAAAATGCTCTTGTCTTTTACCACTCAAGTTCTTTTTTCAAGTTCTTAAATGAACCCTCTCGCGTTTCAATTACCAAAAGCTAATTAAAAAGAAAGGTAGAACTCAAAAGAAATAAGAAGAAAAACAAATGCACAAGGTATGTAGAATAGCACCGCTTAATGAAATTCACAAGGCATTCAAACTTAATCTTGCTTAAGTGCAAGGGCAGTCTCTTTTTTTTTCTTCCTTTTTTTCTTTTTTTTTCTTCATTTTTTTAATACTATTTTTCACGCCCTTGTTCTCTTTTTGCACATAAAAAATATGATTCTTGCAATTTTAGTTCCAAATGTCATGCCCAATTGTGTATTTAGGAGTTTCCTTTCAAGTTAAGGTGCTATAAAACATATAACAGTAATAAATATAGAGTTGATAAGATCAAAGCTGTAAATATTGCGTAGAAATTAAAGAACAAAAATTAAAGGCAGAAAATAGAAAGACTAGAATTTAAATGACAAAAAGTAAAGAACGGAAAGTAAAGAATGTTGCCAATTCTTAGAAATGGCGAGAGATCAATGATGATCGGATTGTGTATAATTATGACATTCAAGCAATGGTGCTTGATGTTTGGAAAGCAATAAAGAACAAGTACAAGAAACAAAACAAGAACTCACAACTAAAGAATCTAGGCTCTAGATACCACATGATATGATCCAAGTTGGAAGCATATTATTTTTACGGATCGTTCTTGAGTTGATTTTGGGTTTCAAAGAATTAAACAATAAAAGGATGAATAGTGATGTGAACAGTAGCGTGAATAGTAACGTGAACAGTACGTGAATAGTGAAAAAATGGAAAAAGATGGAAAAGGAAAAGGAATGGAAGGAAGAAGACGCCACACTCTTGGAGTGATAAGTCAACGAAGATTCGCCACAAAGGTAAGGAAACCTTTGATAAGAACCAAGATGGCTCTACCAAGAACCCAAGAGAACTAAGCTCTCAAAACCCACAAAGGAGTGCAATATTATTCTCTAAGTCAAAAGTGCCAAATACAAGAAACATAAGCCTATTTATAGGCATTAGGTATGCACTAGGTCTAGCTAAAGGAGGCGTGAGCTAACACATTTTAAAACCTAATCCTAGTGCAAATGTGGCCTAGGCCCAATTGGAAACCCTAACTCTATTATGCGCAACTTAAGCCCAAACAATAGGCCCTTATTATAAAATTAACCTAAAAAGAAAATAAGAACCAAAACTAAGAAAATTAAAAGGTTCAAATACATAATTAAATAAAATTGACTAAGAAGAAATCATGTCCCCACATTTGGGCCCTTCATCAACTTGGATCATTTGGACCATCTTGAGTGCTTCTTCGTCTAGAATGGGCTTCAGTGAAAGAAAGTGGTTGACTACTTTGTCCAAATCCTCCTTAACCTTCTTAGCTCTTGACCTTGTCATTGGGCCTCCAAGTCCTCGCAGTGCTTCTTTGGGCATTGGGCCCATTAGGGTTCCACTTAAGCTTCCTTGGTCTCCATCAGACATTGAGATGCAATATGTCCATGACCCAAGCACTTGAAACACTTCACATCACGGTTTCTCAGAGATGCTTCCATAAGCTTCTTTCCATGAGATGTAGGGACAGCCTCCTTTGAAGATGAAGTACCCTCGTTCTTTGATTTGTACTTCCAACTTGAAGATGAAAACTTAGAAGAAGAAGAAAATTTGGACTTCTTCCACTTGAGTTGTTGCTCTACCTTTATGGCTTGTTGGACCAAATCTTCAAGCTCCACATAGTTTTGAAGCTCCACTATGTCTTGAATGTCTTGATTCAACCCATGTAAGAACCGAGCCATAGTTGCCTCCCTTTCTTCATTAAGGTTGGACCTAAGCAAGGCCAACTCCATCTCCTTGTGGTACTCATCAACACTTTTGGATCCTTGGGTCAATCTTTGCAATTTGTTGTGAAGATCCCTATGGTAGTGATTTGGAACAAATCTCTTTCTCATGACTTGTTTCATTTCTGCCCAAGTCTCAATAAGCTCCTCCTCATACCTTCTTCTCTCCTTTTGCAATTGATCCCATCAAACAAGTGCATAGTCTTTGAATTCAAGAGCGGCTACTTTCACTTTCTTTCTTTCGTTGAAATTGTTGCAATCAAACACTTGCTCCATCTTCATTTCCCACTCCAAGTAGGCTTCGGAATCACTCTTCCCATGAAAGGTAGGAACATTGATTTTGACCCCTTCAATTCTATCTTCTCTATCACGCTTCCTTCCTCTACGTGGTCCATGTCTAGGTCTGTCCTCACTCTCATAACCACTTCCATGATTTGATTCTTCTCGATTTTGGAGGTTGGCAAGTTGTTCATTGAAGTTTGCATTCATTTGCTCCATTTGCCTTGCAAGGATTTGCATTTGAGTAGTCTTCCTAGCATGAAGAACCGCGGACCTTGGAGAAAGAGGTGGACTATCATCTTGGGCTGCCATCACTTGAAACACACAATATCAAAATAACAAGATAGTATAAATCCTCACCACACTCCCTCACGTGTGCACACAATGTGTATTTCACTCAAATAGGCTTTTTCCACACAAGATGTAATTTTCACTCTTGCCTCTTTCCACTCAAATTCTCTTTGCAAATTCTTAAATGAACCCTCTCATGTTTCAATTACCAAAAGCTCTTACAAAAGTAGCGGTCCTCACAAGAGTAAGCACTCAGAAGTTGAAGAAAGGATGAAACTCTAGACAAAACTCAAAGGAATTTAAAAGACAAGTAAGAAAAGCTAATTAAAAAAAAAGGTAGAACTCAAAAGAAATAAGAAGAAAAAGAAATGCACAAGGTATGTAGAATAGCACCGCTTAATTGAAATTCACAAGGCATTCAAACTTAATCTTACTTAAGTGCAAGGGCAGTCTCTTTTTTTATTTTTTTTAATACTATTTTTCACGCCCTTGTTCTCTTTTTGCACTTAAAAAAAATGGTTCTTGTAATTTTTGTTCCAATTATTATGCCCAATTGTGTATTTAGGAGTTTCCTTTCAAATTAAGGTGCTATAAAACATATAACAGCAATGAATATAGAATTGATAAGATCAAAACTGTAAATATTGCGTAGAAATTAAAGAACAAAAACTAAAGACAGAAAATAAAAGGACTGAAATTTAAATGGCAAAAAGTAAAGAACGGAAAGTAAAGAATGTTGCCAATTCTTAGAAATAGCAGAGATCAATGATGATCAAGATTGTGTATAATTATGATTCAAGCAATAGTGCTTGATGTTTGGAAAGCAATAAGAACAAGTACAAAAGAACATGTAAGAACTCTATCAACTCTAGAATCCGGGCTCTAGATACCACATGATATGATCCAAGTTGGATGCATATTATTTTTACGGATCGTCCTTGAGTTGATTTAGTGTTTCATAGAATGAAACGATGAACAGTACCTGATGAACAGTAACTGATGAATAGTGATGTAAATAGTAAAAAAGAGAAAAGATGGAAAAAGGAAAAGGAATGGGAGGAAGAAGACGCCACACTCTTAGAGAGTGATAAGTCAAGCGAAGATTCGCCACAAAGGTAAGGAAGCCTTTGATAAGAACCAAGATGGCTCAACCAAGAACCAAAGAGAATGAAATTCTCACAAAAGGATTCAATCCAAATTCACATCCAAGAGTCCTTTCATTCATGTTTTAGGCACATATTTATAGGAAAATGGGGTGCATAGAATATGCATACAAAATGATCATCATAATGTGACAAATTCCCCATAAAAAGTTATAACTAATCCATTAAGCGGCTAATTAAAGCATTAACTAGAAAATAGGAGTTACCTAGGCATGCAAACCAAAGGTTGCCCTCCCAAAAATGTGCACTATTCATCCTTCATATTTTATTACACTTTATTTAATAGAAATAAACTAGAAAATGCTATTTTAGAGATGTGGACATCCAAGCCATCATGGGTCTTTAAGTTGGATGAGATAAGTGACCAATTTGGGCTCCACTCCATCAAGACTTGAATTTGGGCTTGCTTCAATTAAAGTTGTCACCATTTGATTTAGGACTTCTTGGGCTTTCTTGGTCCTAGCTCTTGTCATAGGTCCACCAAGTCCTTGTAGTGCTCCTTGATCCATGCTTCTTAGTGGACTCACATTAAAGCCATCATGGGTCTTCAAGTTGGATGAGATAAGTGACCAATTTGCGCTCCACTCCATCAAGACTTGAATTTGGGCTTGCTTCAATTAAAGTTGTCACCATTTGATTTAGGACTTCTTGGGCTTTCTTGGTCCTAGCTCTTGTCATAGGTCCACCAAGTTCTTGTAGTGCTCCTTGATCCATGCTCCTTAGTGGGATCACATCAAAGTGGGAAAGGAAGAGCTAAGAAGGAGGATGCTTTAATTGGGCTAGGAGGACCTATGACTAGGTCAAGGTCCAAGAGGGCTAAGGAAGCTTTACAACAAGAGGTGGTGAACATATTCATTCTCAAGTAAGATAAGGAAGAAGAAGAACCCAAGTTGGTCCAATTAATCCAAATTGAAGAGGACTCCAATTAGGACTTGTGTCTGGCGAGATTTGGGCTGGTTCATTGGGCCAATTAATTAGAGTCTCATATAAAAGCCATTTTTTCTTATTATTTTGTAATTTTCATATTTTATTTTGTTAGAATAATTTCAGATGTCCTTTGGTTTTTGATGGAGACCAAGGAAGCTCAAGTGGAACCCCAATGGGCCCAATGCCCAAAGAAGCACTGCGAGGACTTGGAGGCCCATTGACAAGGTCAAGAGCTAAGAAGGCTAAGGAGGATTTGGACAAAGCAGTCAACCACTTTCTTTCGCTGAAGCCATTCTAGAAGAAGAAGCACTCAAGATGGTCCAAATGATCCAAGTTGATGAAGGGTCCAAATGTGGGGACATGATTTCTTCTTAGTCAATTTTATTTAATTATGTATTTGAACCTTTTAATTTTCTCAGTTTTGGTTCTTATTTTTTTTTTGAGTTAATTTTATAATAAGAGCCTATTGTTTGGGCTTAACTTGCGCATAATAGAGCTAGGGTTTCCAATTGGGCCTAGGCCACATTTGCACTAGGATTAGGTTTTAAAATGTGCTAACTTGTTGCCTCCTTTAGCTAAACCTACCTGCATACCTAATGCCTATAAATAAGCTTGTGTTTACTGTATTTGGCACTTTTTGACTTAGAGAATAATATTGCACTCCTTTGTGAGTTTTGAGAGCTTAGTTCTCTTGGGTTCTTGGTAGAGCCATCTTGGTTATTATCAAAGGTTTCCTTACCTTTGTGGCGAATCTTCGCTTGACTTATCACTCTCCAAGAGTGTGGCATCTTCTTCCTTCCATTCCTTTTCCTTTTCTATCTTTTCCATTTTTTACTATTCATGGTACTGTTCATGCACTGTTTGCGGTACTGTACACGCACTATTCACGGTACTGTTCATGCACTATTCATATTACTATTCATCCTTTCTTTGTTTAATTCTTTAAAATACAAAATCAACTTAAGAACGATCCGTAAAAATAATATGTATCCAACTTGGATCATATTATGTGGTATCTAGAGCCTGGATTCTTTAGTTGATAGAGTTCTTATTTTGTTTTTTGTACTTGTTCTTTATTGCTTCCCAAACATCAAGCACCATTGCTTGAATGTCATAATTATACACAATCCTGATCATCATTGATCTCTGCCATTTCTAAGAATTGGCAACATTCTTCACTTTCTGTTCTTTACTTTTTGCCATTTAAATTTCAGTCTTTTTATTTTCTGCCTTTAATTTCTGTTCTTTAATTTCTACGTAATATTTACAACTTTGATCTTATCAACTCTATATCCATTGTTGTTATATGTTTTATAGCACCTTAACTTGAAAGGAAACTCCTAAATACACAATTGGGCATAATATTTGGAACTAAAATTGCAAGAATCAATTTTTTTAGTGCAAAAAAAGAACAAGGGCGTGAAAAATAGTATTAAAAAAAGGAAAAAAAAGAAAAAGAACAGAGACTGCCATTGCACTTCAGCAAGATTAAGTTTGAATGCCTTGTGAATTTCATTAAGCGGTGCTATTCTACATACCTTGCACATTTCTTTTTCTTCTTATTTCTTTTGAGTTCTACCTTTTTTTTAATTAGCTTTTCTTGCTTGTCTAGAGTTTCATCCTTTCTTCAACTTCTGAGTGCTTACTCTTGTGAGGATCACTACCTTTGTAAGAGCTTTTGGTAATTGAAACCCGAGAGGGTTCATTTAAGAACTTGAAAAGAGAACTTGAGTGGTAAAAGGCAAGAGCGTTTTCATTAAACAAAAGCCTAATTGTGTGAAACACGAGGGGAATCAATCTAAGAGTGTATACACGTGAGAAGAGTGAGTGAGGACCTTGTTTTATTGTGTTAACTAACTTATTGATTTTGTACAATGTCTAAGGAAGGAGACCCAAGTGGAAGTCCCCCTCCTTCCCCAAGGACAACAGCAATGGCATTACAAATGCAAGCCCTAACAAGACATTTGGAAAGGCTTCTTCAAAGACAAAGTGATGAAATCCATGAGGGGATTGATAGGTTAGAGAGGGATAGAACTTCTAACCATGATGAAGAATCCCATGAATCCGAAAGAGAAAGGAGAGATGATAGGAGGCAAGGAGGAAGAAGGAGACATGAAAGGAGAGATAGAGAAAATGAGAGGAGAGATAGAGAAAATGAGAGTCTTGGGGGTGTGAATATCAAAATACCTTCCTTCCAAGGGAGGAATGATCCGGAAGCATATCTTGAGTGGGAGATGAAAATTGAGCAAATCTTCTCATGCCATGACTACAATGAAGAGAAGAAAGTGAAGGTGGCTGCACTTGAGTTCACAAATTATGCATTGATTTGGTGGGATCAAGCTAAAAAAGAAAGGGCAAGATATAGAGAGCATCATATCATTACTTTCGATGAAATGAAAACTTTGATGAGGAGGAGGTTTGTACCATCTTATTATCACAGGGAGCTACATAATAACTTACAAAGGCTCTCTCAAGGGAGTAGGAGTGTGGATGAGTACTTCAAAGAGATGGAGGTTGCCTTGATAAGAACCAACATTGTTGAAGAAAGGGAGGCAACCATGGCTCGGTTTCTTCATGGTCTCAACCGTGACATTAGTGATATTGTGGAGTTGCAACATTATGTTGAGCTTAAAGACTTAGTGCATCAAGCCATAAAGGTGGAGCAACAACTCAAGAGGAAGGGTACTTTGAAGAAGTCTTCTTCCAACTTCAACACAACAAGTTGGAAGGACAAGCAAAAAGAGGAGGATCCTTTTTCGGTCTAAAGGAACTCGAGGCCGCCCCTAAGGCCACCTTGCCTACTACTTCCACTTCATCTTCTACTTCTAAAAATAAGGACATTAAATACTTCAAGTGTTTGGGAAGGGGACACATAGCATCTCAATGCCCAAATAAGAAAACAATGGTGATAATGGACAATGGGAGCATCACTAGTGAATCTTCTTCTATTTCATCAAGTGAGGAGGAAAGTGATTGTGAGGTTATTCCATAAGAGGGAGACTTATTGATGGTAAGAAGATTATTAGGAAGTTAAGCTAAAGAGAAGGATGAAGGCCAAAGAGAGAACATTTTCCATACAAGATGCCTCATTCAAGGGAATGCATGCTCTTTGATTATTGATGGGGGAAGTTGCACCAATGTGGCAAGCACTCGCTTGGTAAGAAAACTTGACCTTAAAACTACTTCTCACCCCGACCATATAAGCTTCAATGGCTAAGTGAGAATGGTGAGTTGATAGTGAATCAACAAGTGATGGTAAGTTTGTCAATTGGTAAGTATAAAGATGATATTATGTGTGATGTTGTTCCTATGGAGGCCGGCCATATTTTGCTTAGAAGGCCTTGGCAATTTGATAAGCATGCTATTCATGATGGTTTCACTAATAAGTACTCTTTTGTTCATAATTCCTTAAAGGTAACCCTTGTACCCCTTACTCTGAAACATGTTTGTGAAGACCAAGTGGCCTTGAAGCTAAGAAGGGAGCCATAAAAATAAAATCAAAGGGGGAAGCGAAGAATAGGGACCAAGAACTTGTAAATGAGAAAAAAATAAATGTTTAAATGCTAGGGAGAGTGAGATTAAGAGGGCTTGCTTTGCAAAGCAAGAGATGTACATTTGCGTATACAAGGACTTGTACTTAAATTGTAACTCTAACCCTCTACCTAGTGAAGTTGATTCTCTTTTGCAGGACTTTGAAGATGTCTTTCCAAAGAGTGTCCCTCCCGGACTACCACCCTTGAGGGGGGATTGAACATCAAATGGACTTCATCCCGGGAGCCTCTTTGCCCATTAGGCCGGCCTATAGGACAAATCCTGATGAAACTAAGGAAATTCAAAAACAAGTGGAGGATTTGATGCAAAAAGGATGGGTGAGGGAAAGTTTAAGTCCTTGTGCCGTGCCTGTCATACTTGTCCCCAAAAAGGACGGCACTTGGAGAATGTGTACTGATTGTAGGGCTATAAATAATATAACTGTAAAATATAGGCATCCCATCCCTAGGCTAGATGATTTGCTTGATGAATTGCATGGTGCATGTTACTTTTCTAAAGTAGATTTAAAAAGTGGGTACCATCTACTTAGGATAAAGGAAAGGGATGAGTGGAAGACAGCCTTTAAGACTAAGCATGGATTGTATGAGTGGTTGGTGATGCCTTTTGGGCTTACAAATGCGCCTAGCACCTTTATGAGGTTGATGAACCATGTGTTGAGAGAGTTTCTAGGCAAGTTTGTAGTAGTATACTTTGATGACATCCTGATCTATAGCATAACCTTAGAAGAGCACCTAGAACACCTTAAGGCTGTGATGAGTGTGCTTAGAAAAGAAAAGTTGTATGCTAATTTAGAGAAGTGTGTCTTTTGCACCGACCATGTAGTGTTCCTAGGCTTTGTTGTGAGTGCTAAGGGAGTGCAAGTAGATGAAGAAAAGATAAAAGCTATTAGGGAGTGACCTACCCCTAAGTCTGTGAGTGAGGTAAGAAGCTTTCATGGGTTAGCTAGCTTCTATAGAAGGTTTGTAAAAGATTTCAGCACCATAGCCGCCCCTTTAAATGAAGTTGTTGATAAAAATGTGAGTTTTAGGTGGGGGGAGGATCAAGAGACAAGTTTCAACACACTCAAAGATAGGCTCACTCATGCACCCATACTTGCATTGCGTAATTTTTCTAAGTCTTTTGAGCTTGAGTGTGATGCATCAAATGCTGGGATTAGGGCTATTTTATTACAAGAGGATCACCGCATTGCATACTTTAGTGAAAAACTGCATGGAGCTATTTTAAATTACTCCACCTATGATAAAGAATTTTATGCACTTATAAGGGCTTTGAACACTTGGCAGCACTACCTTTTGCCAAAAGAGTTTGTAATTCACAGTGATCATGAGTCATTAAAATATTTAAAAGGGCAAGGTAAGCTTAATAAAAAGCATGCCAAGTGGGTGGAATACCTTGAACAATTTTCCTATGTGATCAAACATAAGCAAGGGAAGGTAAACATAGTACCTGATGCGCTTTCCAGGAGGTATACCTTATTTGCTACTCTTGAAACAAAAATGCTTGGTTTTGAACACATAAAAGAGTTGTATGTGCATGATGATGATTTCTCCAAGATGTATGCTGCATGTGAAAAAGGGGCACATAAGGGGTTCTTTAGGCAAGATGGGTATTTATTCAAAGAAAAACGTTTGTGTGTGCCTAAGAGCTCATTGCATGAATTATTGCTTAGGGAAGCTCATGAGGGGGGATTAATGGGTCACTTTGGGATCTAAAAGACTTTAGGTGTGTTGCATGAGCATTTTTATTGGCCTGGCATGAAGCATGATGTGCATAAAATATGTGATAGGTGCATTGTTTGTAAAACAGCCAAATCAAAGGTAATGCCTCATAGACTCTATACCCCCTACCTATTCTTGGTTCCCCTTGGACTGACTTGTCTATGGATTTTGTGCTAGGTTTGCCCCGCTCAAAAAAAGGTAGAGACTCCATTTTTGTGGTGGTGGACAGATTCTCCAAGATAGCCTACTTCATCCCTTGCCATAAGGTGGATGACGCCATTCATGTGGCAGACTTGTTCTTTAAAGAAGTGGTGAGGCTTCATGGAATGCCCAAAAGCATAGTCTCAGATAGGGACTCAAAATTCTTAAGCCATTTTTGGAGGACCCTTTGGAACAAGCTTGGGACTAAGCTTACTCTTCTCTACCACTTGCCACCCACAAACTGATGGGCAAACTGAGGTGGTGAATAGGACCCTATCGACCTTGCTGCGATTAATCATCAAGAGGAACATCAAAACCAGGGAAGAATGGTTACCTCTTGTGGAATTTGCTTATAATAGGGCTGTGCATGCTACTACTAGTTTTTCTCCTTTTGAGATTGTATATGATTTTAATCCCCTCACCCCCCTTGATTTACTGCCTCTACCTAATGCTTCTTCTTTAATTCATAGGGATGGACAGACAAAAGCTGAATATGTGAGAAAGCTCCATGAACAAGTCAAGACTCAAATTGAAAGGAAGATGGAGCAATATGCTAAGCAAGCAAATAAGGGAAGGAGACAAGTTGTTTTTGAACCAGGAGATTGGGTGTGGGTGCACATGCGAAAAGAAAGGTTTCCTTTACAAAGGAAATCTAAGCTCTTACCTAGAGGAGATGGACCCTTCCAAATCTTAGAAAGAATCAATGACAATGCCTATAAAGTTGACCTACCAGGTAAGTATGGGGTTAGTGCAACATTTAATGTGGCTGACTTAAGTCCTTTTGATGTAGGTGATGAAGGATTAAATTCGAGGGTGAATTCTTTCGAAGGGGGAGGGCATGATGGAGACCAAGGAAGCTCAAGTGGAACCCCAATGGGCTCAATGCCCAAAGAAGCACTGCGAGGACTTGGAGGCCCATTGACAAGGTCAAGAGCTAAGAAGGCTAAAGAGAATTTGGACAAAGTAGTCAACCACTTTCTTTCACTGAAGCCCATTCTAGAAGAAGAAGCACTCAAGATGGTCTAAATGATCCAAGTTTATGAAGGGCCCAAATGTGGGAACATGATTTCTTCTTAGTCAATTTTATTTAATTATGTATTTGAACCTTTTAATTTTCTCAGTTTTGGTTCTTATTTTCTTTTTGGGTTAATTGTATAGTAAGAGCCTATTGTTTGGGCTTAACTTGCGCATAATAGAGCTAGGGTTTCCAATTGGGCCTAGGCCACATTTGCACTATGATTAGGTTTTAAAATGTGCTAGTTTGTTGCCTCCTTTAGCTAGACCTACCTGCATACCTAATGCCTATAAATAGGCTTGTGTTTACTGTATTTGGCACTTTTTGACTTAGAGAATAATATTGTACTCCTTTGTGGGTTTTGAGAGCTTAGTTCTCTTGAGTTCTTGGTAGAGCCATCTTGGTTCTTATCAAAGGTTTCCTTACCTTTGTGGCGAATCTTCACTTAACTTATCACTCTCCAAGAGTGTGGCGTCTTCTTCCTTCCATTCCTTTTCCTTTTCCATCTTTTCCATTTTTTACTATTCATGGTATTGTTCACGCACTGTTCACGGTACTGTTCACGATACTGTTCACACACTATTCATATTACTATTCATCCTTTCTTTGTTTAATTCTTTAAAACACAAAATCAACTCAAGAACGATCTGTAAAAATAATATGCATCCAACTTAGATCATATCAGTTTTCCATAGGTTAGCTTTTGGGCTCTAAAAACTTCCGAAGTCATTATGATGATAATGGGAATTTATTCAGTCATTATGATGATAGTGAGAATTTATTCAGTCATTATGATGATAGTGGGAATTTATCCTTTGTATTTCAAGAGTCATTTTAGGGCTTCAAGTGCTGCAAATAACTTCAAGCTTAGCCTATAAATAGGGAACTCTTGTACTCCAAAAAGGGACTTTGGAAGATTAATAAAAAGTGAAAGAATTCCCCATATTTGAGATTGCCATTTTCGTGCCTCTTGGGTTCTTAGAGAGAACCATAGCTTGAATCTTATCAAAGGTTCCTCATACCTTTGTGGCGATTTTACACAAGGCTTATCATTCTCTTTTCTCTTCAATAGGATTGAGATTGTGGCGTCATTCTTCATTTTCTTGTCTAATTTCATCTTTTTTTTCATCTTATTTATTCTTCACACCACTTCTTATTCTTCTACATTAATTTTTGTTTAATTTTCTTCTTTTTGTTTATTCTTGAATTCGGTTATAAGAGAACCAACTCAAGGAAGATTCAAAAATCCTATGTTCCATTCTTGGATTATATCAGCAATCCTCCAATGGTGGCATTTCATCATTGCTTGAGCTCACACTCTCTATGTCTTCATTATCCAGCAAAATCATTGCCCTTTTATTTGGACATTCAGAAGCAATATGTCCAACTCCTTGACACTTGAAACATTTGATATCACGTCATCTAGAAGATGTATTAGTTTCGATTTTACCCTTAGGAGCAGCAACCGAATATTTGGCCTTTACATCTTCTTTAGGCTTTGATATAGTTTTGTTGTTATGCCAATTTGATTTCCATGAAGAATTAGGAGCAAATCTAGAAGTACCCTTCGCTTTCAATTGCCTTTCCACCTGGTTAGCTTTGTGCAGCAAATCCTCCATCCACACAAAATGTTGCAATTCTATAACATCAGTTATCTCCCTCTTTAAGCCCCCAATAAATCTAGTCATAGTTGCTTCTCGATCTTCTTCTATATTGGCTCTAATCTTGGCTATTTCCATCTCCTTAAAGTAAATCCTCCACACTCATGGAACTTTGAGTTAGACTTTACAATTTTCGGTGCAAGTCCCTATGGTAGTGGCTAGGTACAAATCTCCTTCTCATGATAGCCTTCATTTCTTCCCATGTATGAATAGGCCTCTCCCTATTCCAACACCTACTACTCACAAATTTATCCCACCACGACCAGCATAATCAGTTTATTCAACAACTGCTAATTTAACCTTCTTCTCCTCTGAGTAATTATGACAGTCAAACACATGTTCAACTTTTCTTTCCTACTCCAAGTAAAATTCAGGATCATTTCTTCCTTGGAATGTAGGGAGGATTCTCATCTTAATACTACCCAAATGATTGTCTCCTATTGATTCATTTCTTCTTCTCCTTTCAGTACTTCTTCCATCTGAATACTCATCTTCCTCCTCTTTAAAGGTGCGTCGTCTTGGGGTTCCAGATCTCGATGGGATTTGTAGACTATCTAATCTTGCATTTAGGGCCTGGAATTGTTCTTGAACAGCCTTCACAAATAATTTGAGATCAACTTCTCCGTCTCCTCCACTCATGATTAAAATGCTGCAAGAATGTGCGTTAAAATTAGAAAATAATATAGAACAACTTTTCCTTCAAGAATCCTCACACACTCTCTCACGTGTTTACACTCAATTATATATATATATTTTTTTTTCACTCATGGTTCACTCTAGTTTGCTATTTCCTTATGATAGTCTCACCACGCTTTGCCTTTTACCACTCTATTTCTCCTTATGAGCTCTTAGGTAAAGAACCTTTATATGATTCCACACAGTAAGGGATTGATGATAACTTTAGTTGAAAGTAATCCAGCAAGAAGTAATTGAAAAGGAAACAACAAAGAATTCAACAAGAGATATGAACGAACAAGATCAATGAAAGGGTTTTGAAATCCAACAAGGAATATTGAGTCCTCTCAATTCACAATTTTTTTCTTCATTTTTTTCCAGATTTTTTTTAAATTTTTATTTTCGCACTAATTTTTTTTTTTGAATAATAGAACTTGAATACAATTATATAAAGGGATATTGATACTAAACATAATTTTGGAAATAAAACACATATATGTGAAAAGAACTAGAGGAATTAATTAGACAGAGTTTGAGCAAAGGAAGATGTCATAAAAAAATAGAGATAAGAAACAGCGGAAATATATATATATATATCTTTTTTTTCTAATTTGAAGAAGATGAACACACAAAGGATAGATATCACCTGATTTCAAGAGTCGAGGCTCTATAATACCAAATGATACGAGAACACTACGGATCGTCTTGAAACAGGCAGAAAATAAAATGGAACTTGATCTTAACCGCGACCTACCGGTAGAACCAAAGTTATCAAGTGAAGCGTGACCCTAGCCACGACCTGTTAGTAGAACCAACACTATAGATTTAGTTCTTAGCCCAAGAACAAAAGGGAAGCTCTCATAATGGAGAAACACTCAAATTTCATTAATATTCAGAAACCACTTGTTGAAGTACATGAGCTTCCTATTTATAGGCTAAGCTAGAAACTATTTGTAACCCTTGGAATACAAGACTTAAATTCCCATTATCATGCAATTACTAAAAAAAACTAATCAGACTTCTACTAATTGATCCAATAACTAAAGAGATTGCAGCCCATGAATGCTTCTTAAGTAATTTAAATTGGCCTTTATTTGGCTCTCCAAGTTATTGTCTTCATGTTGTAAAAAAGAGACCCATTTTGGTGCAACCTCAATTCCATGTCGATCTTCTTTTTCTTGGATCTCCATAATTAGGCCTTGCAAAGCTTGTTTCATCCTCTTAGTCTTGGCCATAGTCATTGGTCCACCAATTCCATGCAAAGGATCTTTAGGTTGGTTGGTTGCATCTCTATCAGAATTGATAATAACTTTAGTGTAAAGTAATCCAGCAAGAAGTAATTGAAAAGAAAACAACAAAGAATTCAATATGAACAAACAAGATCAATGAAAGGGTTTTGATATCTAACAAGGAATACTGAGTCCTCTCAATTCATAGTTTTTTTTGTTCTTTTTTTTCCATATATTTTTATTTTTTTTTGCACTAAATTGTTTTTTGAATAATAGAACATGGACGCCATTATATAAAGGGATATTGATACTAGACACAATTTTAGAAATAAAACACATATATATGAAAAGAACTAGAGGAATTGACTTAAACAGAGTTTGAGCAAAGGAAGATGTCACCAAAAATAAAATAGAGATAAGTAATAGTGGAAACAAAATATATAGATTTTTTTTTCTAACCGCGACTTGCTAGTAGAACTAGAGTTATCAAGTGAAGTGTGACCCTAGCTGCGATCTGCTGGTAGAACCAACACTATAGATTTAGTTCTTAGCCCAAGAACAAAAGGGAAGCTCTCACAATGGAGAAACACTCAAATTTCATTAATATTCAAAAATTGCTTGTTGAAGTACTTGAGCTTCCTATTTATAGACTAAGCCAAAAGCTATTTGTAACCCTTGGAATACAAGACTTAAATTCCCATTATCATGCAATCACTAAAAAAAACTAACGTGGGTTACCAAGGGATATTATCAACTAGTCAATAAGCATAAATATGGTAATAAATTCCCACTAGTCATCATAATGACTTAGAAACTGGCATGGGAAAACCAAAGAACATCTCAACTTATTGCATCAAAATTAAATACAAAAATATATAATAAAAAACTAATCAGACCCCTACTAATTAGCCTAATAACTAAAAAGATTGCAGCCCATGAATGCTTCTTAAGTATTATGAATTGGGCTTTATTTGGCTCTCTAAATTATTGTCTTCAAGTTGGGCTCAAATCATCTTCAAGTTGTAGAAAAGAGACCCATTTTGAAGCAGCCTCTAATCCATGTCGATCTTCTTTTTCTTTGATCTCCATAATTAGGCCTTGCAAAACTTGCTTCATCCTCTTAGTCTTAGCCCTAGACATTGGCCCTCCAATTCCATGCTACAATCTCTATCAGAAGAAGATTCACTAGTGATGTTCCCAATGTCCTTCATCACCATTGTTTTCTTATTTGGACATTGAGAAGCTATGTGTCACCTTCCCAAACACTTGAAGCATTTTATATCCTTATTTTTAGAAGTAGAAGATGAAGTGGAAGTAGTAGGCATTGTGGCCTTAGGGGCAACCATGGGTTCCTTTGGACTAGAAGAGGATCCCTTCTTCTTTTGCTTGTCCTTCCAACTTGTTGTATTGAAGTCGGAAGAAGCCTTCTTCAAAGTACCCTTCCTCTTGAGTTGTTGCTCCACCTTCATGGCTTGACTTCCTAACAATTTTTTTAGCATCAATAAGTCTCCCTCTTGTGGAATAGCCTCACAATCACATTCCTCCTCACTTGATGAAATAGAAGAAGATTCACTAGTGATGCTCCCATTGTCCCTCATCACCATTGTTTTCTTATTTAGGCATTGAGAAGCTATATGTCCCCTTCCCAAATACTTGAAGCATTTAATGTCCTTATTTTTAGAAGTAGAAGATGAAGTGGAAGTAGTAGGCATGGTGGCCTTAGGGGCAGCCACCAGTTCCTTTGGACTAGAAGAGGATCATTCCTTATTTTGCTTGTCCTTCCAACTTGTTGTGTTGAAGTTGGAAGAAGCCTTCTTCAAAGTACCCTTCCTCTCGAGTTGTTGCTCCATGACTTGATGCACCAAGTCTTCAAGCTCAATATAATACTGCAACTCCACAATATCACTAATGTCTCGGTTGAGACATGAAGAAACTGAGTCATAGTTGCCTCCCTTTGTTCAATAATGTTGGCTTTTATTGATGTGAACCCTCAGGAAACAAAGTCCCGAAAAACCCAACAACAAGATTTGATCAACCTCGAAAAGTTATAACAAGTTTGCAGAAGCAAAACTTAGACTCGTTGATTATAGAGAATCAAGAACCTAAGCTATAAAAAGATAAACACCACAAGGAAGGATCCTTGATAAGTTTGAGAAGAAGTTCTCAAAAGAACTTGAGAGAAAATAACCTCATAGGTATTTCAATTGATCAAAAGATATCCCCTTGCACAACTCCAAGAAAGCCTTTTATAGACTCATAAGTGACCAGGCCTTAAAATAAACAACAATACAATGAACTAGAGAAATATGAAAGGTCCCTATATTATGACATAAAATAATACGAAAATAACAAAATAAATTGAAAAGAGCACTTAGTTACACTTAATTATGACTAAGTGGGTGCAACTTTTAATGACATTAAATGCAATTCTTTGAATGAGAGCTTCCACTAACTTTAACTAATCCTCTTAAATGCTCTTCAACTCCTTTATTTTCCACTAAGCTTTGAATCTGCCCATTAACTCCTTGGTTTACCACTTAGTCTTGAATAAGTCCATTTAATGCCTCTTTGAACCTTCTTACTTTTGTTCTTGTAATTGGACTGGTTGGGAGGCCTAATGGGTCACTTGAAGCTAAATTTTTTGCATCACTTAAAGTCCTAAAATGACTCTTGAAATACACAACTTGGGTTCTTCTTGCTTGAGATTGAATATGTAGGCCACCTCTTGTTGTAAAGCTTCCTTAGTCCTCTTGGACCTTGACCTAGTCATAGGTCCTCCTAGTCCAATTAAAGCATCCACTTTCTTAGCTCTTCCTTTCCCACTTGATGGTCCTCCTTGGTATTCATCATCCCCTCCTTCTTTAAGTGAATTCGTCCACGAATTTGGTGTTTCATCACCTACATCAAAAGGACTTAAGTCAGCCACATTGAATGTTGCACTAATTCCATACTCAATGGGTAGATTAATTTTATAAGCATTATCATTAATTCTCTCTACAACTTGGAATGGCCCATCTCCTCTAGGTTGGAGCTTTGATTTCCTTTGAATGGGAAATTGTTCCTTCCTCATGTGTTCCCACACCCAATCTCTTGGTTCAAATACAACCATTTTTCTACCTTTGTTAGCTTGTTTGGCATATTAATCCTTTTTCTTCTCAATTTAGGCCTTCACTTGTTCATGGAGTTTCTTCACATATTTGACATTTGCCTTGACATCCTTATTGGGGGAACTCAGTTTTTCCATCCTTTTTGCATCAACTCCTCCACTTGTTTTTGCATCTCCTTTGTTTGTTGAGGATTGCTTCTATAGGATGGCCTATTGGATAGAGAAGTACCCGGAATGAGGTCTATGTAGTGTTCCATTGCCCTCATTGATGGCAAGTCATGGGGTATTTCTTTTGGGACACATCTTCAAATTCTTACAAAATAGATTCAACATCACCAGGCGAAGGGTTAGCATTAGAATTCAAGCAAGCATCTTTGTATAAGAAAATCTACATAGGTTGCCTTACAAAGAATGCCCTCTTCACCTCACTTTTTTTTGCAAAGAAACTCTCAAATTTTCTCTCATTATTTTTCTTTCCTTCGTTTCCCTTTTTTTTTTTTGAATTTTGTCCACAAAAGTTGTATTTTTCTTCTTTTTTTTTCAAGATCCTCCTCTTTTTCTCTCAAGTCTTTTCTATCTTGTTCTCTCATTATTTTTTCAACTTCACTTGATCCTCACTAACCTCTGTTAGAGATAATGGTACAAGTGTGACCTTAAGAGCATTATGTACAAAAGAGAACTTATTAGTGAAACCATCATGAGTAACATGTCTATCAAATTGGCAAAGCCTTCCAAGTAAAATATGGCCGGCCTCCATGGGAACAACATCACATAGGACTTCATCATTATATTTACCAATTCAGAAGCTTACCAATACTTGTTGGTTCACCAACAACTCATCATCCTTATTTAGCCGTTAGTGCTTATATGGCCGCGAGTGTGGATTAGTCTTTAGGTTGAGTTTGGTCACCAATCTAGTACTTGCTACATTAGTATAACTTCCCTCATCAATAATCAAAGAGCACACCTTCCCTTGAATGAGGCATCTTGTGTGGAAAATGTTCTCTCTTTGCCTTTCATCTTTCTCTTTAGCTTGACTCCCCAATAATCTTCTTACCATCAATAAGTCTGCCTCTTGTGGAATAGCCTCATAATCACTTTCCTCCTCACTTGATGAAATAGAAGAAGATTCACTAGTGATGCTCCTATTGTCCCTCATCACCATTGTTTTCTTATTTAGGCATTGAGAAGCTATATGTCCCCTTCCCAAATACTTGAAGCATTTAATGTCCTTATTTTTAGATGTAGAAGAGGAAGTCGTAGGCTTGGTGGCCTTAGTGGCAGCCACGGGTTCCTTTGGACTAGAAGAAGATCCCTCCTTCTTTTGCTTGTCCTGTCAACTTGTTGTGTTGAAGTTGGAAGAAGCCTTCTTCAAAGTACCCTTCCTCTTGGGTTATTGCTCCGCCTTCATGGCTTGATGTACCAAGTCTTCAAGATCAACATAATGTTGCAACTCCACAATATCACTAATGTCTCAGTTGAGACCATGAAGAAACCGAGCTATGGTTGCCTCCCTTTCTTCAATAATGTTGGCTCTCACTAATGTGAACCCAAGGGAAACAAAGTCCCAAAAAACCCAACAACAAGATTTGATCAGCCCTGGAAAGCTATAACAGGTTTGCAGAAGCAAAACTTAGACTCGTTGATTATAGAGAATCAAGAACCTAAGCTATAAAAAGATAAACACTATAAGGAAGGATCCTTGATAAGTTTGAAAAGAAGCTCTCAAAAGAACTTGAGAGAAAATAACCTCACAGGTATTTCAATTGATCAAAAGATGTCCCCTTGCACAACTCCAAGAAGGCCTTTTATAGACTCATAAGTGACAAGGCCTTAAAATAAACAAAAATACAACGAAAATAGAGAAATATGAAAGGTCCCTAAAATATGACATAAAATAATGCAAAAATAACAAAATAAATTGAAAAGAGCACTTAGTTACACTTAATTATGACTAAGTGGGTGCAATTTTTAATGACATTAAATGCAATTCTTTGAATGGGAGCTTCCACTAACTTTAACTAATCCTCTTGAATGCTCTTCAACTCCTTTATTTTCCACTAAGCCTTGAATCTGCCCATTAACTCCTTGGTTTGCCACTAAGTCTTGGATAAGTCCATTTAATGCCTCTTTGAACCTTTTTGCTCTTGTTCTTATAATTGGACCCATTGGGAGGCCTAATGGGTCACTTGAAGCTGAATTTTTTGCATTACTTAAAGTCTTAAAATGACTCTTGAAATACAAGGAATAAATTTTCCCTACCATGCAGTTACCAAAGTGCATTAATAAGTGCTTGCACATTATTACCTAGCATAAACATGATAGTAAATTCCCACTCAGAAGTCTTTAAAGCCCAAAAACTAACTTAGGACAAACCAAAGTACATCTGAACTTATTCCAACAAAATAAAATACAAAATTTACAAAATAATAAGAAAAAAAAGCTTTAATATGAGACCCCAATTAATTAGCCCAATATGTAATGCCCCCCCTTTTTCAGGAGGAGGACGTCACACCAAACATACGAAACTCAAAAAAACATAAACATACACTAAGACCCGGTTTATATACATATAGGCGGTAATCTGTTCATTTATAAACCATATAGCAACTTGGCAATTTCTCTTTTATATATATTTCTTCATTAAACGGAAAACAAAAGCTTAACAGAAATTAACGTGAATATTAAACCATACTTTTATACAAATGATATACATAAATATCTAGTTACACCAACAGTTCTAGCAAAAGAAAATAGAAGCTTTACATGCCCAAAAAGATATATATACAGACAACCACCAAGACTACAAAAAGTATCATGCCCCTAACAACTACTGATAAGGAGCCTCAGAGGGGTTCTCCTTAGGTTCCTCCTCAAGATCCTCCTCTGAAGAGGAAATCCTTACAGAAGCAACAGATTCACGAGCAAGAGCTCGTGTAGAGGATAGGAATGAATCCTCATGTGGAGTATACTCGCGATCACCCCACACCTCACATATTAGCATGTAGAACTCTAACGATACAACAACATCAAAATAGAAAATAGGTGGATCATAACTACCCCAAGCCAAAGATACAGTCACATCTCCCACGTAGATGAAGCGCTCGGTGATCAAGTCGACGTGCCAATAGTTAATGCCTCAGTGGAACCTCAGTCTGGCATACCCTAGAAAACCTCGTCGGGATGCCATGTCAAGCAGAAAACTAAACTGGCCAAAAGCCAGGAAACTCGGGCTCTTCCTCGCCTCGGTCCTTAAAGAAGCATAGACATAAACAAAAAAACAAAGCAAAGAGGTGAGATATCCAACATCATTACCAATTATGGCAGTAAGAAACAGAAACAGCGGATGACGCCATACAACACAGTAAAAACAATAAGTAGTATCAAGATTCCAAAAATAAGCAGTTTAATAATCCAGAAATTCATAATATCAGTAAAATAAATAGTTACATATCATATATATACTTGCATATATGCCATATAAACATGTTGACCGACCATGAACATGTACAAGGGTACCAAAATCCTACTTTATGGAGCTAAACACAATTTCGGAGAGAATGATCAAGGAGATATGTCTGTATCTCGTCAGCCTTAAATCAAGTGCTTCAACATTAACAAATCGCGCAACTTGGCTTATACAAGACATTCTTCACAAGATCGCAATATAGGACATTATCTCAATCCGGATCGTCGGTGCATTTGCATCGGTCTGTCCCACGGTACAGAGGAGCTACCAACTGCCCATTGTGAGATACCCGCACCCTGACGCCCCCACGATTAACAAGTGACCTACACTAGTCTAGTCTCACCCGCACTAAGGTGTGATTCATCTCCTAGGCATAAAGCCTTAAAAAAAACATAGTCCACTGGACTTTCAAGATGCATGATGACTTAATGCATATATATATATATATATATATATATATATATATATATATATATATATATATATATATATATATATATATATATATATATTCAATAATAGCATAACCTTTCCATAACCACACGCCATAAATGGCCGAAACAATATCATTAAGCTTTGGTCCCATTCATTGACCCACGACAATTCATTACTCAAATTTTTACTTTCGAAAACATACTTTCAAGGTTTAATACAAAATTATGCTTCAACTTCAACACTTTTCCTACTAAGCCTCTCTAGGGAAATCTTTTAGTATTTTTTCACCTAACCTTTGTTACTCTAATTAAACAAGTCATTCTCTTAGTTCTAAACATAACTCACTTGGAGTAATTATTTCAAGTTTTCTCAAAACTTCACTTACACTCATGTTCTTTCCCTTTTACAAGGTGACCAAGCATCATGAAAATGAAGGAAAGAAAATAGAAAACCAAGAACTTTACCTCAATGCCTCAAGTTTAGGGCTTTATGGAAGAATATGAAGATGGAAGAATCAAGTGATGGTCATAAAGGGAAAAAGCTTCTAGGTGATGAGCAGATGCAAGAAATAAGGTTGGTTTAGTAAGTAAGCATGGATGGCTATCAATGGTGGTGCTTGGCCGTGAGAGTGAGGAGAGAAAATGGAGATGAGAGCTTTAGGAGGTGATTCCAATAAGAAAAAGGTCTTCAAACAAGATGTAGTTTCAAGCAATGTGATTGCTTGAAATTAAACAAGCATGGAGGGTGAAGAAAGGGGTGTGGCTGTGAGGTTGGAGAGGGGAGGAAGAACTAGAAAAGAGAGAGAAAGGGAAGCTAAGAGAGAAAGGAAAAGTGGAGAGAGAAAGTGATAAAAACTTTTGAAAATAGAAAAAGTAAAAAGATGACAATTTGTGTCATCTTTTCCCTCCTCATTGCCGTGGAGTCTCCAAGGGAGGAGAGAGAAAAATTGGCTTACTTGAGAAGCTTGATACAAAGCTTTCTTGAGAAGCTTTGTCCACTTTTTGGAAAAACTCAAGGATGATGTAACTTTGATGATGTCATCTTGGTGATGTCATTAAAGTGCTCTCTAGAAAAGATGACTAACACTCTACTAAAGCTATTACTCAGTGGACAAAAGCTACAATTAACAAAACCAGTATTTATTGTCCAATGAATAATAAAATGTACTGCGATTTTATTTATCAGATCAAATCTTAAAAAATAAAAACTTCATAAACTGTGTCCGGCTTCGGGTTTAGTAAGATCCCCCATCACCATTTCCACAGTCTAAGGTTTTCTGGTCTCGGGGAAAATATTTCATTTCTCGGCCCCGCTCAGTGCGCACATAAATCGAGAAATTTATTAAAATAATCGAACTATTCAAATAATTTCAGAAAAATTCACAAAAATCACAAATATTATAAAATGAATATATATCATGGAATAAATAATTTTTGGGGTGTTACAACTCTCCCGTTCTAAAAAAAAATTTCGTCCTCAAAATTTTTCATACCTTAGAATAGATGTGGACGTTGTTCCTTCATCTTGTTCTCTAATTTCCACGTTGCGTCTCCGGTTATGTCATTTCGGATCACTTTCACTAATGAAATATCTTTCCCTTTGAGTCGCTTCACTCTCCTATCCTCGATCTTTACAGAAAGTGTCTCATAGGTTAAATTCTCTTTAAATTATACTGTATCTTGTGCTATGACATGGTTTGGATCAGGAATATACTTTCGCAGTTGTGACACATGAAAGACATTATGAAGGTTAGAAAGAAAAAGTGGTAAAGCTATTTAGTAGGCTACTGAACCTATCCGATGAAGAATTTGGTAAGGTCCGATGAACTTTGGAGTGATTTTTCTAGATTTAAGAACTCGGCTGGCCCTAGTCGTGCACCGACTATCAAAAACACATGCTCACCTTTCCTAAACTCAAGAGGTTTTCTTCTTAGGTCCGCATAGCTCTTTTGTCTACTCTGAGCCGTCCGCATCTTTTCCTCAATCATCTTAACCTTTTCCGTTGTTTGTTGCACAAGATCAGGTCCGATCGTGTATTGCTCTCCATCTTGGTGCCAACACAAAGGTGTTCTGCACCGTCGTCCATATGCAGCCTCATAGGGTGCCATCCCTATGCTCGAGTGAAAATTGTTGTTGTAGGTGAACTTTTTCAAAGATAATAATTCATCCCAACCTCGAGTCTGTTCTAAAGTGCAAGCTCTAAGCAGATCTTCCAACAATTGGATTGCCCTTTCTGATTAACCGTTGGTTTGAGGATGATAAGCAGAACTCAAACGAAGTTTTGTTCCCATTGCTTTTTGAATACTCTGCCAAAAACTTACTGTGAACCTCGGATCTTTATCGAAAATAATACTGGAAGGCACACCATGAAGTTTAACAGTCTTGCCAATATATAGCTAGGTTAAATTCTCCATTGAATACCTTATGTTAATCGATAAGAGGTGTGCAGACTTCGTAAGCTAATTAATAATTACCCATATCGAATTATGATCCTTTCAGGTTCTTGGTAACCCAACCACGAAATCCATTGCAATACTATCCCATTTCCATTAAGGAATAGTTAGAGGTTGCAACATTCCTGATGGTCTCTAGTGTTCAATCTTAGCTTTCTGACAAACTAAGCAAGATGACACATGTTGAGCCACATCTCTCTTCATTCCAGGCCACCAACACAACCGTTTCAGGTCTTGGTACATTTTAGTCATTCCAGGATGCATACTTAACCTGCTGGTATGAGCTTCATCAAGAATTACTTTCCTAAGCTCCGAATCATTAGGTATATAGATCCTACCTTTGAAGTTTAAGATTCCATTGGGTCTTTCCTCTACTATTGTCACACTACCTTGCTTCATTAGCTCCCTTTTCTTTTACAAAAATTCATCACTTTCTTACTTCTCTTGGATCTCTTCCATTAAATTGTTCAAAATGGTAACCATGTTCAAAGCAATTCTTCTTGGTGCCAATTCAACAGATAGCCACATATCCCTGAACTGCTCTATCAATTCCTTCTCCTTAATCATCATAACAGACATACTAAGCATATTCCTACTCAAAGCATCAGCCATAATGTTTGCCTTTCCTGGATGATACTGGAGAAATCGTAGTCTTTTAGAAACTTTAACCACCTTTTCTGCCTCATCTTCAGCTCCTTTTGCTGAAATAGGTACTTTAGACTCTTGTGGTCGCTGTAGACATTGAACGTTGCTTCATATAGAAAGTGTCTCCATATTTTTAGAGCAAACACCACAACTGCCAACTCTAGGTCATGTGTAGGATAACTCCTTTCATGTACTCTCAACTGTCTTGAAGCATATGCCACCACTTTCCTATTCTGCATGAGCACACATCCTAAACCTTGATGTGAAGTATCACAAAACACCTCAAAGGGTTCATTTGGATCGGGTAAGACGAAAATTGGTGAAGTGGTCAGTCGTCTCTTCAACTCTTGAAAACTTTCTTCACAAGCATCGGTCCACTCAAAAGCATGGTTCTTCCTCGTAAATTTAGTGAGAGGTCCTACTATCTTAGATAATCCTTCAATGAATCTTCAATAATAACTAGCTAATCCCATAAAGCTTTGAATTTCAGACACGGTCTTCGACCTTTCCCATTGTAGGACTACTTCGACCTTTGACGGATCTACTGCAATTCCATCTTTCAAGATTACATGACCCAAAAACTTAACCTTTTCTAGCCAAAATTCACACTTTGACAACTTAGCATATAACTTCTTCTCTTTCAGGATCTGGAGAACTAGACTAAGATGTTTGGCATGTTCCTATTGATTTCGAGAATAGATCAGAATGTCATCGATAAAAATAATGACAAATCTATCTAAGTAAAGACAAAAGATTCTATTCATGTAATCCATGAATATGGCAGGTGCATTCGTCACCTCAAATGGCATCACAAGATACTCATAATGCCCGTATCGTGTACGAAAATCCATCTTGGGGATATCCTCTACCTTCACTCGGATCTGATGATAGCTAGAACGCAGATCTATCTTGGAGAAAATAGTGGCTCCTTTCAGCTGATCCATTAAATCATCTGTCCTCAAAAGTGGATACTTGTTCTTAATCGTGACCTTGTTCAACTGACGATAATCAACACATAAGTGTGAAGTTCCATCCTTTTTCTTGACCAATAACATTGGCGCTCCCTAGGGTGACACACTGGGCCTGACAAACTACTTTTCCAGGAGCTCCACCAACTGCTTCTTGAGTTCAACTAACTCTGACAGTGACATCGTATAGGGTGCTATAGATATAGGACCAGATCCGAGCACAAGATCGATAGTGAACTCTATCTCCCATTCTAGCGGTAAACTAGGTACATCATCAGGAAAGACTTTGAGAAACTCATTGCCTACCAGAATAGCATTCTAATCAATCAATTTTTAGGCATTCATTATTACTTTATATTTAGCCTAATTGATGATAATTGTGCCCAATATTATGTTTGTAGATGAGTTTTAGATGATTGGTCTTCATTGAGCTTAATTGTAAAAACTTCATTAATTTTTAGATTTTAACTCATTTTGACCTTTCTATCTTGTACAGGCCATAACTTGGGCTACAAATATTGTATTTGGATGATCTTGGAGTCACCTGAAAGCTGAGATAAAGATATACAATTTATGTCTGATGCAAATTTTCTAATTCAGCTGGATTCAAGGTGAAATTAGGCCTCAAAGTTAGGACATTGTTGTTGTCACAAAGCACCTTTCCTCAATGATTTGGGCCTAACTCTTTCAATTTAAGCCCAATTAAGGCAAATGATATGTCTCTGAAAAGCTTTTTTAGAGGGCTACAGTTTGGGCTAGAGGTAGATTAGGAATTACATAAGAATTTTCAGTTACAAATAGGTTAAGGCAGATTTCGAATTTACCTTTTGATTTGCTGTTGTTCAGTTTTAACAGTTTTGAGCAGAAACCTCTTTTTGAATCCTGATTTTTGAGTTTTACGATTTGAATCAAGAAACCCTTTTTCTTTTCTTTTCGTCTTCTCTATTTTGTTTTTCTTTTTTCTCTGATCTATATCTTTTCAATGGTGATGGCCATGGAAGGCTAAAGATCCAATCAATCCAAGGAATTCAATGATTGTGGTTAGAGTTTTGAATTCTTTTGTTTAATTGTGATTTTTGATTTTTGATTGTGTTCTCTCCTCTTCTCCTTCTTTAATTGATTTATGATTATATTTTCGTATATTGAAGATAGATTTGGATTGATTAATCTGAATTTAATGGAGAATAGATCATCGATTGGTAATCTATGTTATTTCAAAATTATGTTTAATTCAATCTTAATCAAGAATTGCGATTGTGATTTTGTTTTAGTTGATCAAATTCTAAGTGATTATCTAGTTGAATTCGAATTAACAGAGGTAAATGCATAAAGAATTCTACCCTCTTTGAACTATGATTAACTCTGCCACTTGAATTGAAGACCTTGGATTGGTGTTTCCAGTTTTGAATTTATTCCTAATTACTGTTGAATTTGTATTCTTTTACTTGACGAACAAAACCCTCCTACTTATTGATAACTTCCAATATGCTTGAGAAATCTGAATTGATCCTTGGGAGATGACCTAAGTTATGCACTATGCTATATTCCATTTAAATCCTAGTCTATTTTGAGGCGAGTATGACATCGCCGATCCAAATTTGGCGCCGTTGCTGGGGATCTATTTTCGGTTTCTTAGGTTTATTAGGAGTTCCTAACAGTTGCTAATTTCTCTGCATTCGTGATCAACTTATTTGCTATTTTTCTACTGATTCTGCTACTCTACTGATTCTGCTACTTGTTGATTGCTGCATTCAACTCTTGTTTCATCTGTTGCATAATTCAACTCTGCTGCAGAATTCTGTTCTTCTGCATTATGCTATTTTGTTGTTCCATTGTGTTTTTCTATTGGTATAAATCTGCATAACACACCATTGTTCAATTCTGGTATAGCATTTTGCAGTTCATTGGATTTTCGTGTTACTGTTCCATTGGTTTGTTTACTGTTCCATTGGATTTTTACTGCATTTGATGACTCCTGTGAATGTGCATGGCTTCATTCAACACAATTGATACACTTATTGCACAAATCACACATTCATCTCCTACAAAATTTCCGGTATAATCTGCTGAGCTGCATAACTTGGTTTGTTGCATAACTTTGCTGCATAACTGCGGTTACTGTTCCATTGGTCTCCTTGCACCACATTCAGCTTTTGCATGTCATTTTGCTGCATTTGATCATCCATATACTTCATTATTGATATTTGAAAGTTCTCATCTTCATTCTTGAGTTACACCTCCACTTTCACTTTTGAGTTTCACTTTGCTCCCATTTTTCTTAATCCAAAAAGGGACTAGTAGACAGGAATTGTACTTGCGATGGAGTCTTGAGCTGAAACTTGGTCCCCAAAGGTAAACCATCATTCTAAGCAAACAGATCCTAAGGATCATTCCTGCATAATTTGGCCAAAATCCATCGTTTGGTAGGGTTTTTGAGCAAATTTACGTGAGACAATGGCATTTTTGTAATTTTTGAGTGAACAAACATGCTCAGAATGAGCTGAAAATTGGTGGGTTGAAGGAAAACGACCTTCTCCACAAGGCTCATTACTAAGTTGTGAGCAACACCTTGGTTTGCCCTAAATCCTTCATTTAGACCACTTTTTCATTTTTTGAAGATTTTTCATTGCATTTTTGAGTTCCATTTTAGTGTAGTTTTAAGTATGTGGTGGTCCCATATTTTTTAAAAATCATTTGATAGGTCAATTAGATTTATTTTGGTGCATTTCTAGTGTTGGATACTTCATTTTGCTGTTTTGCTGTTTTCGAGTTTTGCATGTTATATGACTAGGTCCAATCCTGGTTTTGTGCATAATTTTGATCTTGAGATAGATAAGACTTTTCATACCTTGCATAGGTTCAATAGATTTGATTCTACATTTGCTGAGCATATAGGAAGTAGTGATTCTACACATACTTATCATACTAGTGATTCTGCTTCTGAATTTTCTGATTCTGCACTTTCTGTCATTGATCCATCTTTCAATTCTGATTCTACTGAGCATACTGAGATTATGGATAATAGAACCTTGAAGGAGCTGGCTGCTCCTGATGTTACATATTAGTCTTTATGCATTCAATATCTTGATGTTGATGTTCCATTTGAACTTAAATCTGGATTGATTCATTTGCTGTCTAAGTTCAATGGTCATGTAGGAGAAGATCCTCATAAGCACCTCAAGGAGTTCCACATTGTGTGTTCTACCATGAAGCCTCAAGGCATCTCAGAAGATCACATCAAACTTAGAGCATTCCCTTTCTCATTACAGGATGCTGCTAAGGACTGGTTGTATTATTTGCATCCAAGATCTGTCACTAGCTGGAATGATCTTAAGAGGCTATTTTTGGAGAAATTTTTTCCTACATCAAAGGTCGTATCAATCCGAAAAGAGATACGTGGCATCAGGCAGTTTGACAGAGAACCATTGTCTGAATACTGGGAAAGATTCAAGAAGATGTGTGCTAGCTGTCCTCACCATCAGATTAGTGACTAGTTACTAATCCAGTATTTTTATGAAGGTTTGCTACCTATGGATAGGAGCATGATTGATGCTGCTAGTGGAGGAGCATTGGTAGACAAGACCCCTATGGCTGCAAGAGAATTGATTGAGAATATGGCCACTAATTCCCAACAGTTTGGCACCAGAAGTAACTCAGTGGTATTGAGTAGAGGTGTCCACGAAATTGAGGCAACTTATGCTGCAGATCATAGAAAATTGGAAAGCAAAATTGATGACCTCATATCCTTGGTGAGGCAATTGGCTGTGACTCAACAACAGGAGCCTGCTGTAGTAGCTCCTGCCAGAGTGTGTGGAATCTGCATTTCTGCTAATCATCCAACAGATGCCTGCCCTACATTGCAAGAGGTTGATACTGATGGTACCCCCTAGGCCTATGCAGCAAACATCTACAATAATAGGCCTCAGCAACAGCAACAACAGAGCTACGATTTGTCCTCCAACAGATATAACTCAGGCTGGAGAAATCATCCAAATCTGAGGTGGGGAAATACCTCTACACAGCTTGCCCCTACTCAATTTATGTAGCAGCAGCAGCTACCCTTCCAGTCCACTGCGGGACCTAGCAGACCATATCAGCCACCTTTCATGCAGCAGCCAAATAATGCCCCTCCTAAATCTGAGCCAACCTTGGAAGAATTGATGAAACAGATGGTAGTGAACAACTTGCAATTCTGGTAGAGGACAGAAGCTACCATTCAGAATTTGGAGAATCAGATTGGACAACTTGCTAATTTTATGAATCAATTACAGTCACAAGATTCTGATAAACTTCCTGCATAAACTGTGGTGAATCCAAGAAATGTGAGTGCCATCACTCTAAGATCTGGTAAGACTGTTGATGTACCAAACTGTGGGTTGCAACATGAATTAGATAAGGAGAAGCAAGTCGTACCAGAAATTCCATGTAGCAGCAAAAATAAGAAAATAGATTCTGGCCCCATTCCTGTAGTTATTGCTGAGCAGTCCATTCCACTACCATTCCCTCAGAGAGTTGTGCAGCTTAAGAAGACTTTTGAGACTGACATAGATAGGGAGATCTTGGAGACATTTAGGAAGGTTGAGGTGAACATTCCTCTCATTGAAGCAATCAAGCAAATTCCAAGATATGCCAAGTTTCTTAAGGATTTGTGTACTCATAGAAGAAGACTAAAGGGAAATGAGAAGATCAGCATGGGAAGAAATGTGTCTGCACTTATACAACCTACAATGCCCCAGAAATGCAAGGATCCAGGGATTTTTACTATCCCATGCATCATAGGCAATAGTAAATTCGAAAATGCCATGTTGGATTTAGGTGCTTCAATTAATGTTATGCCTATGTCAGTGTTCAACTCTTTTACTCTTGGACCCTTGCAGAATACAGGAGTCATCATTCAGTTGGTATACAAGAGTAATGCATACCCTGCTGGACTCATTGAGGATGTCCTTGTTAGAGTAAATGATTTGATTTTTCCTGCAGACTTCTACATTCTGGATATGGATGGAGAATTCGAATCCAGCAAGGCTCCCATCATTCTTGGTAGACCTTTCCTCAAAACTGCCAGAACCAAAATTGATGTCCATACAGGCACTATTTCCATGGAGTTTGGAGATAATGTGGTTCAATTTTACATCTTGGATGCCATGAAGCACCCCATGGAAGAACATTCAGTTTTCCATATAGATTTGTTGGCTGATATAGTTGATGATGGCTTTTCTGAGCTCTTTGCTGATGATCTTCCAATCTTTTCTGATTTTGTTGATACCTACACATGTGATGCTTGTACTGTTTCAGAAATGTGCAGTGTTTGTACTGAGATTGCATCCTGTTTACATGGTGATTTTGATACAGATTATGTGGAGTCAGAATGCAGTAGTTTGATTATAGCAAGTACCTCTGAATTGGATTTTGTTGGATTGCAGGCTGTCAACACAGTTACTTCCACCAGGATCCTTCCATCTGTAGTGCAACCACCTACACTAGAGCTTAAGCCACTCCCAAAGCACCTTAAGTATGCATACTTAGAGGAGGATAAGAAGCTGCCAGTGATCATTTCTACTGCCCTCCATGCTGACCAGGAGGAGAGGCTGCTGCAAATACTGAGGAAGCATAAGAAAGCTATAGGTTGGACCTTAGCTGACCTTCCTGGCATTAGTCCTTCCATGTGCATGCACAGAATACTACTTGAGGATGGTGCTAAGCCCGTGAGACAACCACAGAGGTGTCTCAACCCTTTGATCCTAGATGTGGTAAAGAAAGAGGTGACCAAGCTTTTGCAAGCTGGCATTATTCCTTCCATGTGCATGCACAGAATACTACTTGAGGATGGTGCTAAGCCCGTGAGACAACCACAGAGGTGTCTCAACCCTTTGATCCTAGATGTGGTAAAGAAAGAGGTGACCAAGCTTTTGCAAGCTGGCATTATCTATCCTATCTCAGATAGTGCTTGGGTGAGTCCAGCTCAAGTGGTTCCAAAGAAATCAGGAATCACAGTAGTGAAGAATGATCGTGATGAGCTGATTCCTACTAAAGTGTAGAGTAGCTGGAGAGTTTGTATTGATTACAGGCGGCTCAACCAAGCGACAAGAAAGGATCATTTTCCTTTGCCCTTTATCAATCAGATGCTTGAGCGCTTGGCTGGAAAGTCTTTCTACTGCTTTCTTGATGGCTTTTCGGGGTACTTCCAGATCCATATAGCACCAGAGGACCAGGAGAAGACCACCTTCACCTGCCCTTTTAGCACTTTTGCCTATAGGAGGATGCCTTTCGGCCTATGTAACGCTCCTGGAACTTTCTAATGATGCATGGTAAGTATCTTTACAGATTTTTTAGAGGATTGCATTGAGGTGTTTATGGATGATTTTACTGTTTATGGTTCTTCCTTTGATGCATATTTGGACAGTTTGGATAGAGTTTTGCATAGGTGCATTGAGACTAACCTTGTTCTTATGAGAAATGTCATTTTATGGTAGAACAAGGTATAGTCTTAGGCCATATCATCTCTCAGAAGGGTATAGAAGTAGATCCTGCTAAAATTAATGTTATTTCCCAGTTACCTTACCCCTCTTGCGTGCGAGAGGTTCGTTCTTTTCTTGGACATGTAGGTTTCTACAAGCGGTTCATTCAAGATTTCAGCAAAAAGGCCCTTCCACTGTCCAACTTGTTGCAGAAAGATGTTGTTTTTGATTTTGATGGCAAGTGCAGAGCGACTTTTGATTGCCTCAAAGGAGCTTTGACCACCACTCCCATAATTTAGCCACCTTTGTGGACACTCCCTTTTGAACTCATGTGTGATGCATCTAACTATGCAGTGGGAGCTGTCCTTGCACAGAGAGTTGGCAGATCGTCTCATGTCATTTTATATGCTTCTCGGACTTTAGATGCTGCACAGGCTAACTATACTACCATTGAGAAAGAGTTGCTTGCCATTGTATTTGCACTTGATAAGTTTAGATCATATTTGCTTGGCTCTAGAGTGGTTGTTTTTACTGATCATGCAGCATTAAAATTCTTGTTGAAGAAGGCAGAATCGAAGCCGAGATTGATTAGATGGATGCTGCTTCTCCAGGAGTTTGATTTGGAGATTAGAGATAGGAGTGGCGTAGAGAATTTGGTGGCGGATCATTTGAGCAGGATAGAAGGAGTTGTTGACCCTTCTCCTATAGAGACGACTTTCTAGATGAGCAGCTCATGCAGCTGCATGATACCCCATTTTCTCCTTGGTTTGCTGATTTAGTTAATTACTTAGTTGCATCTGTTTTTCCTCCTCATGCATCTAGATCACAGAAAGCTAAACTTAATAGTGATGCTAAATATTATGTGTGGGATGATCCATATTTGTGGAAATTTTGTAGTGACCAGGTGATTCGTAGATGCATACCTGACCATGAGATCCAGTCCGTTCTTCATTTCTGTCATGCTTCTCCAGTTGGAGGTCACTTTGGACCACAGCGGACCGCTAGGAAGGTGTTGGATTCTGGATTCTACTGGCCTACCATTTTCAGAGATGCTTATCAGGTTTTCAGTACTTGTGAGTAGTGCCAGAGAGCAGGAGTAGCTATCACTCGCTGACAGGAGATGCCCCAGCAGCCCATTCTGTTCTGCGAGGTTTTTGATGTTTGGGGTATCGATTTTATGGGCCCTTTCCCTATTTCTTTTGGTTTTTCTTATATTGTGCTTGCAGTTGATTATGTTTCTAAATGGGTGGAAGCTAAGGCCACTAGGACTAATGATGCTTGAGTTATTGTGGATTTTGTCAGGTCTAACATATTTTGCAGGTTTGGAGTGCCCCGAGCTATCATTAGTGACCAAGGGACTCATTTCTGTAACCGGACTTTGGAGGCTTTGTTTCGGAAGTATGGGGTCGTGCATAGAGTGTGTACTGCATATCATCCCCAAATTAACGAGCAGGCGGAGATTTCTAACAGAGAGATCAAGCAGATTTTGGAGAAGATGGTGCAGCCAAATAGGAAAGATTAGAGTCACCGGTTAGAAGATGCTCTTTGGGCTCATCGTACCGCTTACAAGACACCTATAGGGATGTTTCCTTTCAGGGTTGTCTTTGGTAAACCATGTCACCTTCTGGTGGAAATAGAGCATCGTGCATATTGGGCAGTGAAGAGTTGTAACTTAGCATTTGACCAAGCATGTTCAGAGAGGAAGCTTCAATTGCAATAACTGGAAGAACTCCGCTTGGAGGCTTATGAGAATTCAAGGATCTATAAGGAAAAGACTAAGCATTTCTATGATAAGATGATTTCTAGAAAGGAGTTCTCCATTGGCCAAAAAGTGATTTTGTTCAATTCTCACCTTAAACTCATGCCTGGTAAGCTCCGTTCTAGGTGGGATGGTCCTTTTGTTGTCACTAGCATCTTTCCTTATGGTGCAGTGGAGATTTCGAATGAAGCCACCAATAAGATTTTTAAGGTTAATGGCCACCGTCTTAAGCCCTTTCTTGAGAGCCCTGCAAGCCTAGCACCTGTAGAGGAACTCTCCTTGGCAAAGCCCACCTTTCCCCAAGTGCAAATCTTCCCACCATGATAAGGGTGTTTTCTTCCCTTGCTCTTTTATTTCACATGTATACTTGTCTTTTGTTTTTGCTTTATTTTTCCATTGAGGACAATGTGTGATTTAAGTGTGGGGGAGGGAATTTTGCTGTTTCTATTTTTTTTTCTATTTTTTTGCTATTTCTATTTTTTTGTTTTGCTGAATTTGCTGGATTTTACTGTTTCTAATTCTGTTTTTGTTTATTTTAATTCTATTTTATTTCTATTTTTGATCTATTTTGCATGCCTTTCATCGAATATCTTGGTTTGTACAGGTTGTGAATAATTTCATCATTCTTAGTTAGAGGTTTCTTGACATGATATAAATATTTTTCTTGCATTTTTGGTTTAGCAAGCTGGCATTGAGAATTAAAGTGTTGCATCATTTGTGATAGGCTTGTCCTTGGTGAGATTTTGGACCTTATAATGGATGGATTGCATTATGCCATTCTCTTTTCTTTCTTATGTGATCTCACTCATGATTGTTGGTGCTCTAGAACTTGACTTGATTCTTTTTGAAGCTCCTTGTTGACATGCATGTATTGAGATGATTGAGGCCTTCTTTCATTGTTTAGCTACTTTGGCCAAATAGCCAACCTTGCATCATTTCCCTTTGATTACCCCCTTGAGCCTAATTGTCTATTCTTTGCTTTAGCTCATTTTATGCCTTTGTGAAAAACCATGATTTTACCTTAGGGAATGGGAGAGCATTGGTTCATTTCATTTGAGGAGCTCAAGTGTGGTGGTTATACAAATTGATGTGTAATATGCATGCAAGGTTATAAAAAAAAATGAAAAATAATAAATAAATAAAAAGAAACAAATATTCTCTTAGGAAAGAAAAATGGTTCTAGAAAGGTTGTGAAAGCAAAAGGAAAGGTGATCAAAGTAAGAGAATGTGCATTACTTGTCATTTGAGTTCCTCCTCATTGCTCTTTTATTCTCTTGGGTGCTTAACTTGCCATATCCATATTGTTCTTTCCCTTACCTTGGCCCCATTACAACCTTGAATTAAGTCCTTTTTATCTTTATTTGCATGTGTTTCAAGTGGTGAAAATTAGAGACTTGTCAAGCTTATGGTAATACTTGCTTTCATGGGTGCCCTGAGTGTAAATACAATCCTAAACACTTGAGAGTAGAGTATGCCTAGTGAGGATCTTATCACTTTTGGTTCATCATTTGATTCGATTTGTCTTCTTGCTAGCTTGAGATGTTGAGAGATATATTCATGTTTGTCTTGACTCCTTGATACTTTGGATGTTTGAATCTTGATCACTACCTTGCATTCTTGTAATTTTTTGGAAGGTATGTTGATTTTGTGTTCTTGTGATGAAACCCCTTTTGGTTCAATTTTGAATTTTGCCCAGGAGTGCAAAAGTTCAAGTATGGGGGAATTTGATAAATCAATTTTTAGGCATTCATTATTACTTTATATTTAGCCTAATTGATGATAATTGTGCCCAATATTATGTTTGTAGATGAGTTTTAGATGATTGGTCTTCTTTGAGCTTAATTGTAAAAACTTCATTAATTTTTGGATTTTAACTCATTTTGACCTTTCTGTCTTGTACAGGCCATAACTTGGGCTACAAATATTGTATTTGGATGATCTTGGAGTCCTCTGAAATTTGAGACGAAGATCTACAATTTTATATTTGATGCAAATTTTCTAATTCAGCTGGATTCAAGGCAAAATTGGGCCTCAAAGTTAGGATGCTGTTACTGTCATAAAGCTTGGACCTTTCCTCAATGATTTGGGCCTAACTCTTTCAATTTAAACCCAATTAAGGCAAATGATATGTCTCTGAAAAGCTTTTTCAGAGGGCTACAGTTGGGCTAAGGGTAGATTAGGAATTACATAAGAATTTTCAGTCACAAATAGGTTAAGGCAGATTTTGAATTTACCTTTTGATTTGCTGTTGTTCAGTTTTAACAGTTTTGAGCAGAAACCTCTTTTTGAATCCTGATTTTTGAGTTTTACGATTTGAATCAAGAAACCCTTTTTCTTCTCTTTTCATTTTTTCTATTTCGTTTTTCTCTTTTCTCTGATCTGTATCTTTTCAATGCTGATGACCATGGAAGGCTAAAGATCTAATCAATCCAAGGAATTCAATGATTGTGGCTAGAGTTTTGAGTTCTTTTGTTTAATTATGATTTCTGATTTCTTATTGTGTTCTCTCCTCTTCTCCTTCTTCAATTGATTTATGATTATATTTTCGTATATTGAAGATAGATTTGGATTGATTAATCTGAATTTAATGGAGAATAGATCATCGATTGGTAATCTATGTTAATTCGAAATTGTGTTTAATTCAATCTTAATCAAGAATTGCGATTATGATTCTGTTTTAGTTGATCAAATTCTAGGTGATTATCTAGTTGAATTCGAATTAACAGAGGTAAATGTATAAAGAATTCTACCCTCTTTGAACTATGATTAACCCTGCCACTTGAATTGAAGACCTTGGATTGGTATTTCCAGTTTTGAATTTATTCCTAATTAATGTTGAATTTGTATTCTTTTACTTGACAAACAAAACCCCCTACTTATTGATAACTGCCAATATGCTTGAGAAATCCGAATTGATCCTTGGGAGATGACCTAGGTTATGCACTATGTTATATTCCATTTAAATCCTAGTCTATTTTGAGGCGAGTACGACATCGCTGATCACATTCATATTCGTCTCGCTCTTGACTTTTAAGGAATACAATACCATGTATTCGTGAGCTCCTTCTTTCAAGAAAGCTTTAACTTGGTTGGCCATCAAAAATCTAGAAACTTCAGCCTTAGGGAAAACTAGGGTTTTATTGGAACAATCCAACAAAATATGGTTAGAAGATAACCAATCCATTCCTAAGATCACGTCTATTTGAGAAAGAGGTAAACATATCAAATTAATAGAAAAGATTCGACCTTCAATAGATAAAGGATAGTTCAAACAAACTTGGGTAGTAACAACAGGTTTAGCAATAGGGGTAGAAACACTCAAATCAAAGGGTAAAGTAGACACAGGTAAGCCTAATCGGTGCACACAGTCATAAGCAATAAAAGAATGGGTTGCCTTTGAGTCATACAGTACAGATAAAAGATTACCTCCTATGGTACCATCTCCCTTTATCAGATCTTCAGATTAGGAGGCTTCCGCTCTACTCATCGTGTAAACTCTGCCTCCTACTGGAGGCTTTGCAACTTGTGCATTGTTGACAGAAGGCTCCGCCTTGGGTTGGATGTAATCTCTGGAGATGTGTCCAGGCTTTCCACAACTGAAGCAGATAATTCCCTTGATCGTGTAATCCCTTATCAGGTGGTCATTTCCATATTTCAAACACTTTGGTGAAGACGCCACACAGTCTAACCAACTCGATGGCCACCAAAATTTCCACTAGAGCCTCCACTAGGTGATTGTTGTTAACTTCCCGGTGGTCGGGAATTAGACTTCCTCTGAAAGCGAATCACATTGTTGCCACTTCCTCGTTGGAACCTAGAAGGTCCAAAGTTGTAATTCCTCGTGTCCCGTGATTGATCTAGTTCCTCAATCCTTTGGCACTTATCCAACAAAACTGGGAATTGCTTAATTCCCAACGGTAGTACTGCTCTCTTCAAGTCATGTCGCAATCCTTCCTCGAACTTTTGGCACTTCCATTCTTCATCGGGTTGGAGCTGGACATACCTTGAACACTTCGATAAGCTTTCAAACTTTACAGTATATTCCCTGACCGTCATGTTCCCTTATTTCAGACCAAGAAACCCCATCTCCTTGGCATGCCTTGCATTAGCAGGAAAATACTTCTCCAGAAACTTATCCTTGAATGCTTCCCATGTGATTGCTCTGCCCTTAGCTTCTAGTAATCTTTGCGCTCCATTCCACTAGTCTTCAGCCTCTTCGACCAGCATGAAGGTAGCATAAGTTACCTTCCGGTCATCAGCAAAGCCCATCCCTCAGTATATCTTCTCCAGTTCCTTAATCCAAAGACTAGCTTTTTCCAGATCAAACTCCCTTTTAAACTGAGGTGGTTTGTTGTGGTGAAATTTTGACAAATTTTGGGCTTCCGTTGTTGTCTCTTGCTGTTAGGCAGCCCTCTCGTTTTGTTGTACTATGACGTCCGCCATCCACTGCATTGCCTCGACTGCTACAGCCATATCTCCACCACGAGCCATCACTCTCTTTCAAAGTTAGACTGAACAAAACACAAGGTAAGTTAAATATAATTCTTTGGAAACCAACACGGAGAATCACACAGTACAAACAAGATAGACCTAACCACAAAATCCAAAAGAAAACTCAAACCGGGGCTCTGATACCAAACTAGTGTAACACCCCACTTTTTCGGGAGGAGGACATCACTCCAAACATACGAAACTCAAAAAAACATAAACATACACTAAGACCTGGTTTATATACATATAGGTGGTAATTTGTTCATTTATAAACCATATAGCAACTTGGCAATTTCTCTTTTATATATATATATATATATATCTTCAACAAGCAGAAAATAAAAGTTTAACGAAAATTAACGTGAATATTAGTAAACCATACTTTTATACAGAGGATACATAACATAAGTATTTAGTTACACCAACAGTTCTAGCAAAAGAAAACAGAAGCTTTACATGCCCAAAAAGATATATATACAAACAGCCACCAAGATTACAAAAAGTATCATGCCCCCAAAAACTACTAAGAAGGAGCCTCAGAGGGGTCCTCCTCAGGTTCCTCCTCAAGATCCTCCTCAGAAGAGGAAATCCTTACAGGAGTAATAGATTCATGAGCAGGAGCTCGTGCAGAGGATAGAAATGAATCCTCATGTGGAGTATACTCGCTATCACCCCACACCTCACGTATTGACATGTAGAACTCCAGCGATACAGCAACATCAAAAGAGAAAACAAGTGGATCATAATGATCCCAAGCCAAAGATATAGTCACATCTCCTACTTAGACGAAGTGCTCGGTGATCAAGTCGACGTGCCAACAGTCAATGCCTAAGTGCAACCTCAGTCTGGCATACCCTAGAAAAACTCGTCGAGATGCCATGTCAAGCAGAAAACTAAACTGACTAAAAAGCCAGGAAACTCGGGCTCTTCCTCGCCTCAGTCTTTAAAGAAGCTAATGTGAGCCAACTAAGGAGCATGGATCAAAGAGCACTATAAGGACTTAGTGGACCTATGACAAGAGCTAGGACCAAAAAAGCCCAAGAAGTCCTAAATCCAATGGTGACAACGTTAATTGAAGTAAGCCCAAATTCAAGTCTTAATGGAGTAGAGCCCAAATTGGTCACTTATCTCATCCAACTTGAAGACCCATGATGGCTTGGACGTCCACTTCTCTAAAGTAGCATTTTCTAGTTTATTTCTATTAAATAAAGTGTAATAAACTATGTGTGTGTGGATGATGCACATTTTTTTAAGCTTCTTGGGAGGGCAACCTTTGGCTTGCATGCCTAGGTAACTCATATTTTCTAATTAATGCTTTAATTAGCCACTTAATGGATTAGTTATGGAGAATTTGTCATATTATGATGACCATTTTGTATGCATATTCTATGCAGCCCCTAAACTCTATATATGTACACATCTATGATGAATGAAAAAAAAAAGACCTTTGGATGTTCAATTTGGATTTGTTCCAATTGTGAGAGTGTTTAGCCTTTCTTAGGCTCTTCATTGAACTAACCCCTTTGATCTTATCAAGATTCCAAGACCCTTGTGGCGATCCTCACCTTGGCTTTTCAATTCCCCTTGGAATTGCGATGCCTACCATTCCATTCCTCACCTAGACATAGTGGAGCTTGAAGATTTGGTCCAACAAGCCATAAAGGTGGAGCAAAACTCAAGAAGAAAAAGTCCAAATTTCCTTCTTCTTCTAAGTTTTCATCTTCAAGTTGGAAGGACAAATCAAAGAAGGACGCTACTTCATCTTCAAAGGAGGCCATGCCTATATCTCATGGAAAGAAGCCTATGGAAGCATCTCTTAGAAACTGTGATGTGAAGTGTTTCAAGTGCTTGGTTCATGGATATATTGCATCTCAATGTCTAACTAAAAGAACAATTGTATCAAGAAATGGAGAAGTTGTCACAAAATTCGAGGCTGCTAGTGAAGAAGAAAGTGGGGGAGAAGTAGTTCCGAAAGGAGAAAATTTACTCATAGTGAGGAGACTTTTGGGAAGCCAAGCCAAAGAGCATGATGAGAGCCAAAGAGAAAATATCTTCCATACTAGATGCATGATCCAAGGGAAGGTATGTTCTTTAATTATTGATGGTGGGAGTTGTACTAATGTTGCTAGTACTAGAATGGTTTCTAAATTGAATCTTGTGACTAAGCCACACCCACGACCATATAGACTTCAATGGCTTAGTAAAGTTGGTGAGTTGACCGTGAACAAGCAAGTTAAAGTTTGCTTCTCCATTGGAAAGTATCATGATAGTGTTCTATGTGATGTGGTACCCATGGAGGCAAGTCATATGTTACTTGGGAGGCCTTGGCAATTTGATAGGAAGGCTAACCGTGATGGATTCACCAATAAATTTACTTTTATACATCATGACCAAAAGGTCACTCTTTTGCCCTTGTCCCCAAAAGAAGTAAGTGAGGACCAACTTAAGATGAGAGAAAAGAAAGAGCAAGAGCAAAAAGAAAGAGGAAGTGAAAAGAAAAGTGATGACAAAGTGAAAAAGAATAAAAATAGTGAGAGAAAAGAGAGTTATTTGGCAACAAAAAGTGAGGTGAAGAGGGCTTTGATTTCTAGGCAGCCCCTATATATGCTTTATTATAAAGAATTCTGTTTGAATGCTAATGCTCATAATGAACTCTCTTTGCCTAGTGGTGTTAAAACTCTTTTGCAAGAATTTGGTGATGTGTTTCCAAAAGAAGTGCCTCACGGCCTACCTCCTTTAAGGGGAATAGAACACCACATTAACCTCATTCCAGGTGCATCATTACCCAATAGGCCAACCTATAGGAGTAATCCTCAAGAGACCAAAGAAATACAAAAGCAAGTAAAGGAGTTGATGCAAAAAGGATAGGTGCAAGAAAGCTTAAGTCCATGTGCTGTCCCGGTTATCCTAGTCCCTAAAAAGGATGCAAGTTGGAGGATATGCACAAATTGTAGGGTTATGAACAACATCACAATCAAGTATAGACATCCTATTCCTAAATTTGATGATTTGCATGATGAATTATATGGTGCTTATTTGTTTTCTAAAATTGATTTAAAAAATGGGTACCATCAAATTAGGATAATGGAAGGGGATGAATGGAAAACTGCCTTTAAAACTAAATATAGATTGTATGAATGGTTAGTAATGCCTTTTGGTTTAACAAATGCACCTAACACTTTCATGAGACTTATGAACCATGTCTTATAGGATTTTCTAGGCAAGTTTGTTATTGTGTATTTTGATGATATATTGATATATAGCAAAAGCCTAGATGAACATCATGAACACTTAAGGGTTGTTTTGTATGTGTTAAGAAAAGAAAAGTTGTATGCTAATTTGAAAAAATGTACTTTTTGTACGGATCATGTGATCTTCCTTGGTTTTGTTGTAAATTCAAAAGGGGTTCATGTTGACAAAGAGAAAATTAAGGCCATTCAAGAGTGGCCAACCCCCAAAAATATGAGTGAAGTGAGGAGTTTTCATGGCTTGGCTAGTTTCTATAGGAGGCTTGTTGAAGACTTTAGTACATTGGCTGCACCTCTTAATGAAATTATCAAGAAAAATGTTGTGTTTAGATGGGGGAGAAACAAGAGCATGCATTTAATAAGCTTAAGGAAAGACGTACTCATACACTAATACTTGCTTTGCCTAATTTTGCTAAATCTTTTGAAATTGAATATGATGCTTCTAATGTTGGTGTTGGAGCTGTTTTAATGCAAGAAGGGCATCCAATTGCTTATTTTAGTGAGAAATTAAGTGGTGCTGCCCTTAATTATCCCACCTATGATAAGGAATTGTATGCCTCGGTGAGAGCTTTTCAAACATGGCAACATTATCTTTTGCCCAAAGAGTTTGTTATCCATAATGATCATGAGTCCTTAAAGTACTTGAAAGGACAAGCAAAGTTGAATAAGAGGCATGCCAAGTGGGTTGAGTTTCTTGAACAATTCCCATATGTGATCAAGCATAAGAAAGGTAAGACCAACATAGTGGCGGATACACTTTCAAGAAGGTATACCTTACTCTCTACCCTTGAAACAAAATTGTTTGGGCTTGAATGCATTAAAGAGTTGTTTGAGCATGATAAATATTTTTTCCATATCTATGCCAATTGTTTGCATTCGGCTCTGATATGATCCAAGCTAGATGCATATTATTTTTACGGATCGTTCTTGAGTTGATTATGGGTTTCAAAGAATTAAACAATAAAAGGATGAATAGTGATGTGAACAGTAACGTGAATAGTGAAAAAATGGAAAAAGATGGAAAAGGAAAAGGAATGGAAGGAAGAAGACGCCACACTCTTGGAGAGTGATAAGTCAAGCGAAGATTCACCACAAAGGTAAGGAAACCTTTGATAAGAACCAAGATGGCTCTACCAAGAACCCAAGAGAACTAAGCTCTCAAAACCCACAAAGGAGTGCAATATTATTCTCTAAGTCAAAAGTGCCAAATACAGTAAACATAAGCCTATTTATAGGCATTAGGTATGCGCTAGGTCTAGCTAAAGGAGACAAACAAGCTAGCACATTTTAAAACCTAATCCTAGTGTAAATGTGGCCTAGGCCCAATTGGAAACCCTAACTCTATTATGTGCAACTTAAGCCCAAACAATAGGCCCTTATTATAAAATTAACCCAAAAAGAAAATAAGAACCAAAACTAAGAAAATTAAAAGGTTCAAATACATAATTAAATAAAATTAACTAAGAAGAAATCATATCCCCACATTTGGGCCCTTCATCAACTTGGATCATTTGGACTATCTTGAGTGCTTCTTCTTCTAGAATGGGCTTCAGTGAAAGAAAGTGGTTGACTGCTTTGTCCAAATCCTCCTTAGCCTTCTTAGCTCTTGACCTTGTCATTGGGCCTCCAAGTCCTCGCAGTGCTTCCTTGGCATTGGGCCCATTAGGGTTCCACTTGAGCTTCCTTGGTCTCCATCATGCCCTCCCCCTTCGAAAGAATTCGTCCTCGAATTTAATCCTTCATCACAAGTAAAATTCCGTCCAAGAATTCGTCTTAAACTTTCATCCCATTTTTCACCATGTTAAAAGCCGATTCTGGTCAAAAAGCTTGAAATATGATTTGTAGATAATTTCCTTAGCTTTCCAACGAACTAAAGAATACACTAATCCGAGTTCTGTAGTTCAAGATAAAGCCAAAACAAGTCAACAAATTCATCACTAATGAAAATAAAATTTTCATCAAAAAATTAATTTAGCCTTAAATTGGACATCATTCTTGGTTTGTATCATTCCCTCCCTCTTGAAGAGAATTCGACCTCGAATTTATTGCCTTCGGGAATCGTCTTTATCCTCCGGGTTCAAACACAACTCTTTTGAATTCATGGGGCACCTCTCTTGGAATTGCTTCTTCAACTTCCTTATTTTCTTTTATAGGAAGACTATCAATTTTTCTTTCAACATTTGCCTCTTCAAAGATTGCTTTTTCCACCTCACTTTTGTTCATACAGAGACTCTCTACTTTTTCCTCAATATCTTTTTCATTCTCTTCCTTCTCACTATTTTTCTCTTGCTGTTTGCTTTTGTTGGTTTGGCCTTCACTATTCTTTTCTTCATGCCCTAGGGGAGAAATGTTATACAAATGAATCAACATAGAAGAATCCCAATATTTGATTCCACAAGCTAATCTAGAAGTAGGTATTAGAGTAATAAATTGCCATGACTTTTCAAGTGAATTTGAAGACTTATTCTCAGCCTTAATTGTAAGCCACTCTCTAGTCGTCTTCATCTCCTTATTTTCCTCTTGCAATTCAACTCCAATTGATGCTTTGCATTCTTCTTTTCGAATTTCATCTTCAATTTCATTGATTGTGTAAGCTTCCTTTGGAATATCATCTTCAATCTCTGTGAATGTCTTGTAAGCTTCCTTTGAAGGAACATCTTCAATTTCAATAAATGTCTTGTAAGCTTCCTTTGGAGGAACACACTCCATCTCCTTCATAAGAGAATCAACACAACTAGGCAAAGAATTAGGAATAGCATCAAAACAAGCATTCAAGTTTATTTTGTTCACCTCAATTTCTTTTTTGGAGTCTTCAACCATTTTATTCCAATGTGCTTCAAAACTTTCTATTTGTCTTTTCATTCTCTCCTCTTTTCTCACCCTTTTTTCATTCTCTTTTTTCTCCCTTTCAATTTCTCTATCTGTTCTCTCACAGATTTCATCACTTTGTCTTTGAAGAAGCCTTTCCAAATGTCTTGTTAGGGCTTGCATTTGTAATGTCATTGCGGCTGTCCTTGGGGAAGGAGGGGGACTTCCACTTGGGTCTCCTTCCTTAGACATTGTACAAAATCAATAAGTTAGTGAACTCAATAAAACAAGGCCCTCACTCACTATTCTCTCGTGTATACACTCTTAGATTGATTCCACTCGTGTTTCACACAATTAGGCTTTTGTTTAATGAAAACGCTCTTGCCTTTTACCACTCAAGTTCTCTTTTCAAGTTCTTAAATGAACCCTCTCGCGTTTCAATTACCAAAAGCTCTTACAAAGGTAGCGGTCCTCACAAGAGTAAGCACTCAGAAGTTGAAGAAAGGATGAAACTCTAGACAAAACTCAAAGGAATTTAAAAGACAAGCAAGAAAAGCTAATTAAAAAGAAAGGTAGAACTCAGAAGAAATAAGAAGAAAAAGAAATGCGCAAGGAATGTAGAATAGCACCGCTTAATGAAATTCACAAGGCATTCAAACTTAATCTTGCTTAAGTGCAAGGGCAGTCTTTTTTTTTAATACTATTTTTCACGCCCTTGTTCTCTTTTTGCACTTAAAAAAAATGATTCTTGCAATTTTAGTTCCAAATGTTATTCCCAATTGTGTATTTAGGAGTTTCCTTTCAAGTTAAGGTGCTATAAAACATATAACAGCAACGGATATAGAATTGATAAGATCAAAGCTGTAAATATTAAATGTAGCAATTAAAGAACAAAAATTAAAGGCAGAAAATAAAAAGACTAGAATTTAAATGACAAAAAGTAAAGAACGGAAAGTAAAGAATGTTGCCAATTCTTAGAAATGGCAGAGATCAATGATGATCAGGATTGTGTATAATTATGACATTCAAGCAATGGTGCTTGATGTTTGGAAAGCAATAAAGAACAAGTACAAAAAACAAAACAAGAACTCTATCAACTAAAGAATCAGGGCTCTGATACCACATGATATGATCCAAGCTGGATGCATATTATTTTTACGGATCGTTCTTGAGTTGATTATGGGTTTCAAAGAATTAAACAATAAAAGGATGAATAGTGATGTGAACAGTAGCGTGAATAGTGAAAAAATGGAAAAAGATGGAAAAGGAAAAGGAATGGAAGGAAGAAGACGCCACACTCTTGGAGAGTGATAAGTCAAGCGAAGATTCGCCACAAAGGTAAGGAAACCTTTGATAAGAACCAAGATGGCTCTACCAAGAACCCAAGAGAACTAAGCTCTCAAAACCCACAAAGGAGTGCAATATTATTCTCTAAGTCAAAAGTGCCAAATACAGTAAACATAAGCCTATTTATAGGCATTAGGTATGCAGCTAGGTCTAGCTAAAGGAGACAGCAAGCTAGCACATTTTAAAACCTAATCCTAGTGTAAATGTGGCCTAGGCCCAATTGGAAACCCTAACTCTATTATGTGCAACTTAAGCCCAAACAATAGGCCCTTATTATAAAATTAACCCAAAAAGAAAATAAGAACCAAAACTAAGAAAATTAAAAGGTTCAAATACATAATTAAATAAAATTAACTAAGAAGAAATCATGTCCCCACATTTAGGCCCTTCATCAACTTGGATCATTTGGACCATCTTGAGTGCTTCTTCTTCTAGAATGGGCTTCAGTGAAAGAAAGTGGTTGACTGCTTTGTCCAAATCCTCCTTAGCCTTCTTAGCTCTTGACCTTGTCATTGGGCCTCCAAGTCCTCGCAGTGCTTCCTTGGCATTGGGCCCATTAGGGTTCCACTTGAGCTTCCTTGGTCTCCATCATGCCCTCCCCCTTCGAAAGAATTCGTCCTCGAATTTAATCCTTCATCACAAGTAAAATTCCGTCCAAGAATTCGTCTTAAACTTTCATCCCATTTTTCACCATGTTAAAGGCCGATTCTGGTCAAGAAGCTTGAAATATGATTTGTAGATAATTTCCTTAGCTTTCCAACGAACTAAAGAATACACTAATTTGAGTTCTGTAGTGCAAGATAAAGCCAAAACAAGTCAACAAATTCATCACTAATGAAAATAAAATTTTCATCAAAAAATTAATTTAGCCTTAAATTGGACATCATTCTTGGTTTGTATCAGGCTCAAAATGGGTATTTTAAGCACCAAGAATTTTTGTTTAAAGAAAAGAGATTATGTGTGCCCAAAAGTTTCATAAGAGAGTTGCTTGTAAGGGAGGCGCATGAAGGGGGACAAATGGAGCATTTTGGGGTTCAAAAGAATTTAGACATGTTGCACGAACATTTTTATTGGCCACAAATGAAACAAGATGTGCAAAAGTTTTGTGAAAAATGCATTGTTTGTAAAAAGTCTAAATCTAAAGTGATGCCTCATGGACTTTATACTCCTTTGCCAATTCCTAATTTTCTTTGGATAGATTTGTCAATGGATTTTATTGTAGGACTACCCCAGACAAACAATGGTAAGGATTCAATTTTTGTGGTAGTGGATAGGTTTTCTAAAATGACACATTTTATACCATGTAAAAAAGTTGATGGTGCTTGTCATGTTACTGAATTGTTCTTCAAAGAAGTGGTAAGGCTTCATGGCCTTCCAAGAAGTATTATTTCAGATCGTAACATAAAGTTCTTAAGTCACTTTTGGAGGACTGTGTGAGGTAAGCTGGGTACAAAGCTTCTTTTCTCCACTACTTGCCATCCCCAAACGGATGGGCAAACTGAGGTAGTTAATATGACACTTTCTTCCCTTCTTAGGACTGTAATAAAGAAGAACATTAAGTCTTGGAAGGAGTGTTTACCTCATATGGAATTAGCTTATAATAGGGCTGTTCATAGTACTACTCAATATTCTCCTTTTGAGGTTGTTTATGGATTTAATCCTCTAACTCCTCTTGATTTATTGTCATTGCCTAACTCTTCAATTTTAAAGCATAAAGATGGCAGGGCTAAAGCTGAATTTGTGAGGAAGTTACACGAATAAGTCAAGGCTCAAATTGAGAAGAAGATTGAAAGTTATGTTAGGAAAGGCAACAAAGGGAGGAGGAAGGTGGTGTTTGAACCCGGAGATTGGGTTTGGGTGCAGATGAGAAAAGAGAGATTTCTTTCACAAAGGAAATCCAAGCTTCAACCAAGAGAAGATGGATCATTCTAAGTGTTGGCCAAGATCAATGAGAATACCTACAAGATAGACCTTTCAGGTGAGTATGGTGTTAGTGCAACTTTCAATGTGGCTGATTTGTCTCATTTTGATGTAGGTGATGAAGATTTTAATTCGAGGTCGAATTCACTTAAAGAAGGAGGGGATGATGTGAGCCCACTAAGGAGCATGGATCAAGGAGCACTACAAGGACTTGGTGGACCTATGACAAGAGTTAGGACCAAGAAAGCCCAAGAAGTCCTAAATCAAATGGTGACAACTTTAATTGAAGCAAGCCCAAATTCAAGTCTTGATGGAGTGGAGCCCAAATTGGTCACTTATCTCATCCAACTTGAAGACCCATGATAGCTTAGATGTCCATTTATCTAAGGTAGCATTTTCTAGTTTATTTCTATTAAATAAAGTTTAGTAAACTATGTGTGTGTGGATGGTGCATGTTTTTTTAAGCTTCTTGGGAGGGCAACCTTTGGCTTGCATGCCTAGGTAACTCCTATTTTCTAGTTAATGCTTTAATTAGTCACTTAATGGATTAGTTATGGGGAATTTGTCATATTATGATGCCCGTTTTGTATGCATATTCTATGCACCCCATTTTCCTATATGTATGTGCCTAAAACATAAATGGGGGGACACTTGGATGTTGAATTTGGATTGAATCCATTTGTCAGAATTTCGTTCTCTTTGGTTCTTGGTTGAGCCATCTTAGTTCTTATCAAATGTTTTTTTACCTTTGTGGTGAATCTTCGCTTGACTTATCACTCTCTAAGAGTGTGGCGCCTTCTTCCTCCCATTCTCTTTCTTTTTCCATCTTTTTTTACTATTTTTGGCACTGTTCATAGCACTGTTCACATTACTGTTCATCTTTCATTGTTTTATTCTTGAAAACATGAAATCAACTCAAGGACGATCCGTGAAAATAATATGCATCCAACTTGGATCATATCAGAAGCACAGACATAAAACAGAATAACAAAGCAAAGAGGTGATATATCCAACATCATTACCAATTATGGCAGTAAGAAATAGAAACGGTGGATGACGCCATACAACACAACAAAAATAATAAGTCGTATCAAGATTCCAAAAATAAGCAGTTTAATAATCCAGACAATCATAATATCAGTAAAATAAATAGTTACATATCATATATATACATGTATATATGCCATATAAACATGTTGATCGACCATGAACATGTACAAGGTTCCAAAATCTTACTCCATGGAGCTAAACACAATTTCGAAGAGAATGATCAAGGAGACAAGTGATATGATCCAAGTTGGATGCATATTATTTTTATGGATCGTCCTTGAGTTGATTTCATGTTTTCAAGAATAAAACAATGAAGGATGAATAGTAATATGAGTAGTAACATAAACAGCACCAAGAATAGTGCCATGAACAGTGCTGTGAACAGTAAAAAAGATGAAAAAAGAAAAAGAATGGGTGGAAGAAGACGCCACACACTTAGAAAGTGATAAGTCAAGCGAAGATTCGCCACAAAGGTAAGGAAACCTTTGATAAGAACCAAGATCACTCAATCAAGAACCAAAGAGAATGAAATTCTCACAAATGCATTCAATCCAAATTCACATCCAAGAGTCCCTTCATTCATGTTTTAGGCGCATACTTATAGGAAAATGGGGTGCATAGAATATGCATAAAAAATGGTCATCATAATGTGACAAATTTCCCATAAAAACCAATAACTAATCCATTAAGTGACTAATTAAAGCATTTAACTAGAAAATAAGAGTTACCTAGGCATGCAATCTAAAGGTTACCCTCCAAAAACGTGCACCATCCATACATACATAGTTTATTACACTTTATTTAATAGAAATAAACTAGAAAATGCTACTTTAGAGAAGTGGACATCCAAGCCATCATGGGTCTTCAAGTTGGATGAGATAAGTGACCAATTTGGGCTCCACTCCATCAAGACTTGAATTTGGGCTTGCTTCAATTAAAGTTGTCACCATTTGATTTAGGACTTCTTGGGCTTTCTTGGTAGGGCTCTTGTCATAGGTCCACTAAGTCCTTGTAGTGCTCCTTGATCTATGCTCCTTAGTGGGCTCACATCATCCCCTCCTTCTTTAAGTGAATTCAACCTCGAATTGAAATCTTCATCACCTACATCAAAAGGAGATAAATCAGCCACATTGAAAGTTACACTAACACCATACTCACCTGGAAGGTCTATCTTGTAGGCATTGTCATTGATCTTGGCCAACACTTGGAATGGCGCATCTCCTCTTGGTTGAAGCTTAGATTTCCTTTATGAAGGAAATCTCTCTTTTCTCATGTACACCCAGACCCAATCTCCAGGTTCAAACACCACCTTCCTCCTCCCTTTGTTGCCTTGCCTAATATAACTTTTAGTCTTCTTCTCAATTTGAGCCTTGACTTGTTCGTGTAACTTCCTCACAAATTCAGCTTTAGCCCTGCCATCTTTATGCTTTAAAATTGAAGAGTTAGGCAATGACAATAAATCAAGAGGAGTTAGAGGATTAAATCCATAAATAACCTCAAAAGGAGAATATTGAGTAGTACTATGAACAACCCTATTATAAGCAAATTTCACATGAGGCAAACACTCCTCCTAAGACTTAATGTTCTTCTTTATTACAGCCCTAAGAAGGGAAGAAAGTGTCCTATTTACTACCTCAGTTTGCCCATCTATTTAGGGATGGCAAGTAGTGGAGAAAAGAAGCTTTGTACCCAGCTTACCCCACAAAGTCCTCCAAAAGTGACTTAAGAACTTTGTGTCACGATATGAAACAATACTTCTTGGAAGGCCATGAAGCCTTACCACTTCTTTGAAGAACAATTCAGCAACATGACAAGCATCATCAACTTTTTTACATGGTATAAAATGTGCCATTTTAGAAAACCTATCGACCACCACAAAATTTGAATTTTTACCATTCTTTGTCCGGGGTAGTCCTACAACAAAATCTATTGATAAATTTATCCAAGGAAAATCAGGAATAGGTAAAGGAGTATAAAGTCCATGAGGCAACACTTTAGATTTAGACTTTTTACAAATAATGCATTTTTCACAAAACTTTTGCACATCATGTTTCATGTGTGGCCAATGAAAATGTTCGTGCAACATGTCTAAAGTCTTTTGAACCCCAAAATGCCCCATTAGTCCCCCTTCATGCGCCTCCTCACAAGAAACTCTCTTATGGAACTTTTGGACACATATAATCTCTTTTCTTTAAATAAAAACCCTTGGTGCCTAAAATACCCATTTTGAGCCGAATACAAACAATTAGCATAGATATGGGAAAAATCTTTATCAAGCTCATATAATTCTTTAATGCATTCAATCCCAAACAATTTTGTTTCAAGGGTAGAGAGTAAGGTATACCTTCTTGAAAGTGCATCCGCCACTACGTTGGCCTTGCCTTTCTTATGCTTGATCACATATAAAAATTGTTCAAGAAACTCAACCTACTTAGCATGCCTCTTATTCAACTTTCCTTGTCCTTTTAAGTACTTTAAGGACTCATGATCACTATGGATAACAAACTCTTTGGGCAAAAGATAATGTTGCCATGTTTGCAAAGCCATCACCAAGGCATACAATTCCTTATCATAGGTGGGATAATTAAGGGCAGCACCACTTAATTTCTCACTAAAGTAAGCAATTGGATGCCCTTCTTGCATTAAAACAACTCCAATACCAACATTAGAAGTATCACATTCAATTTCAAAAGATTTAGCAAAATTAGGCAAAGTAAGTATTGGTGTATGAGTAAGTCTTTCCTTAAGCTCATTAAATGCATGCCCTTGTTTCTCCCCCCATCTAAACACAACATTTTTCTTGACAATTTCATTAAGAGGTGCAGCTAATATACTACAGTTTTTAACAAACCTCTTGTAGAAACTAGCCAAGCCATGAAAGCTCCTCACTTCACTCACATTTTTGGGGGTTGGCCACGCTTGAATGACCTTAATTTTCTCTTTGTCAACATAAACACCCTTTGAATTTACAACAAAACCAAGGAAGATCACATGATCCGTACAAAAAGTACATTTTTCTGAATTAACATACAACTTTTCTTTTCTTAACACATGCAAAACAACCCTTAAGTGTTCATGATGTTCATCTAGGCTTTTGCTATATATCAAGATATCATCAAAATACACAACAACAAACTTGCCTAGAAAATCCCTTAAAACGTGGTTCAGAAGTCTCATGAAAGTGTTAGGTGCATTTGTTAAACTAAAAGGCATTGCTAACCATTCAAACAATCCATATTTAGTTTTAAAGGCAGTTTTCCATTCATCCCCTTCCCTTATCCTAATTTGATGGTACCCACTTTTCAAATCAATTTTAGAAAACAAACAAGCACCATATAATTTATCAAGCAAATCATCAAGTTTAGGGATAGGATGTCTATACCTGATTGTGATATTGTCCATAGCCCTACAATCTATGCACATCCTCCAACTTCTATCCTTTTTGGGCACTAGGATAACCGGCACAGCTCATGGACTTAAGCTTTCTTGCACCCATCCTTTTTGCATCAACTCCTCCACTTGTTTTTGTATTTCTTTGGTCTCTTGAGGATTACTCCTATAGGCTGGCCTATTGGGTAATGATGCCCCTGGAATGAGGTCAATGTGGTGTTCCATCCCCCTTAAAGGAGGTAGGCCGTGAGGTACTTCTTTTGGAAACACATCACCAAATTCCTACAAAAGAGTTTTAACACAACTAGGCAAAGAGAGTTCATTAGGAGCATTAGCATTCAAACAGAATTCTTTACAACAAAACATATATAGTATAACACCCTCCTTAGGGCGTCACACTTCGTGTTACTCAATTATCATATCGCCCCTTCGTTATGAAATCGTGCTTGTAATATAAATACGAGTTGTAAAATTTCTTGGTGATAGTAAGATAAACTTAGCGGAAATTAAAACATTACAGCATCATTACAATAAAATTTTACATTATATATACATAAGTCGTAGTACTGTCACACTTTAATATTTACAAATTGGACATCTAAAAATATTTACACATTAATTAAATTACATAATGCCCAAGTAACTCTAAACATGCAGAACCCTCAGACGGGTCCTCCTCAGACTCCTTAACAGGGAGGAATCCTACTTGACACAAAATATACAATACTAACTGTACCAAAAGTACAGTAGTAAGCTCCCTATTACTGTTTATGTGAGAAATACATTTTCCAGCAAGCTCGATGCACTATGCCTCCGGTTCCCATAAACCTTACGAAAACTCAGCATCTCCATCTCTTTAGAACTCAACTTCGTTCTTGAAAATCTGATCTTTCTTGCGTTCTCACTCAACGTCTTGCTCAATCTCTTTACAATTATAAATACAATACAGAAATAGACAGACAAAGAGGTGAGATCACCTACGCCAATACCAGTATGGTAGCAATGAAGATAAACACATACAAATTCTCATACCATACATCATACATAATTACAATTATATCATCAATATCATTTATCTAACACACATCATATCTCATATCAATACATCATACATAATTACAATTATGCTACCAACATCCTTTATCATCATAATTCATAATTACGTCCATGTCCTTATCAATATTCACTTATTCAATAATTCAGTTATCAAAATCAATAATTATGAAAATACCCTCAGTATCTCTGTATATGCATCTAGACTCATGTACCTAGACTCAATTTTCCTACTCCATGGAGCTAAAACTCGGGTCGGAAAGAGTGATCGAAAAGAATCATGTACGCACAACATGCCTCGGACCACGTGCTCATTCTCTTTGCTCATTTAGCATTTGCACATCTAGCATATGCATCACGGTCTTTATCGGATCTCGATTATGGATAGTGTCTCGGTCCCGGATCATCGGTGTGTTGCATCGGTCTAACCTACGGTACGAAGCTTTATTCTCTGTCCATTGTAGGCAACCCGCACCCCGATGCCCCCAAGGTCAACGAGTGACCTACACTACGCACATCGCACCCACTCAGGAGGTGTGTTCTTTCCTTCTTTCGACAATCGGTCTTATTCACCACTCGGACTTTTTCAATGCACATTCAAATGCACTTTTCTCGCTCAATTCATTCTCTCATCTTCTCAATTCAATTTTCTTTTTCTCATATTCGGGGTCCTCATATAGGCCCAACAATACTATTATTGTAATTTCATCGCGAAACCATATTTTTCGCATTTTCTCAAATCACGTATCAATTTTTCATCATTTCTCAATCACGTAAAATACTTTTCATACGTTTTAAATTAAGAATACTAGTTTCCTCGGTTAACACCAAAACTCAACTTCATTTTTCATATTTGCATAATAATCCTCATCCAAATAATATTTTTACAACAGTTCCTCATAAAAGTCACATTTACGAAATGGTCCCTTGAAAAATTCATATTTTACGAAATCATCCCTCATAAAATTCATATTTACAAAATAGTCCCTCAAAAATTCATTTTTACAAAATGGTTTTTCATAAAATTCCTTTTTACGAAATAATCTTTCATAAAATTCATAATTTACAACATAGTCCCTCATAAAAATCTTATTGACAAAATAGTCCTTCATAAAATCACATTTACGAAATAGTTTTTCATACAAATTATATTTATGAAATAGTCTCTCAAAAACCATATTTACTAAATAGTCCCTTATAAAAATCATATTTACAATATAACCATTCAAAAATCAATAATTACAATATGTCCCCATTAAACACAAAAATTACAATATTGCTCCTATAAAATCATAATCTGTATTCGACTCTTCCAAATTCAATTTCCTTTTTTTTTCAAATTCTAAATTCTCAGTTTAATCCATCATATTATTCACATCCTAATTTACACATACACTTACATGCATTCAGTTTCATACATACCAATATTTATCAAAACAATAAACATATTATCACACATGCAAATCATAATTTCAAAGCCATAAACACCACAATCACAAACATAAAATCACCAACAACACAATCACAACTAAAGAAGTAGTTAAACAATAAGTGAATAAACCCTTAGGGGTTTTTCACCAGACACAACCATCTCCACACCACCAAAACTTGGTTGGTGAGGTTAAATCTCCCTCTTACCTCTTGAAGACAAGCTTTCTAAGCTTTCCTCCTTTCTTTGAGACTTTGTTCACCTCCTATTTAGGAAGAAGGTTGAAGAAGCTTTGAACAAGATAGAATGGGTTTTGTGGAAAAACCTTATGAAGAAGAAATGATTAGAGTAGGCTTTGAATCAAAACAAAATCCAAGAGATGAATGTTTTAAAGGATGGATGGTGTGAGTTCTAGGTGGTGCCCGATTGGAAGAAAAGAAAATGAAAGAGAGAGGCGTGAGTTTTCCTTTGGAACTTTGAGAGAAATGAATTTATGTTTGAGAAGTAGAAAAGTGAAGAGTGAGGACGTTCGGGAAAAGTCTGTGGCCGTGTGATTTTCTTGTGAAATTTGGAATGCTTTACGTGAGTAATTATCCAAATTCTGATTGCATAAGGACAGCTGCTGCCTTGGGATAAGCTTAAATAAAGTTAGAATTTACATGAAGTAAAATATCTACTTCTGAATGCACGTGGCTGATGTCATTCTTTTGACTTTCAAGGCTTTTAGATTGTTCAAGAACCTTGTAGAACCTCCTCCAAGCTGCTGCATGGCGATGAGTTTCAAAGGTAATTTTCAACGAAAATCAACCTGATAGAATGATGTAAAATGGGAGAACGTTATTTTCCAAGAATGGCTAAATATCAAGTTCTGTCGGATGAGAATTCTGTCGAACGAATATCAAAATTGTCGAATGAACTTAAAAGGTCAACAGAATCCTAATTCGTCGAACGGGTGTTAACGTTGAAGAAATCTACCAATTGTCGAATCGACGAAATACTATATGGTCAGAACATCAAATTCGACGGATTTTGACATTAGAGAAGTTTTTCTACTGAAATCAGGAATTCTTACTCGACGGTCGTTAGCACCATAATTCAACGAACATTATCATTCAAATTCGACGGACATTAGCATCCTCACTCAACGAAAATTAACATTCTAACTCAACAGACATGAGCATCCTCACTCGACGAACATTATCATTCAAATTCGACGGACATTGGTATCCCTACTCGACGGATATTGACATTTTCACTTAACTGATACTAGCATCTCACTCGACAGATTTTAACTTGGTACCTAATAATTAAAAGATCCAATTCGACGGATTTTAACATGGTACCAACTAGTAAGAAGATTAAATTCGACGTATTTGGATAGAAGTCCAAATTCGATGGATATGGCATTGTCTTAAATGATCAGAGGATCAAATTCGACAGATATTAACATTGTCCTAAATGGTCTGAAGATAAAATTCGACGATAAGTGTTTGTCCAACAATGAGCAACCTTCGACATAAAATAGTGTTCGACAACGAATAGTAGTACTATTTATGATCAGTTAGGTCGATTACATAGCAGTCATCTTCATTTTGATTTATAGAATCGTCCGACAAGATTGAGGGAAAAGGAGAACCAGATTGTTTTTATTGACTGATTCTCTGCTAACAAAACGTCCAAATTTTTTGTCGAATCCGACGACATCTTCCATGTTTTTGAATAGATAGTCTTTGTCGAAATAGATGACCTTGGTCGAGATACATAGTCTTGGTCGGAAGAGGCCTCTGATTCAAAAATTGAGAGTCATCTTCATCCAGTCTTGAGGTATTTTGGGTTTTGTCAAACTACCGATTGATGTTGTCGGAAAATGCTCTGAAGGTGTCAAATTCAACTCACCATTAGCATATGCTTACATGTAGTCTTATTAATTAAATCGACGGAATCAAAATGTTAGAAACATGTCTTCAAAAGTATTTGGACCTTGTCCGAATTCTGTCGGTGTCAAGATCTTCAAAAATCTTGAATTGTCGAAATAGACTTGTCGAAAATAGACTTGAAATGAAAACAGTTAGAGGAAATTTTGAGGAACTTCTGTCGGGTTGGGATCCTATCCCAAGAATTTTGGTCGAATTAGGAATTCCAGAATCTTGGTCGAATTAGAATCCCAATTTTAATTTTGGTCGGTTGATTATTATGGCAAATTATACTATATCGGGTCAAAATAAGTCATAGCAATAACAACTATGCATCAAGCAACATATATTTATCAAGAAAATAGAATTATTTTACGATAAATTCTAAAATTAATAGATTCTTTTACGTATTACTCGATTCGGGTTAAGTAAGATCTCCGTCTCTAAATAATCGACAAGAATTTCCCTACTTGAGAAAATTATTATTTTCTTGACCAGGAGCAAATCACACGAATAATCACAAATAGTATCGGAATAATCAAATTATTTTTATAATGCACAGAAAACACAAAATAGTGTAATTCTGTCAGCTCTTGCAACATAGTCTAAAATTTGGGGTGTTACATATTAGGGCTGCCTTGAAATCAAAGCCCTCTTCACCTCACTTTTTGTTTCCAAATAACTCTCTTTTCTCTCACTATTTTTATTCTTTTTCACTTTGTCACCATTCTTCTTTTCACTCTGATATGATCCAAGGTTGATGCATATTGTTTTTACGGATCGTCCTTGAGTTGATTTAGTATTTCAAAGAATGAAACGATGAACAGTACCCGATGAACAGTAACTGATGAATAGTGATGTGAATAGTGCACATGAAATGTGACGTGAATAGTAAAAAAATAGAAAAGATGAAAAAAGGAAAAAGAATGGGAGGAAGAAGATGCCACACTCTTAGAGAGTGATAAGTCAAGCGAAGATTTGCCACAAAGGTAAGGAAGCCTTTGATAAGAACCAAGATGGCTCAACCAAGAACCAAAGAGAATGAAATTATCACAAATGGATTCAATCCAAATTCACATCCAAGGGTCCTTTCATTCATGTTTTAGGCACATACTTATAGGAAAATGGGGTGCATAGAATATGCATACAAAATGGTCATCATAATGTGACAAATTCCCCATAAAAAGTAATAAATAATCCATTAAGTGGCTAATTAAAGCATTAACTAGAAAATAGGAGTTACCTAGGCATGCAAACCAAAAGTTGCCCTCCCAAAAATGTGCACTATTCATCCTTTATATTTTATTACACTTTATTTAATAGAAATAAACTAGAAAATGCTATTTTAGAAAGTGGACATCGAAGCCATCATGGGTCTTTAAGTTGGATGAGATAAGTAACCAAATTGAGCTCCACTCCATCAAGACTTAAATTTGAGCTTGCGTCAATTAAAGTTGTCACCATTTGATTTAGGACTTCTTGGGCTTTCTTGGTCCTAGCTCTTGTCATAGGTCCACCGAGTCCTTGTAGTGCTCCTTGATCCATGCTTCTTAGTGGGCTCATATCATCCCCTCCTTCTTTAAGTGAATTCGACCTCGAATTGAAATCTTCATCACCTACATCAAATGGAGACAAATCAGCTACATTGAAAGTTGCACTAACACCATACTCTCCTGGAAAGTCTATCTTGTAGGCATTATCATTGATCTTGGCCAACACTTGGAATGGCCCATCTCCTCTTGGTTGAAGTTTGGATTTCCTTTGTGATGGAAATCTCTCTTTTCTCATGTGCACCCAGACCCAATCTCCAGGTTCAAACACCACCTTCCTCCTCCCTTTGTTGCTTTGCCTAACATAGCTTTCAGTCTTCTTCTCAATTTGAGCCTTGACTTATTTGTGTAACTTCCTCACAAATTCAGCTTTAGCCTTGCCATCTTCATGCTTTAAAATTGAAGAGTTAGGCAATGGCAATAAATCAAGAGGAGTGAGAGGATTAAATCCATAAATAACCTCAAAAGGAGAATATTAAGTAGTACTATGAACAGCCCTATTATAAGCAAATTCCACATAAGGCAAACACTCCTCCCAAGACTTAATGTTCTTCTTTATTACAGCCCTAAGAAGGGAAGAAAGTGTCCTATTAACTACCTCGGTTTGCCCATCCATTTGGGGATGGCAAGTAGTGGAGAAAAGATGCTTTATACCCAGCTTACCCCACAAAGTCCTCCAAAAGTGACTTAAGAACTTTGTGTCACAATCTAAAATAATACTTCTTGGAAGGCCATGAAGCCTTACCACTTCTCTGAAGAACAATTCAGCAACATGACAAGCATCATCAACTTTTTTACATGATATAAAATGTGCCATTTTAGAAAACCTATCCACCACCATAAAAATTGAATCCTTACCATTCTTTGTCCAGGGTAGTCCTACAACAAAATCCATTGACAAATCAATCCAAGGAAAATCAGGAATAGGCAACGGAGTATAAAGTCCATGAGGCATCACTTTAGATTTAGACTTTTTACAGACAATGCATTTTTCACAAAACTTTTGCACATCATGTTTTATGTGTGGCCAATGAAAATGTTCATACAACATCTGTTGGGAATTGTGGATCAAAATATCTCGCAGCGGAATAATAGGATTCCCACAAGGATCCATGCGAAAAGTCCATAATCCGAGTTTTTTTAAAATTTACCTCTTGAAGCGTGATAAACACAAGCGAGGTGAATCACCAACACCGTAATAGTGACGATGTTTCTGCGGTATCCACACGAACAGACTTGCAAAAGGAGTCACGCCTCTGTTTCGCGGTGCTAGCTGCGAATAGAAGAGAAGAACCTTTCACTGTCTCTCACTCACTTTCTTAGGTGCGGCTAGGGTTGTGATGTAACATGTATAGCATTTAATATTAACGGTACTATTTATAATAGTGGCTGCCTTAAGTGAGTGTGAGCGATAGCAAATAAGGCTGTGTAACCCTAAAACCCATCCATGTCATGAGTTAGGCCCACAATTGAATCCGAGTCCAACTTAGATCCTTATTGCTCCAATTTAGTCTGTTCTAAGTGTGCGACCACTGGGTTCTCATGACGTTGGTAGTAATATTAAAATCTCATTTTAATATTACAAACGATGTGAGCGGTATCTACCAACACATCACTTCTCTACCCAAGTAATGAGAATGTCAGATTTGACATAACCTATCCGTGATCAATGTTTCCGTGTAGTTTAGTCCCTTTGTCAAGATATCTAGATTGAACACAAGGCATGGAATGCGTCACCCTTGTATAGTCCAATCATTCGTTTCCGATACTCAAGTAGACTTTGTAACAACAAATGAGATCAATATCTCATATTGACTCATTTGAGCATGGCCATGCATTTCAATCTCACTCAATCAGGCCCGAAGATATCGCTCCTCTCATGTAGGAGTGACAAATTCCATCTAGGTCACTCACATCCCTCTGCATGATTTGCGGTATGTCCAATAACCAACTTTATAATCACCTTGTTACATGATGACGTTTGATGGCATTAAAACACACAACTCCTCATGTAGGAATCGTAGTGATTTCGGTCAAAGGACCACAAACACCATTGTCACTATGAGAATCGCTTATGACACTCACGTAACGATCCATGTAGCGTTCTCATGGTGGGTCATCCGATACATCATTACTCTAATATGTACCAATGTGAAGACTTGATATCTCATATCCATGACCCGTGAGATGCGGTCATCAGTCTCTACACATACTAGTCTCAATGTATTATTGTTGTCCTAATTAACAATAATACTTGACTAGGGACATTTAAGAATAGTGTTGTAACCAAAAGGATCTCACGATCAAGTCATCCACTTGATGTCCTATGGCATCAAACTTACTATTCTAAGGACTTTATTATGTTTATCAAAAAAGAACACAATAAATGAAATGCCTCATATATAAAATAGCATAATATAATGTATGTCAATACAAACAAAATGTATTGGCCACTAGGGCATACACCAACAACATGTCTAAAGTCTTTTGAACCCCAAAATGCCCCATTAGTCCCCCTTCATGTGCTTCCCTCACAAGCAACTCTCTTATAGAACTTTTGGGCACACATAATCTCTTTTCTTTAAACAAAAACCCTTGGTGCCTAAAATATCCATTTTGAGCCCAATGCAAACAATTAGCATAGATATGGAAAAATTCTTTATCATGCTCATACAATTCTTTGATGCATTCAAGCCCGAAGAATTTTGTTTCAAGGGTAGAGAGCAAGGTATACCTTGTTGAAAGTGCATCCGCCACTATGTTGGCCTTACCTTTCTTATGCTTGAGCACATATGGGAATTGTTCAAGAAACTCAACCCACTTGGCATGCCTCTTATTCAACTTTCCTTATCCTTTCAAGTACTTTAAGGACTCATGATCACTATGGATAACAAACTCTTTAGGCAAAAGATAATGTTGCCATGTTTGCGAAGCCCTCACCAAGGCATACAATTCCTTATCATAGGTGGGATAATTAAGTACAGTATTACTTAATTTCTCACTAAAATAAGCAATTGGATGCCCTTCTTGCATTAAAATAGCTCCAACACCAACATTAGAAGCATCACATTCAATTTCAAAAGATTTAGCAAAATTAGGAAAAACAAGTATTGGTGCATGAGTAAGTCTTTCCTTAAGCTCATTCAATGCATGCTCTTGTTTCTCCCCCCATCTAAACACAATATTTTTCTTGACAATTTCATTAAGAGGTGCAGCCAATGTACTAAAGTCTTTAACAAACGTCCTATAGAAACTAGCCAAGCCATGAAAGCTCTTCACTTCACTCACATTTTTAGGGGTTGGCCACTCTTGAATGGCCTTAATTTTCTCTTTGTCAACATGAACCCCTTTTGAATTTACAACAAAACCAAGGAAGATCACATGATCCATACAAAAAGTACATTTTTCCAAATTAGCATACAACTTTTCTTTTCTCAACACATGCAAAACAGCCCTTAAGTGTTCATGATGTTCATCTAGGCTTTTGCTATATATTAAGATATCATCAAAATACACAATAATAAACTGGCCTAGAAAATCCCTTAAGACATAGTTCATAAGTCTCATGAAAGTGCTAGGTGCATTTGTTAAACCAAAAGGCATTACCAACCATTCATACAATCCATATTTAGTTTTAAAGGCAGTTTTCCATTCATCCCCTTCCCTTATCCTAATTTGATGGTACCCACTTTTCAAATCAATTTTAGAAAACAAACAAGCACCATATAATTCATCAAGCAAATCATCAAGTCTAAGGATAGCATGTCTATACTTGATTGTGATGTTGTTCACAACCATAAACTACAATCATGTACACACATCCTCCTACTTCCATCCTTTTTAGGCACTAGGATAACCGGACAAAGACATGGACTTAAGCTTTCTTGCACCCATCCTTTTTGCATCAACTCCTCCACTTGCTTTTGTATTTCTTTGGTCTCTTGAGGATTACTCCTATAGGCTGGCCTATTGGGTAATGATGCACCCGGAATGAGGTCAATGTGGTGTTCTATCCCCCTTAAAGGAGGTAGGCCGTGAGGCACTTCTTTTGGAAACACATCACCAAATTCCTGCAAAAGAGTTTTAACACTACTAGGCAAAGAGAGTTCATTAGGAGCATTAGCATTCAAATAGAATTCTTTACAATAAAGCATATATAGGGCCTGCCTTGAAATCAAAGCCCTCTTCACCTCACTTTTTGTTGCCAAATAACTATCTTTTCTCTCACTATTTTTATTCTTTTTCACTTTGTCATCACTTTTCTTTTCGCTCCCTCTTTCTTTTTGCTCTTGTTCTTTCTTTTCTCTCATCTTAAGTTAGTCCTCACTTACTTCTTTTGGGGACAAAGGGGAAAGAGTGACCTTTCGGTCATGATGTACAAAAGTGAATTTGTTAGTGAATCCATCATGGTTGGCCTTCCTATCAAATTGCCAAGGCCTCCCAAGTAACATATGACTTGCCTCCATGGGTACCACATCACATAGAACACTATCATGATATTTACCAATGGAGAAACAAACTTCAACTTGCTTGTTCACGGTCAACTCACCAACTTCACTAAGCCATTGAAGTCTATATGGCCGTGGGTGTGGCTTAGTCACAAGATTCAATTTGCAAACCATTCTAGTACTAGCAACATTAGTACAACTCCCACCTTCAATAATTAAAGAACATACCTTCCCTTGGATCATGCATCTAGTATGGAAGATATTTTCTCTTTGGCTCTCATCATGCTCCTTGGCTTGGCTTCCCAAAAGTCTCCTCACCATGAGTAAATCTCCTCCTTTCGGAACTACTTCTTCCCCACTTTCTTCTTCACTAGAAGCCTCGGATTGTGTGACAACTTCTCCATTTCTTGATACCATTGTCCTTTTAGTTGGACATTGAGATGCAATATGTCCATGACCCAAGTACTTGAAACACTTCACATCACGGTTTCTTGGAGATGCTTCCATAGGCTTCTTTCCATGAGATGTAGGCACAACCTTCTTTGAAGATGAAGTACCCTTCTTCTTTGATTTGTCCTTCTAACTTGAAGATGAAAACTTAGAAGAAGAAGGAAATTTGGACTTCTTCCTCTTGAGTTGTTGCTCCACCTTTATGGCTTGTTGGACCAAATCTTCAAGCTCCACATAGTTTTGAAGCTCCACTATGTCTTGAATGTCTTGATTCAACCCATGTAAGAACCGAGCCATCATTTCCTCCCTATCTTCATTAATGTTGGACCTAAGCAAGGCTAGCTCCATCTCCTTGTGGTACTCATCAACACTTTTGGATCCTTAGGTCAATCTTTATAATTTGTTGTGAAGATCCCTATGGTAATGATTTGGAACAAATCTCTTTCTCATGACTTGTTTCATTTCTACCCAAGTCTCAATAGGCTCCTCCTCATACCTTCTTCTCTCCTTTTGCAATTGATCCCACCAAACAAGTGCATAGTCTTTGAATTCAAGAGCGGTTACCTTCACTTTCTTTCTTTCATTGAAATTGTTGCAATCAAACACTTGCTCCATCTTCATTTCCTACTCCAAGTAGGCTTCGGGATCACTTTTCCCATGAAAGGTAGGAACTTTGATTTTGACCCCTTCAATTCTATCCTCTCTATCACGCCACCTTCCTCTACGTGGTCCATGTCTAGGTCTGTCCTCATTCTCATAACCACTTCCATGATTTGATTTTTTCGGTTTTGGAGGTTGGCAAGTTGTTCATTGAAGTTTGCATTCATTTGCTCCATTTGCCTTGCAAGGATTTGCATTTGAGTAGTCATCCTAGCATGAAGAACCGAGGACCTTGGAGAAAGAGGTGGACTATCATCTTGGGCTACCATCACTTGAAACACACAATATCAAAATAACAAGATAGTATAAATCCTCACCACACTCCCTCACGTGTGCACACAATGTGTATTTCACTCAAATAGGCTTTTTCCACACAAGATGTAATTTTCACTCTTGCCTCTTTCCACTCAAATTCCCTTTGCAAGTTCTTAAATGAACCCTCTTGTAACGCCCCTCTTCCAAGGGAACGTCACATGGTCGATTACAATGCGGAAATAAAGTTAGGTGAGTTGAGACCCGGTCCATTTTAATAAGACGCGTATATTCACTAGATTATAGTTGGGTATTTTAATTGGCGGTTATGTTATATATGTACTTTTTTTTTTTTTTTTTTTAATTACAATTAGTAACCATGTTGACGAGACATCAATGGAAATAAAAGATCAAACAGAAGTAAAACATGCATAGGAATTAATATCTGCATCATCATATATATATATATATATATATATAGTTTATCAAAGCATTTAGTTACAAGCCTGGTACATCAAAAGCAAAGCTATACCTGCCCCCCAAAATATTACATACACATCCCCACGGTATCGAATTTACAAATTTCTACAAACAAAACATCGGGCCCCCAACATAAAACACTTGGTAGCCTTCGGTAGCTACGAGTAACATCAATCCCTCAAGTGAGGAGGAATCGTGTCGGGATCCTCTTCGGGGTCCTCTTCGGGTCGTCCTCGGGGACTTCCTCGGGATCTTCCTCAGGATCTTCCTCATCATCAGAGGAAATCACCATAGGAATAGCAGAGACACGGGACGGGGCCCGAGCTGTAGAACGAAAAGAGTCCTCTCTCGGAGTGAAGTAACGATCGCCCCACATCTCACGGATCGGTAGCTGAAACTCCAAACGTAGGCTGATACAGCAGGTGAAGACAGGTGGTTCGTGGCGTCTCCAGGCTAGTGATATCGAGACATCTCCCGTGTAGACACAGCGTTCAGAACTGTAGTTGATATACCAGCACTCCGGCCCTCCTAAGAAAGTCAGACGTACATCTCCCAAAAATCTGTGCATACGGGGCTCCATAGTCTTCTGTGGTCGCTCAGTCAAGGTAAGGCCAAAAACCAGGGAAGTTGGGAGCTTCCGGTTCCTCACGGTTGTCTTCGATGAGACGCAATGTACAGATAAACAGAAATGGAAAGACAGGAAGGAAAAGAGGGTAAGACATCCTTCCATCATTACCAATTATAGCATCAAGAAACCAAACGGCGCAAAGCGCCCACATAGCATTTACAACAACAGTAATAGTAATAGACATTCAAGAGCGCATATGAATCAAGCGAGACAGGTTCCGAGCGGTCATAGGTATATCAACAATATATCAATGCCGGACCATAATAATGATAAATGCAAATAATGCACGGACTCTATACACATGAGCCCTCAATAACCAAGATCCTACTCCATGGAGCTAGACACAAAATATTCGGAGAGAATGATCAAGGAGACATGCTAGTATCTCGTCAGCCATAAAAACAAGTGCTTTCCAGAAAATAATCAGTCATTTTGCGCAACAAGGCTTTATACGGCAGATTCTCACAAGATCTCGATATAGGACTCGTGGCCGGTCCAGATCGTTGGTGCGTTTGCATCGGTTTGTCTCACGGTCCCGGAGGGGCTACCACCGCCCTTTGTGAAACACCCGCGCCCCAACGCCCTCAAGGCCAACTACGGGACCCCACTTGTCTATTCGCACCCGCACTAAGGTGTGTTCAACTCCTAGGCAACTAGGCCTTACGACGAGTCCAACGGACAAATTACAATGCATACGGACTCTATGCATAATCGGTATGATCATTATCACATACTATTCCATCATATGTCACAATTTGCCAAAGTAAGAATTAATACGATCAATGGTCTCTCACATGGACCCACAATAGCATAATATTGTCATTAAATAGATCAATACCCTTTTCAAAACGTATTATGAGTCCTTGCTTAGATTTAGCTTTACTTACTGTGGTTTGTCTCTAAAGGAATTCTTTTAGTTAACTTAAATCCTCTTAGGTAATTTATTCATATGCCCTTAGAAGATTATTTTAAGATCTCAAAATCTCACACTCTCATGTTCTTCCCTGTTTATGCATCCCTAAGCAATTTCTAGTCATCCCATTTATTTATGATCAATATTCCTATATTAGTCCCAAGGTTTTGGGTCCAGGAAACTACACGGTCGGAAATCACAATTTGAGTCACAGACTTCAATTAATAGGTGTTGGGTGATAGGTATACATTTGAATTCGACAGAGACTACGTTTCATGAAGAATTGAAGTGGCTACTCGACGAAGAATAATGTAACAGGAGGGGGAAAGAATGGGGAAAACGTTTTTCTGTCGGATGGGGATGGGGATTCATTTGTCGGACGAAGAAGATCAAACCGGATGGGGTTACGTCGGACGAAGATCAAAACTGTCGGACCCTCCAGATGGTCAGCAAAAGCCTCAATTCGACGAGTATAGGTGTCGACGTTGGAGAAAATCTCCCAAGTGTCGAACCGACGAACACTGGTCGAAATCTCTAATTTCGACGGGTCTGGGGAAATTCATCTACTCGACAGGCGTTGTCTCTCGAATTCGACGATTATTGACTTTGGGGCATTTTCTTGTAAGTGTCCAGGGACTCTATTCGACGGGTTTTTGGTCGGAAGATCAATCTCGACGGCATGATCGAGGTTCATACTCGACGGATTTTCACTTAGTGTTTGCTGGTCAGAAATCTAAATTCGACGGGTTTGACATTCGACGGAAAGGGTCAGGAGTCTAAACTCGACGGATTTTAACATTTTACCAAGTAATTAGGTTATCACATTCGACAGGTTTGGCTATGGGTCCCTACTCGACGGATTTTAACATTTTACTAGGTGATTAGGTTATCACATTCGACAGGTTTGGCTATGGGTCCCTACTCGACGGATTTTAACATTTTACTAAGTGATCAAGTGATCACGTTCGACGAGTTTTTAGGCTATCACGTTCGACAAGTTTTATCATTCGACGAAATGGTCGAAATCTTCATTCGACGGATTTTGACATATCACCAAAAGATCGAGGTTATTGTATTCGACAAGTTTGGCCGATTTCATACTATTACTAATTTCCACATTCTCGAGCTCAACATCGTAACTATCCGAAAACAAATTGGAACTTATTCCCTTCAATATTACACATTCCAAGGTACCTCATTATATTTATATATATGTACATTCAAACTCGGACAATCAAATAACACATATACCATACAAACAACATACAAAAGCGAAAAGACCCTCAACAAAATCACAGACGTTCCTAAATGCTAAGAGAGGTTGAGGAGGAGTGTCTTCCTCTTACCTTAAAGAAGCACAAAGAAAGGCTGCTCCTTTTTCAGAAATGATATTTTCAGCTTCCAAGAAATCCTTAAAGTTCCAACCTTTAAGCTTCAACCGTGGAGGAAAAGAAGATGAAGAAGACGTAGGACTTTGAAGATGATTCCCTCGGGTGTGGTGCTTCTCCCATACACGAAATGGTGGTCTTTGGAGTGTGACGGTATTGGAGGGTGAAAATATGAAGGTGGGGGGGGAAATGGTGTTCTTTGGGAAGGAGAAATGGAAAGAGAGAAAGATGAGTGCTACGTACGGGAGGAGAAAATGTGTGGAGTTGAAGAATGAATTAAGCCCCTTAATTCAAATGTGCAAGACAAAAAATAGGAGGAGAGAGAAATAATAAAAAATGATTCAAAGAAGCTTCCTTGAGAAGCTTCACACGCTTCTCTACGAAGTGCATAGTAAGCTTGTCTCCTTGATTAAATACAACGATGATTTATTATACTAGCGTAGATAAAACCCCAAAATGTAGACCTCGTAAACGTGTCCCGGGACTCGGGTTTAGTAAGATCCCCGTTGACACGTTGACAAATCAAGGTTTACCAAATTCGGGAAAATATTCTTTTCTCCCTATCTCCACTCAAACACACACATAAAACGAAGAATATATTAAAATATTCATCATCTCCGAGAAAATTCCACAAAAATTCTTAAAAATTGCAAATATTATAAAATGATCGTTTTTAACAAAATAATAAATTTTCGGGATGTTACAACACTCCCCTTCTAAAAAGAAATTTCGTCCTCGAAATTTGCATACCTTAGAATAGCTGTGGGTATTGCTCTCTCATCTTGTCTTCCAATTCCCATGTTGCATCTCCAGTTACCTCGTTCCAGATCACTTTCACCAATGCGATCTCCTTGCCTCTTAATTGCTTTATCCTGCTATCCTCGATTCTTATAGGAGACGTCTCATAAGTTAAGTTTTCTTTTAGTTGTACTGTATCTGGTGCTATGATATGACTTGGGTCAGGAAGGTATTTCCGAAGTTGTGACACATGGAAAACATTATGAAGGTTTGAAAGAAAAGGAGGTAAGGATATTTGGTATGCTACCGGACCTACACGACCAATGATTTGGTATGGTCCAAGGAATTTAGGAGTGAGTTTTCTAGATTTTAAAGCCCGGCCCACCCCAAATAGGTGTGACTTTCGGGAATACATGCTCACCTTCCTCAAACTCAAGAGGTTTTCTCCTTCGGTCTCGCATAACTCTTTTGTCGACTCGAGCCGTCCTCATCTTTTCCCGAATCATTTTAACCTTCTCGGTTATCATTGTATAATCTCGGGTCCAATAGTAAGGCGCTCGCCGTCTTGGTACCAACACATAGGTGTTCGACATCGTCGTCCATACGAGCTTCATAGGGTGCCATCCCTATGCTCGAATGATAACTGTTGTTGTAGGTGAATTCTATCAAGGGTAGAATATCATCCCAACTCCCGGTTGCTCTATGGTGCAAGCTCTAAGCAAATCTTCCAAAGATTGGATTGTTCTCTCTCCGATCGACCGTCGGTCTGGCCTGCGGATGATAAGCGAGAACTAAGTTGTAATTTTGTCCCCAATGCTTCTTGCAAACTCTCCCAGAAATTTGAAGTAACCTCGGATCTCTATCTCGAAACAATACTTGTAGGCACACCGTGCAATCTGACAATCTCTCCAATATAGATCTGAGTCAATCTCTCTAGTTGTACTTGATGTCGATCGGAAGAAAATGTGCTGATTTCGTGAGTCGGTCCACAATTACCCAAATCGAATCATAACCTTTTCTTGTCCTTGGTAATCCGACTACAAAGTCCATTGCAATACTGTCCCACTTCCATTCCTAATAGATAACGGTTGCAGCAATCCCGCTGGTCTCTCGATGTTCCACTTTAGCTTTTTGACAAACCAGGACAAGTAGATACACGTCTAGTAACGTCACTCTTCATTCCGTGCCACCGAACAACTTCTTCAAGTCTTGATACATCTTCGTCATGCCCGGTGCATACTCGGTTGGCTTGTGTGAGCATGATTAATGATGTATTCTCTAAGTTCTTGATTCCGTGGGACACAAACTCTCCCCTGGAATCTCAAAATTCCATCCGTTCCTCTCGCAAACTCTGTTTCATTTCCTTGCTTCATCTGTTCCCTCACTTCTTGCAAGAATTTGTCCTTCTTCTGCTCTTTCCTTATGTTGTCCATCAACTCGCTTGAGATGGTAACCATATTCATACAAATCTTTCCTGGTTCTAACTTCACAAAAGACCATACATCTCTGAATTGCTCTATTAGATCCTTTTCCTTGATCATCAGGGCAGAGGCACTGATCATCTTTCTACTTAGAGCGTCTGCCACAACATTTGCCTTGCCAGGATGATACAGAAGTTGGAAATCGTAATCCTTCAGGAATTCTAACCACCTCCGTTGCCTCATGTTCAACTCCTTCTGATCATACAAATACTTCAGACTCTTGTGATCACTGAAAATGTTAAACGTTGCCCCGTAGAGAAAATGCCTCCATATTTTCAGAGCAAAAACTACAGCCGCTAGCTCCAGGTCGTGCGTCGGATAATTCTTCTCGTGCACTCGCAACTGTCTTGAAGCATAAGCCACCACTCTTCCATGTTGCATAAGTACAGATCCTAGCCCTTGGTATGAAGCGTCACAGTACACTTCAAACTGTTCATTCGGATCGGGTAGCACTAACACCGGTGAGGTAGTCAGTCGATTCTTCAACTCTTGGAAACTTTGCTCACAACTGTCGGTCCACTCACAAAGTTTGGTTTTTCCTTGTGAGTTGCGTAAGTGGTCCAAAGCAATCTTGGAGAATCCTCAATGAACCTCCGGTAATATCCCGCTAAACCCACAAAGCTTCGAATCTCGTTCGACTTCGGCCTTTCCCATCGTAGTATTGCCTCCACTTTCGATGGATCCACAAAGAATCCCACTCTTTGAGATCACGTGACCTAGAAACTTGACTTCTTCCACCAAAACTCACATTTTGACAATTTGGCATACAATTCCTTCTCCTTCGAATCAAGAACTATACTTGAGGTGTTCAAAGATGGTCCTCTCGATTTTGAGAGTATACCGAATGTCATCAATGAAGACCACAACGAATTTATCCAAGTAAGGTCGAAAGATTCGGTTCATGTAGTCCATGAAGATAGGCCGGGTGCATTCGTCACACCAAACGGCATCACCAAATACTCGTAGTGACCGTATCGGGTGCGAAAAGCGCCTCTTGGGCACATCCTCTGTCTTCACTCGTATCTGATGATACCCAGATCGCAGATCAATCTTGGAAAACACTGCCGCTCCCTTCAGTTGGTCCATCAAGTCGTCAATCCTCGGGAGTGGATATTTGTTCTTAATCGTCACTTTGTTCAGCTGCCGATAGTCCACACATAACCTTGAGGTGCCATCCTTTTTGCGAACTAACAGCACTGGTGCTCCCCATGGTGACACACTTGGCCTGACAAATTGCTTTTCCAAAAGCTCTTCTAGCTGTTTCTTTAGCTCGGCTAACTCGTTGGTGCCATCCGGTACGGTGTTATAGACACGGGACCAGCTCCCGGTACTAAGTCGATAGCAAACTCTATCTCTCGAGCCGGGGTAAACCAGGCACACTCTCAAGAAAGACTTCGGAAACTCATTCACCACTGGAATTGTGTCCACATCAACCTCGTTCTCGATTTTCAAAGAAGACAGTAGCATGTATCCGTGAGCTCCTTCTTTCAAGAGAGCTTGAACTCGGTTGGCCGTCAGAAATCTAGAATTCTCATTTATGGGAAAAACTATGGTCTTTCTGGAACAGTCTAACAGAACATGGTTAGAAGACAACCACTCCATCCCTAGGATAATATCTAATTGGGAAAGAGGTAAACAAATCAGATCGACCAGAAAGGATCGACCTTCAACAATCAATGGACAGTTTAGACAAACTTTGGTAGTAACTACCGGTTTATCAGTGGGGGTAGAAACGGTTAAGTCAAAAGGTAAGGACGACACGTAGACTCGCTTTTGCACACAGTCATACGATATAAAAGAATGGGTTGCCCCGAGTCATACAAGACGCTTAAAAGATTACCTTCTATGATGCCTTCTCCCAGTATCAAATCTTCGGATTCGGAGGCTTCACTCCGCTCATAGTGTAAACTCGTCCTCCAACTTGCGGTTTCTTGGCTTTCGCAAAGCATTCATTGAAGGTTCGACCTTCGCTTGATTGCGGTCTCGTAGATGTGTCCGGGTTTCCCACATCGAAAACAGATAATCCCTTTGATAGGACAATCCCTTGTCAGATGATCTTTTCCACACTTCCGGCATTTGGAGGGATATGCCAAGTTTTGGCCAGTCCGGTTCCCACTAGAACCTCCACCAGAACTTCCACCCATGGCTTGTTGGTGACTTCCCATTGGTCGAGAGTATGGCTTCTTCTGGAAGCGGTTAGCACTGTTATTGCCGCCTCTCTGGAATCTCGCAGGCCCAAAGTTTCTATTCCTCATATCTCTAGATTGCTCCAGAGCCTCTACATCACAGCAAGTATCCAGCAGTTGTGAGAATTCATTGATCCTCAAGGTGATTACAGCTTTCCTCAGTTCGTACCTCAATCCTTCCGTGAATCTTCGGCACTTCCAAGCCTCATCTGGTTGGTTCTGAAAGTAGGTCGAAAACTGTGACAAATTTTCGAATCTCGCTGCGTACTCGCTAACAGTCATATTCCCCTGTCGTAGGTTGAGGAATTCCGACTCCTTCGCATGCCTTGCACTCGCAGGAAAATACTTGTCCAAGAACTTTTCTTTGAACAACTCCCAAGTAATATCTCGGTTCGCAGCTTCTAGCATCCTCCGTACTCCGTTCCACCAGTTCTCAGCGTTGCCTACCAGCATAAAAGTAGCATAATCCACCTTCTTACCCTCAGCGCAATTCATTCCTCGAAATACCTTCTCCAACTCCTTGATCCACGACTAGCTTTGTCCTGGATCAAATTCTCCTTTAAATTGAGGAGGATTATGGCGTCGAAACTCGCTAAATTCGAGCATCGGCGTAGCCTCTAACCGTTGAGCGGCTCGCTCTTGTTGTTGCGTAACTCTCTCTTCTTGTCGTGCGGCTTGCTCCGTTTGTTGTGCGATGACCTCGGCCATCCTTTGCATCATTTGTAATAGCCGCCGCCATGTCTTCCCTTCGTGCCATCTCACTTTCTCGATTCGATTATCGAAAACACGAAAAAGTCGATTGCATTCACTAAGAATACCAAACACTACTCCTTTACGAATACCATTCGAGAGAACACACAAGACAAACAAGACAGACTCAACCACAAGACCCAAAGAAACATAAACCGGGGCTCGATACCAAGAATGTAACGCCCTCTTCCAAGGGAACGTCACATGGTCGATTACAATGCGGAAATAAAGTTAGGTGAGTTGAGACCCTGGTCCATTTTAATAAGACGCGTATATTCACTAGATTATAGTTGGGTATTTTAATTGGCGGTTATGTTATATATGTACTTTTTTTTTTTTTTTTAATTAGTAACCATGTTGACGAGACATCAATGGAAATAAAAGATCAAAAAGAAGTAAAACATGCATAGGAATTAATATCTCGCATCATCATATATATATATATATATATATAAGTTTATCAAAGCATTTAGTTACAAGCCTGGTACATCAAAAGCAAAGCTATACCTGCCCCCAAAATATTACATACACATCCCCACGGTATCAGAATTTACATACCCACTACAAACAAAACATCGGGCCCCCAAATAAAACACTTGGTAGCCTTCGAGCTACGAGTAACATCAATCCCTCAAGTGAGGAGGAATCGTGTCGGGATCCTCTTCGGGTCCTCTTCGGGTCGTCCTCGGGGACTTCCTCGGGATCTTCCTCGGATCTTCCTCATCATCGAGGAAATCACCATAGGAATAGCAGAGACACGGGACGGGGCCCGAGTCAGTAGAACGAAAAGAGTCCTCTCTCGGAGTGAAGTAACGATCGCCCCACATCTCACGGATCGGTAGGCCGAAACTCCAAACGTAGGGCGATACACGGTGAAGACAGGGTGGTTCGTGGCGTCTCCAGGCTAGTGATATCGAGACATCTCCCGTGTAGACACGGCGTTCGAATCGTAGTTGATATACCAAAGACTCCGGCCCTCCTAAGAAAGTCGACGTACATCTCCCAAAAATCATGCATACGGGGCTCCATAGTCTTCTCGTGGTCGCTCGGTCAAGGTAAGGCCAAAAACCGGGGAAGTTGGGAGCTTCCTGGTTCCTCACGGTTGTCTTCGATGAGACGCAATGTACGTATAAACAGAAACGGAAGACAGGAAGGAAAAGAGGTAAGACATCCTTCCATCATTACCAATTATAGCATCAAGAAACCAAACGGCGCAAAAAGCGCCCACATAGCATTTACAACAACAAGAATAGTAATAGACATTCAAGAGCGAAGCATGAATCAAGCGAGAAGCTTCCGAGCAAATCATAGGTATATCAACAATATATCAATGCCGACCATAATAATGATAAATGCAAATAATGCACGGACTCTATACACATGAGCCCTCAATAACCAAGATCCTATTCCATGGAGCTAGACACAAAACATTCGGAGAGAATGATCGTGGAGACATGCTAGTATCTCGTCGGCCATAAAAACAAGTGCTTTCCGAAAAAATCATCGGTCATTTTGCGCAACAAGGCTTTATACAAAGAAAGATTCTCACAAGATCTCGATATAGGATCGTGGCCGGTCGGGATCGTTGGTGCGTTTGCATCGGTTTGTCTCACGGTCCCGGAGGGGCTACCACCGCCCTTTGTGAAACACCCGCGCCCCCAACGCCTCAAGGCCAACTACGGGACCCCACTTGTCTATTCGCACCCGCACTAAGGTGTGTTCAACTCCTAGGCAACTAGGCCTTACGACAAATCCAACGGACAAATTACAATGCATACGGACTCTATGCATAATCATGTATGATCATTATCACATACTATTCCATCATATGTCACAATTTGCCAAAGTAAGAATTAATACAGTCAATGGTCTCTCACATGGACCCACAATAGCATAATATTGTCATTAAATAGATCAATACCCTTTTCAAAACGTATTATGAGTCCTTGCTTAGATTTAGCTTTACTTACAGGGTTTGTCTCTAAAGGAATTCTTTTAGTTAACTTAAATCCTCTTAGGTAATTTATTCATATGCCCTTAGAAGATTATTTTAAGATCTCAAAATCTCACACTCTCATGTTCTTCCCTGTTTATGCATCCCTAAGCAATTTCTAGTCATCCCATTTATTTATGATCAATATTCCTATATTAGTCCCAAGGTTTTGGGTCCAGGAAACTACACGGTCGGAAATCACAATTTGAGTCACAGACTTCAATTAATAGGTGTTGGGTGATAGGTATACATTTGAATTCGACAGAGACTACGTTTCATGAAGAATTGAAGTGGCTACTCGACGAAGAATAATGTAACAGGAGGGGGAAAGAATGGGGAAAACGTTTTTCTGTCGGATGGGGATTCCATCGGACAAGAAATCATTTCTTGTCGACGAAGATCAAAGCGCCGTCTGACCCTCCGGATGGTCGCAAAAGCCTCAATTCGACGAGTATAGGTGTCGACGTTGGAGAAAATCTCCCAAGTGTCGAACCGACGAACACCGGTCGAAATCTCTAATTTCGACGGTGCTGGGAAATTCATCTACTCGACAGCGTTGTCTCTCGACCCGACGATTATTGACTTTGGGGCATTTTCTTGTAAGTGTCCGGGGACTCTATTCGACGGGTTTTTGGTCGGAAGATCAATCTCGACGGCATGATCGAGGTTCATACTCGACGGATTTTCACTTAGTGTTTGCGGTCGAAATCTAAATTCGACGGGTTTGACATTCGACGGAAAGGGTCGAGTCTAAACTCGACGGATTTTAACATTTTACCAAGTAATTAGGTTATCACATTCGACGTGTTTGGCTATGGGTCCCTACTCGACGGATTTTAACATTTTACTAGGTGATTAGGTTATCACATTCGACAGTTTGGCTATGGGTCCCTACTCGACGGATTTTAACATTTTACTAAGTGATCAAGTGATCACGTTCGACGAGTGTTTTAGGCTATCACGTTCGACAAGTTTTATCATTCGACGAAATGGTCGAAATCTTCATTCGACGGATTTTGACATATCACCAAAAGATCAGTTATTGTATTCGACAAGTTTGGCCGATTTCATACTATTACTAATTTCCACATTCGAGCTCAACATCGTAACTATCCGAAAACAAATTGGAACTTATTCCCTTCAATATTACACATTCCAAGTACCTCCTAAGTTATATTTATATATATGTACATTCAAACTCGGACAATCAAATAACACATATACCATACAAACAACATACAAAAGCGAAAAGACCCTCAACAAAATCACAGACGTTCCTAAATGCTAAGAGAGGTTGAGGGAGGAGTGTCTTCCTCTTACCTTAAAGAAGCACAAAAAGAAAGGTCAAGCTCCTTTTGGTCGAAATGATATTTTCAAAATCCAAGAAATCCTTAAAGTTCCAACCTTTAAGCTTCAACCGTGGAGGAAAAGAAGATGAAGAAGACGTAGGACTTTGAAGATGATTCCCTCGGGTGTGGTGCTTCTCCAGACACGAAATGGTGCTTTGAGTGTGACGGTATTGGAGGGTGAAAATATGAAGGTGGGGGGGAAATGGTGTCTGCTTTGGAAGGAGAAATGGAAAGAGAGAAAGATGAGTGCTACGTACGGGAGGAGGAAAATGTGTGGAGTGCGAGAATGAATTAAGCCCCTTAATTCAAATGTGCAGCACAAAAATAGGAGGAGAGAGAAATAATAAAAATGATTCAAAGAAGCTTCCTTGAGAAGCTTCGCACGCTTCTCTACGAAGTGCATAGTAAGCTTGTCTCCTTGATTAAATACAACAGATGATTTATTATACTAGCAGATAAAACCTCAAAATGTAGACCTCGTAAACTGTGCCCAGACTCGGGTTTAGTAAGATCCCCCGTTGACACGTTGACAGTCCAAGGTTTACCAGCCTCAGGGAAAATATTCTTTTCTCCCGGCTCCACTCAGCACACACATAAAACGAAGAATATATTAAAATATTCATCATCTCCAGAAAATTCCACAAAAATTCTTAAAAATTGCAAATATTATAAAATGATCGTTTTTAACAAAATAATAAATTTTCGGGATGTTACACCTCTCATATTTCAATTACCAAAAGCTCTTACAAAGGTAGCGGTCCTCACAAGAGTAAGCACTCAGAAGTTGAAGAAAGGATGAAACTCTAGACAAAACTCGAAGGAATTTAAAAGACAAGCAAGAAAGGCTAATTAAAAAGAATGGTAGAACTCAAAAGAAATAAGAAGAAAAAGAAATGCACAGGGTATGTAGAATAGCACCGGTTAATTGAAATTCACAAGGCATTCAAACTTAATCTTGCTTATGTGCAAGGGCAGTATTTTTTTTTAATACTATTTTTCACGCCCTTGTTCTCTTTTTGCACTTGAAAAAATGGTTCTTGCAATTTTTTGTTCCAATTGTTATGCCTAATTGTGTATTTAGGAGTTTCCTTTCAAATTAAGGTGCTATAAAACATATAACAGCAATGGATATAGAATTGATAAGATCAAAGCTATAAATATTGCGTAGAAATTAAAGAACAAAAACTAAAGGCAGAAAATAAAAGAACTGAAATTTAAATGGCAAAAAGTAAAGAACGGAAAGTAAAGAATGTTGCCAATTCTTAGAAATGGCAGAGGTCAATGATGATCAAGATTGTGCATAATTATGACATTCAAGCAATAGTACTTGATGTTTGGAAAGCAATAAGAACAAGTACAAAAGAACATGTAAGAACTCTATCAACCGGGCTCTAGATACCACATGATATGATCCAAGTTGGATGCATATTGTTTTTACGGATCGTCCTTGAGTTGATTTAGTATTTCAAAGAATGAATCGATGAACAGTACACGATGAACAGTAACTGATGAATAGTGACATAAATAGTGCACGTGAATAGTGATGTGAAAAGTAAAAAAAATAGAAAAGATGGAAAAAGGAAAAGGAATGGGAGGAAGAAGACGCCACACTCTTAGAGAGTGATAAGTCAAGCGAAAATTCACCACAAAGGTAAAGAAGCCTTTAATAAGAACCAAGATGGCTCAACCAAGAACCAAAGAGAATGAAATTCTCACAAATGGATTCAATCCAAATTCACATCCAAGAGTCCTTTCATTCATGTTTTAAGCACATACTTATAGGAAAATGAGGTGCATAGAATATGCATACAAAATGGTCATCATAATGTGACAAATTCCCCATAAAAAGTAATAACTAATCCATTAAGTGGCTAATTAAAGCATTAACTAGAAAATAGGAGTTACCTAGGCATGCAAACCGAAGGTTGCCCTCCCAAAAACGTGCACTATTCATCCTTCATATTCTATTACACTTTATTTAATAGAAATAAACTAGAAAATGCCATTTTAGAAAGTGGACATCCAAGCCATCATGTGTAACACCCTAAAAATTCTGACTTTAGGGTAAATGACAATTATGTCCCCAATGTACTGTTTTATGCTTGTCTGTATAAAATGTTATTTTGGTTTTGTTTTTTTTAGAGTAGAAGGAGTTTGTAAACTCAATTCGAAAGACACTGCTCAATGTTTTAATTTTTAGAATTTAACGTGCGATAAAATAATTTTCGATATTATTTTATTACTCAAGTATAAAACTTGACAAAGTGGACCCGATACTATATGTGTGGGACCCACGTATAAATAAAGTAAACAATAAGGAAATTAGGAATTTTGGACCAATGGGAACAAGACACCTAGAAGTCAAATTAATAAAGCTAAGTCAACAAAAATGGCTAAGCTAGTTAGATTAGAACTAGAATATTTAATTTAGTTAGTATAGTTACCTTAAAATCTAACTAAATTAATTACTACAACCTTAGTGTAACTAAATAGTGATAACTAGATAGTAATCTAGTTAGGCCTAACTAACTAGAATCCTAAACTAATTAAGTTAATCTAATGTAACTTGAAGTAACTAATTAATTTAATATATAACTAAACCTACATTTAAATATATAACTAATTAGTTGGAAGAAACAAATTTAGTTGGCTTTTTAAGTGGAGAATTCGGCCAAGCAAGAAGAGCAACCGAGAAGGCTCTAGATAAATGCTTATTCATGTCATGACTCATCACCATGCAACCAATAGGAATTAAGCTTATCAAGTAAGACAAAATCCTAGCCTTTGAACCATTGGATGGCCTAGATTTGTTCTTGAATTTTAACACATGCATTAAGACCATTTTCTATTCACTTCTACGGCCAACACTTCAAGTAAATACCCAATTAATTCCTTCACTCTCTCCTTCATTTTCACCGTCCACCATTGGAGACCCAAAGAGACTATTCGGTCAAAGCTTCATTCTCCATCATCCTTTCACTCAAAATTTCTCTTTTCTTATTTTTCTACTCCTAAACATCACTATAAGACTATCTCTAGTTGAAAGCTTCTTCTACTTCTTTCATTTTCAAGCTTGAAGATCACTTTGGAGATTCTTCTTCAAAGGTAAAATATCTTGTTTTTCAATTCTATTTTCATTTCTAAGCTTCCAAGCCATGATTGAACCATGGTATGGTTCTATTTTCTTGTATTAACCTTTAGAAAATTTTATTTATTTTCCTAGAATTCTAAAGAGCAAAACCGAAATCACAAGGGAGAGGAAAAGAAGAAATTTTCATCATTTTAGGTAAGAGGAAGACTAAAATTTAATTAAATTTAAGTGTTATTAAGAAATTCGGGTTTGATTGTATTTGTAAAATCCATAAGGATTCTTCTATGTGTTGATTTTTATAGCTTTTTATTTACTTGTTTAAGTTTTGATGCATTGTATATGTTATACATTGTATGTGTTAGATTAATGTTAGAAATGCATGAGCATTCCAAAGAATGCAAAAACCCTAGGTTCGGTCACATTATTGAATGGGAGGAATTAAAATGTTTTACAATGTTGATTAATGAATACCAAATGAATTTTTGAAGCCAATTTAAGTGTTGTTAATATTTACAAAGAAAACATAGTAATTTAAAATATTTTACAGTAATTGAAAAAAATATATTTTAGTGGTCTTAAATAATTTAATAATTATTTTTTTTATATAGTTAAGAAATATTTATTTGAGTAAATCAGACGAGAAAATGATTTAAAAAGCTTACGCGATTGAGAAAATAGCAAAATATATTTATGCGATTTGGAAATGTGATGTATATTGTGAAAACGGCAAGATTTTGAAAATGAAATAAAATTTCTACGCGATTGATGAAAACAGCAAATTTTTCTGTCGGGCCAAAGTGGTGGACCCGGATGTGTGGACTGTATGAGTACGCCAAGTGGGAGCGTACTGTATTTGGAGATTTTTGCCACTGAGGACATTTATGTAATTATTTTCGCTACTGAGGGCGTTTTTGTGATTATTTAAAGTTTGATGGCATTTTTGTATATAATGGAAGTTTAGTGGCATTTTTGTAAAAAAATGGAGATTTGATGGTATTTTTGGTAAATAATTGGAAATTGATGGCACATATATAAATAATTGAAACCTGAGGATATTTTGGTAATTACGCATTTGTTCATGCATTGAGTCGTGCCAAATTGGTGATTTGATTGACGAGATGAATAACATCGTGTTGTCGATGTGATAGACATAGTGTGTTCAGTTTCTGATATGGACTTGGAGTTCATAGTGTGCACTATTCCATATGTGACGAAGGTAGCTCCTTCTGGGCCGTGGTGCGTGACAACACACTTATGTTCTCGACAAGCACTATCCTTAATCAAGTTTTGAGAGGACTATCAGACTGCCTGTAGTATACAATAAATTGACTGTGTGTCTGGGTTGTATGCTATGCCATTATATTATTTTTCGTGGGCTATAGACACAAAGTTTTGACAAGTGCAATAGCAATCACAACGATCAGCTATAGACACAAAGTTTTGACAGTGCAATAGCTGGTCGGGGTAGCCAAAGCTATAGACACAAAGGGTGGACAGTGCAATAGCTGGATTGGCTGGGCAGTACTAATAGAAGTCTCATCTCATTCTCTCGATATCTGAGTATGTGTTGTAGCTCCATGGAGTAGGAATGAGTCATTTTATACTTTGTCATATTCATTTTAAATTCATTATATTGTGTGGTGAGTATTTTGAACTCATATGGGATTTATGTACATTATGGATTTTATTTATGTTAATGTTGTATTATTATTTCATATGTGATATTTATTGGTTACTTTAAGTTGTCTTACCTCTCTATTTGTTGTATATATTGTTTGTTTTGTTTGTTGTATGTATATATATATATATATATATATTAGACTATGATGAAGGGGTTGAAGAACCAGAGTTGGGCAGCGAGTACATAGCAGAGGAAGAACCATGATCCACAGACTTTCAGTCCGAAGACCCGGAGCCTTAGATCATCTCTAGTGTTAGTATTGATAGGGTGAGATGTCGACACCCGGATTTTTGGGTTTTATCAGTTTGGAATTCCACGGAGGAGCTGACAGTTGGCGCATCTATGGAGAACGTAATGTTGTTGCTTATACGAGAATTATTACTATGTCTTTGCGACCGAGTCTCATGATCTCCGTCCCGCTTTTGTATCGATTTTTATGTTCGGTTAGAACTACCGTTAGGAGTTCGCCGTCACTTTGGAACGGTCTATTTCGGACTCCCTATGAGTTTAGTGTTGTGTCTTCTCTAGAACACCCGCTTTCGGACCCCTAACTATATTCCGGTCCTGACAGAGCACCCGAGTTCCCGCTCACAGGTCTTCGGGAGGCGTCATGTATTTATGTCATTGGAGGAATCATCCAGAATGTTTCTCCAAGTGACTAAAAAAAAAATGTATGACGTGCACTTGGGTTTGTTATCTTCTCGATCTGGGTTGTAAATATAAACCTTTTATGCTTTCTTTTCTTTTGGTATGCGTTTTTTTATTTGGGTTGTAAATTATGTGTAAATTATTTGTACAACTTATGAAAACAAAACTTATGTAAATTTTTGTATATTAGTATCTGATGGATATGTATATGAATGGATATGTTTATGGATATAATGTATATTGTACAGGGGTGTGCCGATATTATCTATGTGTGTGTGTAAGAATATTTTTATAGGTGTAATATCTTGAGGATACAACTTTCATGTTTTCAATACAAATTACGTGTACAAGTTTTAATATTTAAGTTTCCTCGCTATCGTTATTTTATTTTAATTTTAAATGTGACACCCCCACAAGGGTGTTACATCATGGGTCTTTAAGTTGGATGAGATAAGTGACCAATTTGGGCTCCACTCCATCAAGACTTAAATTTGAGCTTGCGTCAATTAAAGTTGTCACCATTTGATTTAGGACTTCTTGGGCTTTCTTGGTCCTAGCTCTTGTCATAGGTCCACCAAGTCCTTGTAGTGCTCCTTGATCCATGCTTCTTAGAGGGCTCACATCACACTCCCTCTATCTTTTTGCTCTTGCTCTTTCTTTTATCTCATCTTAAGTTGGTCCTTACTTACTTCTTTTGGGGACAAGGACGAAAGAGTGACCTTTCATTCATAATGTATAAAAGTGAATTTGTTAGTGAATCCATCATGGTTGGCCTTCTTATCAAATTGCCAAGGCCTCCTAAATAACATATGACTTGCCTCCATAGGTACCACATTACATAGAACACTATCATGATACTTTCCAATAGAGAAACAAACTTCAACTTGCTTGTTCATGGTCAACTCACTAACTTCACTATGCCACTGAAGTCTATATGGCCGTGGGTGTGGCTTAGTCACAAGATTCAATTTAAAAACCATTCTAGTACTAGCAACATTTGTACAACTCCCGCCATCAATAATTAAAGAACATACATTCTTTGGATCATGCATCTAGTATGGAAGATATTTTCTCTTTGGCTCTCATCATGCTCTTTGGCTTGGCTTCCCAAAAGTCTCCTCACCATGAGTGTAACGCCCCTCTTCCAAGGGAACGTCACATGGTCGATTACAATGCGGAAATAAAGTTAGGTGAGTTGAGACCCGGTCCATTTTAATAAGACGCGTATATTCACTAGATTATAGTTGGGTATTTTAATTGGCGGTTATGTTATATATGTACTTTTTTTTTTTTTAGTAACCATGTTGACGAGACATCAATGGAAATAAAAGATCAAACAGAAGTAAAACATGCATAGGAATTAATATCTCGCATCATCATATATATATATAAGTTTATCAAAGCATTTAGTTACAAGCCTGGTACATCAAAAGCAAAGCTATACCGCCCCCCCAAAATATTACATACACATCCCCACGGTATCAGAATTTACAGCCCACTACAAACAAAACATCGGGCCCCCAACATAAAACACTGGTAGCCTTCAGTAGCTACGAGTAACATCAATCCCTCAAGTGAGGAGGAATCGTGTCAGGATCCTCTTCAGGGTCCTCTTCGGGGTCGTCCTCAGGGACTTCCTCGGGATCTTCCTCAGGATCTTCCTCATCATCGAGGAAATCACCATAGGAATAGCGAGACACACGGACGGGGCCCGAGCCGTAGAACGAAAAGAGTCCTCTCTCGAGTGAAGTAACGATCGCCCCACATCTCACGGATCGGTAGGCCGAAACTCCAAACGTGGGCGATACAAACAGTGAAGACAGTGGTTCGTGGCGTCTCCAGGCTAGTGATATCGAGACATCTCCCGTGTAGACACGGCGTTCGAAGCGTAGTTGATATACCAAAGACTCCGGCCCTCCTAAGAAAGTCGACGTACATCTCCCAAAAATCTGTGCATACGGGGCTCCATAGTCTTCTCGTGGTCGCTCACCAAGGTAAGGCCAAAAACCAGGGGAAGTTGGGAGCTTCGGTTCCTCACGGTTGTCTTCGATGAGACGCAATGTACAGATAAACAGAAACGGAAAGACAGGAAGGAAAAGAGGTAAGACATCCTTCCATCATTACCAATTATAGCATCAAGAAACCAAACGGCGCAAAGCGCCCACATAGCATTTACAACAACAAGTAATAGTAATAGACATTCAAGAGCGATTATGAATCAAGCGAATCAGTTCCGGCGGTCAAATAGGTATATCAACAATATATCAATGCCGACCATAATAATGATAAATGCAAATAATGCACGGACTCTATACACATGAGCCCTCAATAACCAAGATCCTACTCCATGGAGCTAGACACAAAACATTCGGAGAGAATGATCGTGGAGACATGCTAGTATCTCGTCACCATAAAAACAAGTGCTTTCCGAGAAAATAATCACTCATTTTGCGCAACAAGGCTTTATACGGCGAAAGATTCTCACAAGATCTCGATATAGGACTCGTGGCCGGTCGGGATCGTTGGTGCGTTTGCATCGGTTTGTCTCACGGTCCCGGAGGGGCTACCACCGCCCTTTGTGAAACACCCGCGCCCCAACGCCTCAAGGCCAACTACAGACCCCACTTGTCTATTCGCACCCGCACTAAGGTGTGTTCAACTCCTAGGCAACTAGGCCTTACGACAGTCCAACGGACAAATTACAATGCATACAGACTCTATGCATAATCGGGTATGATCATTATCACATACTATTCCATCATATGTCACAATTTGCCAAAGTAAGAATTAATACAGTCAATGGTCTCTCACATGGACCCACAATAGCATAATATTGTCATTAAATAGATCAATACCCTTTTCAAAACGTATTATGAGTCCTTGCTTAGATTTAGCTTTACTTACAGGGTTTGTCTCTAAAGGAATTCTTTTAGTTAACTTAAATCCTCTTAGGTAATTTATTCATATGCCCTTAGAAGATTATTTTAAGATCTCAAAATCTCACACTCTCATGTTCTTCCCTGTTTATGCATCCCTAAGCAATTTCTAGTCATCCCATTTATTTATGATCAATATTCCTATATTAGTCCCAAGGTTTTGGGTCCAGGAAACTACACGGTCGGAAATCACAATTTGAGTCACGACTTCAATTAATAGGTGTTGGGTGATAGGTATACATTTGAATTCGACAGAGACTACGTTTCATGAAGAATTGAAGTGGCTACTCGACGAAGAATAATGTAACGAGGGGGAAAGAATGGGGAAAACGTTTTTCTCATTTCGGATGGGGATTCTGGGGTTTGACGAAGATCAAAACGTCGGACCCTCCGGATGGTCGAAGCAAAAGCCTCAATTCGACGAGTATAGGTGTGACGTTGGAGAAAATCTCCCAAGTGTCGAACCGACGAACACCGGTCGAAATCTCTAATTTCGACGGTGCTGGGAAATTCATCTACTCGACAGCGTTGTCTCTCGAATTCGACGATTATTGACTTTGGGGCATTTTCTTGTAAGTGTCCAGGGACTCTATTCGACGGGTTTTTGGTCGGAAGATCAATCTCGACGGCATGATCGAGGTTCATACTCGACGGATTTTCACTTAGTGTTTGCTGGTCAGAAATCTAAATTCGACGGGTTTGACATTCGACGGAAAGGGTCAGGAGTCTAAACTCGACGGATTTTAACATTTTACCAAGTAATTAGGTTATCACATTCGACAGGTTTGGCTATGGGTCCCTACTCGACGGATTTTAACATTTTACTAGGTGATTAGGTTATCACATTCGACAGGTTTGGCTATGGGTCCCTACTCGACGGATTTTAACATTTTACTAAGTGATCAAGTGATCACGTTCGACAGGTTTTAGGCTATCACGTTCGACAAGTTTTATCATTCGACGAAATGGTCAGAAATCTTCATTCGACGGATTTTGACATATCACCAAAAGATCAGGTTATTGTATTCGACAAGTTTGGCCAGATTTCATACTATTACTAATTTCCACATTCTGAGCTCAACATCGTAACTATCCGATAACAAATTGGAACTTATTCCCTTCAATATTACACATTCCAGTACCTCCGGTTATATTTATATATATGTACATTCAAACTCAGACAATCAAATAACACATATACCATACAAACAACATACAAAAGCAGGAAGACCCTCAACAAAATCACGAGACATTCCTAAATGCTAAGAGAGGTTGAGGAGGAGTGTCTTCCTCTTACCTTAAAGAAGCACAAAGAAAGGTCTGCTCCTTTTGGTCGAAATGATATTTTCAAATTCCAAGAAATCCTTAAAGTTCCAACCTTTAAGCTTCAACCGTGGAGGAAAAGAAGATGAAGAAGACGTAGGACTTTGAAGATGATTCCCTCGGGTGTGGTGCTTCTCCGGACACGAAATGGTGCTTTGGAGTGTGACGGTATTGGAGGGTGAAAATATGAAGGTGGGGGGAAAAATGGTCTTCTTTGGAAGGAGAAATGGAAAGAGAGAAAGATGAGTGCTACGTACGGGAGGAGAAAATGTGTGGAGTGCGAGAATGAATTAAGCCCCTTAATTCAAATGTGCAGCACAAAAAATAGGAGGAGAGAGAAATAATAAAAAATGATTCAAAGAAGCTTCCTTGAGAAGCTTCGCACGCTTCTCTACGAAGTGCATAGTAAGCTTGTCTCCTTGATTAAATACAACGATGATTTATTATACTAGCGAGATAAAACCCCAAAATGTAGACCTCGTAAACCGTGTCCCACTCGGGTTTAGTAAGATCCCCGTTGACACGTTGACAGTCCAAGGTTTACCAGCCTCAGGGAAAATATTCTATTCTCCCGGCTCCACTCAGCACACACATAAAACGAAGAATATATTAAAATATTCATCATCTCCAGAAAATTCCACAAAAATTCTTAAAAATTGCAAATATTATAAAATGATCGTTTTTAACAAAATAATAAATTTTCGGGATGTTACAACACTCCCCTTCTAAAAAGAAATTTCGTCCTCGAAATTTGCATACCTTAGAATAGCTGTGGGTATTGCTCTCTCATCTTGTCTTCCAATTCCCAGGTTGCATCTCCAGTCACCTCGTTCCAGATCACTTTCACCAATGCGATCTCCTTGCCTCTTAATTGCTTTATCCTGCTATCCTCGATTCTTATAGGAGACGTCTCATAAGTTAAGTTTTCTTTTAGTTGTACTGTATCTGGTGCTATGATATGACTTGGGTCAGGAAGGTATTTCCGAAGTTGTGACACATGGAAAACATTATGAAGGTTTGAAAGAAAAGGAGGTAAGGATATTTGGTATGCTACAGGACCTACACGACCAATGATTTGGTATGGTCCAAGGAATTTAGGAGTGAGTTTTCTAGATTTTAAAGCCCGGCCCACCCCAGTCGTAGGTGTGACTTTCAGGAATACATGCTCACCTTCCTCAAACTCAAGAGGTTTTCTCCTTCGGTCTGCATAACTCTTTTGTCGACTCTGAGCCGTCCTCATCTTTTCCTGAATCATTTTAACCTTCTCAGTTGTCTGTTGTATAATCTCGGGTCCAATAGTAAGGCGCTCGCCGTCTTGGTACCAACACATAGGTGTTCGACATCGTCGTCCATACAGAGCTTCATAGGGTGCCATCCCTATGCTCGAATGATAACTGTTGTTGTAGGTGAATTCTATCAAGGGTAGAATATCATCCCAACTCCCAGTTTGCTCTATGGTGCAAGCTCTAAGCAAATCTTCCAAAGATTGGATTGTTCTCTCCGACTGACCGCTCTGGCCTCCATGGATGATAAGCGTAACTAAGTTGTAATTTTGTCCCCAATGCTTCTTGCAAACTCTCCCGAAATTTGAAGTAAACCTTGGATCTCTATCTCGAAACAATACTTGTAGGCACACCGTGCAATCCGACAATCTCTCCAATATAGATCTCGAGTCAATCTCTCTAGCTTGTACTTGATGTCGATCGGAAGAAAATGTGCTGATTTCGTGAGTCGGTCCACAACTACCCAAATCGAATCATAACCTTTTCTTGTCCTTGGTAATCCGACTACAAAGTCCATTGCAATCTTGTCCCACTTCCATTCCTAATAGATAACGGTTGCAAAGAATCCTGCCGGTCTCGATGTTCCACTTTAGCTTTTTGACAAACCGGACAAGTAGATACACGTCTAGTAACGTCACTCTTCATTCCGTGCCACCGAACAACTTCTTCAAGTCTTGATACATCTTCGTCATGCCCGGTGCATACTCGGTTGGCTTGTGTGAGCATGATTAATGATGTATTCTCTAAGTTCTTGATTCCGTGGGACACAAACTCTCCCCCGGAATCTCAAAATTCCATCCGTTCCTCTCGCAAACTCTGTTTCATTTCCTTGCTTCATCTGTTCCCTCACTTCTTGCAAGAATTTGTCCTTCTTCTCGCTTCTTTCCTTATGTTGTCCATCAACTCGCTTGAGATGGTAACCATATTCATACAAATCTTTCCTGGTTCTAACTTCACAAAAGACCATACATCTCTGAATTGCTCTATTAGATCCTTTTCCTTGATCATCAGGGCAGAGGCACTGATCATCTTTCTACTTAGAGCGTCTGCCACAACATTTGCCTTGCCAGGATGATACAGAAGTTGGAAATCGTAATCCTTCAGGAATTCTAACCACCTCCGTTGCCTCATGTTCAACTCCTTCTGATCATACAAATACTTCAGACTCTTGTGATCACTGAAAATGTTAAACGTTGCCCCGTAGAGAAAATGCCTCCATATTTTCGAGCAAAAACTACACCGCTAGCTCCAGGTCGTGCGTCGGATAATTCTTCTCGTGCACTCGCAACTGTCTTGAAGCATAAGCCACCACTCTTCCATATTGCATAAGTACGGATCCTAGCCCTTGGTATGAAGCGTCACAAGACACTTCAAACTGTTCATTCGGATCGGGTAGCACTAACACCGGTGAGGTAGTCGGTCGATTCTTCAACTCTTGGAAACTTTGCTCACACAATTTGTCGGTCCACTCAAAAGTTTGGTTTTTCCTTGTGAGTTGCGTAAGTGGTCCAAAGCAATCTTGGAGAATCCCTCAATGAACCTCCCAGGTAATATCCCGCTAAACCCACAAAGCTTCGAATCTCATCGACTTCGGCCTTTCCCATCGTAGTATTGCCTCCACTTTCGATGGATCCACAAAAATCCCACTCTTTGAGATCACGTGACCTAGAAACTTGACTTCTTCCAGGCCAAAACTCACATTTTGACAATTTGGCATACAATTCCTTCTCCTTCGAATCCGAAGAACTATACCGAGGTGTTCAATGGTCCTCTCGATTTTGAGAGTATACCGAATGTCATCAATGAAGACCACAACGAATTTATCCAAGTAAGGTCGAAAGATTCGGTTCATGTAGTCCATGAAGATAGGCCGGTGCATTCGTCACACCAAACGGCATCACCAAATACTCGTAGTGACCGTATCGGGTGCGAAAAGCGCAGCCTTGGGCACATCCTCTGTCTTCACTCGTATCGATGATACCCGGATCGCATCAATCTTGGAAAACACCGCCGCTCCCTTCGCCTTGGTCCATCAAGTCGTCAATCCTCGGGAGTGGATATTTGTTCTTAATCGTCACTTTGTTCACCGCCGATAGTCCACACATAACCTTGAGGTGCCATCCTTTTTGCGAACTAACAAAGACCGGGTGCTCCCCATGGTGACACACTTGGCCCGACAAATTGCTTTTCCAAAAGCTCTTCTAGTCAAGTTTCTTTAGCTCGGCTAACTCTGTTGGTGCCATCCTGACGGTGTTATAGACACGGACCAGCTCCTGGTACTAAGTCGATAGCAAACTCTATCTCTCGAGCCGGTGGTAAACCAGGCACACTCTCATGAAAGACTTCGGAAACTCATTCACCACCGGAATTGTGTCCACATCAACCTCGTTCTCGATTTTCAAAGAAGACAGTAGCATGTATCCGTGAGCTCCTTCTTTCAAGAGAGCTTGAACTCGGTTGGCCGTCGAAATCTAGAATTCTCATTTATGGGAAAAAAACTATGGTCTTTCTCGGAACAGCCTAACGAACATGGTTAGAAGACAACCAGTCCATCCCTAGGATAATATCTAATTGGGAAAGAGGTAAACAAATCGATCGACCAGAAAGGATCGACCTTCAACAATCAATGGACGAGTTAGACAAACTTTGGTAGTAACTACCGGTTTATCAGTGGGGGTAGAAACGGTTAAGTCAAAAGGTAAGGACGACACAGGTAGACTCAGTTTTTGCACACAGTCATACGATATAAAAGAATGGGTTGCCCCAGTCATACATACAAGACAGCTTAAAAGATTACCTTCTATGATGCCTTCTCCTGTATCAAATCTTCGGATTCGGAGGCTTCAGCCCGCTCATAGTGTAAACTCGTCCTCCAGATTGCGGTTTCTTGGCTTTCGCAAGCATTCATTGAAGGTTCGACCTTCGCTTGATTGCAATCTCTGTAGATGTGTCCAGGTTTCCCACATCGAAAACAGATAATCCCTTTGATAGGACAATCCCTTGTCAGATGATCTTTTCCACACTTCCGGCATTTGGAGGGATATGCCAAGTTTTGGCCAGTCCGGTTCCCACTAGAACCTCCACTAGAACTTCCACCCATGGCTTGTTGGTGACTTCCCATTGGTCGAGAGTATGGCTTCTTCTGGAAGCGGTTAACACTGTTATTGCCGCCTCTCTGGAATCTCGCAGGCCCAAAGTTTCTATTCCTCATATCTCTAGATTGCTCCAGAGCCTCTACATCACAGCAAGTATCCAGCAGTTGTGAGAATTCATTGATCCTCAAGGTGATTACAGCTTTCCTCAGTTCGTACCTCAATCCTTCCGTGAATCTTCGGCACTTCCAAGCCTCATCTGGTTGGTTCTGAAAGTAGGTCGAAAACTGTGACAAATTTTCGAATCTCGCTGCGTACTCGCTAACAGTCATATTCCCCTGTCGTAGGTTGAGGAATTCGACTCCTTCGCATGCCTTGCACTCGCAGAAAATACTTGTCCAAGAACTTTTCTTTGAACAACTCCCAAGTAATATCTCGGTTCGCGAGCTTCTAGCATCCTCCGTACTCCGTTCCACCGCTCTCGGCGTTGCCTACCAAAGCATAAAAGTAGCATAATCCACCTTCTTACCCTCAGCGCAATTCATTCCTCGAAATACCTTCTCCAACTCCTTGATCCACGAGACTAGCTTTGTCCTGGATCAAATTCTCCTTTAAATTGAGGAGGATTATGGCGTCGAAACTCGCCAAATTCGAGCATCGCAGTAGCCTCTAACCGTTGAGCAGCTCGCTCTTGTTGTTGCGTAACTCTCTCTTGTTGTCGTGCGGCTTGCTCAGTTTGTTGTGCGATGACCTCAGCCATCCTTTGCATCGCTGTAATAGCTGCTGCCATGTCTTCCCTTCGTGCCATCTCACTTTCTCAGATTCAGATTATCTGAAAACACAGAAAAGTCAGTTGCATTCACTAAGAATACCAAACACTACTCCTTTACGAATACCATTCAGAGAACACACAGCACAAACAAGACAGACTCAACCACAAGACCCAAAGAAACATAAACCGGGGCTCTGATACCAAGAATGTAACGCCCCTCTTCCAAGGGAACGTCACATGGTCGATTACAATGCGGAAATAAAGTTAGGTGAGTTGAGACCCGGTCCATTTTAATAAGACGCGTATATTCACTAGATTATAGTTGGGTATTTTAATTGGCGGTTATGTTATATATGTACTTTTTTTTTTTTTTTTAGTAACCATGTTGACGAGACATCAATGGAAATAAAAGATCAAACAGAAGTAAAACATGCATAGGAATTAATATCTGCATCATCATATATATATATAAGTTTATCAAAGCATTTAGTTACAAGCCTGGTACATCAAAAGCAAAGCTATACCTGCCCCCCCAAAATATTACATACACATCCCCACGGTATCAGAATTTACAGCCCACTACAAACAAAACATCGGGCCCCCAACATAAAACACTGGTAGCCTTCAGTAGCTACGAGTAACATCAATCCCTCAAGTGAGGAGGAATCGTGTCAGGATCCTCTTCAGGGTCCTCTTCGGGGTCGTCCTCAGGGACTTCCTCGGGATCTTCCTCGTGATCTTCCTCATCATCGAGGAAATCACCATAGGAATAGCAGAGACACGGGACGGGGCCCGAGCCGTAGAACGAAAAGAGTCCTCTCTCGGAGTGAAGTAACGATCGCCCCACATCTCACGGATCGGTAGGCCGAAACTCCAAACGTAGGGCGATACAAACGGTGAAGACAGTGGGTTCGTGGCGTCTCCAGGCTAGTGATATCGAGACATCTCCCGTGTAGACACGGCGTTCGAATCGTAGTTGATATACCAAAGACTCCGCCCTCCTAAGAAAGTCAGACGTACATCTCCCAAAAATAGTGCATACGGGGCTCCATAGTCTTCTTGTGGTCGCTCAGTCAAGGTAAGGCCAAAAACCAGGGAAGTTGGGAGCTTCCGGTTCCTCACGGTTGTCTTCGATGAGACGCAATGTACATATAAACAGAAACGGAAAGACAGGAAGGAAAAGAGGTAAGACATCCTTCCATCATTACCAATTATAGCATCAAGAAACCAAACGGCGCAAAGCGCCCACATAGCATTTACAACAACAGTAATAGTAATAGACATTCAAGAGCAGTTATGAATCAAGCGAGACAGTTCCGAGCAAATCATAGGTATATCAACAATATATCAATGCCGACCATAATAATGATAAATGCAAATAATGCACGGACTCTATACACATGAGCCCTCAATAACCAAGATCCTACTCCATGGAGCTAGACACAAAACATTCGAGAGAATGATCGGGAGACATGCTAGTATCTCGTCACCATAAAAACAAGTGCTTTCCGAAAAATAATCACTCATTTTGCGCAACAAGGCTTTATACAAAGCGGCATTCTCACAAGATCTCGATATAGGATCGTGGCCGGTCAGATCGTTGGTGCGTTTGCATCGGTTTGTCTCACGGTCCCGGAGGGGCTACCACCGCCCTTTGTGAAACACCCGCGCCCCAACGCCCTCAAGGCCAACTACAGGACCCCACTTGTCTATTCGCACCCGCACTAAGGTGTGTTCAACTCCTAGGCAACTAGGCCTTACGACAGTCCAACGGACAAATTACAATGCATACAGACTCTATGCATAATCGGTATGATCATTATCACATACTATTCCATCATATGTCACAATTTGCCAAAGTAAGAATTAATACAGTCAATGGTCTCTCACATGGACCCACAATAGCATAATATTGTCATTAAATAGATCAATACCCTTTTCAAAACGTATTATGAGTCCTTGCTTAGATTTAGCTTTACTTACAGGGTTTGTCTCTAAAGGAATTCTTTTAGTTAACTTAAATCCTCTTAGGTAATTTATTCATATGCCCTTAGAAGATTATTTTAAGATCTCAAAATCTCACACTCTCATGTTCTTCCCTGTTTATGCATCCCTAAGCAATTTCTAGTCATCCCATTTATTTATGATCAATATTCCTATATTAGTCCCAAGGTTTTGGGTCCAGGAAACTACACGGTCGGAAATCACAATTTGAGTCACAGACTTCAATTAATAGGTGTTGGGTGATAGGTATACATTTGAATTCGACAGAGACTACGTTTCATGAAGAATTGAAGTGGCTACTCGACGAAGAATAATGTAACAGGAGGGGGAAAGAATGGGGAAAACGTTTTTCTGATCGGATGGGGATTCTGGGACGACGAAGATCAAAACTGTCGGACCCTCCGGATGGTCGAAGAAAAGCCTCAATTCGACGAGTATAGGTGTCGACGTTGGAGAAAATCTCCCAAGTGTCGAACCGACGAACACCGGTCGAAATCTCTAATTTCGACGGTCAGGGAAATTCATCTACTCGACAGCGTTGTCTCTCGACCCGACGATTATTGACTTTGGGGCATTTTCTTGTAAGTGTCCGGGACTCTATTCGACGGGTTTTTGGTCGGAAGATCAATCTCGACGGCATGATCGAGGTTCATACTCGACGGATTTTCACTTAGTGTTTGCTGGTCAGAAATCTAAATTCGACGGGTTTGACATTCGACGGAAAGGGTCAGGAGTCTAAACTCGACGGATTTTAACATTTTACCAAGTAATTAGGTTATCACATTCGACAGGTTTGGCTATGGGTCCCTACTCGATGGATTTTAACATTTTACTAGGTGATTAGGTTATCACATTCGACAGGTTTGGCTATGGGTCCCTACTCGACGGATTTTAACATTTTACTAAGTGATCAAGTGATCACGTTCGACAGGTTTTAGGCTATCACGTTCGACAAGTTTTATCATTCGACGAAATGGTCAGAAATCTTCATTCGACGGATTTTGACATATCACCAAAAGATCAGGTTATTGTATTCGACAAGTTTGGCCAGATTTCATACTATTACTAATTTCCACATTCTGAGCTCAACATCGTAACTATCCGAAAACAAATTGGAACTTATTCCCTTCAATATTACACATTCCAGTACCTCCTATATTTATATATATGTACATTCAAACTCGACAATCAAATAACACATATACCATACAAACAACATACAAAAGCGTAAAGACCCTCAACAAAATCACAGACGTTCCTAAATGCTAAGAGAGGTTGAGGAGGAGTGTCTTCCTCTTACCTTAAAGAAGCACAAAGAAAGGCTGCTCCTTTTGGTCAGAAATGATATTTTCAGCTTCCAAGAAATCCTTAAAGTTCCAACCTTTAAGCTTCAACCGTGGAGGAAAAGAAGATGAAGAAGACGTAGGACTTTGAAGATGATTCCCTCAGGTGTGGTGCTTCTCCAGGACACGAAATGGTGGTTTGAGTGTGACGGTATTGGAGGGTGAAAATATGAAGGTGGGGGGAAATGGTGTCTTGGAAGGAGAAATGGAAAGAGAGAAAGATGAGTGCTACGTACGGGAGGAGAAAATGTGTGGAGTGCGTAATGAATTAAGCCCCTTAATTCAAATGTGCAAAGACAAAAATAGGAGGAGAGAGAAATAATAAAAAATGATTCAAAGAAGCTTCCTTGAGAAGCTTCGCACGCTTCTCTACGAAGTGCATAGTAAGCTTGTCTCCTTGATTAAATACAACAGATGATTTATTATACTAGCAGATAAAACCCCAAAAATGTAGACCTCGTAAACTGTGTCCGGACTCGGGTTTAGTAAGATCCCCCGTTGACACGTTGACAGTCCAAGGTTTACCAGCCTCAGGGAAAATATTCTTTTCTCCCGGCTCCACTCAGCACACACATAAAACGAAGAATATATTAAAATATTCATCATCTCCAGAAAATTCCACAAAAATTCTTAAAAATTGCAAATATTATAAAATGATCGTTTTTAACAAAATAATAAATTTTCGGGATGTTACAATGAGCAAATCTCCTCTTTCCGGAACTACTTCTCCCCCACTTTCTTCTTCACTAGAAGCCTCGAATTATGTGACAACTTCTCTATTTCTTGATACCATTGTCCTTTTAGTTGGACATTGAGATGCAATATGTCCATGACCCAAGCACTTAAAACACTTTACATCACGATTTCTAGGAGATGCTTCCATAGGCTTCTTTCTATGAGATGTAGACACGACCTCCTTTGAAGATGAAGTACCCTCCTTCTTTGATTTGTCCTTCCAACTTGAAGATGAAAACTTAGAAGAAGAAGGAAATTTGGACTTCTTCCTCTTGAGTTGTTGCTCCACCTTTATGGCTTGTTGGACCAAATCTTCAAGCTCCACATAATTATGAAGCTCCACTATGTCTTGAATGTCTTGATTCAACCCATGTAAGAACCGGGCCATCATTTCCTCCCTATCTTCATTAATGTTGGACCTAAGCAAGGCCAGCTCCATCTCTTTGTGGTACTCATCAACACTTTTGGATCCTTAGGTCAATCTTTATAATTTGTTGTGAAGATCTCTATGGTAATGATTTGGAACAAATCTCTTTCTCATGACTTGTTTCATTTCTACCCAAGTCTCAATAGGCTCCTCCTCATACCTTCTTCTCTCCTTTTGCAATTGATCCCACCAAACAAGTGCATAGTCTTTGAATTCAAGAGCAATTATCTTCACTTTTTTTCTTTCATTGAAATTGTTGCAATCAAACACTTGCTCTATCTTCATTTCCCACTCTAACTAGTCTTCGGGATCACTATTCCCATAAAAGGTAGGAACTTTGATTTTGACCCCTTCAATTCTATCCTCTCTATCACGCCTCCTTCCTCTACGTGGTCCATGTCTAGGTCTGTCCTCACTTTCATAACCACTTCCATGATTTGATTCTTCTTGGTTTTGGAAGTTGGCAAGTTGTTCATTGAAGTTTGCATTCATTTGCTCCATTTGCCTTGCAAGAATTTGCATTTGAGTAGTCATCCTAGCATGAAGAACCGCGGACCTTGGAGAAAGAGGTGGACTATCACCTTGGGCTACCATCACTTGAAACACACAATATCAAAAATAACAAGATAGTATAAATCCTCACCAAACTCCCTCATGTGTGCACACAATGTGTATTTAACTCAAATGGGCTTTTTTTACACAAGAAGTAATTTTCACTCTTGCCTCTTTCCACTCAAATTCTCTTTGCAAGTTCTTAAATGAATCCTCTTGCATTTCAATTACCAAAAGCTCTTACAAAGGTAACAGTCCTCATAAGAGTAAGCATTCAGAAGTTGAAGCAAGGATGAAACTCTAGACAAAACTCAAAGGAATTTAAAAGACAAACAAGAAAAGCTAATTAAAAAGAAAGGTAGAACTCAAAAGAAATAAGAAGAAAAAGAAATGCACAAGGTATGTAGAATAGCACCACTTAATTGAAATTCACAAGGCATTCAAACTTAATCTTGCTTAAGTGCAAGGGCAGCCTCTTTTTTTTTTCTTTTTTTTAATACTATTTTTCACCCCCTTGTTCTCTTTTTGCACTTAAAAAAATTGGTTCTTACAATTTTTGTTCCAATTGTTATATCTAATTGTGTATTTAGGAGTTTCCTTTCAAATTAAGGTGCTATAAAACATATAACAGTAATGGATATAGAGTTGATAAGAACAAAGCTGTAAATATTGCGTAGAAATTAAAGAACAGAAACTAAAGGTAGAAAATAAAAGGATAGGAATTTAAATGGCAAAAAGTAAAGAATGGAAAGTAAAGAATGTTGCCAATTCTTAGAAATGGCAGAGATCAATGGTGATCAAGATTGTGTATAATTATGACATTCAAGCAATGGTGCTTGATGTTTGGAAAGCAATAAGAACAAGTATTAAAAAAAATACAAGAACTCTATCAACTCTAGAATCCGGGCTCTAGATACCACATGATATGATCTAAGTTGGATGCATATTATTTTTACGGATCGTCCTTGATTTGATTTCGTATTTTCAAGAATAAAATAATGAAGGATGAATAGTAATATGAATAATACCATGAACAGTGCCATGAACAGTAAAAAAAGATGGAAAAACAAAAGAAATGGGAGGAAGAAGACGCCACACTCTTAGAGAGTGATAAGTCAAGCGAAGATTCACCACAAAGGTAAGGAAACCTTTGATAAGAACCAAGATGGCTCAACAAAGAACCAAAGAGAATGAAATTCTCACAAATGGATTCAATCCAAATTCACATCCAAGAGTCCCTCCATTCATGTTCTAGGCGCATGCTTATAGGAAAATGGGGTGCATAGAATATGCATACAAAATGGTCATCATAATGTGACAAATTTCCCATAAAAAGTAATAACTAATCCATTAAGTGGCTAATTAAAGCATTTAATTAGAAAATAAGAGTTACTTAGGCATGCAATCCAAAGGTTGCCCTCCAAAAATGTGCACCATCCACACACACATAGTTTATTACACTTTATTTAATAGAAATAAACTAGAAAATGCTACTTTAGAAAAGTGGACGTCCAAGCCATCATGGGTCTTCCAGTTGGATGAGATAAGTGACCAATTTGGGCTCCACTCCATCAAGACTTGAATTTGGGCTTGCTTCAATTAAAGTTGTCACCATTTGATTTAGGACTTCTTGGGCTTTCTTGGTCCTAGCTCTTGTCATAGGTCCACTAAGTCCTTGTAGTGCTCCTTGATCCATGCTCCTTAGTGGGCTCACATCAACATGTCTGTATCTCGTCAGCCTCAAATCAAGTGTTTCAACATTAACAATTCGCGTAACTTGGCTTATACTAGACATTCTTCACAAGATTGCGATATAGGACAGTGTTTCAGTCCGTATAGTCGATGCGTTTGCATCGATATATCCCACGGTACAGAGGAGCTATCAACTGTCCATTGTGAGATACCCGCATCCCGATGCCCCCAAGGTCAACAAGTGACCTACACTAGTCTACTCACACTCGTACTAAGGTGTGATTCATCTCCTAGGCATAAAGCCTTAGAAAAAACATAGTCCACTAGACTTTCAAAATGCATGGTGACTCAATGCATATATACATACATATATATATATATATTCAATAATAGTATAACCTCTCCATAACCACACACCATAAATAGCCGAAACAATATCATTAAGCTTTGGTCCCATACATGGACCCACGACAATTCATCACTCAAATTTTTACTTTCGAAAACATAATTTCAAGGTTTAACACAAAATTATGCTTTAACTTCAACACTTTTCCTACTAAGCCTCTCTAGGGAAATCCTTTAGTATTTTCCACCTAACCTTTGCTACTCTAATTAAACAAGTCCTTCTCTTAGTTCTAAACATAACTCACTTAGAGTAATTATTTCAAGTTTTTTCAAAACTTCACTTACGCTCATGTTCTTTCCCTTTTATGAATCCCTAATCAATATCTAATTCTCTAATTAATTAAGTTTCCATCCTATGCAAAATTTTACCATTTTATACTCTATGGTCGTGAGTTCTAAAGGCTAGGAACCTAAAATTCTCTTCATTCTAATCATCATTAAATACTAAATTAGCTAGTCCCAAAATTATTACAAAGCTTTAAATTTTGGACACCCCATTCATAGGGCATGGCCATGAGCCTCAAACACAAGGGCAAGGAGCCCTTATTTTCCATACATGATTCCAATCAATCCATCACCATAAAAAATGTACACTAACAAACAACCAAAATCATACAATGTAAAACCAACACAGAAATCATTAAGCATCACCAAAACCATACAACAAAATGAGTAACCCACACATGGATTCCTCATTATCAACACAAAAACAAGTTCCTCACCACCATGAAAGTTAAAGAGGATGATCTCCCTCTTATCTAAGAAGATAACAAGAAAAAGAACTCCCTTTATACCTCTTGAAATTCGTCCAACTCCTCCACCAAAACCCTAGGATGATCAAACTCACATAATCAACAACCAAAGCTTGAAAAGAGGAGTCATTGATCACCAAGGTGACCAAGAATCACGAAAATGAAGGAAAGAAAATAGAAAACTAAGAAATTTATCTCAAAGCTTCAAGTTTAGGGCTTTATGGAAGAAGATGAAGATGGAAGAATCAAGTGATGGTCACAAAAGGAAAAGGCTTCTAGGTGATGAGTAGATGCAAGAAATAAGGTTGGTTGAGCAAGTAAGCATGGATGACCATCAATGGTGGTGCTTGGCCATGAGAGTGAGGAGAGAAAATGGAGACGAGAGCTTTAGGAGGTTATTCTGACAAGAAAAGGTCTTCAAACAAGATGTAGTTTCAAGCAATGTGATTGCTTGAAATTAAACAAGCATGGAGGGTGAAGAAAGGGGTGTGGCCGTGAGGTTGGAGATGGGAGGAAGAAGAGAAAATGTGATAGAAAAGTGAGAGAAAAGGGAAGTTGAGAGATAAAGGAAAAGTAGAGAGAGAAAGTGATAGAAACTTTTAAAAATAGAAAAGGTGAAAAGATGACAATTTGTGTCATCTTTTCCCTCCTCTTTGCCATGGAGTGTCCAAGGGAGGAGAGAGAAAAATTGGCTTCCTTGAGAAACTTGATACAAAGCTTCCATGAGAAGCTTAAGGAAGCTTTGTCCACTTTTTGGAAAAAGTCAAGGATGATGTCACTTTGATGATGTCATCTTAGTGATGTCATTAAAGTGCTCTCTAGAAAAGATGACTAACACTTTACTAAAGTTATTACTCAGTGGACAAAAGTTGCAATTAACAAAATCAGAATTTATTATCCAACAGATAATAAAACGTACCGCGATTTTATTTATCAAATCAAATCTCAAAAAATAAAACTTCATAAATTGTGTCTGGCCTCGAGTTTAGTAAGATTCCTCGTCACCGTTTCCATAATTTGGGTTTTTTTGCCTCGAGAAAAATATTTCACTTTTCCTGCCCCGCTCAATATATACGCAAATCGAGAAATATATTAAAATAATTAAATAATTTAAATAATTCTAAAAAAATTCACAAAATTCACAAATATTATAAAATAAATATATATATAATGGAATAAGCAATTTTCGAGATGTTACATAATGAAATAACTAGAGAGAGCTTTAACAAACTTATAAAGCCCAAATCTCGCTAAACATAAGTCCCAATTGGGGTCCTCTTCCATTTGGATTAATTGGACCAACTTGGGTTCTTCTTCTTCCTTATCTTACTTGAGATTAAATATGTAGGCCTCCTATTGTTGTAAAGCTTCCTTAGGCCCCTTGGACCTTGACCTAGACATAGGCCGTCCTATCCCAATTAAAGCATCCTCCTTGATATATTCCAAGTTGGATGCATATTGTTTTTACGGATCGTCCTTGAGTCGATTTCATGTTTTTTATAAAGAATTAAAAAAATGAAGGGTGAACAGTAACATAAAATGAAAAAGATGGAAAAAGAAAAGGAATGGAAGGAAGATGACGCCACACTCTTGGAGAGTGATAAGTCAAGCGAAGATTAACCACAAAGGTAAGGAAAACTTTGATAAGAACCAAGATGGTTCTACCAAGAACTCAAGAGAACTAAGCTCTCAAAACTCACAAAGGAGTGCAATATTATTCTCTATTTCAAAAAGTGTCAAATATAGTAAACACAAGCCTATTTATAGGCATTAGGTATGTGGCTAGGTCTAGCTAAAGGAGGCAATAAGCTAGCGCATTTTTAATCCTAATCCTAGCGCAAATGTGGCCCAGGCCCAATTGGAAGATAGTACCTATCCCTAGCTTTGCTATGTGCAAGTTAAGCCCAATCAATAAGCCCTTATTACAAAATTATCCCCAAAAAAGAAAAAGAACCAAAACTGAGAAAATTAAAAAGTTCAAATACATAATTAAATAAAATTGACTAAGAAGAAATCATGCCTCCACATTGGGCCCTTCATCAACTTGGATCATTTGGACCATCTTGAGTGCTCCTTCTTCTGGAATGGGCTTGAGTGAGAGAAAGTGGTTGACTTCTTTGTCCAAATCCTCCTTAGCCTTCTTAGCTCTTGACCTTGTCATTGGGCCTCCAAGTCCTCGCAGTGCATCTTTGGGTATTGGGCCTGTTGGGCTTCCACTTGAGCTTCCTTGGTCTCCATCATGCCCTCTCCCTTTGAAAGAATTCGTCTTTGAATTTGATCCTTCATCACCTACATCAAAAGGACTTAAGTCAGCTATATTAAATATTGCACTAACCCCATACTCACCTAGTAGGTCAACTTTGTAGGCATTGTCATTGATTCTTTCTAAGATTTGGAAGAGTAAGAGCTTACATTTTCTATACAAAGGAAACCTTTCTTTTTGCATGTGCACCCACACCCAATCTCCTGGTTCAAAAATAACTTGCCTCCTTCGCTTGTTTGCTTGCCTGGCATATTGCTCCATCTTCTTTTTAATTTCAGTCTTGACTTGTTCATGGAGCTTTCTCACATATTCAGCTTTTGCTTGTCCATCCCTATGAATTAAAGAAGAAACATTAAGTAGAGGCAGTAAATCATGGGGGTGAGGGGATTAAAACCATATACAATCTCAAAAAGAGAAAAGCTAGTAGTAGCATGCTCAGCCTTATTATAAGCAAATTCAATAAGAGGTAAGCATTCTTCCCAAGTTTTGATGTTCCTCTTGATGATTAATCGTAGCAAAGTCAATAGGGTCCTATTCACCACCTCAGTTTGCCCATCGGTCTGTGGGTGGCAAGTGGTAGAGAAGAGTATCTTAGTCCCAAGCTTGTTCCAAAGGGTTCTCCAAAAATAGCTTAGGAATTTTGAGTCCCTATCTGAGACTATGCTTTTCTGTATTCCATGAAGCCTTACCACTTCTTTGAAGAACAAGTCTGCCATATGAATGGCGTCATCTACCTTATAGCAAGGGATGAAGTGGGCCATCTTGGAGAATCTGTCCACCACCACAAAAATGGAGTCTCTTCTTTTTTTTTAAGCGAGGCAAACCTAGCATAAAGTCCATAGACAAGTTAGTCCAAGGGGAATCAGGAATAGGTAGGGGGTATAGAGTCCATGAGGCATTACCTTTGATTTGGCTCTTTTAAAAACATTGCACCTATCACATATTTTATGCACATCATGCCTCATGTCAGGCCAATAAAAATGCTCATGCAACACATCTAAAGTCTTTTGGATCCCAAAGTGACCCATTAATCCCCCCTCATAAGCTTCCCTATGCAATAGTTCACGCAAAGAGCTCTTAGGCACACACAAATGTTTTCTTTGAATAAATACCCATCTTGCCTAAAGAACCCCCTATGCGCGCCTTTTTCACATGCAGCATACATCTTGGAGAAATCATCATCATGCACATACAACTCCTTTATGTGTTCAAAACTAAGCATTTTTGTTTCAAGAGTAGCTAATAAGGTATACCTCCTGGAAAGTGCATCAGCGACTATATTTACCTTTCCTTGCTTGTGTTTGATCACATAGAGAAATTGTTCAAGGTATTCCATCCACTTGGCGTGCCTCTTATTAAGCTTACCTTTTCCTTTTTAAATATTTTAGTAACTCATGATTACTGTGAATTACAAACTCTTTTGGCAAATATTAGTGCTACCAAGTGTGTAAAGCCTTTATGAGTGCATATAATTCTTTATCATAGGTGGAGTAATTTAAAACAGCTCCATGCAATTTCTCACTAAAGTATGCAATGGGGTGACCCTCTTGTAATAAAACATCTACAATCCCAACATTTGATGCATCACACTCAAGTTTAAAAGACTTAGAAAAATTAGGCAATGCAAGGATGGGTGCATGAGTGAGTCTATCTTTGAGTGTGTTGAAACTTGTCTCTTGATCCTCCCCCCACCTAAAACTCACATTTTTCTTAACAACTTCATTTAAAGGGGTGGCTATGGTGCTGAAATCTTTTACAAACCTTTTATAGAAGTTAGCTAACTCGTGAAAGCTTCTTACCTCACTCACAGACTTAGAGGTAGGCCACTCCCTAATGGCTTTTATCTTTTCTTCATCTACTTGCACTCCCTTAGCACTCACAACAAAGCCTAGGAACACTACATGGTCAGTGCAAAAGACACACTTCTCTAAATTAGCATACAACTTTTCTTTTCTAAGTACACTCATCACAGCCCTAAGGTGTTCTAGGTGCTCTTCTAAGGTTATGCTATAGATCGGGATGTCATCAAAGTATACAACTACAAACTTGCCTAGAAACTCTCTCAACATATGGTTCATCAACCTCATAAAGGTGCTAGGTGCATTTATAAGCCCGAAAGGCATCACCAACCACTCATACAATCCATGCTTAGTCTTTAAGGTTGTCTTCCACTCATCCCGTTCCCTTATCCTAATTTGATGGTACCTACTTTTTAAATCCACTTTAGAAAAGTAACATGCACTATGCAATTCATCAAGCAAATCATCTAGTCTAGGGATGGGATACCTATATTTTATAGTTATATTATTTACAGCTCTACAATCAATACACATTCTCTAAGTGCCGTCCTTTTTGGGGACAAGTATGACAGGCATGACGCTAGGACTTAAACTTTCCCTCACCCATCCTTTTTGAATTAAATCCTCCACTTGGTTATGAATTTCCTTAGTTTCCTCAAGATTTGTCCTATAGGCAGGCCAATTGGGCAAAGAGGCTCTCGGGATGAAGTCTATTTGATGTTCAATCCCCCTCAAGGGTGGTAGCCTGGGAGGGATAGTGTTTGGAAAGACATCTTCAAAGTCTTGCAAAAGAGAATCAACTTCACTAGATAGAGGGTTAGAGTTACAATTTAAGTACAAGTCCTTGTATACGCAAATGTACATCTCTTGCTTTGCAAAGCAAGCCCTCTTAATCTCACTCTCCCTAGTAATTAAACATTTTTTTTTCATTTACAAGTTCTTGGTCCCTATTCTTTGCTTCCCCCTTTGATTTTATTTTTACGTCTTTCTTCTCCTGCTCCCTTCTTAGCTTCAAGGCCACTTGGTCTTCACAAACCTGTTTGGGAGTAAGGGGTACAAGGATGACCTTTAAGGAATTATGAACAAAGGAGTACTGTTAGTGAAACCATCATGAATAGCATGCTCATCAAATTGCCAAGGCTTTCCAAGCAAAATATGGTCGGCCTCTATGGGAACAACATCACATAAAACATCATTTTTATACTTACTAATTGACAAACTTACCATCACTTGTTGATTCACTATCAACTCACCATTCTTACTTAGCCATTGAAGCTTGTATGGTCGGGGGTGAGGAGTAGTTTTAAGGTCAAGTTTTCTTACCAATCGAGTGCTTGCCACATTGGTGAAACTTCCACCATCAATAATCAAAAAGCACACCTTCCCTTGAATGAGGCATCTTGTATGGAAAATGTTCTCTCTTTGGCTTTCATCCTTCTCTTTAGCTTGACTTCCTAATAATCTTCTTACCATCAATAAGTCTCCCTCTTGTGGAATAGCCTCACAATCACTTTCCCCTTCACATGATGAAATAGAAGAAGATTCACTAGTGATGCTCCCATTGTCCCTCGTCACCATTGTTTTCTTATTTAGACATTGAGAAGCTATGTGTCCCCTTCCCAAACACTTGAAGCATTTAATGTCCTTATTTTTAGAAGTAGAAGATGAAGTGGAAGCAGTAGACAAGGTGGCCTTAGGGGCAGCCACGGGTTCCTTTGGACTAGAAGAGGATCCCTCCTTCTTTTGTTTGTCCTTCCAACTTATTGTGTTAAAGTTGGAAGAAGCCTTCTTCAAAGTACCCTTCCTCTTGAATTGTTGCTCCACCTTCACAGGTTGATGCACAAACTCTTCAAGCTCAACATAATGTTGCAACTCCACAATATCACTAATGTCTCGGTTGAGACCATGAAGAAATCGAGCGATGGTTGCCTTTCTTTTTTCAATAATGTTGGCTCTTATCAAGGCAACCTCCATCTCTTTAAAGTACTCATCCACACTCCTACTCCCTTGAGAGAGTCTTTGTAACTTATTGTGTAGCTCCCTATGATAATAAGAAGGTACAAACCTCCTCCTCATCGAAATCTTCATTTCATCCCAAGTAATGATAGGATGCTCTCTATATCTTGCCCTTTCTTTTTGAGCTTGATCCCACTAAATCAATGCATAATCCATGAACTCAAGTGCAGCCACCTGCACTTTCTTCTTTTTATTGTAGTCGTGGCATGAGAAGACTTGCTTAATTTTCATCTCCCACACAAGATATGCTTCTAGATCATTCCTCCCTTGGAAGGAAGGTATTTTGATATTCACACACCCAAGCCTCTCATTTACTTTATCTCTCTTCCCATGTCTCCTTCTCCCTCCCTGCCTCCTACTATCTCTCCTTTCTCTTTCGGATTCATGGGATTCTTCATCATGGTTGGAAGTTCTATCCCTTTCTAACCTGTTAATCCTCTCATGGATTTCATCACTTTGTCTTTGAAGAAGCCTTTCCAAATGTCTTGTTAGGGCTTGCATTTTTTTGTAATGTCATTGCGGTTGTCCTTAGGGAAGAAGGGGGACTTCCACTTGGATCTCCTTCCTTAGACATTGTACAAAATCAACAAGTTAGTGAACACAATAAAACAAGGTCCTCACTCACTCTTTTCACGTGTATACACTCTTAGATTGATTTCACTCGTGCTTCACACAATTAGGCTTTTGTTTAATGAAAACGCTCTTACCTTTTACCACTCAAGTTCTTTTTGCAAGTTCTTAAATGAACTCTCTCACGTTTCAATTACCAAAAGCTCTTACAAAGGTAGCGGTCCTCACAAGAGTAAGCACTCAAAAGTTGAAGAAAGGATGAAACTCTAGACAAAACTCAAAAAAATTTAAAAGACAAGGAAAGCTAATTAAAAAGAAAGGTAAAACTCAAAAGAAATAAGAAGAAAAAAGAAATGCGCAAGGTATGTAGAATAACACCGCTTAATGAAATTACAAGGTATTCAAACTTTATCTTGCTTAAGTATAAAGGCAGTCTTCTTTTTTTCTTTTTTATACTATTTTTCACGCCCTTGTTCTCTTTTTGCACTTAAAAAAATTGGTTTTTGCAATTTTAGTTTCGAATGTTATGCCCAATTGTGTATTTAGGAGTTTCCTTTTAAATTAAGGTGCTATAAAACATATAACAACAATGAATATAGAGTTGATAAGATCAAAACTGTAAATATTATGCAGAAATTAAAGAACAGAAACTAAAATAGAAAATAAAAGGTCTGGAATTTAAATGGCAAAAGTAAAGAACAGAAAGTAAAGAATGTTGCCAATTCTTAGGAATGGAAGAGATCAACGATGATCAAGGTTGTGTATAATTATGACATTCAAGCAATGGTGCTTGATGTTTGCAAAGAAATAAGAACAAGTATAAAAAAAATACAAGAACTCTATCAACTGTAGAATCTGGGCTCTAGATACTACATGATATGATCTAAGTTGGATGCATATTGGTTTTACGGATCGTCCTTGAGTTGATTTTGTGTTTTTTTTAAAGAATTAAAAAAATGAAGGGTGAACAGTAATATGAATAGTATCATGAACAGTACATGAACAGTAACATAAAAATAGTATTATGAATAGTAATATGAACAGTTACGTGAACAGTGACATAAAATGGAAAAAGAAAAGGAATAGAAGGAAGATGACACCACACTCTTAGAGAGTGATAAGTCAAGCGAAGATTCGCCACAAAGGTAAGGAAACCTTTGATAAGAACCTAGATGGCCCTACCAAGAACCCAAGAGAACTAAGCTTTCAAAACTCACAAAAGAGTGCAATATTATTCTTTGTTTCAGAAAGTGTCAAATACAGTAAACACAAGCCTATTTATAGGCATTAGGTATGTGGCTAGGTCTAGCTAAAGGAGGCAGCAAGCTAGCATATTTTTAATCCTAATCCTAGCGCAAATGTGGCCCAGGCCCAATTGGAAGGCAGTACCTATCCCTAGCTCTGCTATGCGCAAGTTAAGCCTAATCAATAGGCCCTTATTACAAAATTATCCCAAAAAAAAAAATAAGATCCAAAACTGAGAAAATTAAAAGGTTCAAATACATAATTAAATAAAATTGACTAAGAAGAAATCATGCCCCCACATTGGGCCCTTCATCAACTTGGATCATTTAGACCATCTTGAGTGCTCCTTCTTCTTAAATGGGCTTGAGTGAGAGAAATTGGTTGACTTCTTTGTCCAAATCCTCCTTAGCCTTCTTAGCTCTTGACCTTGTCATTGAGCCTCCAAGTCCTCGTAGTGCATCTTTGGGCTTTGGGCCCGTTGGGCTTCCACTTGAGCTTCCTCAGTCTTCATCACTCCTTCTTAGCTTTTCCTTTCCCACTTGATGGTCCTCTGATAGAGATGCAACTAGCCAACCTAAAGATCCTTTGCATGGAATTAGAGGACCAATGACTAGGGCCAAGACTAAGAGGATGAAGTAAGCTTTGCAAGGCCTAATTATGAAGATCAAAGAAAAAGAAGATGGACATGGAATAGAGGCTGCACCAAAATAGGTCTCTTTTCTACAACTTAAAGAATATTTGAGCCCAACTTGAAGACAATAACATGGAGAGCCAAATAAAGCCCAATTCACATTACTTAAGAAGCATTCATGAGCTGCAATCTCTTTAGTTATTCAGCTAATTAGTAGGGGTTTGATTAGTTTTTTTTTAATATTGATAGAGATGCAACCAACTAACATAAAGATCCTTTGCATGGAATTGGAGGACCAATGACTAGGGCCAAGACTAAGAGGATGAAGTAAGCTTTGCAAAGCCTAATTATGGAGATCAAAGAAAAAGAAGATCAACATGGAATAGAGACTACACCAAAATGGGTCTCTTTTCTACAACTTGAAGATGATTTGAGCCCTACTTGAAAACAATAACTTGAAGAGCCTAATAAAGCCCAAGTCATATTACTTAAGAAGCATTCATGGGTTGCAATCTCTTTAGTTATTGGGTCAATTAGTAGGGGTCTGATTAGTTTTTTTTAATATTTTTGTATATAATTTTGATGTAATAAGTTGATGAGTCCTTTGGTTTTCCCATGTCAGTTTCGAAGTCATTATGATGACTAGTGGGATTTTATTACCATATTTATGCTTGTTTACTAGGTGATAATGTCCCTTGGTAACCCACATTAGTTTTATTTTAGTAATTGCATGATAATGGGAATTTAAGTCTTATATTCCAAGGGGTTACAAATAGCTTCTAGCTTAGCCTATAAATAGGAAACTCATGTACTCATCAAGGAAGTTTTTGAATATTAATGAAATTTGAGTGTTTCTCCATTATGAGAGCTTCCCTTTTATTCTTAGGCTAAGAACTAAATCTATAGTGGTGGTTTTACCGGTAGGTCGCGGCTAGGGTCACGCTTCACTTGATAACTTTGGTTCTACTGGCAGGTCGCGGTTAAGGTCAAGTTCCTTTTATTTTCTGCCTATTTCAAGACGATCCATAGCATTCTTATATTATTTGGTATCCGAGAGCCTCGACTCTTGAAATCAGGTGATATATATCCTTTGTGTGTTCATCTTCTTCAAACTCCAAAAAAAAAATAGAAAAAAAATATATCTATATATTTTGTTTCTGCTATTGCATATCTTTATATTTTTTTTTGTGACATCTTCCTTTGCTCAAACTCTGTCTAAATCAATTCCTCTAGTTCTTTTCATATATACGTTTCAATTTCCAAAATTGTGTCCAAGTTCTATCATTTAATAAGAAGAAAAAAGTTGTGCAAAAAAAAAGAAAAAAAATTCTTGCAAAAAAAAAAGTCTGTGAATTGTGAAGACTCAATATTCCTTGTTGGTTTTGAAAACCGTTTCATTGATCTTGTTCATTCAAATCCCTTGTTGAATCATATAAAGGTTCTTTACCTAAGGGCTCATAAGTAGAAGTAGAGTGGTAAAAGGTAAAGAATGGTGAGACTATCATAGTGAAAGAGCCAACTAGAGTGAAATACGAGCAAAAAAAAAAAATAATTGAGTGTAAACACGTGAGAGAGTGTTTGTGTGAGGATTCTTAAAGGCATAGTTGTTCTATATTATTGTCCATTTTGTAATCATTTCTAATGCAAATTCTTGCAGCATTTTAATCATGAGTGGAGGAGATGGAGAAGTTGATCTCAAATTGTTTGTGAAGGCTGTTCAAGAACAATTCCAGGCCCTAAATGCAAGATTGGATAGTCTACAAACCCCATCGAGATCTGGAACCCCAAGGCGACGCACTTTTGAAGATGAGGAATAGGAGTATTTAGATGGAAGAAGTACTAAAAGGAGAATAAGAAATGAATCAAAAGGAGACAACCATTTGGGTAGTATTAAGATGACAATCCCTACATTCCAAGGAAGAAATGATCCTGAATTGTACTTGGAGTAGGAGAGAAAAGTTGAACATGTGTTTGACTATCATAATTACTCAGAGGAGAAGAAGGTTAAACAAGCAGTTGTTGAATTAACTGATTATGCTAGTATTTGGTAAGATTAATTTATGAGTAGTAGGCGTAGGAATGGGGAGAGCCCTATTCGTACATGGGAAGAGATGAAAGTTGTCATGAGAAGGAGATTTGTACCAAGCCACTACCATAGGGACTTACATCAAAAATTGTAAAGTCTAACTCAAGGTTCCATGAATGTGGAGGATTACTATATGGAGATGGAAATAGTCATGATTAGAGCCAATGTAGAAGAAGATCGTGAAGCAACTATGGCTAAATTTATTGGGGGCTTAAAGAGAGAGATAGCTGATGTTGTAGAATTACAACATTATGTGGAGATGGAGGATTTGCTGCACAAAGCTAATCACGTAGAAAGGCAATTGAAAGCGAAGGGTACTTCAAGATTTGCTTCTAATTCTTCATGGAAATCAAATTAGTATAACAACAAAACTATGTCAAAGCATAAAGAATATGCAAAGGCCAAACATTTGGTTACTGCTCCTAAAGGTAAAATCGAAACTAATACATCTTCTAGATCACGTGATATCAAATGTTTCAGGTGTCAAGGAGTTGGGCATATTGCTTCTCAATGTCCAAATAAAAAAGGCAATGATTTTGCTGGATAATGGAGACATACAGAGTGTGAGCTCAAGCGATGATGAAATCCCACCATTGGAGAATTGCAGTGATGTTGAAGTTGGTGAACCTGTAAAGGGAGATGTACTTGTTACTAGGCATGCTCTTAACATACAGCCTAAGGTAGATGGGGATGAGGAGCAACATGAGTATATCTTTCATACAAGATGCCAGGTAAATGACAAGGTATGTAGTTTGATCATTGATAGTGGAAGTTGTACTAATGTTGCTAGCACCTTATTAGTTAAGAAATTAAATTTACCCATATTAAAGCATCCTAATCCGTATAGACTACGGTGGCTGAATGATTATGGAGATCTAAGGGTGACTAAGCAAGTGTTGGTTTCATTTTTCATTGGCAAATATAAGGATGAGGTTCTTTGTGATGTGGTACCTATGCATGCTGGACATCTACTTCTTGGGTGTCCATGGCAATTTGATAGAAAGGTTACTCATGATGGGTACAAAAATAGGTACTCGGTTTCTATGAATAATTGCATCATTGTATTAACACCTCTCAAACCTGCTAAGGCTTATGCTGAACCAATCAAGATCGCAAGAGAGTGCAAGTTGAGAAAAGATCAATTGAGTGTTCACAAAAAAGAAAGAAAAGATAAGAAAAGTGAGAATATGCAAAAGAAAGAGAATAATAAAATTGAGTGCTATGAAGAAAAAAAGTCAAAGGTTGGTGTGCAAAATAAAGAGGGAAAAAAGAGAGTGAGTGCATTTGAAAAAAAAAAAAAGAGGTTGAGAGTGCTTTGATAGCTAGAGAGCAGCTACTTGTACTCTTGTACAAGGATGTTTATTTCACTAATGATCTTAACTCTTCTTTGCCAAATGAGGTTGTTCCCTTGTTACAAGAATTTGTTGTAGTTTTTCCAGAAGAAGTGCCACATGGATTACCTCCTTTAAGAGGTATTAAGCATCAAATAGACTTGATTCCTAGATCTTCACTTCCAAATAAACCAGCCTATAGAACAAGTCCTGATGAAGCAAAGGAAATTCAAAGGCAAGTAGATGAATTACTGCAAAAAGGATTTGTGATGGAAAGTCTTAGTCCATGTTCTGTTCCTATGATCTTAGTTCCGAAGAAAGATGGGACATGGCATATGTGTACTGTCTGTCAAGCCATAAATAAAATCACTGTAAAGTATAGATATCCTATCCCTAGATTGGATGATATGCTTGATGAATTGCATGGTTCATGTGTTTTTTCTAAAATTTATTTGAAAAATGGATACTATCAAATTCGCACGAAGGAAGGAGATGAATGGAAAACAACTTTCAAACCAAAATATGGTTTGTATGAGTGGTTAGTAATGTCATTTGGCTTTAGTTATTGGTTCAATTAGTAAGGGTCTGATTAGTTTTTTTTAATATTTTCATATTTAATTTTGATGTAATAAGTTGATGAGTCCTTTGGTTTTCCCATGTCAGTTTCTAAGTCATTATGATGACTAGTGGGATTTTATTACCATATTTATGCTTATTTACTAGGTGATAATGTCCCTTGGTAACCTACAAATAGCTTCTAGCTTAGCCTATAAATAGGAAATTCATGTACTCAACAATGAAGTTTTTGAATATTAATGAAATTTGAGTGTTTCTCCATTATGAGAGCTTCCCTTTTGTTCTTAGGCTAAGAACTAAATCTATAGTGGTGGTTCTACCGGCAGGTCGCGGCCAGGGTCACGCTTCACTTGATAACTTTAGTTCTACCGGCAGGTCGCGGTTAGGGTTAAGTTCCTTTTATTTTCTACATGTTTCAAGACAATCTATAGCGTTCTCGTATCAAATATTTTTGTATTTAATTTTAATGCAATAGGTTGAGATGTCCTTTGGTTTTTCCATGTCAGTTTCTAAGTCATTATGAAGACTAGTGGAAATTTATTACCATATTTATGCTTATTTACTAGGTGATAATATCGCTTGGTAACTGATGAGGACAAAGGAAGAGGCGTGATGGAGGGTGGTATGGAGGACATCGAAGGATTGGGAGGATCAAGGACAAGAGCAAGAGCTAAGAAAGCCATAGAAGCTCTAAAACAAATGGTGGCAAAATTGATCAAAAGAGGCTCCAAAATTGAAGGCCCAAAATGTGATGTTGAGGAGGCCAAATTAATTTGTTGCATTCAGAGTGAAGACTATAAGGACTAGAGAATGCTACATTTTTGTTTAGTCCACTTTTGGCCCATTTCTTTTGAGATAAGATTGTAGGTGGGCTGTACTTGTAGCATGCATAAGCCCTTTATTTTTCTTTATTTTAGTGGTTTTGTTTATTAGGCTAAATGGGTAAAATCCATGTTGAAATTTTACTAAACCTAGTGGTAAGGGTTATTATCAAATAAAAGACATCCAAACAGCATTTTGGAGGGATAACATGGAATTGACATTAGAGAATTGACATTAGAGTATATCGGCTTGTGAGACTTGTTCTCTTAGGTTCTTCTGAGAATCTCTGAACTTATCAAGGGTGCTATCCTTGTGGCGTTCCCAAGCTTATCAATTTGTGGATTGTGGCGCCTAATCCCCTTTTTCTTAGTTGTTTTACGTTTTCTACTTCTCAATTCCATCAGTTCTTCTTCGGTTTATATCTCACGTTTTACACATCATTTCCTGGTGATTCTTGAGCCTAATTTGTGATTCAAAACGTGCTCGTTCACTCGTTTTGGAATAGCTCAATTCCAAGGAGCATAGCGCGAGATACAAGCATTTTCAATAAGACGTCATTTGGTATCAAAGCTCAGTTCTAGGATTGGAATTGAGTTAAACAATCCCTTCAATGATTTTGGTCACACAATTGGTAAACCTAAACCCCTAAGTGTTAAGTAATAGCTTGTTTTGTTGGGAATTCTATCTATTTTCGCTCAATTGCTCTAATTTCAAAGTTGCATTCTAAAATTACAAATTCCAATTATTAGAGGCAGAACGTGTTTAAAAAAAATGTGCTTGCTGTTGACAGTTAACTTTACTGCATTAAGGCTGAATTAAAAAAAATTAATTACAACAGCTTGTTATTAAGGTTCATTTACATGCTACCTATTTGAATCGAGTCCTAAGAGCCTTCCTTGAATCTTTTCTCCAATCTGTTTTCGTTTTTGTCTTGTCTTCTTTGACATCTTTTCAATTCGTGTTGTGCGTTATTAGTATTTCTTTTGAGTTTAGGGTTATACTCTTGAATGTTCTTGGAGATTCTGTTAAGAACTTAAAGAGAGCTATTGAGCAGTAAAAGGTAAGAGAGCACCTTATACTTGGCTATTAGAGAGCAATAAACACGAGTGATACATCTCTAAGAGTGTAAACACGTAAGAAGTGTAGTGAGGTCCTATTGCTATCACTTTTGTTTTTCATGTTTGAACTATGGCAGGAACAGGTGGTAATGATACCCCTCCTCCTGATGGAAACAACAGATTGTTAGTGGAGGCTATTACAGCTCAAATGCAAAGGATGATGAGGGAGCATACAGAGAAGTTATATGAGAGAATTGAGCAGTTAGAAAATCAAGGAAATCATGATGATGACAGTGGTAGAAGGAGGTTTGATAGAAGGAGGAGAAGAGATAATGAAGGTGATGCTAGGGAAGATAGAATTGAGGATGTGAAGCTTAACATACCACCCTTTAAAGGGAAAAGTGATCCGGAGGCCTAATTGGAGTAGGAAATGAAGATTGAGCAATTATTTGCATGCCACAATTATATAGAAGATAAAAAGATGAAGGTGGCAGCCATGGTGTTCACTAAATATACTCTCCTTTGTGGGAGAGATATGGAGAACCCTTGGTGGATAGTTGGGTGGAGATGAAAAAGTTAATGAGAAGAAGATTTGTTCCTTCTCATTATCATAGAGACCTTCACAATAAACTTCAAAGGCTCACACAAGGTAACAAGAGTGTAGATGAGTCTTATAAAGAGATGGAGGTATCCTTGATTAGAGCCAATATTAGTGAAAATCGGGAGGCGACTATGGCGCATTTCTTATCTGGGCTGAATAGTGATATAAGGGATGTTATGGAGTTATAAAATTATGTGGAGTTGGAGGACTTAGTGCATCAAGCTACTAAGGTAGAACAGCAACTCAAGAGAAAGGGTGCTATGAGAAGGAACTCTTCTAACTTTAATTCTCCAAGTTGGAAGGAAAGAAATAAGAAGGAAAGAGGTTCTTCCTCAAGCACTTCTAATTCTACACCTCAAAGGACTCAAATCAAGTCCAATGAGGCCCCTAAAAAGACAAGGAGTAGTGAGATTAAATGTTTCAGGTGTTTGGGGAGAGGTCACATAGCCTCTGAATGTCCAACCAAAAAGACCATGTTGCTTAAGGAGAGTGGAGAGATTACTAGTGAATCATCTTCTGAATCTACCCCACCTAGTGATGAAGAGTATGAGGAGGAGATAGCACTCGAGGGTGATTTATTCATGGTGAGGAGGATGATGGGCAGCCAAGCAAAGGACTTGGATGAAAGCCAAAGGGAAAATATTTTCCACACGAGGTGCATCATCCAAGGAAAGGTGTGTTCTTTGATCATTGATGGTGGGAGCTGCACTAATGTGGTTAGTACGAGGTTGGTTTCAAAACTGAACCTGGAGACTAAACCACACTCACGGCCTTACAAACTTCAATGGCTTAATGAAGATGGTGAGATGACCATGAGCAAGCAAGTTGAAGTGGCATTTTCCATCGAAAAATATGAAGATGTTGTTTTGTGTGATGTGGTACCTATGGAGGCTTGCCACTTGCTTCTTGGTAGGCCTTGGCATTTTGAAAAAAAGGCCAACCATGATGGATACTCCAACAAGTTCTCTTTTACACATAGAGAACGTAAGGTTACTTTTGCACCATTATCTCCAAGGATGGTATGTGAGGATCAAAATAAGATGAGAGAAAAAAAAAGAGGAAGAGAGAAAAGAATTGAGAGGAAGAGAAAAAGAGAGTGAAAAGAAAAAAAAAGAGTGGAAGAGAGCAAAAAAAATAGAGAAAGGTACCAAATCTGTTTATAAGAGAAAAGGAGGTGAAAAAGGCTATGCATTTGAAAAAGCCAATGCTCTTATTTTGAGTAAAGAGAGTAATTTACAAGATGCAGGTCCTACTAACTCTCTTTCAAATGAGGTTTCTTCTTTGTTGTAGGAATTTGAAGATGTATTTCCCAAAGAGGTGCCTCATGGTCTACCCCCTCTAAGAGGAATAGAACATCAAATTGATCTCATTCTAGGAGCTTCATTGCCTAATAGGTCAGCCTATAGGAGTAATCCCTAAGAGACCAAGGAGATTCAAAAGCAAGTTGTAGACTTGATGCAAAAGGGGTGGGTGCAAGAAAGCTTTAGTCCATGTGCAGCTCCAGTCATTCTAGTGCCTAAGAAAGACAGAATAGGAGGATGTGCATTGATTGTAAAGCCATCAATAACATCACGGTAAAGTATAGGCATCCCTTTCCTAGATTGGATGATTTATTGGATGAATTGCATGGTGCTTGTGTCTTCTCTAAAATTGATCTAAAAAGTGGATATCATCAAATTAGGATTAGAGAAGGGGATGAATGGAAAACAACTTTTAAAACTAAATATGGGTTGTATGAATGGATGGTTATGCCCTTTGGTTTAACCAATGCTCCTAGTACCTTCATGAGATTAATGAATCACGTGTTAAGGGAATTTCTAGGAAAGTTTGTTGTAGTTTATTTTGATGATATTCTGATTTATAGCAACTCCTATGATGATCATCTTGTGCATTTGAGGTGTGTTTTAGAAGCTTTTAGGCGTGAGAAATTATATGCTAACATGGAAAAATATGTGTTATATATGGACCATGTAGTTTTTCTTAGTTTTGTTGCAAGCTCACAAGGAGTACAGGTTGATCAAGAGAAGGTGAAAGCTATTCAAGAGTGGCCAACTTCTAAGAATGTAAGTGAGGTAAGAAGTTTTCATGGTTTAGCTAGCTTCTATAGGAGGTTTGTTAAGGATTTTAGCACCTTAGCTGCACCTCTAAATGAAATTGTTAAAAAGCATGTGGGGTTCAAATGGAGGGAAAAACAAGAAAAGGCGTTTGCTGCCCTTAAGGAAAAGCTTACCCAAGCACCCATTCTTGCATTGCCAAATTTTGTAAAATCTTTTGAAATTGAATGTGATGCATCTAATGTGGGTATTGGGGCTGTTTTGATGCAAGAGGGCACCCAATTACTTATTTTAGTGAGAAACTAAGTGGTGCTGCACTTAATTATCCCACTTATGATAAGGAGTTATATGCTTTGATAAGGGCTTTACAAACATGGTAGCATTATCTTTTGCCCAGAGAATTCATTATTCACAGTGATCATGAGTCCTTCAAGTATTTGAAGGGACAAGACAAGCTCAACAAGAGACATGCTAAATGGGTTGAATTTCTTGAACAATTTTCCTATGTGATCAAGCATAAAAAAGGTAAAACCAATGTTGTTGCTGATGCACTTTCACGAAGGTATGGCTTATTCTCTACTCTTGAAACTAAATTCCTTGGTTTTGAGCACATAAAAGAATTGTATGAGCATGATCCAGAATTTATGCATGTGTATGCTTTTTGTGGGAATTCTGCCCAAAATGGATACTTTAGGCATAAGGACTATTCATTTAAAGGAAAATAATTTTGTGTGCCTAAAAGTTTCATAAGAGACTTGCTTGTGAGGGAAGCGCATGAAAGGGGTTTGATGGGGCATTTTGGTGTTCAAAAGACATTAGACATGTTGTATGAACATTTCTTTTGGCATTCGCATGAGACATGACATGCATAAATTTTGTGAAAGATGCATTATTTGTAAAAGGTCTAAATCAAAGGTAATGCCTCATGGTTTGTATACTCCTTTTCCAATTCCTGACTTTCCTTAGAATGATATATTTATGGATTTTGTTTTGGGTCTTCCTCGTTCTAAAAATGACAAGGATTCAATTTTTGTGGTGGTGGACAGGTTCTCCAAGATGGCTCATTTCATACCTTATAAGAAGGTAGATGATGCTTGTCATGTGGCTGATTTGTTTTTCAAGGAGGTGGTTAGGCTTCATGGCTTACCTAGGAGCATTGTGAGTGATAGGGACACCAAGTTCCTAAGTCACTTTTGGAGAACACTGTGGGGTAAGATTGGTACTAAACTTCTTTTCTCAACCACTTGTCACCCCCAAACTGATAGACAAACTGAGGTAGTTAATAGGACTCTTTCTAATCTTTTTAGGGTTGTCTTAAAGAAAAATATCAAGTCATGGGAAGAATGTTTGCCTCATGTAGAGTTTGCTTACAATAGGACTGTCCATAGTACTACTAATTGTTCTCCATTTGAAATAGTGTATGGATTTAACCCTTTAACTCCTCTTGATTTACTACCTATGCGTAACATTTCATTTTTAAGCATAAAGATGCGCAGGCTAAGGTGGATTATGTGAAGAAGTTACATGAGCAGGTAAAAGTTCAAATTGAGAAGAAAATGGAAAGCTATGCCAAGCAAGTAAACAAGGGAAGAAAGAAGGTTGTCTTTGAACCGGGTGATTGGGTTTGGGTGCGTATGAGAAAGGAGAGGTTTCCTTCTCAAAGGAAATCCAAGCTTCAACCTAGGGGAGATGGACCATTCCAAGTGCTGTCCAAGATTAATGATAATAATGCCTGCAAAATAGATCTTCTTGGTGAGTATAGTGTTAGTGCTACCTTTAATGTCTCTGATTTGTCTCTCTTTGATGTAGGTGATGAAGAATTAAATTTGAGGACAAATTCAAGCCAAGAAGGAAGGAATTATGAGGATAACGGAGGAGGCATGATGGAGGGTGGCATGGAGGACATCGAAGGATTGGGAGGACCAATGACAAGAGCAAGAACCAAGAAAGCCAAAGAAGCTCTAAAACAAATGGTGGCAAAATTGATTAAAAGAGGCTCCAAAATTGAAGGCCCAAAATGTGATGTTGAGGAGGCCAAATTAATTTGTTGCATTCAGAGTGAAGACTATAAGGACTAGAGAAGGCTGCATTTTTGTTTAGTCCACTTTTGGCCCATTTCTTTTGAGATTAGATTTTAGGTGGGTTGTACTTGTAGCACGCCTAGGCCCTTTATTTTCCTTTATTTTAGTGATTTTGTTTATTGGGCTGAATGGGTAAATCCATGTTGGAATTTTACTAAACCTAGTGGTAAGGGTTGTTATCAAATAAAAGACATCCAAACAGCATTTTGGAGGAATAACACAGAATTGACATTGGAGCATATTGGCTTGTGAGACTTGTTCTCTTAGGTTCTTCTGAGAATCTCTGAACTTATCAAGGGTGCTATCCTTGTGGCATTCCCAAGCTTATCAATCTGTGGATTGTGGTGCCTAATCCCCTTTTTCTTGGTTGTCTTGCGTTTTTTACTGCTCAATTCCATCAGATCTTCTCCGATTCATATATCATATTTTACAAACCATTTCCTGGTAATTCTTGAGCGTAATTTACGATTCAGAATGTGCTCTTTCATGTTATTTTGGAATCGCTCAATTCTGAGGAGCGTAGCGCGAGATACAAGCATTTTCATCAAGACGTCATTTGTGTGATCAATTTTGTGAATTCCAACCTAGAAAGGTCCGAACTAGAATCAAGGCATGAGGACTCACGTCAGTAACCCACGTCAGTTTTTTTTAGTAATTGCATGATAATGGGAATTTAAGTCTTGTATTCCAAGGGTTACAAATAGCTTCTAGCTTAGCCTATAAATAGGAAGCTCATGTACTTCAACAAGTAGTTTTTGAATATTAATGAAATTTGAGTATTTCTCCATTGTGAGAGCTTTCCTTTTGTTCTTAAGCTTAGAATTAAATCTTACAGTGTTAGTTCTACCAGCAGGTCATGGTTAGGGTCAAGTTCCTTTTTATTTTCTGCCTGTTTCAAGATGATCCATAGTGTTCTTGTATTATTTGGTATCAGAGAGCCTCGACTGTTGAAATCAGGTGATATCTATCCTTTGTGTGTTCATCTTCTTCAAATTAAAAAAAAAATATCTATATATTTTGTTTCCGCTGTTGCTTATCTCTAATTTTTTTTGTGACTTCTTCTTATGCTTAAACTCTGTCTAAGTCAATTCCTCTAGTTCTTTTTACACCTACGTAATTTATTTCCAAAATTGTGTCTAGTATCATTATCCCTTTATATAATTGTGTCCAAGTTCTATTATTCAAAAAAAAAAAATTAGTGCAAAAAAGTTTAAAAAAAAGAAAAAAAAGAAGAAAAAAATTGTGAATTGAGAGGACTTAATATTCCTTTTTGGATTTCAAAACCTTTTCATTGATCTTGTTCGTTCATATCTCTCTTGTTGAATTCTTTGCTATTTCCTTTTCAATTACTTCTTGCTGGATTACTATTTTCCACTAAAGTTATCATTAACCCCTTGCTACTTCTTGTTGTGTGGAATCATATGTTCTTTACCTAAGAGCTCATAAGGAGAAGTAGAGTGGTAAAAGGCAAAGAATGGTGAGACTATCTATCATAGGGAAAGAGCCAACTAGAGTGAACCACGAGTGAAAAAAAATATAAATGACTGTAAGCATGTGACAGAATGTGTGAGGATTCTTGAAGGCACAGTTGTTCTATATTATTTTCCAATTTTAACACACATTCTTACAGCATTTTAATCATGAATGAAGGAGATGGAGAAGTTGATCTCAAATTGTTTGTGAAGGCTGTTCAAGAACAATTCCAGGCCCTAAATGCAAGATTGGATAGTCTACAAACCGCATCGAGATCTGGAACCCCAATGATGGAGACCAAGGAAGCTCAAGTGGAAGCCCAATGGGCCCAATGCCCAAAGATGCACTGCGAGGACTTGGAGGCCCATTGACAAGGTCAAGAGCTAAGAAGGCTAAGGAGGATTTGGACAAAGAAGTCAACCATTTTCTCTCACTTAAGACCATTCCAGAAGAAGGAGCACTCAAGATGGTCCAAATGATCCAAGTTGATGAAGGGCCCAAATGTGGGGGCATGATTTCTTCTTAGTCACTTTTATTTAATTATGTTTTTGAACCTTTTAATTTTCTCAGTTTTGGTTCTTATTTTCCTTTTGGGATAATTTTGTAATAAGGGCCTATTGATTGGGCTTAACTTGCACATAGCAGAGCTAGGGATAGGTACTACCTTCCAATTGGGCCTGGGCCACATTTGCACTAGGATTAGGTTTAAAAATGCGCTAGCTTGCTGCCTTCTTTAACTAGACCTAGTCGTATACCTAATGCCTATAAATAAGCTCGTGTTTACTGTATTTGACACTTTTTGAATCAGAGAATAATATTGCACTCCTTTGTGAGTTTTGAGAGCTTAGTTCTCTTGGGTTCTTGGTAGAGCCATCTTGGTTCTTATCAAAGGTTTTCTTACCTTTGTGGCGAATCTTCGCTTGACTTATCACTCTCTAAGAGTGTGGCATCTTCTTCATTCCATTCCTTTTCTTTCTCCATATTTTCCATTTTTTGTTACTGTTCACGCTACTGTTCACGACTGTTCACATTACTGTTCACCATTCTTTCTTTTTTTAATTCTTTAAAAAAATATGAAATCAACTCAAGGACGATCCGTAAAAAGAATATGCATCCAACTTGGATCATATCATGTGGTATTAGAGCCCAGATTCTAGAGTTGATAGAGTTCTTATATTTTTTTTGTACTTGTTCTTATTACTTTCCAAACATCAAGCACCATTGCTTGAATGTCATAATTATACACAACCTTGATCATCATTGATCTCTGCCATTTCTAAGAATTGGCAACATTTTGTACTTTTCGTTCTTCACTTTTTGCCATTTAAATTCCAGTCCTTTTATTTTCTGCCTTTAGTTTCTGTTGTTTAATTTCTATGCAATATTTATAGTTTTGATCTTATCAACTCTATATCCATTGCTATTATATGTTTTATAGCACCTTAATTTGAAAGGAAACTCCTAAATACATAATTGGGCATAACATTTGGAACTAAAATTGCAAGAACCAATTTTTTTAAGTGCAAAAAGAGAACAAGAGTGTGAAAAATAGTATTAAAGAAAAGAAAAAAAAAGACTGCCCTTGCACTTAAGCAAGATTAAGTTTGAATGCCTTATGAATTTCATTAAGCGGTGCTATTCTACATACCTTGCGCATTTCTTTTTCTTCTTATTTCTTTTGAGTTCTACTTTTCTTTTTAATTAGCTTTTCTTGCTTGTCTTTTAAATTCCTTTGAGTTTTGTCTAGAGTTTCATCATTTCTTCAACTTCTAAGTGCTTACTCTTGTGAGGACCGTGCTACCTTTGTAAGAGCTTTTGGTAATTGAAACGCGAGAGGGTTCATTTAAAAACTTGCAAAGAGAACTTGAGTGGTAAAAGGCAATAACATTTTCATTAAACAAAAGGCTAATTGTGTGAAACACGAGTGGAATCAATTTAAGAGTGTATACACGTGAGAAGAATGAGTGAGAACCTTGTTTTATTGTGTTCACTAACTTATTAATTTTGTACAATGTCTAAGAAAGGAGATCCAAGTGGAAGTCCCCCTCCTTCCCCAAGGACAGCCGCAATGGCATTACAAATGCAAGCCCTAACAAGACATTTGGAAAGGCTTCTTCAAAGGCAATGTGATGAAATCCATGAGAGGATTAACATGTTAAAGAGGGATAGAACTTCCAACCATGATGAAGAATCCCATGAATCCAAAAGAGAAAGGAGAGATTGTAGGAGGCAAGGAGGGAGAAGGAGACATGAGAGGAGAGACAGAGAAAATGAGAGGCTTGGGTGTGTGAATATAAAAATACCTTCCTTCTAAGGGAGGAATGACCCGGAAGCATATCTTGAGTGGGAGATGAAAATTGAGCAAATCTTCTCATGCCACGACTACAATGAAGAAAAAAAATCGAAGGTGGCTGCACTTGAGTTCATAGATTATGCATTGATTTAGTGGGATCAAGTTCAAAAATAAAGGGTAAGATATAGAGAGCATCCTATCATTACTTGGGATGAAATGAAGAGTTTGATGAGGAGGAGGTTTGTACCTTCTTATTATCATAGGGAGCTTCACAATAAGTTACAAAGACTCTCTCAAGGGAGTAGGAGTGTAGATGAGTACTTCAAAGAGATTGAGGTTGCCTTGATAAGAGCCAACATTGTTGAAGAAAGGAAGGCAATCATTGCTCGATTTCTTCATGGTCTCAACCGAGACATTAGTGATATTGTGGAGTTGCAACATTATGTTAAGCTTGAAGACTTGGTGCATCAAGCCATTAAGGTGGAGCAACAACTCAAGAGGAAGGGTACTTTGAAGAAGGCTTCTTCCAACTTCAACACAACAAGTTGTATGGACAATCAAAAGAATGAGGGATCCTCTTCTAGTCCAAAGGAACCCATGGCTGCCCCAAAGGCCACCTTACCTACTACTTCCACTTCATTTTCTACTTCTAAAAATAAGGACATTAAATGCTTCAAGTGTTTGGGAAGGGGACACATAGCTTCTCAATGCCCAAATAAGAAAACAATGATAATGAGGGACAATGGGAGCATCACTAGTGAATCTTCTTCTATTTCATCAAGTGAGGAGGAAAGTGATTGTGAGGCTATTCCACAAGAGGGAGACTTATTGATGGTAAGAAGATTGTTGGGAAGTCAAGCTAAAGAAAAGGATGAAGGCCAAAGAGAGAACATTTTCCATACAAGATGCCTCATTCAAGGAAAGGTGTGCTCTTTGATTATTGATGGGGGAAGTTGCACCAACGTGGCAAGCACTCGCTTGGTAAGAAAACTTGACCTTAAAACTACTCCTCACCCTCGACCATACAAGCTTCAATGGCTAAGTGAGAATGGTGAGTTGATAGTGAATTAACAAGTGATAGTAAGTTTATCAATTGGTAAGTATAAAGATGATGTTTTGTGTGATGTTGTTCCCATGGAGGCCGACCATATTTTGCTTGGAAGGCCTTGGCAATTTGATAAGCATGCTATTCATAATGGTTTCACTAACAAGTACTCCTTTGTTCATAATTCCTTAAAGGTAACCCTTGTACCCCTTACTCCCAAATAGGTTTGTGAAGACCAAGTGGCCTTGAAGCTAAGAAGGGAGCAAGAGAAGAAAGATGTAAAAATAAAATCAAAAGGGGAAGCAAAGAATAGGGACTAAGAACTTGTAAATGAGAAAAAAGTGAATGTTTAATTACTAGGGAGAGTGAGATTAAGAGGGCTTACTTTGGAAAGTAAGAGATGTACATTTGCGTATACAAGGACTTGTATTTAAATTGTAACTCTAACCCTCTACCTAGTGAAGTTGATTCTCTTTTACAGGACTTTGAAGATGTCCTTCCAAAGAGTGTCCCTCCCAAACTACCACCATTGTCAAGGATTGAACATTAAATGGACTTCATCTTGGGAGCCTCTTTGCCCAATAGGCTCGCCTATAGGACAAATCCTGAGGAAACTATGGAAATTCAGAAACAAGTGGATGATTTGATGCAAAAAAGATGGGTGATGGAAAGTTTAAGTCCTTGTGCCGTGCTGGTATGATCCAAGTTGGATGCATATTATTATTACGGATTGTCCTTGAGTTGATTTCGTGTTTTCAAGAATAAAACAACGAAGGATGAACAGTAACATGAACAGTATAGTGAACAGTGCCATAAATAGTAAAAAAGATGGAAAAAGAAAAGAAATGGGAGGAAGAAGACGCCACACTCTTAGAGAATGATAAGTCAAGCGAAGATTCACCACAAAGGTAAGGAAACCTTTGATAAGAACCAAGATGGCTCAACCAAGAACTAAAGAGAACGAAATTCTCACAAATGGATTCAATCCAAATTCAATATCCAAGAGTCCCTCCATTCATATTTTAGCCGCATACTTATAGGAAAATGGGGTGCATAAAATATGCATACAAAATGGTCATCATAATGTGACAAATTCTCCATAAAAAGCAATAACTAATCCATTAAGTGGCTAATTAAAGCATTAACTAGAAAATAGGAGTTACCTAGGCATGCAAGCCAAAGGTTGCCCTCCCAAGAAGCTTAAAAAAACGTGCACCATCCACACACACATAGTTTATTACACTTTATTTAATAGAAATAAACTAGAAAATGCTACTTTAGAGAAGTGGACATCCAAGCCATCATGGGTTTTCAAGTTAGATGAGATAAGAGACTAATTTGGGCTCCACTCCATCAAGACTTGAATTTGGGCTTGCTTCAATTAAAGTTGTCACCATTTGATTTAGGACTTCTTGGGCTTTCTTGGTCCTAGCTCTTGTCATAAGTCCACCAAGTCCTTGTAGTGCTCCTTAATCCATGCTCCTTAGTGGGCTCACATCATCCCCTCATTCTTTAAATGAATTCGATCTTGAATTGAAATCTTCATCACCTACATCAAAAGGAGACAAATCAGTCACATTGAAAGTTGTACTAACACCATACTCACCTGGAAGGTCTATATTGTCGGCATTATCATTGATCTTGGCCAACACTTGGAATGACCCATCTCCTCTTGGTTGAAGCTTGGATTTCCTTTGTGAAGGAAATCTCTCTTTTCTTATGTGCACCTAAACCCAATCTCTAGGTTCAAACACCACCTTTCTCCTCCCTTTGTTGCCTTGCCTAATATAGCTTTCAGTCTTCTTCTCAATTTGAGCCTTGACTTGTTTGTGTAACTTCCTCACAAATTCAGCTTTAGCCGCAGCATCTTTATACTTTAAAATTGAAGAGTCAGGCAATGGCAATAAATCAAGAGGAGTTAGAGGATTAAATCCATAAAAAACCTCAAAAGGAGAATATTGAGTAGTACTATGAACAACCCTATTATAAGCAAATTCCACATGAGGCAAACATTCCTCCCAAGATTTAATGTTCTTCTTTATTACAGCCCTAAGAAGGGAAGAAAATGTCCTATTAACTACCTCTGTTTGCCCATCCGTTTGGGGATGGCAAGTAGTGGAGAAAAGAAACTTTGTACCCAGCTTACCCCACAAAGTCCTCCAAAAGTGACTTAAGAACTTTGTGTCACAATCTGAAACAATACTTTTTGGAAGGCCATGAAGCCTTACCATTTCTTTAATGAACAATTCAACAACATGACAAGCATCATTAACTTTTTTACATGGTATAAAATGTGCCATTTTAGAAAACCTATCCACCACCACAAAAATCGAATCCTTACCATTCTTTGTCTGGGGTAGTCCTACAACAAAATCCATTGACAAATCTATCCAAGGAAAATCAGGAATAGGCAAAGGATTATAAAGTCCATGAGGCATCATTTTAGATTTAGACTTTTTTACGAACAATGCATTTTTCACAAAACTTTTGCACATCATGTTTCATGTGTGGCCAATAAAAATGTTTGTCTAACATGTCTAAAGTCTTTTGAACCCCAAAATGCCCCATTAGTCCCCTTTCATGCGCTTCCCTCACAAGTAACTCTCTTATAGAACTTTTGGGCACACGTAATCTCTTTTCTTTAAACAAAAACCCTTGGTGCCTAAAATACCCATTTTGAGCCGAATGCAAACAATTAGCATAGATATGGGAAAATTTTTTATCATGCTCATACAATTCTTTAATGCATTCAAGCCTAAACAATTTTGTTTCAAGGGTAGAGAGTAAGGTATACATTCTTGAAAGTGCATCCGCCACTATGTTGGCCTTACCTTTCTTATACTTGATCACATATGGGAATTGTTCAAGAAACTCAACCCACTTGGCATGCCTCTTATTCAACTTTCCTTGTCCTTTTAAGTACTTTAAGGACTCATGATCACTATGGATAACAAACTCTTTGGGCAAAAGATAATGTTGCCATATTTGTAAATCCATCACCAAGGCATACAATTCCTTATCATAGGTGGGATAATTAAGGGCACCACCACTTAATTTCTCACTAAAATAAGCAATTAGATGCCCTTCTTGCATTAAAATAGCTCCAACACCAACATTAGAAGCATCACATTCAATTTCAAAAGATTTAGCAAAATTAGGCAAAGCAAGTATTGGTGTATGAGTAAGTCTTTACTTAAGCTCGTTAAATGCATGCTCTTATTTCTCCCCCATCTAAACATAACATTTTTCTTGACAATTTCATTAAGAGGTGTAGCTAATGTACTAAAGTCTTTAACAAACCTCCTATAGAAACTAGCCAAGCCATGAAAGCTCCTCACTTCACTCATATTTTTTGGGGTTGGCCACTCTTGAATGACCTTAATTTTCTCTTTGTCAACATGAACCCCTTTTGAATTTATAACAAAACCAAGGAAGATCACATGATCCGTACAAAAAGTACATTTTTCTAAATTAGCATACAACTTTTCTTTTCTTAACACATACAAAACAGCCCTTAAGTGTTCATGATATTCATCTAGGCTTTTGCTATATATCAAGATATCATCAAAATACACAATAAAAAACTTGCCTAGAAAATCCCTTAAGACATGGTTCATAAGTCTCATGAAAGTGCTAGGTGCATTTCTTAAACCAAATGGCATTACTAACCATTCATACAATCTATATTTAGTTTTAAAGGCAGTTTTCCTTTCACCCCCTTCCCTTATCCTAATTTGATGGTACCTACTTTTCAAATCAATTTTAGAAAACAAACAAGCACCATATAATTCATCAAGAAAATCATCAAGTTTATGGATAGGATGTCTATACTTGATTGTGATGTTGTTCACAGCCCTATAATCTGTGCACATCCGCCAACTTCCATCCTTTTTAGGCACTAGGATAACCAGGACAGCACATGAACTTAAGCTTTTTTGCACCCATCCTTTTTGCATCAACTCCTCCACTTGCTTTTGTATTTCTTTGGTCTCTTAAGGATTACTCCTATAGGCTGGCCTATTGGATAATGATGCACCCGGAATGAGATCAATGTGGTGTTCTATCCCCCTTAAAGGAGGTAGGCCGTGAGACACTTCTTTTGGAAACACATCACCAAATTCTTGTAAAAGAGTTTTAACACTACTAGGCAAAGAGAGTTCGTTAGGAGCATTAGCATTCAAATAGAATTCTTTACAATAAAGCATATATAGGGGCTGCCTTGAAATCAAAGCCCTCTTCACCTCACTTTTTGTTGCTGAATAACTCTCTTTTCTCTCACTATTTTTATTCTTTTTCACTTTGTCATCACTCTTCTTTTCACTCCCTCTTTCTTTTTGCTCTTGCTCTTTCTTTTCTCTCATCTTAAGTTGGTCTTCATTTACTTCTTTTGGGGACAAGGGTGAAAAAGTGACCTTTCGGTCATGATGTACAAAAGTGAATTTGTTGGTGAATCCATCATGGTTGGCCTTCCTATCAAATTGCCAAGGCCTCCCAAGTAACATATGACTTTCCTCAATGGGTACCACATCACATAGAACACTATCATGATACTTCTCAATGGATAAACAAACTTCAACTTGCTTGTTCATGGTCAAGTCACTAACTTCACTAAGCCATTGAAGTCTATATGGCCGTGGGTGTGGCTTAGTCACAAGATTCAATTTAGAAACCATTCAAGTACTAGCAACCTTAGTACAACTCCTACCATCAATAATTAAAGAACATACCTTCCCTTGGATCATGCATCTAGTATGGAAGATATTTTCTCTTTGGCTCTCATCATGCTCCTTGGCTTGGCTTCCCAAAAGTCTCCTCACCATGAGCAAATCTCCTATTTCCGGAACTACTTCTCCCTCACTTTCTTCTTCACTAGAAGCCTTGGATTGTGTGATAACTTCTCCATTTCTTGATACCATTGTCCTTTTAGTTGGACATTGAGATGTAATATGTCCATGACCCAAGCACTTAAAACACTTCACATCATGGTTTCTAGGAGATGCTTCCATAGGCTTCTTTCTATGAGATGTAGGCACGACCTCCTTTGAAGATGAAGTACCCTCCTTCTTTGATTTGTCCTTCTAACTTGAAGATGAAAACTTAGAAGAAGAAGAAAATTTGGACTTCTTCCTCTTGAGTTGTTGCTCCACCTTTATGGCTTGTTGAACCAAATCTTCCAGCTCTACATAGTTTTGAAGCTCCACTATGTCTTGAATGTATTGATTCAACCCATGTAAGAACCGAGCTATAGTTGCCTCCCTATCTTCATTAATGTTGGACCTAGGTAAGGCCAACTCCATCTCCTTGTGGTACTCATCAACACTTTTGGATCTTCGGGTCAATCTTTGTAATTTGTTGTGAAGATCCCTATGGTAGTGATTTGAAACAAATCTCTTTCTCATGACTTGTTTCATTTCTACCCTAGTCTCAATAGGCTCCTCCTCATACCTTCTTCTCTCCTTTTGTAATTTGATCCCACCAAACAAGTGCATAGTCTTTGAATTCAAGAGCGGCTACCTTCACTTTCTTTCTTTCATTGAAATTGCTGCAATCAAACACTTGCTCCATCTTCATTTCCCACTCCAAGTAGGCTTCGGGATCACTCTTCCCATGAAAGGTAAGAACTTTGATTTTGACCCCTTCAATTCTATCCTCTCTATCACGCCTCCTTCCTCTACGTGGTCCATGTCTAGGTCTGTCCTCACTCTCATAACCATTTCCATGATTTGATTTTTCTCGGTTTTGGAGGTTGGTAAGTTGTTCATTGAAGTTTGCATTCATTTGCTCCATTTACCTTGTAAGGATTTACATTTGAGTAGTCATCCTAGCATGAAGAACCGTAGACCTTAGATAAAGAGGTGGACTATCACCTTAGGCTGCCATCACTTGAAACACACAATATCAAAAATAACAAGATAGTATAAATCCTCACCATACTCCCTCACGTGTGCACACAATGTGTATTTCACTCAAATAGGATTTTTCACACAAGATGTAATTTTCACTCAAATTCTCTTTGCAAGTTCTTAAATGAACCCTCTCGCGTTTGAATTACCAAAAGCTCTTACAATGGTAGCGGTCCTCATAAGAGTAAGCACTCAAAAGTTGAAGAAATGATGAAAATCTAGACAAAACTTAAAGGAATTTAAAAGATAAGCAAGAAAAGCTAATTAAAAAGAAAGGTAGAACTCAAAAAAAATAAGAAGAAAAAGAAATGCACAAGGTATATAGAATAGCACTGCTTAATTGAAATCCACAATGCATTCAAACTTAATCTTGCTTAAGTGCAAGGGCAGTCTCTTTTTTTTTTTTTTCAATACTATTTTTCACGCCCTTGTTCTCTTTTTGCACTTAAAAGAAAAAAATTGGTTCTTGCAATTTTTGTTCGAAATGTTATGCCTAATTGTGTATTTAGAAGTTTTCTTTCAAATTAAGGTGCTATAAAACATATAACAGCAATGCATGTAGAGTTGATAAGATCAAAGCTATAAATATTGCGTAGAAATTAAAGAACAAAAATTAAAGGAAGAAAATAAAAAGACTAGAATTTAAATGGCAAAAAGTAATGAATGGAAAGAAAAGAATGTTGCCAATTCTTAGAAATGAAAGAGATCAATGATGATCAAGGTTGTGTATAATTATGACATTCAAGCAATGGTGCTTGATGTTTGGAAAGCAATAAGAACAAGTATTAAAAAAAATACAAGAACTCTATCAACTCTAGAAACCTGGCTCTGATACCACATGATATGATCCAAGTTGGATGCATATTATTTTTACGGATCGTCCTTGAGTTGATTTCGTGTTTTCAAAAATAAAACAACGAAGGATGAACAGTAACATAAATAGTAACGTAAACAGTATCGTGAACAGTATTGTCAACAGTGCCATGAATAGTAAAAAGAGATGGAAAAAGAAAAGGAATGGGAGGTAGAAAACGCCACACTCTTAGAGAATGATAAGTCAAGTGAGGATTCGCCACAAAGGTAAGGAAACCTTTGATAAGAACTAAGATGGCTCAACCAAGAACCAAAGAGAACGATTCTCACAAATGGATTCAATCCAAATTTAACATCCAAGAGTCCCTCCATTCATGTTTTAGGTGCATACTTATAGGAAAATTAGGTGCATAGAATATGCATACAAAATGGTCATCATAATGTGACAAATTCCTCATAAAAAGTAATAACTAATCCATTAAGTGGCTAATTAAAGCATTAACTAGAAAATAGAAGTTACTTAGGCATGTAAGCCAAAGGTTGCCCTCCCAAGAAGCTTAAAAAAATGTGCAACATCCACACACACATAGTTTATTACACTTTATTTAATAGAAATAAACTAGAAAATGCTACTTTAGAGAAGTGGACGTCCAAGCCATCATGGGTCTTCAAGTTGGATGAGATAAGTGACCAATTTGGGCTCCACTCCATCAAGACTTGAATTTGGGCTTGCTTCAATTAAAGTTGTCACCATTTGATTTAGGACTTCTTGGGCTTTCTTAGTCCTAGCTCTTATCATAGGTCCACCAAGTCCTTGTAGTGCTTCTTGATCCATGCTCCTTAGTGGGCTCACATCACGTGCCTGTCATACTTATCCCTAAAAAGGACAGCACTTGGAGAATGTGTACTAATTATGGGGTTGTAAATAATATAACTGTAAAATATAGGCATCCTATCCCTAGGCTAGATGATTTGCTTGATGAATTGCATGGTGCATGTTACTTTTCTAAAGTGGATTTAAAAAGTGGGTACCATCAAATTAGGATAAGGGAAGGGGATGAGTGGAAGACAACCTTTAAGACTAAGCATAGATTATATGAGTGGTTAGTGATGCCTTTTAGGCTTACAAATGCGCCTAGCACCTTTATGAGGTTGATGAACCATGTGTTGAGAGAGTTTCTAGGCAAGTTTGTAGTAGTATACTTTGATGACATCCTAATCTATAGCATAACCTTAGAAGAGCTCCTAGAACACCTTAGGACTGTGATGAGTGTGCTTAGAAAAGGAAAGTTGTATGCTAATTTAGAGAAGTGTGTCTTTTGCACTGACCATGTAGTGTTCCTTGGCTTTGTTGTGAGTGCTAAGGGAGTGCAAGTAGATGAAGAAAAGATAAAGCCCATTAGGGAGTGGCCTACCCTAAGTCTGTGAGTGAGGTAAGAAGCTTTCATGGGTTAGCCAGCTTCTATAGAAGGTTTGTAAAAGATTTCAGCACCATAGCTACCCTTTTAAATGAAGTTGTTAAGAAAAACGTGAGTTTTAGGTGGCGGAGGATCAAGAGACAAGTTTCAACACACTCAAAGGTAAGCTCACTCATGCACCCATACTTGCATTGCCTAATTTTTCTAAGTCTTTTGAACTTGAGTTTGATGCATCAAATGTTGGGATTGAGGCTGTTTTATTACAAGAGGGTCACCCCATTGCATACTTTAGTGAGAAATTGCAAGGAGCAGTTTTAAATTACTCCACCTATGATAAAGAATTGTATGCATTGATAAGGGCTTTGCACACTTGGCAGCACTACCATTTGCCAAAAGAGTTTATAATTTACAGTGATCATGAGTCACTAAAATATTTAAAAGGGCAAGGTAAGCTTAATAAGAGGCATACCAAGTGGGTGGAATACCTTGAATAATTTTCCTATGTGATCAAACACAAGCAAGGAAAGATAAACATTGTGGCTGATGTGCTTTCCAGTCGGTATACCTTATTAGCTACTCTTGAAACAAAAATGCTTGGTTTTGAACACATAAAGGAGTTATATGTGCATGATGATGATTTCTCCAAGATGTATGCTGCATGTGAAAAATGGGCACATAGGGGGTTTTTTAGGCAAGATGGGTATTTATTCAAAGAAAATCGTTTGTGTGTGCCTAAGAGCTCTTTGTGTGAATTATTGCTTAGTTCATGAGGGGGGATTAATGGGTCACTTTGGGATCCAAAAGACTTTAGATGTGTTGCATGAGCATTTTTATTGGCCTAGCATGAAGCATGATGAGCGTAAAATATGTGACAGGTGCATTGTTTGTGAAAGAGCCAAATCAAAGGTAATGCCTCATGGACTCTATACCCCCCTACCTGTTCCTGATTCCCCTTGGACTGACTTGTCTATGGACTTTATGCTAGGTTTGCCCCGCTCAAAAAAAGGAAGAGACTCCATTTTTGTGGTGGTGGATAGATTCTCCAAGATGGCCCACTTCATCCCTTGCCATAAGGTGGATGACGCCATTCATATGGCGGACTTGTTCTTTAAAGAATTGGTTAGGTTTCATGGAATGCCCAAAAGCATAGTCTCAGATAAGAACTCAAAATTCCTAAGCTATTTTTGGAGGACCCTTTGGAACAAGCTTGGGACTAAGTTACTCTTCTTTACCACTTCCCACCCACAAACCGATGGATAAACTGAGGTGGTGAATAGGACCCTATCGACCTTGTTGCGATTAATCATTAAAAGGAACATCAAAACCTGAGAAGAATGCTTACCTCTTGTTGAATTTGCTTATAATAGGGTTGTGCATGCTACTACTAGTTTTTCTCCTTTTGAGATTGTACATGGTTTTAATCCCCTCACCTCCCTTGATTTGCTGCCTCTACCTAATGTTTCTTCTTTAATTCATAGGGATGGATGAGCAAAAGCTGAATATATGAGGAAGCTCCCTGAACAAGTCAAGACTCAAATTGAAAGGATGATGGAGCAATATGCTAAGCAAGCAAACAACAGAAGGAGGCAAGCTGTTTTTGAACCAGGAGATTGGGTGTGGGTGCACATGCAAAAAGAAAGGTTTCCTTTACAAAGGAAATCTAAGCTCTTACCTAGAGGAGATGGACACTTCCAAATCTTAGAAAGAATTAATGACAACGCCTACAAAGTTGACTTACCAGGTGAGTATGGGGTTAGTGCAACATTTAATGTGGCTGACTTAAGTCCTTTTGATGTAGGTGATGAAGGATTAAATTCGAGGACGAATTCTTTCGAAGGGGGAGGGCATGATGGAGACCAAGGAAGCTCAAGTGGAAGCCCAACGGGCCCAATGCCTAAAGATGCATTGTGAGGACTTGGAGGCCCAATGACAAGGTCAATAGCTAAGAAGGCTAAGGAGGATTTGGATAAAGAAGTGAACCACTTTCTCTCACTCAAGCCCATTCTAGAAGAAGGAGCACTCAAGATGGTCCAAATGATCTAAGTTGATGGAGAGCCCAAATGTGGGGCATGATTTCTTCTTAGTCAATTTTATTTAATTATGTATTTGAACTTTTTAATTTTCTCAGTTTTGGTTCTTATTTTCCTTTTGGGATAATTTTGTAATAAGGGCCTATTGATTGGGCTTAACTTACGCATAGCAGAGCTAGGGATAGGTACTGCCTTCCAATTAGGCTTGGGCCACATTTGTGCTAGGATTAAGTTTAAAAATGTGCTAGCTTGCTACCTCCTTTAGCTAGACCTAGCCGCATACCTAATGCCTATAAATAGGCTTGTGTTTACTGTATTTGACACTTTTTGAATAAGAGAATAATGTTGCACTCCTTTGTGAGTTTTGAGAGCTTAGTTCTCTTGGGTTCTTGGTAGAGCCATCTTGGTTCTTATAAAAAGGTTTCCTTACTTTTGTGGCGAATCTTCGCTTGACTTATCACCCTCTAAGAGTGTGGCGTCTTCTTCCTTCCATTCTTTTTCTTTCTCCATCTTTTCCATTTTTTGTTACTATTCATACTGCTGTTCACATTACTGTTCACGTAATTGTTCACGTACTGTTCATGTAACTGTTCAAATTACTGTTCACCATTCATTCTTTTTTTAATTCATTAAAAAAATATGAAATCAACTCAAGGATGATCCGTAAAATAATATGCATCCAACTTACATCATATCACCCATGACGACGCACATTTGAAGATGAGGAAGATGAGTATTCAGATGGAAGAAGTACTTAAAAGAGAAGTAGAAATGAATCAAAATGAGATAATCATTTGAGTAGTATTAAGATGACAATCCCTACATTCCAAGGAAGAAATGATCCTGAATTATACTTGGAGTGGGAGAGAAAAGTTAAACATGTGTTTGACTGTCATAATTACTCAGAGGAGAAGAAGGTAGCAGTTATTGAATTAACTGATTATGCTAGTATTTGGTAGCATCAATTTGTGAGTAGTAGGCGTAGCAATAAGGAGAGGCCTATTCGTACATGGGAAGAGATGAAAGTTGTCATGAGAAGGAGATTTGTACCTAGCCACTACCACAGGGACTTACATCAAAAATTGCAAAGTCTAACTGATGGTTCCATGATTGTGGAGGATTACTATAAGGAGATAGAAATAGCCATGATTAGAGCAATTGTAGAAGAAGATCGTGAAGCAATTATGGCTAGATTTATTAGGGGCTTAAAGAGAGAGATAGCTGATGTTGTAGAATTGCAACATTATGTGGAGATGAAGGATTTGCCGCATAAAGCTAATCAGGTGGAAAGTCAATTGAAAGCTAAGGGTACTTCCATATTTGCTTCTAGTTCTTGTTGGAAATCAAATTGGCATAACAACAAAACTATGTCAAAGTCCAAAGAAGATGCAAAGGCCAAACATTCAGTTACTGCTCTTAAAGGTAAACTCGAAACTAATACATCTTCTAGATCACGTGATATCAAATGTTTCAGGTGTCAAGGAGTTGGACATATTACTTCTCAATATCCAAATAAAAAAGGGCAATGATTTTGCTGGATAATGGAGACATAGAGAGTGTGAGCTCAAGTGATGATGAAATGTCACAATTGTAGGATTGCAGTGATGTTGAAGTTGCTGAACCTGTGAAAGGAGAAGTACTTGTTACTAGGCATGCTCTTAACATACAGCATAAGGTAAATGATGATGAGGAGCAACGCGAGCATATCTTTCATACAAGATGCCATGTAAATGATAAGGAATGCAGTTTGATCATTGATAGTGGAAGTTGTACTAATGTTGCTAGCATCTTATTGGTTGAGAAATTGAATTTACCCACATTAAAGCATCCTAATCTATATAGACTACAATGGCTGAATGATTGTGGAGCCATAAGGGTGACTAAGCAAGTGTTGGTTTCATTTTCCATTAGCAAATATAAGGATGAGGTTCTTTGTGATGTGGTACCTATGCATACTGGACATCTACTTCTTGGGTGTCCATGACAATTTGATAGAAAGGTTACTCATGTTGGGTACAGAAATAGGTACTCAGTTTCTATGAATAATCGCATCATTGTATTAATACCTCTCAAACCTACTGAGGCTTATCCTGATCAAATCAAGATTGCAAGAGAGTGCAAGTTGAGAGAAGATCAATTGAGCATTCAAGACAAGGAAAGAAAAGATAAGAAAAGTGAGAATATGCAAAAGAAAGAGAATAGTAAAATTGAGTGCTATGAAGAAAAAAATTCAAAGGTTGGTGTGCAAAATAAAGAGGGAAAAAAGAGAGTGAGTGCATTTGTAAGAAAAAGAGAGGTTGATAGTGCTTTGATAGCTAGAGAGCAGCTACTTGTACTCTTGTACAAGGATGTTTATTTCACTAATGATCTTAACTCTTCTTTGCCAAGTGAGGTTGTTTGCTTGTTACAAGAATTTGTTGAAGTTTTTTCGAAAGAAGTGCCCCATGGATTACCTCCTTTAAGAAGTATTGAGCATCAAATTGACTTGATTCTTGATTCTTCACCTCCAAATAGACCAGCTTATAGAATAAGTCCTAAGGAAGCAAAGGAAATTCAAAGGCAAGTGGAAGAATTGCTGCGAAAAGGATATGTGAGGGAGAGTCTTAGTCCATGTTCTGTTCCTATGATCTTGGTTCCAAAGAAAGATGGGACATGGCGCATGTGTAACACCCCAAATTCTGACTATGTTAATAGTAATAGCAGAATTACATGTTTTACATTTTCTGTGTATTATAAAAATAATCTGTCTGTTCTGAGATCATTTTTGATCATTTTGTGTGATTTGCTTTGAGTCGAGAAAATAATAATTTTCTTGACTAGAAAAATCTTATTTTAATTAATTGGAGCTGGGGGATCTTACTAAACCCAATTCTGATTAATATATATATTAATATTATAATTTTTAGGATTTAATCGTGCCATAAAATAATTTTATATTATTATAATATTATTTTATTCAATAGTACATACTGTCTCAAAAATAGTAGAAAATCTGTTAGTGGACCCAAAAAAGTTCATGGGGCCCACGTTTAGTGTAGCAGTCAACGATTCTGACTGGACAGAATATTGAACCAATAAGAACAAGTCAAAATAGGTGGCTTGACTTTTTAAACTAATAGGAAGGAGTCAAACAAAGGAGCATAGACTTCAATGTGGACCCTTGGATAAAAAGCATGATTTAGATGCTTTTGATCCTAACCATTGATCCGATCAATGGTGTAAAACGAATCCTGATAAAACCACTAAGTAATATCCACCGTAAATGAGATCAATGGATAGGAAACCAAGTTGATTTTCAATGGCTAAGATGAAGTCAACAACAGTGGCTTGAATTTGATTAGTAACTAATTAAACCTAATTTGGTTAATCTAATGGGCTAATTAACAAGCTAAGTAAACTAAATTAATTGTTAATTTGTTATAATTTAATTCTTAATTAGATATCCTAATTTTAATTAGAGGTTATAATATATGTAATTATATGTTTAATTAATTAGTTATATAGTTGGAAAATTAGTTAAGATTGATTAGGAAACTTAACCTAATGAATTAACTAATCAATTAGCAAGTAATTAGACTTGAATTAAAACAAATTAAAGTCCTTAAACTCACTTGAAGCTCACGGCCATGCAGTAGCTTGGAGGAGAATTCTACATGATTCTTGAACAATCCATAAAGCCTTGAAAGTCAAGTGGATGACCTATGCCATGTGCTAACCCATGTGCACTCAAAATAGGATATTTTGATGCAAGTAAATCCTCTAATTTCACTACACTCTTATGCCAGCAGCCTTCCATAATTCAATCTCACAAATTTCATTTTCTTTCTCACCCAAAAAGCTTTCATCTTTTCTCTAAAAAAATTCAAGAACACCAAGCAACCATTTCCTTCCATTTTCCTTGAGTGGTTCGGCCAACACACCTAGATATACTATCACTCACCTATAATTTTCACTCTCACCATTTCCTAAAGCTAAATAACATTCTAAACACTTTCCATTTAGAAAGTTTTCCCAAAATCACATCCTAAGTGCTTCAAAATCTCACTTTTACCTTACTTCCTTAGAGGTAAACTTGGATTTCTATGGTTTAAATTCATGTTTATGATTTTCTAAGCCATGTTTGTTCCATGGTTTGTTATTATTGAGCTTTGTTTATGATTTTACTAATTATTTTAGAATTGTTAGGAATTGTTGTGAGCCACACGAAAATTAAGGAGAAGGATGAGAGCTTGAAAAGCTTGTCTTCAAGAGGTAAGAGGGAGATTTAACCTCACCAACCAAGTTTTGGTGGTGTGAGGATGGTTTTGTACGGTGAAAAATCCATAAGGGTTCTTCACCGATTATTTGATTGTGTTTGTGTTGTGTTTGTTTGTGTTTCTATGCTTGCATGTGTGATAAAATGCTTAAAACTTTGATATTATGTGTGTATGTGTAATTATGAAAGCATGAGATTGTATGTGTAATTTAGGATGTGAACAATATGATGAATCGATTGTATGAGTACTCCAAAGAGTACTGAGGCTTACGGCCATACCATAGAAAAGAGGACCAAAGTCCTCAAACTGATGAATTAAAATGAGAACTGAGAGATTTAAATGAAATTGGGAAAAAATTGAGTATAGCAAGGTAAAATAATTTTTATGGGTAGTAAAGAAAAGAAATAACAAATTTTGAGAAACAATACAATTACTGAATTTTTAGAGGAGTTATACCGCAAATTTTTATAAAAGAGGACTAAATTATAAATATTATGTAAATGAGGGGCCATTATATAAATACTTATTTTTAGAGGGGTCATATTATAAATATTATTTTTAGAGGGGTCAAATTATAAATATTTTATAAAAGAGAGATGATTTTGTAAATATAACTTTTATGAGGGACTATTTCATAAATATTAATTTTTGAGAGACTATTTTATAAATATGAATTTTATGAGGGACTATTTTGTAAATATTAATTTTTGAGGGACTATTTTGTAAATATAAATTTTATGAGGGGCTATTCCGTAAATATGAGTTTTTGAGGGACTAGTGTGTAAATATGGAAAATAAAGCTAATTTTAGTATTAAAGTGAGAAAAATAGTATTTTTGATTTAAAACGTAAGAAAAATATTTACGCGATTTGAAAACATTGAAAAATCGCTACGCGATTTTGAAAAGGCGACAGAATTGAGTCGCAATTGAGAAAACGCGAAAATATGACTACGCGATTGAAAATACAATAATTATATTGTTAGATTATTGTGTGGGATCCGAATATGTGATATGAAATAGAATTGTGAATAGTGCATAGTACATGCATTGGAAAGGTCCGATGGACTGTATGAGGCTAGTTGCCTAGGAGAGACTACACCTCCTGAGTGGGTGCGATATGCGTAGTGTAAGTCACTAGTTGACTTTGGGGGCATTGGGGTGCGGGTTGCCTACAATGGGCAGTTGGTAGCTCTTCTGTGCCGTAGGTTAGACCGACGCAACACACCAATGATCATAATCGAGACACTATCCTTAATCAAAATTTGATAAAGACTGTCGTGTATATGCTGGATGTGCAAGACTGAGCACATGGTTCGAGGCATGTTGGTGCCGACAAATCTTTTCGATCACTCTCTCCGACCTGAGTTGTAGCTCCATGGAGTAGGAAATTGAGTCTGTGTGCATACATATAATGATAGAGGGTATTATCGTAATTTATGTTTATGATCATTGATTTATTGGTTATTTGATTATTGATAATGGCATGATTGTAATTATGGTATATTACATGTTTTATGATGATAATGATGTTAGTGGCATAACTATAATTATGGTATGATAGCTGTATGAGATATTGTATGTGTTTATCTTTATTGCTACCATACTGGTATTGGCGTAGGTGATCTCACCTCTTTGTATACATGTTCTGTATTCTATTTATAATTGTTAAGACGTCGAGCAAGAGATAGAGCGAGAAGTTGAGGAGGAGCAGATTCTTGCTGAGGACGTCGAGTTTTGAAGAGATGGAGATGCCTAGTTTCCTTAGCTACCTGAAGCTGGCATTTATTGGAGGAGATGAGGCATGGACTGTAGATCTAGAGAGAGAGAGAGAGTATATACTATATGGGAGACCTAAATATTAGATTGAGTAGACAACATTTAGGACACCCTTACTTTTCTGTCAATATTTATGTACAACTAGAGTTCTCAATATCCATTAGGCAGTATTGGGGAGCTTACTATCGTGCTCCCAGTACAGTTAGTATTGTGTCGTCTGCTCAGACACCTGTCCGTAGGACTGCACCTCATGATGGATTCCTGTATGCTGAGGAATCTGAGGAGGACCCGTCTGAGGGTTCTGCTGTCTAGTAGGACTTGGGCAGTATAATAGTTTAAGTTAAAGTTTAAAGTTTAAATATTTTGAAAGTCTAGTTTGTACTTATTTAAGTTTGACAATACTAAAGGCTTGTATGTATATATGATGTAAGTTATCTGTGACAACGTTGTTATGTTTTTATTTTCTACTAAGTTTATCTTATTATCATCAAGAAATTTTATAACTCATATTTATAATATAAGCATGATTTTTAATTGAAGGGTAATTTAGTAATTAAGTAACATAAAGTGTGGCGCCCTAAGGAGGGTGTTACGACATGTGTACTGACTGTCGAGCCATCAATAAAATCACTATAAAATATAGATATCCTATCCCTAGATTAGATGATATGCTTGATGAATTGCATGGTTCGTGTGTGTTTTCTAAAATTGATTTGAAGAATGGATACTATCAAATTCACATGAAAGAATGAGATGAACGGAAAATAGCTTTCAAAACAAAATATGGTTTGTATGAGTGGTTAGTAATGCCATTAGGCTTAACTAATGCACCTAGCACTTTCATGAGATTAATGAACCATGTTTTGCATCCTTTCATTGGGAAATTTGTTGTTATCTATTTTGATGATTTTTTGATTTATAGCAAAACCTTGGCTGAACATGTTGAACATTTGCTTGATGTTTTTGATGTTTTGAGAGAAAATGAGTTGTATGCAAATCTTAAAAGGTGTTCATTTTGTAACACACTCCTTAGGGTATCATATTTCAAACCAACTCCTTTTAATTCTTTACCTAAGTTATAAAATAATTAATATTATTTTCATACGAGTTTCAAAATTACTTTTTCGAGAATAACATAAACTTACCAAATTAGATAAACTCAAAATACAAGAACTGAATAATATACATCTCTAGTACATAACATAGATTAATAACAACCAAAATACATAAAGCTTATGTATACCAAATAATATGTATAACTACCATATAAAGACTGAACCTAACCTAAGTCCAAAAACTTGAAGAGTAGGGTTCTGAACCCGATCTTCATCCAGATCCTCTTTGGGATCCCTAACAGACAAATTCCTCAGTCGGGGCATGTCACTACGAGTGGGAGTCCGAGCAGTTGATTCCACAGAGTCCTCCTTAGGGGTATTTCTACGATTGCCCCATAACTCCCCAATAGGCATATAAAACTCAAAACAAACAGCAGTGTCCAAAGAAAACATAGCAACCACATGCTGGGTCCTACTCCAAAGCAAAGTAACATCTCTAACATACTAATACGCCCCGTGTCCCAATGAACAGTCCACGCTTCAATGTCCCCCTGAAATTGTACGCTAACGAAACCTCGTGGATCTTGCCTCGCCGACATCGCAGTATTCATAGAATAATAGCATAAACAGAATAGGCAAAACAATAATACAAAGAGGTGAGATCCCCTACATCAATACCATCATGGCAGCAAAGAACAATAATGGCAATCATGCCATTCACATACAGCAATATCATAAAACAACAGGTATAATCATGTTATCAACTAACAGATAATTTAACAGTGTATATCACAATTACATGAATACTAACCATACCACAAAATAAGTATATTGACCATACCACAACAATATATATATTGACTATGCACATGCGCAATATGTGTATTGACCATCCTTATGCACAATGCACTTATTTCCTACTCCATGGAGCTAAACAAAATTTCGGAGAGAATGATCCAGAAGATATGTCTGTACATAGGCCACCTCAGACTAAGTGCTATAATTTATTAATGTACATATCAGGCATTATACAAGACATTCTACGCCAGATCACGAAAGGAGTACTGTTTCATCAAGATCGTTAGTGCGTTTGTATCAGTCCCCACGGCACAATAGTGCGACTAACTGGCCACATATAGGTTACTCACACCCTGATGCCCCCAAGGTCATTCATAGACCTTCAATTATGTAATTCTCACCCGCACAAGGTGTAATTCAACTCCTAGGCAACAATAGCCTTAACAGACACCGACTGATAAATAATGCATGATCAATGACTCTATGCACATTACAAGCCTTTACTGTATTTCTCAATCGCGTAACATTTTTATTGCATTTTCACACTCGCGTAACACTTTTGTTTCATTTACAAATTGTGTAAAAGTTTTTCAACATTTTCTTAATCGCGTAGCTAAAATTCATTATTTTTAAATTGCGTAAGGGTTTTTCTACGTATTTTCAATCGCGTAAAATATTTTCTTAATATCCTAAGCTCAAATTAAAACTTTTCTTATTTAATATCAAAATTAGACTTTAATTCCAGTATTTCCTTAATAAATCACCTTTAAATAATATTTCTAACATTTTCTCACTAAACCTCTTCCAAATAATATTTCCTAATATCCTTTGTTTTTTTTACTCTTAATAAAACTTTATTAAATAAAATATTTTAAATTCCAAACCATCCTTAAAAATTATTTCCTTGTCAAACTCCTCTAAATAATATTTTCTAATATCATTTCCAAAACTTACATTTATTTTAATTAAATAAAACATTTTTCATCTTCCTCTTTAAAAATCCATTTAAATAAAATACTTTAAGTTTCCAAATTATTTCTCCATCCTATTCCCAATACTATGGCCAAAAATCACTCTTTTACTTATTGATAAAATTTATTCATTTCAATTCTTATCTTAGAAATCCTTAATCAAATTTCTTAACATTAAACCACTAAATTCACAATTTATAAATCATTTTCATCTTTCCAACTAAAACTCTATCAAATAAAATACTTCAAATCCCCAAATTACTTCTTAATTCTGATTTCACTATATTTGCCAAAAATCACTTTTTAATTTTTAATAAAAATATATTCATTTCCATTTTTATTTTGTAATCCCTTAATTAGCTTTCTTATCACTAATCCTTTAGGTTAACATTTAATAAAATATTTTGCATTGGATTACCCATTTGTGGGCGTAGAGGCCATGAGCCTCATGGTCTTTGTTTAGAACCAAAAATTGTTTCCTCTCAATTACAATTTATAGCATACAATACAACATAAAGCATCAAAATCCTACTTAAACAAGTTTATGCATAATATCAAAGCAATAAAATCATATAAGCAAAATAAATACAAATCACACAAGCACACACATATGGTAAATAAGTCCTCACATGGATTCATCACCATCATATAATTTCATGTCCCTCGCCACCATAATTGGTTAATGAGGTTAATCTCCCTCTTACCTTGTATGTAGCTTCCAAGCTTTTTGTTTGATTCTCTCTATCAACTTTCTTCACCAAGTGATTCTTGAAAACCAAAGCAAACACAAAAAAAATTAACATCCAAGGTTAGAGCAGGACAACCATAGATCAAGTATGGTCATGGAATTTCAAGAATCAATTTAGAAACCAAGTTTCAAGAATTTTACCTTGAAACCCTAAAATTAGAATCCAAAAATCAAGTTTGAAGATGATGAAATCAAGGCTTGATTACAACTTCAAAGTTGTTGGGAATGATATTTAGAACCAAGTGGTATGATTGGTTTGAATTAAAAGTGATTGGAAGGTATATTGGTGTAGGGAAGCCGTGAGGCAGAAGAGAGAAAAGGAAGGAAAGTGAGAGAAAATGTGTTTAAATTTTAAGAGATAAGTTGATAGCTTTTTACATGTGAAAGAAAAATGAATTTTAGTCACTTTAGGGCTATATGGCCATGAGCCTCCATGAAGAGAGAGAAAGAGATATTTGATTTACTATAAGCTATCACAACCATTGATTTAATCAATGGTAGACATCCAAGGCTTCAACATTAAGCTTGCTCCCACAACCATTGATTAGATCAAGGGTGGATATGCAAAGCTTCTCCTCCAAGCTTGCTTCTAATTGGTTGATCATAAAGGTATCATAGCCACCTTCCATGACCAAGTTAGATATTTTCAGATATTTTCAGATAGATATTTTCCAACAGATATTTTCCAAAAGATATTTTTAGAAACTATTACCCAATGGATAATAGCTACTGCTAGTTATTGTCTAATGGATAATAACATTACACAATGGATAATAGCTTTACCTAATGAATAATAAAACTCAAATAAATAAAATTTTCGTCAACTGCTTTAGTATTCACACGTCTTCTTCCTCGTCCAGCCATTACGTTTTCTCAAATCAGACTGAACAACACAAAGAAGAGTGGGAGTCAATCTTCAAACAATATTGTCTTCTTTCAGAAAACAAACACAAAGAATCACACAACTTAAATAAGACAAACCTAACCACAAACCCAAAAAGATTTTATCTTGGGCTCTGATACCAACTAATGTAACACCCATTGTAGGGTATCACGTTTATGTTACTTAATTACCAAATTACCCCTTTATAATAATATATGCTTTGTAGTGTAAATACGAGTTATAAAATTTCTTATTATCAATAAGATAAACTTAGCGAAAAATAAAATATTACAACATCATCACAAATAATTTACATCATATATACACAAGTCTTAGTACAGTCATACTTAAATATTTACAGACCAGGTTCTTAAAGTATTTGAACATTATTTAAAACTAACATACTACCCAAGTATTACTAAATAGCAGAACCCTCAGACGGGTCCTCCTCAGATTCCTCAGCCGATAGGAATCCAAACTGACGGGAAGTCTTATGGACAGGTGTCCGCGCAGACGACACAATACTAATCGCACTAGGAGTACGGTAGTAAGCTCCCCAGTACTGCCTAATGGATAATGGAAACTCTAAGTGTACATTAATGTTTACACTAAAATAAGGGTTCCCTTCATAAAGCCTACTTAGAATAATATTCAAGTCTCTTATATAGTAAATACACTTTCTATCTAGATCAACGTGGCACGCTTCTGGTCCTCCACGAAATTGCAATCTCATATATCCTAAGAAACTGGGCATCGCCATCTTTCTCAGAAATCAACTTCCTCCACAGGAATCTACTCCTCTCCACCTTCTTGTTCAAGTCCATGATCAACGTCTTTACAAATATAAATACCGTACAAAATAGGCATACAAAGAGGTGAGATCACGTACGCCAATACCAGTATGGTACCATGGAGATAAACACATACAATATATCATACAAATACTTCCTACCATAATTACAATCATGTCATCAACATTATTTATCATCACAATATATATATATATATATATATAATAAATAATAATTACAATCATGCCCTCAATATTTTTAAATATTCAATAATTCAAATATCACATCGATATCAACACTCAATAATTATGCATATGCACATAGACTCAATTTCCTACTCCATGGAGCTAAAACTCAGGTCAGAGAGAGTGATCGAAAAGAACTGTCTGTACCAACATGCCTCAGACCACGTGCTATAATTTGTATATCTAGCATATACACGACAGTCATTATCAGATCTTGATTAAGAATAGTGTCTTGGGTCAGGATCATCGGTGTGTTGCATTAGTCAAACCTACGGTACAGAAGAGCTACCAACTGCCCATTGTAGGCAACCTACACCCCAATGCCCCCAAGGTCAACAAGTGACTTACACTACGCATATCACATCCACTCAAGAGGTGTATTCTCTCCTAGGCAATTAGCCTCATACAGTCCATCGGACCTTTCCAATGCATGTACAATGCACCATAATCAATTCAAGTTTATCATGTCATATTCAGGATTCACACTTTGGTTCCACAGTATCTTCACTGTATTTTCATCGCGTATTCATATTTTCATATTTTCTTAATCGCGCAATAATTTTGTCGCATTTTCAAATCATGTATTGATTTTTCAACTTACTCTCAATTGCGTAAAATATTTCTGACATATTTTAACTCAAAAATATGATTTTTCTCATTTAATACCAAAAATTGACTCTATTTTTAATATTTGCATAATAGTCCCTCTATAACATAATATTTACGTTATAGTCCTTATTTAAATAATATTTTTATAATAGTCCCTCATAATATAATATTTACACGATAGTCCCTCTTTTAAATAATAATTACAATATAGTCCCTCTAAAAATAATAATTTCAATATAGCCCTTCTAAAAATAATATATAATATAGCCCCTCTAAAATTTAATATTTCTACTATTTTCCAAAAAATGATAATTCTTTGCTTTACTTAAGATATTACAGTTCAAATTTTCCTAATGCGCTTCAAAACCTATCGGGTGAGCTATACGTTAGAAAACTTCAAGTATTGACATCTATTTTGATTTAATTACATCACTTTGTTTTCTAAAAAGTATTTTGCTTGTTACTAAATCCAAACTCTTTCAAAAATGCTTTCCTTCTCAATTAAACCTTTAAATCTACACTTAATAAAACAATTTAGTTCTACATTATGAAAAATGGCATGTTGGCCAAATTTTCATTCTTGCTTCGAAATTCATTGTAATTTATTTTCTAACACTCTAAATCCTTGTATAATCTTTTAATTAATTTTATTGTCATAGAACCTTTAATCCTCAATTTAAAACCATAATTTTAGGACTCTTGGTCCCTTTGAACATAGTGAGGCCGTGTGCCTCTAAGCTCTTTGGAGCTCTCATGTGATTTTTCTAACATGTTCACATCCTAAATTACACATACATTTGCATGCTTCCAAAATTATACATACAAGCCTATTATCAAAGCTATAATCATTCTATCACACATGCAACCATAAATACAAAATTATAAACACCACAATCACAAACAAAGAAGCATCAAACAACACAAAACCATCTCCTCACCACCAATACTTAGTTGGTGAGGTAAATCTCCCTCTTACCTTAAGGAAGACAAGATCTTCAAGTTCCCCCTTTCTCTTTATTTTGTATAAACCAAACAAAAACCCTAAAAATTCTTAAACAATTACCAAAGTCATAATCAAGGCTTAATAACAAAGAACCATGGAACAATCATGGTCTAAAAAATTAAAAACTCAACTTAGAACCAAAGAATCAAAAGTTTACCTTTAGGGAAGTAACCCAAAACTTTAATTTTGAGATACTTGGAGTAGGATTTTGACAAAACTTTCTAAATGAAAAGTGTTTAGAATATGGTTTAGGTTTAGAAAGTGTAGAGAAGAAAAATTATAGAAGATTGGAAGTGGCTTTGGTAGCCTTGGCCGAAACCTCCAAGGAAGAAATGAAAGGGAAAAGTTCTTGGTGTTCTTGATAATTTGGAGAGAAAAGATGATGTCTTTGCTTTAGGTGAGAGAAAATGAAAATTGAGAGTGAATGAGAGAGGTGCAGCCGTGTGAGTAGTGTAGGGAAATTTAGGAGATAAACTTGAAAATAAAATATCACACTTTGTGTTCACATGCAAAGGCACATGGCTTGGTCATTAAAGTGTCATGCAATGGTCACAAAAGACCATTCAAGAAGGCTTGAGAAGCCTCTTGGCCGTGTGGCCCTATAGAAAAAGGCAACTTAGTTTGTTTTTAATTTTATTCTAGTTACTCTTTAATCAAATAACAACTAACTAGATTAGGTTTTCTAGTTACTTGATGAACTATCTAGTTACATAGTTAACTAGTTAAATAGGTCATTGCATATGTCATGATTAGTCATGGCTTTTAGATGAAATTAAGATATTTAGTTAGTAACTAGATCCTAACTAATTAGTAACTAGGTTAGTTCATTTAGTTTCTTAATTAGGCAATTTAGGCAACTAAATTAGGTTTATTTAGTTACTTTGTAACTAGTCAAACATTTCAACTTAGACTATTTCTTATTAGTTAGAAAAGTCCAACCATCATTTTTGACTTGTTTCTATTAGTTCATATTAAATTAGGTTATAGAAAATATTCTAAGTACATTTTTTTGTCAATTAAAATATATCGGGTCCAATAATTTATAGCAGAAACTGCTATAAATAAAATAGCAAATTATTTTTCATGAAATATTTTTATTTCACAGATAAATACTAAAAATGAAAAGATTCTTTTCTGTGTCTCTCAGATTCAGGTTTAGTAAGATCCTCCGTCTCCGAATAAATCAAATAAGATTTTACCCGGACCGAAAATTATTATTTTCCTGACTCGGAGCAAATCTCACACAACGATCAAAAATGTCTCAGAACAGTCAAATTAATTTTATAACACACAGAAAATACAAAACAGTGAAATTTAGTCATTATTGTAACATAGCCAAAATTTGGAATGTTACAACTCTCCCCCTCTAAAAAGAAGTTTCGTCCTCGAAACTTGATTTCACACTCTCAAAATAAATATGGATATTGCTTTTTTATTTTATCTTCCAACTCCCATGTAGCTTCACCGCTTACATCATTCCAAACCACTTTAACTAATGCAATTTCCTTACCTCGAAGTTACTTTGTCATTCGATCCTCAATCTTGACTGGAAAAGTTTCATAGGTTAAATTTTCCTTCAGTTGCATGGTGTCTGGTTCGATAACATAAGTAGGATCAGAAATTTATTTTCGTAGTTGTGATATGTGAAATACATTGTGAAGATTTGATAGTACAGGTGGTAATGCTATCTGATAAGCTACCGGACCTACTCGATGGAGTGTCTGATACGACCTGATAAACTTTGGAGTGAGTTTCCTTGACTTAATCACTCGTCCAACTCTAGTCATACACTACTAGAAATTTGAGTTTTAGTGACCGATTTAGAGACCGATTTATTTCGGTCTCTATAGAGACCGAAATAGAGACCGATTAAAAAACAAAAATCTAATTTGTCACCGAAATAAAATCGGTCTCTAATTCAGTCTCTAAATTTTTTAGAGACTGAATTAGAGACCGATATTTCAGTCTCTAAATAAAAATATTTACAAAAAAAATATTTAATATATAGCGACCGCAAATTCGGTCACTAAAAAAAATAAAAAAAATAAAAATTTATCTTATTATCAGAGACCGATATTTCGGTCTCTAAATAATAAAATTTATAAATAATTAAATAATTAATGACCAAAATTTCAGTCTCTAAATAAAAAAATTAATAAAAAAATAAAAAAATATGTAGCGACCGAAAATGCGGTCGCTGAGCCTTATCGCGTTTTAAGCTTTCTGTACCCTTTCTCTCTGCCTTTTTCTATCCATTTCATTTTCTCCCATTTTTAACCTAGCGAGCACTTGCCGCCGCTCGTCACCCCTGCCGCCGCTTGCCGCTGCTCGTCGCCCCGCCACCGCTTGTCCTTTCTAGCTCATTCACCTTCGCCGTTCTCCCTCGCTCGTTTGTGCGCTCTAGCTCATAAATCATTATCGTTTGTATTGTACTTGCGTATGTTTGTTTAACTTTGATGTGTAAGCCTGCGGGATGCTACCACCTTTTGCCACACAGTCTGAAGAAACTAGAGCTATGGCAAGGCATTGTTCTACGGGCATTGAACCAAGGATATCTGCAACGTATTATTCTTCTTGATACCCAGGTACTAACCTGCCCACAATATCTTCATTGGTCAAAAAGCTTCCCCCCCCCTTTTTTTTTTGCTTTCTATTGCTTCCAATGTTCCAATGTTCCACTTTCTTATCTTATGGATAGTGGGATTTCCGCTTTACTTCTTTATTTTATGTATTTATATTTTTTTATTTTATTTTTTGCCTCAGTAGCTTCGTACTTTGTGCATCCGTTTTAGCCGAGATGATGAGACCGGATGGCTCTTCAACAATTTCGTTGATAAGTGGAGAATCCCAATCACCGAATTGGCTAATGAACTTATGGGTATTCAGTAAACAAGAATCTCTCACGAGAGAATATTTCTTAAAAAAAAAAAAAATCCAACTCTCTAGCTTCATCATGATTGATGTTATTTTCTGGTACCATTATATCGATGAATTTGACCATGTTGGGATGCTGCAAGAAATCATTCTAGCTTGCTGCTCTTCTTCTAGCATCCATATGTCATATTCTGCTGGTGGTGTCAGAGGGAGTTCATGATGATAGCATGTGGCATTTGATGTTGACGGTATGTGCTTTAGTCTAATTTGTTTGTTATATTTGCAGATGCTTTAAGTCCTGTTCATTACTTCAAAGATTATTTCATATTATGGAAATTATGTAGTCATTTGGAAAATAGTTCTATCTGTTGGTTCCATCTGTTATTTGAATACATTCAATGGGTATCTTTTTCTTAGCTCAATCTTTTGCTATAAGAATAGAGTTAATAGATCAAGGGCTTGGCTGCACTGTTTGGCCTGCACTATATGAAATCAAGTGGTTTACGATCCGTCTATTACTTTTACAATGATCATTTTGGTGAATAGTTGCTACTTGATCACTTGTTAGCAGGGTTTTGTGTTTTGGAGACCATTAGCATTTAATAATGTTAACATGGTGTCAGCCCCTATCTTTTGATAACAACTCTTTGATGTGTTCGACTTCTGGTTTTTCTGCCATCTACATTTTTAAGAGAGCAAGACAGCAAGTAATATAATTTCAGTATTTAGATCATAGCCTCTTCTTGGTTCAGATTTGTTTCTTTTTTACATCCACTAACAAAATAACTAGTAACTACTCTTAGAATTTTTTTATGCTTTTGAAATGTGACTTCTCCATTTGTTGATAAGTTCTGATGATAATAGTTACTTGATTAATCTCTTATCAACTTTGAGTTTTGTAGATTTTAGATTACTTATTTATAAGTACAAGTACATGATATTATTGATTGAGAAAAGAGAAATATCATATGCTTGTAACATCTTATTGTCTACAAAAATTGGCAGAAAAGCTGTTTCTTGGCCTACTTGTTTAATTTAAAGCCCATACACATCTTGTGTAGATACTTAATTCTTTTATAAATTTGTGTTGCAAAGACTAGTGATGTATTGAAAAGAACTGACCATGCTGTACTTGTTATCATGTAGGTTGACTTGTTGAAGCATGGCATATCAGACCCATCCTTGTCGGGCTTCATCCCTTTCACAGAGCTCTAGTTCAGGGCTTGAGAAACATAACAAAGTTCCTGAACGTGAAGAATACATGGCTACTCCTGTTTTTGTACACACCAAGTAAGAAATATTTGTTTGTGTAGAAGTTTGGATACTTGATTTGTGTTTATTTATTTATTTATACTAGTAGTAGTATTTGATGGTTGTGGACATTGTAACATCCCATATAACATGTTAGGCAGTAACTTCCATGTAATCATGATGCATTTAGTTCCAAAAATCATGCTTAGTTGAGGTATAATAGGTCAAAATGGAATTTTGAGGTATTTTAAGTGTTTTCTTGCTTGAATGTGTTTTCAATGGTTGTTTATAACTTGTTCATGATGGGAGTTTGAGTTAGAAACTTGGAACTCTTCGTTTGGACCCTTGATGCACAAAATGAGAAAAAAGATATTTCCTTGCTTGATTGAGTTTAAATCTATGATTGATGAGTTGAATTTAGTGTTTAATGATCCTAATATGATTAGAGACCATGATTAGGGTTGAGAAACACTTAGAATCCATGATTTGAGGATTAGAACTTGGTTAGAAATCAAAATTATGCAAAACCCGAATAATGCAGAAACAGGACAGCATCGAGTAGTCTGTGATGTTTGTTGTATAACTTGAGCTACAGACATCGTATTGACTTAATTCCAGATCCATTTGAAATCTAAGACATAATACTTCATGTAGTAAAAATTTCAGAATTATTGAGCAACCCAATTAGTTCCAGTTTTGATTTGAAGCCAAGCCAAATTCTGCAGAAAAAGTAATCTGGCACCTGTTAAACTACATTGCATAATTTCTTACTCCGATGTCGTATTTACATGAAACTAGTGGCATTTGAAAGCTAACACATAAGGCTATTTTACTGTTAAATTTCATAATTTTTGAGCTCTTAGTTTGTTCCCAGTATCATTTCAAAGTCAGGTCATTTTCGGGTAAAACAGAGAATACCCTGTTTTAGTTTCTGCATAATGTCGCATAACTTTGGCTACATTTATCCAAATGAGGTGAGGTTTGTGGCATTTGAAAGATAGGAGGGAAGGCTATATGACTGTAAAATCTCAGAATTTCTACAGTTAGTATGTGCATTTGGCGCACTCATGAAAAACAGCCTTTTTAGGCAAAAATTGAGGTGTTTTTAAGAAAATTTGGACCATACAATTGGCATTAATTCAGATCATGTTTATATGTGGTACAATGACTTCCATTGTACCTGAACTTACAGTATTATATTAGTATTATTTTATTGCTTTTTCTTTTGGATTTTGGAGATTGGCCTTGACATGAAATTTCATTTTTCCTAGTAGTACAGTTGTATTATCTGTTGTCCCAATTTCAGTTTTAGTTGCTCTATAGACAGAAAACAACACCCACTTTTCTTGTGAATTGTTAGATCTAACACTGAAAAGGTATCCTTGGTTTTCCTGACATTATCAGTAAGGACATGTTCGACCTTTCTCTATGTATTTTCTATGAAAACTTTCCATGGAAATCAGGATTGTCACTAAGAAAAGTTGATGAGAAGGTTATCTGGAGTTTGAGCTTTTGAAACTATCTTGATTTTAGACATGAAATTACATTGGTTATTCCTCGTTTTGGAAATACAGTGAGAGTCTTATATATTAAATTTGATTGCAAGTGGTGGCTGGGATAAATTCAAGTTGCACCGTGTTTATAAACATGGGTATGAAGTAACTGGAAAATGAACATATGTATATTTAAAGATATGTATATTTGCTTATTTTATGAAATTATAGAAGTTTTCGAATTACTGACCGTTATATTTTGTGTGCTGAGTTCAATATAGTTGTGGATAAACAGAAGTTTAACTTGTGAAGTGTTTAGTATGCTATCTAATTTATTGCTCTCCATATATCTGATGAATTTAATTTGATAAACATTGCTACATTGTAAAGTATGTTAGCTTAGTTTGTTAATAAGGATTTATGTTGCTTATACTCTAGATACCGGAAATCCTATAGCCTCGAGGATTTTTGTTAATACTGGAACTCCATAATAATTCCCTTCTAGCAATTTTTTATTTTTTTTTTATTTTTTATATATAGAGACCGATTTAGTGACCGATTTTATAAAATATATAATATATCTAGCCTTTTAGAGACCGATTTAGAGACTGATTTAGAGACTGATAAATCGGTCTCTAGTTTAGAGACGGAGTTAGCAACCGATTTTGTATAATATATAATATATTCATGTTTTTTGAAACCGATTTAGAGACGGATTTAAAGACTGATTTAGAGACCGATTTATCGGTCTCTAAAAAATCAGTCTCTAAATCGGTCTCTAATATGCTTTTTTTGAAGTATAATTGACCAATAATTGACCAAAAATTATCGACTGATTTAGAGACCGAAAAAATCGGTCTCTATAAAATCGGTCTCTAAATCGGTCTCTAATATTTAGCGACGAGGCTTTTAGAGACCGATTTAAATCGGTCTCTAAATCGGTCTCTAATTATTTTAGAGACCGATTTCCTTGATTTAGAGACCGAAAAATCGGTCTCTAAAACCCAAATTTCTAGTAGTGATAGGTGTCACACGTAGAAACACATGGTCACCTTCTTCAAACTCAAGTGGTCTTCATCTTTTGTCAGCATAACTCTTTTGCCCAGTATGAGTTGTCCTCATCTTGTCTTGAATAATCTTCACTTTCTCAGTTGTTTGTTGAACAAATTCTGGCCCTACAATAGTACTTTCACCATCATGATACCAACACAACGGCATTATGCATCGTCTCCCATATAATGCCTCATAGGGTGTCATCCCTATGCTCGAATGAAAACTATTGTTGTATGTAAACTCTTTCAATGGCAAAAATCCATCCCAACAACCAGTTTGTTCTAGAACACAAGCTCTCAACAAGTCCTCTAATGACTGAATCATCTTTTTTGACTGACCATCTATTTGTGGATGGTAAGCAGAACTTAGACATAACTTTGTTCCCATCGCTTCTTGCAAACTATTCAAAAACCTCGATGTAAATTGTGGATCTTGATCAGAAATAATACTAGATAGGTACACCATGATGTCTAACAATTTCATTGATGTACACTTGAGCCAACTTTTCCATTGAGTACTTAATATTAATCGACAAAAAGTGCACCGACTTTGTAAGCCGATCAACAATTACCCAGATAGAATTGTGACCTTTCTGAGTCTTTGGTAGTCTTGTTACGAAATCCATTGCTATGTCATCCCATTTCCATTCAGTAATAGGTGAAGGTTGCAACATTCCTGATGGTCTTTGGTGTTCCACCTTAGCCTTCTGACAAACTAAACAGGATGATACATATTCAACAACATCCCTCTTCATTCCTTGCCACCAATATAGCTGTTTCAAGTCTTAATACATCTTTGTGGCTCCTGGATGTATACTCAACTTACTTCTATGAGCTTCATCAAAAATCAATTTCCTAAGTTCTGGATCGTTTGGCACATAAACACTTCCTTTAAACTTCAGGATTCCATCAACACCTTCGCTAAATTCCAATACTGCTCCTTGACTCATTGCTTCCTTTGATTCTTGCAAATACTGGTCATTGTTTTGTCCTCCTCGTATTCTATCCATTAAATCATTTGAAATAGTGATCATGTTTAAACACATCTTCCCCAGTGTCAATTTCAAAGACAAATGCATATCCCAAAATTCTTCTTTCAGTTCCTTCTCCTTAATCATCATAACAGAAGAATTAAGCGTTTTCCTACTTAAAGCATCCGCTATAACATTCGCCTTTCCGGGATGATACTGTAACCAAAATTCATAGTCCTTCAGAAACTCTAGCCAATGCCTTTGTCATATGTTCAACTCTTTTTGGTCAAATAGATACTTCAAACTTTTATGATCACTAAAAATAGTGAATGTTGCCCCATAAAGAAAATGTCTCCACACTTTCAATGCAAACACTACAGCTACTAACTCCAAATCATGAGTCAGATAATTCCTCTCATGCACTTTCAACTGCCTCAACATATACGCTACAACCTTACGATTTTGCATAAGTACACAACCCAACCCTTGGTACAAAGGATCACAATATACTTCGAAAGGTTCGTTCGGATCAGGTAGAATCAAAATTGGTGAAGTAATCAGTCGTCTTTTAAACTCCTGAAAACTTCCTTCGCATACATCAGTCCATACGAATGGTTGATTCTTTCGTGTAAGTTAGGTAAGAGGTCCTGCTATCTTCGAAAACCCCTTAATAATTCGTTGATAGTAACCAGATAATCTAATAAAACTACGGATCTCTGATACAGTCTTTGGTCTTTCCCATTCAACAATTGTTTCCACTTTTGAAGCATCAACTTCAATTCCTTCCTCCGATATAACATGTCCCAAAAATTGAACTTCGCTTAACCAAAATTCACATTTGAACAACTTGGCATACAACTTATTCTCTTTCAAAATCTGGAGAACCACTCTGAGATGCTCAACATGTTCCTCCTGACTTTGAGAATAAATCAAAATGTCATCAATAAAGACAACGACAAACTTATCCAAGTATGAACGAAAAATCCTGTTCCTAAAGTCCAAAAATATGGCAGGTGCATTAGTCATCCCAAACGGCATCACTTGATACTTATAATGCCCACAACGTGTCTGAAATGCAGTTTTGGGAATATCCTCCGCTTTCACATATATCTGGTGATAACTAGAACGTAAGTCAATTTTGCAAAATATCGCGGCTTCTCGCAATTGGTCCATCAGATCATCGATTCTTAGAAGCGGATATTTATTCCTAATCATAATCTTGTTCAATTGTCGGTAGCCTACACACAGACGAGAAGTGCCATCCTTTTTTTTTACCGACAATTCTGGAGCTCCCCATGGTGATACACTTGGTCTCATAAATTGCTTTTCCAATAAATCCTCTAACTGTTTCTTCAACTCTGCCAACTCTACTGGTGACATCCTATAAGGCGCCATAGATATAGGTCCAGCTCCAGGTACTAAATCAATAGAAAACTCAACTTCTATTTCCAGTGGTAGTCCAGGTATATCTTCAAGAAATACCTCAGGGAATTCATTAACTACGAAAATGTCCTTCAAAACATCTTCACACTGAACCTCCAGAGAAGATATCAACAAGTACCCTTGATCTCCTTCCTTCAAACAAGCTTCTACTTGAGTAGCCGTTAGGAATCTAGAATCCTTAACCTTAGGAAAAACTAACGTCCTACTGGAACAGTCTATCAAGATATCGTTAAAGGATAACCAATCCATTCCTAAGATTACATTAATCTTGGAAAAAGGCAAACAAATCAAATCCATATAAAAGATTCTATCCCTAACACATACAGGGCAATTCAAACATACTCTTGTAGTTATCACAGGCTTATCAGTAGGAGTAGCAACACTCAAATCATAAGGCAATGTAGTCACAGTCAATCCCAAACGCTCTAAAAGATTGTTGTCGGTTCTGACCTCCTGCCAGTTTGGTGTACGACTTCAGCTAATAATGGTTGCCACCGCTACCCTTTCCTCTTTGGAACCATGTAGGTCCAAAGATCCTATTCCTTGCCTCACGTTGTTGATTAATTTCTTCAACCTTTCGACACATGTCCAACAATGCTGGGAACTGGTCAATATCTACGGTTGCCATAGCTCGCTTAATGTCCAATCTCAACACCTCTTCAAATTTCCTGCACTTCCATTCCTTATCTGGGTGCATCTGAAAATACCTCGAAAACTTAGACAAGCTTTTGAATTTTGCAGCATATTCACTTATGGACATCACCTCTTGCTTCAAACTAAGGAATTCCATCTCCTTAGCTTAACGAACACTAGCCAGAAAATACTTTCCCAAAAATTTTTGCTTAAAGAGCTGCCACGTTATAACTCTTCCCTCAGCTTAAATCAATCTTCGGGCTCTTGCCCACCAAGCTTCTCCATCTCCTACTAACACAAATATTGCAAAAGTAAGCTTCTGCTCATCAGTACAACCCATACCTTCAAATATCTTTTCTAGTTCTTTAATCGACAGATCAGCTTTCTCTAGGTCAAATTCTCCATGAAACTCTGGTGGATTATTTCTACGAAATTCTGAAAAACTGTGAGCATCCTTAGTTGCTCTTTGGTTTTGCTGCACAACAACTTCAGCCATCTGTTGCATTGTTGCTACAGCTGCAGCCATGTTTTGCTTATTGTTGCCAACATCTCCAAATCCTGCTCTAGTATTCACGCGTCCTCTTCCTCGTCCAGCCATTATGTTTTCTCAAATCAAACTGAACAACACAAAGAAGAGTGGAAGTCAATCCTCAAACAATATTATTTTCTTTCGGAAAATAAACACAGAAAATCACACAACTTAAAAAAGATAGACCTAACCACAAACTCAAAAAGATTCTATCTTGGGCTCTGATACCAACTAATGTAACACCCACTGTAGGGTATCACATTTATGTTACTTAATTACCAAATTACCACTTTATAATACTATCTACTTTGTAGTGTAAATACGAGTTATAAAATTTTTTATTATCAATAAGATAAACTTAGCGAAAAATAAAATATTACAACATCATCACAAATAATTTACATCATATATACATAAGTCTTAGTACAGTCATACTTAAATATTTACAGACCATGTTCTTAAAGTATTTGAACATTATTTAAAACTAACATACTGTCCAAGTATTACTAAATAGTAGAACCCTCAGACGGGTCCTCTTCAAATTCCTCAGCAGATAGGAATCCGAACAGATGTAAAGTCCTACGGACAGGTGTTCGCGCAGACGACACGATGCTAATCGCACTAGGAGTACGGTAGTAAGCTCCCCAGTACTGCCTAATGGATAATGGAAACTCTAAGTGTATATTCATGTTTACACTAAAATAAGGGTTCCTTTCATAAAGCCTACTTAGAATAATATTCAAGTCTCTTATATAATAAATACACTCTCTATCTAGATCAACGTGCCATAATTCTGGTCCTCTACGAAATTGTAATCTCATATATCCTAGGAAACTGGGCATTGCCATCTTTCTCAGAATTCAACTTCCTCCACAGGAATCTACTCCTCTCCACCTTCTTGTTCAAGTCCTTGATCAACGTCATTACAAATATAAATACTGTACAAAATAAGCATACAAAGAGGTGAGATCACTTACGCCAATACCAGTATGGTAGCATGGAGATAAACACATACAATATATCATACAAATACATCCTACCATAATTACAATCACGCCATCAACATTATTTATCATCACAATATATATAATAAACAATAATTACAATCATGCCCTCAATATTTCCAAATATTCAATAATTCAAATATCACATCGGTATCAACACTCAATAATTATGCATATGAATATAGACTCAATTTTTGACTACATGGAGCTAAAACTTAGGTCGGAGAGAGTGATCGAAAAGAATTATCTGTACCACCATGCCTCAGACCACGTGCTATAATTTGCACATCTAGCATATACACGACAATCTTTATCAGATCTTGATTAAGAATAATGTCTTGGGTCAGGATCATCAGTGTGTTGCGTCAGTCAAACCTATGGTACAGAAGAGCTACCAACTGCCCATTGTAGGCAACCCGTACCCCAATGCCCCCAAGGTCAACAAGTGACTTACACTACGCATATCGCACCTACTCAAGAGGTGTATGTACAATGCACCATACTCAATTCATGTTTATCATCTCATATTCAGGATTCACACTTTGGTTCCACAGTATCTTCACTGTATTTTCATCGCGTATTCATATTTTCATATTTTCTCAATCACGCAACAATTTTGTCGCATTTTCAAATCATGTATTGATTTTTCAACGTACTCTCAATTGCGTAAAATATTTCTGACATGTTTTAACTCAAAAATACGATTTTTCTCATTTAATACAAAAAATTGACTCGATTTTGATATTTGTATAATAGTCCCTCTATAACATAATATTTACGTTATAGTCCTTGTTTAAATAATATTTTCATAATAGTCTCTCATAAAATAATATTTGCACGATAGTCCCTCTTTTCAATAATAATTACAATATAGTCCCTCTAAAAATAATAATTTCAATATAATCTTTCTAAAAATAATAATTACAATATAACCCCTCTAAAATTCAGTATTTCTACTATTTCCCAAAAAATGGTAATTCTTTGCTTTACTTAAGATATTACAGGTTAAATTTTCCTAATGCGCTTCAAAACCCATCGGGTGAGCTATACATTAGAAAACTTCAAGTATTGACATCTATTTTATTTAATTACATCACTTTGTTTTCTAAAAAGTATTTTGCTTGTTACTAAATCCAAACTCTTTCAAAAATGCTTTCCTTCTCAATTAAACCTTTAAATCTGCACTTAATAAAACTATTTAGTTCCACATTATGAAAAATGGCATGTTGGCCAAATTTTCATTCTTACTTCAAAATCCATTGTAATTTATTTTCTAACATTCTAAATCCTTGTAAAATCTCTTAATTAATTTTATTGTCATAGAACCTTTAATCCTCAATTTAAAACCATAATTTTAAGACTCTTGGTCCCTTTGAACATAATGAGGTCGTGTGCCTCTAAGCTCTTTGGAGCTCTCATGTGATTTTTCCAACATGTTGTTCACATCCTAAATTACACATACATTTGCATGCTTCCAAAATTATACATATAAGCATATTATAAAAGCTATAATCATTCTATCACACATGCAACCATAAATACCAAATTATAAACATCACAATCACAAACAAAGAAGCATCAAACAACAAGTGAATAAACCTTTATGGGTTTTTCACCACACAAAACCATCTCCTCACCACCAATACTTAGTTGGTGAGGTAAATCTCCCTCTTACCTTAAGGAAAACAAGATCTTCAAGTTCCCCCTTCTCTTGATTTCGTATAAACCAAACAAAAATCCTAAAAATTCTTAAACAATTACCAAATTCATAATCAAGGCTTAATAACAAAGAACCATGGAACAATCATGGTCTAAAAAATTAAAAGCTCAACTTAGGACCAAAGAATCAAAAGTTTACCTTGAGGGAAGTAACCCAAAGCTTGAATTTTGAGATATTTGGAGTAGGATTTTGACAAAACTTTCTAAATGAAAAGTGTTTAGAATATGGTTTAGGTTTAGAAAGTGTAGAGAAGAAAAATTATAGAATATTGGAAGTGGCTTTGGTAACCTTGGCCGAAACCTCTAAGGAAGAAAAGAAAGGGAAAAGTTCTTGGTGTTCTTGATAATTTGGAGAGAAAAGATGATGTCTTTGCTTTAGGTGAGAGAAAATGAAAATTGAGAGTGAATGATTGAGGTGCAGCCGTGTGAGTTGTGTAGGGAAATTTAGGAGATAAACTTGAAAATAAAATATCACACTTTGTGTTCACATTCAAAGACACATGGCTTGGTCATCAACGTGTCATGCAATGGTCACAAAAGACCATTCAAGAAGGCTTGAGAAGCCTCTTGGCCATGTGGTCCTATAGGAAAAGGCAACTTAGTTTGTTTTTAATTTTATTCTAGTTACTCTTTAATCAAATAACAACTAACTAGATTAGGTTTTCTAGTTACTTGATTAACTATCTAGTTACATAGCTAACTAGTTAAATAGGTCATTGCATATGTCATGATTTGTCATGTCTTCTAGATGAAATTAAGATATTTGGTTAGTAACTAGATCCTAACTAATTAGTAACTAGGTTAGTTCATTTAGTTTCTTAATTAGGCAATTTAGGCAACTAAATTAGGTTTATTTAGTTACTTTGTAACTAGTCAAACATTTTAACTTAGACTATTTCTTATTGGTTAGAAAAGTCCAACCATTATTTTTGACTTGTTTCTATTGGTTCATATTAAATTAGGTTACAGAAAATATTTTAAGTACATTTTCTGTCAATTAAAATATATCGAGCCCAATAATTTATAGCAGAAGCTGCTATAAATAAAACAGCAAATTATTGTCCATGAAATATTTTTATTTCACAGATAATTTCTAAAAATTAAAAGATTCTTCTCTATGTATCTCAGATTTGGGTTTAGTAAGATCCCCCATCTCTGAATAAATTAAATAAGATTTTCCCCGGCCCGAAAATTATTATTTTCCTGACTCAGAGCAAATCTCACACAACGATAAAAAACAGTCTCAGAATAATCAAATTAATTTTGTAACACACAGAAAACACAAAACAGTGAAATTTAGTCATTATTCTAATATAGCCAAAATTTGGTTTGTTACAACTCTCCCCCTCTAAAAAGAAGTTTCGTCCTTGAAAATTAATTTCACACTCTCAAAATAAATATGGATATTGCTCTTTTATTTTATCTTCTAACTCCCATGTAGCTTCACCGCTTACATCGTTCCAAACCACTTTAACTAATGAAATTTCCTTACCTTGAAGTTGCTTTGTCATTCGATCCTCAATCTTGATTGGAAACGTTTCATAGGTTAAATTTTCCTTCAATTGCACGGTGTCTGGTTCGATTACATGAGTTGGATTAGAAATATATTTCCGTAGTTGTGATACGTGAAATACATTGTGAAGATTTGATAGTAAAGGTAGTGATGCTATCTGATAAGCTACCGGACCTACCCGATGGAGTATCTGATACGGACCGATAAACTTTGGAGTGAGTTTCCTTGACTTAATCACTCGTCTAACTCTAATCATAGGTGTCACACGTAGAAACACATGGTCACCTTCTTCAAACTCAAGCGGTCTTCGTCTTTTATCAGCATAACTCTTTTGTGGAGTTTGAGTTGTCCTCATATTGTCTTGAATAATCTTCACTTTCTTAGTTGTCTATTGTACAACTTCTGGCCCTACTATAGCACTTTCACCATCATGATACTAACACAACGACATTCTGCATCGTCTCCCATACAATGCCTCATAGGGTGCCATCCCTATACTTGAATGAAAACTATTGTTGTATGTAAACTCTATCAATGGCCAAATTTCATCCCAACAACCAGTTTGTTCTAGAGCACAAGCTCTCAATAAGTTCTCTAATGACTGAATCGTCCTTTCTGACTGACCATCTATTTGTGGATGGTAAGCAAAACTTAGATGTAGCTTTGTTCCCATCGCTTCTTGCAAACTATTCCAAAACCTCGATGTAAATCACAGATCTCAATCAGAAATAATACTAGATGGTACACCATGAAGTCTAACAATTTCATTGATGTACACTTGAGCCAACTTTTCCATTAAGTACTTAATATAAATCAACAAAAAGTGTGCCGACTTTGTAAGGCGATCAACAATTACCCAGATAGAATCGTGACCTTTCCGAGTCTTTGGTAGTCCTGTTACGAAATCCATTGCTATGTTATCCCATTTCCATTCAGGAATAGGCAAATGTTATTACATTCCTGATGGTCTTTGGTGTTCCACCTTAGCCTTCTGACAAACTAAACAGGATGATACATATTCAGCGACATCCCTCTTCATTCCTTGCCCCCAATATAGCTGTTTCAAGTCTTTATACATCTTTGTGACTCCTGGATGTATACTCAACTTACTTCTTTGAGCTTAATCCAAAATCAATTTCCTAAGTTCTGGATCATTTGGTACACAAACTATTCCTTTAAACTTCAGGATTCCATCAATACCTTCGCTAAATTCTAATACTGCTCCTTGACTCCTTGCTTCCTTTGCTTCTTGCAAATATTGGTCACTGTTTTGTCCTACTCGTATTCTATCCATTAAATCATTTGAAATAGTGATCATGTTTAAACACATCTTCCCCGGTGTCAATTTTACAGACAAACGTATATCCTGAAATTCTTCTATCAGTTCTTTCTCCTTAATCATCATAACAAAAGCATTAAGCGTTTTCCTACTTAAAGCATATGTTACAACATTCGCCTTTCCGGGATGATACTATAACTGAAAGTCATAATCCTTCAGAAACTCTAGCCAATGCCTTTGTCTCATGTTCAACTCTTTTTGGTTAAATAGATACTTCAAACTTTTATGATCACTAAAAATAGTGAACGTTGCCCCATAAAGAAAATGTCTCCACACTTTCAATGCAAACACTATAGCTGCCAACTCCAAATCATGAGTAGGATAATTCCTCTCGTGCACTTTCAACTGCCTCGACACATATGCTATAACCTTACGATTTTGCATAAGTACACAACCCAACCCTTGGTACAAAGGATCACAATATACTTCAAAAGGTTCGTTCGGATCAGGTAGAATCAAAACTGTGAAGTAATCAGTCGTCTTTTAAACTCCTGAAAACTTCCTTCGTATGCATCAATCCATACGAATGGTTGATTCTTTCTTGTAAGTTAGGTAAGAGGTCTTGCTATCTTCGAAAACCTCTCAATAAATCATCGATAGTAACCGGATAATCTAATAAAACTACGGATCTCTGATACAGTCTTTGGTCTTTCCCATTCAACATTTGTTTCCACTTTTGAAGCATCAACTTCAATTCCTTCTTCCGATATAACATGTCCCAAAAATTGAACTTCGCTTAACCAAAATTAACATTTGAACAACTTAGCATACAACTTATTCTCTTTCAGAATTTGGAGAACCACTTTGAGATGCTCAGCATGTTCCTCCTAACTTTGAGAATAAATCAAAATGTCATCAATAAAGACAATGACAAACTTATCCAAGTATGAACGAAAAATCCTGTTCCTAAAGTCCATAAATATGGTAGGTGCATTAGTCATCCCAAACGGCATCACTTGATACTCATAATACCCATAACGTGTCTGAAATGCAGTTTTGGGAATATCCTCCGCTTTCACATATATCTGGTGATAACCAGAACGTAAGTCAATTTTGGAAAATATCGTGGCTTCTCGCAATTGGTCCATCAGATCATCGATTCTTGGAAGCGGATATTTATTCTTAATCATAATCTTGTTCAATTGTTGGTAGTCTACACATAGATGAGAAGTCTCATCCTTCTTTTTTACTGACAATTTTGGAGCTCCCCATGGTGATACACTTAATCTCACAAATTGATTTTTCAATAAATCCTCCAGCTGTTTCTTCAACTCTGCCAACTCTACTGCAACATCCTGTAAGGCGCCATAGATATAGGTCCAACTCCAGGTACTAAATCAATAGAAAACTCAACTTCTCTTTCCGGTGGTAGTCCAGGTATATCTTCAAGAAATACATCAGGGAATTCATTAACTACGAAAATATCCTTCAAAACATCTTCACACTGAACCTCCAAAGAAGATATCAACAAGTACCCTTGATCTCCTTCCTTCAAACAAGCTTCTACTTGAGTAGCCGTTAGGAATCTAGAATCCTTAACCTTAGGAAAAATTAACGTCCTACTGGAATAGTCTATCAGGATAAGGTTAGAAGATAACCAATCCATTCCTAAGATTACATTAATCTTGGAAAGAGGCAAACAAATCAAATCCACATAAAAGATTCTATCCCTAACATATACAGGGCAATTCAAACATACTTTTGTAGTTATCACAGGCTTATCAGTAGGAGTAGCAACACTCAAATCATAAGGCAATGTAGTCACAGTCAATCCCAAACGCTCCACATAATCACATGAAATGAAAGAATGTGTTGCTCCTGAATCATATAACACTGTTAAAGGATTACCTTCGATGGCACACTCCTCCATAATCAAGTCCTCAGATTTAACAGCTTCTTCTCCGTTCATGGTATACACATGACCACCCGCCTGTGGTCTCGCAGTACGAACACTTCCCACCGATGGTTCCACCTTCAAATGATCACATTCTCTAGAAAAATTTCCAGGCTTTCCACATCTATAACAGATCACTCCTTTATGTTAACAATCTTTAGTGAGATGATTCTTCCCACACTTGAAGCATTTAAGTGTAGAAGTTCCAGCTTGACTCACCTTACTGCCACTAGAACTTCCTCCAAAAGATTGTTGTCGGTTCTGACCTCCTGCCGGTTTGGTATACGGCATCTGCTAATAACGGTTGCCACCGCTACCCTTTCCTCTTTGGAACCATGTACGTCCAAAGATCCTATTCCTTGCCTCACGTTGTTGATCAATTTCTTCAACCTTTTGACACTTGTCCAATAATGCTGAGAGCTGGTCAATATCCACGGTTGCCGTAGCTCGCTTAATGTCCAGTCTCACCGCCACTTCAAATATCCTGCATTTCCATTCCTCATCTGGGTGCATCTAAAAATACCTCGAAAACTTGGACAAGCTTTCGAATTTTGCAGCATATTCAGTTATGGACATCACCCCTTGCTTCAAACTAAGGAATTCCATCTCCTTAGCATGACGAACACTGGCCGGAAAATACTTTCCCAGAAATTTCTACTAAAAGAACTGCCACGTCACAGCTCTTCCCTCAGCTTGAATCAATCTTCGGGCTCCTGCCCACTAAGCTTCTCCATCTCCTACTAACACAAATGTTGCAAAAGTAAGCTTCCGCTCATCAGTACAACCCATACCTTTAAATATCTTTTCTAGTTCTTTGATCCACAGATCAGCTTTCTCTAGGTCAAATTCTCCATCAAACTTTAGTGGATTGTTTCTACAAAATTCTGACAAACTGTGAGCATCCTCAGTTGCTCTTTGGTTTTGCTGCACAACAACTTCAGCCATGTTTTGGTTATCGTTGCCAACATCTCCAAATCCTGCTTTAGTATTCAAGCGTCCTCTTCCTCGTCTAGCCATTACATTTTCTCAAATCAGACTGAACAACATAAAGAAGAGTGGAAGTCAATCTTCAAACAAATTGTTTTCTTTCAGAAAACAAACATAGAGAATCACACAACTTAAACAAGACAGACCCAACCACAAACCTAAAAAGATTCTAACTTGAGCTCTGATACTAACTAATGTAACACCCACCGTAGGATATCACCTTTGTGTTACTTAATTACCAAATTACCCCTTTATAATAATATATGCTTTGTAGTGTAAATACGAGTTATAAAATTTCTTATTATCAATAAGATAAACTTAGCGGAAAATAAAATATTATAACATCATCACAAATAATTTACATCATATATACACAAGTCTTAGTATAGTCATACTTAAATATTTACAGACCAGGTTTTTAAAGTATTTGAACATTATTTAAAACTAACATACTGTCCAACTATTACTAAACAGTAGAACCCTTAGACCGGATTTCCTCAGATTCCTCAACAGATAGGAATCCGAATTGACGCGAAGTCTTATGGACAGGTGTCTACATGTGACGCCCCTTTTTTAAAACCCAAGGGAACATCTCACTTCTCAATTACGATGCGGAAATAAAATTTTATGTGAGTTAAGACCCGGTTCATTTTAATAATATATACATTTACTCAATTGTAGTTGGTTAAGTAAATTAGCAAGTATATTTTTTTTTCTATTCATTACATTTACGTTAACGATAATCAATATCCACGGTGACGAGACATACATGGGAAATTAACATTTCATTCATATATATATATATAACTATCAACTGTTTAGTTACAAAGCCTGGCATAACAAAAAGCAAAACTATACCTGCCCCCAAAGGATTATACCTACATATCCCTACGGTATCAGAATATACAGCCCACTACAGACAAAACATCAGGCCCCCAAAATAAAATACTGGTAGCCATCAGTAGCTACAAGTAAAGTCAGTCCCTCAAGTGAGGAGGAATCGAGTCAGGGTCCTCTTCGGGATCCTCTTCGGGGTCGTCCTCAGGAATTTCTTCGGGATCTTCCTCAGGATCTTCTTCGTCAGAGAAAATCACCATAGGAATTGCAGAGTCACGGGACGGGGCCCGAGCGGTGGAACGAAAAGAGTCTTCCCGCGGAGTGAAATAGCGGTCACCCCACATCTCGCGTATCGGTAGCTGAAACTCCAGACGTAAACTAATACAGCAGGTGAAGACAGGCGGCTCATGACGCCTCCAGGCTAGAGATAATGACACATCCCCCGTATAGACGCAACGCTCAGAACCATAGTTGATGTACCAGCACTCTGGCCCTCCCAAGAAGGTCAGGCGCACATCTCCCAAAAATATTTGCATGCGTGGCTCCATACACTTCTGTAGTAGCTCGGTTGAGATGAGGCCAAAAACCAGGGAAGTCGGGGGCTTTCGGTTCCTTGTAGTTATCTTCTATGGAACGCAGTATATGGACAAAACAGAAATGGAGGGACAAAGAAGAGGTAAGACATCCTACCATCATTACCAATCATAGCATCGAGAAACCAAACGGCGCAAAGCGCCCACATAGCATTTATGACAGCAATAATAGTAATAAACATTCAATAGCAATTATGATCAACCAAACAGTTCCAGGAAGTCGTATACATATAGATATATCAGAAGTACAACAGTTCCAATTATAATAACAATGCATGCCAGATGATTCTATGCACACGTGCCCTCAATAACCAAAATCCTACTCCATGGAGCTAGACACAAAACAGTCGGAGAGAACGATCAGGAGGTATGTCTGTATTCTTGGCTGCCCAGGCCCTTAAGTGCTAAAATTCTCAAATTATCATTTTGTATACATGGCATTTTACAAGACATTCTACATAGATCTCGACATAGGACAGCGTCTCGGTCCGGATCGTCAGTGTGTTTGCATCGGTCTGCCCCACAGACAGAGAGCTACCAGCTGCCCATTGTGAGGTACCCGCACCCTGACGCCCCCAAGGTCAACAAGTAACCTACACTTGTCTATTCGCACCCGCACATAGGTGTAAGTTCAACTCCTAAGCTACCGGCCTTAACCAAGTCCAACAGACAATCTCTTTCTTTTTGTTCAATGCATGACACAATCATTGTGACGCCCCTTTTTTTTGAAACCCAAGGGAACGTCACACCGAGTTGGTATCAGAGCCCCGGTTTATGTTTCTTTGGGTCTTGTGTTTGAGTCTGTCTTGTTTGTGCTGTGTGTTCTCAGAGTAGTATATGTAAGGGTGTACTGTTTGGTGTTCCTAGTGAGTGCAACTGACTTTTCTATGTTTTCAGTTAATTTGATCTAAGAAAGTAAGATGGCACGAGGGGAAGATATGGCAGTAGCTATTACAGTGATGCAGAGGATGGCTGAGGTCGTCGCACAGCAAACCGAGCAAGCTATCCAGCAACAAGAGAGAGTTGCACAACAATAAGAGCGAGCTGCTCAACAGCTAGAGGCCACTACTAATGCTCAGAATTTAGCAGAGTTTCGACGCCATAACCCTCCTCAATTCAAAGGGGAATTTGATCCGGACAAGGCTAGTCTGTGGATTAAGGAAATGGAGAAAGTCTTTCGAGGAATGAATTGCACCGAGGACAAGAAAAGGTCATGATTCGATTTGGGTAATCGTGGACCGACTCACGAAGTCGCCACACTTTCTCCCGATTGACATAAAATACAAACTGGAGAGATTAACTCAAATCTATATTGGAGAAATTGTTAGACTGCACGGTGTGCCTACGAGTATTGTTTCGGATAGAGATCCGAGATTTACTTCAAATCTCTGGGAGAGTTTGCAAGAAGCGTTGGGGACGAAGCTACGTTTGAGTTCTGCTTATCATCCGCAGACCGACGGTCAATCAGAAAGGACGATCCAATCTTTGGAAGATTTGCTTCAAGCCTGTACCATAGAACAAACTGGTAGTTGGGACGACATTCTACCCTTGATAGAATTCACCTACAACAACAGTTATCATTTGAGCATAGGGATGGCACCCTACGAGGCTCTGTATGGACGACGATGTCGAACACCTCTGTGTTGGTACCAAGACGGCGAGCGCCTCATTGTTTGACCAGAGATTATACAGCAGACAACTGAGAAGGTTAAGATGATTCAGGAAAAGATGAGAACGGCTCAAAGTCGGCAAAAGAGTTATGCAGACCGAAGGAGAAAACCTCTTGAGTTTGAGGAAGGCGAACATGTATTCCTGAAAGTCACACCTACGACTGGGGTAGGCCGGGCTTTAAAATCTAGAAAACTCACTCCTAAATTCCTTGGACCATACCAAATCATTCGTCGTGTAGGTCCTGTAGCGTACCAAATATCCTTACCTCCTTTCCTTTCAAACATTCATAATGTTTTCCATGTGTCACAACTCCGAAAATACCTCCCTGACCCAAGTCATGTCATAGCACCGGATGCAGTACAATTAAAAGAAAACTTAACTTATGAGACGTCTCCTGTAAGAATCGAGGATAGGAAGATAAAGCAATTAAGAGGCAAGGAGATCGCATTGGTGAAAGTAATCTGGAACGAGGTGACCGGAGATGCAACTTGGGAGCTGGAAGACAAGATGAAGGAGCAACACCCACAGTTATTCTTAGTATGCAAATTTCGAGGACGAAATTCTCTTTTTTGAAGGGGAGTATTGTAACATCCCAAAAATTCTTTATTTCATTATAAACGATCATTTTATAATATTTATGATTTTTAGGAATTTTTGTGGATTTTTCTGAAAATGATAAATATTTTAATATATTCTTCATTTTGTATGTACACTGAGCGGAGCCGTGGAAACTAGAATATTTTCCCTGAGGCTGGTAAACTTTGAACTGTCAACGTGTCAACGGGGGATCTTACTAAACCCGAGGCCAGGCACAGTTTACGAGGTTTACATTTTTTGAGGTTTTATCCATTAAATAAAATTTCGGTATCATAAAATCGTCTGATGAATAATAAAATATTATTTTCATCAATTGTAAATTTTATTCACCGAGAAAATAATTCCACAAAGTAATTAATCATCTGTCGATGTATTTAATTTGGAGACAAGCTTACTATGTACTTTATCGAGGAGCGCGCGAAGCTTCTCAAGGAAGCTTCCTCCAACCATTATTTTATCATTTCTCTCTCCTCCCAAATTTGTGCTGCACATTTGAAATTAAGGGGGTCTAATTCATTTTTCATTCTCACATTTTCCTCCTCCTGTACGCAGCACTCACTATTCACTCATCTTTCTCTCTTTTCATTTCACTCCACAGCAGCACACCATCCACCCACATTTGTATTTTTATCTTCCAAAACGTCACACTCCTAGCACCATTTCGTGTTTGGAGAACTACCATCATTGAAGAAATCATCTTCAAAGTTCTACATTCTCTTCATCTTCATTTTTCTCCACTGTTGAAGCTCAAAGGTTGGAACTTTAAGGTAAAGCTTTTAGCTTTTTCCTCATCTCCTCTCATTTTCGTAACCCACAGTCATTTTGATGACCATGGGTATCCATTTCAATACTTGATTCTGATTTTGGTAAGTTTGAATGTTCAAGGATCTCCTGGAAGCTGAAAACGTAACTTCTAACCAAAAGGAGCAACCTTTCTTTGTGCTTCTCCCAGGTACCAACTCGGTGTGACGCCCCTTTTTTTTGAAACCCAAGGGAACGTCTCACTTTCAATTACTATGCGGAAATAAAATTTATGTGAGTTAAGACCCGGTTCATTTTAATAATATATACGTTTACTCAATTGTAGTTGGTTAAGTAAATTAGCAAGTATATTTTTTTTTCTATTCATTACATTTACGTTAACGATAATCAACATCCACGGTGACGAGACATACATGGGAAATTAACATTTCATTCATATATATATATATATAATTATCAACTGTTTAGTTACAAAGCCTGGCATAACAAAAAGCAAAACTATACCGCCCCAAAGGATTTTACATACACATCCCTACGGTATCGTAATATACAAACCCTACGAGACAAAACATCGGGCCCCCAAAATAAGATACTTGGTAGCCCTCGGTAGCTACAAGTAAAGTCACCTCCTCAGTGAGGAGGAATCGAGTCAGGGTCCTCTTCAGGATCCTCTTCGGGGTCGTCCTCAGGAACTTCTTCGGGATCTTCCTCGAGATCTTCTTCGTCAGAGGAAATCATATGAATCGCAGAGTCACAGGACGGGGCCCGAGCGGTGGAACGAAAAGAGTCTTCCCGCGGAGTGAAATAGCGGTCACCCCACATCTCGCGTATCGGTAGCTGAAATTCCAGACGTAAACTAATACAGTAGGTGAAGACAGGCGACTCGTGACGCCTCCAGGCTAAAGATAACGACACATCCCCTGAATAGACGCAACGCTCTGAACCATAGTTGATGTACCAGCACTCTGGCCCTCCCAAGAAGGTCAGGCGCACATCTCCTAAAAATCTTTGTGTGCGTGGCTCCATACGCTTCTACAGTCGCTCAGTCGAGATGAGGCCAAAAACCAGGGAAGTCGGGGGCTTCCGGTTCCTTGCAGTTGCCTTCTATAGAACGTAGTATACGGACAAAACAGAAGTGGAGAGACAGAGAAGAAGTAAGACATCCTACCATCATTACCAATCATAGCATCGAGAAACTAAACGGTGCAAAACGCCCACATAGCATTTATGACAGCAATAATAGTAATAAACATTCAATAGTAATTATGATCAACCAAACAGGTTCCAGGCATTGTATACATATAGATATTTCAGAGGTACAACAGCTCCAATTATAATAACAATGCATGCCCAATGATTCATGGACTCACTATGCACACTTGCCCTCAATAACCAAAATCCTACCCCATGGAGCTAGACACAAAACGGTCGGAGGGAACGATCAGGAGGTATGTCTCGTATTCTTGGTCGCCTGTGCCCTCAAGTGCTAAAAATTCTCAATTTATCATTTTGTACAACATGGCATTTTACAAGACATTCTACACGATCTCGACATAGGACAGGCGTCTCGGTCCGGATCGTCGGTGTGTTTGCACGGCTCTGCCCCACGACAGAGAGCTACTAGCTGCCCATTGTGAGGTACCCGCACCCTGACGCCCCCAAGGTCAACAAGTAACCTACACTTGTCTATTCGCACTCGCACAAAGGTGTAAGTTCAACTCCTAGGCTACCGGCCTTAACCAAGTCCAACGGACAATCTCTTTCTTTTTGTTCAATGCATGACACAATCATACTCCTCATGACCAACTAGGCCCATCATGCTTCACATGCATGTCATATCATTTATCACAAGATCTGATCCCATTCACGGGTATACAACAATCCAATAGTACATTTTAAGGACATTCACAATTTCCATTTCATAGTCATGATAAAATTCAATCATTAAATTCATTATGTGCCTCAAAAGCTCACCTATACTCAAGTTCTTCCCTATTTATGAATCCCTACTTAATCTCTAATCATCCAATCATTTATGATTTATGTACTTTTATTAATCCAAGGGTTTTGAATCCAGGAAGATACATGGCCAGAATCACCAACAACATCACAGATTTAATTGCTAGGTATGGGGTGATAAACCATGGTTGTGAATTCGACGGATACTATGCATTTAGTGGAAAATTGAGGCTGTCATTCGACGAAGACTAACATGGCATAAGGATGAAAAATGGGAGAACATTTTATAACAAGATTGGATAAGAACCAATTTCTGTCGGATGGGGGTTTTGTCGAACAGAGGTCAGAACTGTCGAATTCTTTCCAGAAGGTCAGCAGAAGTCCAATTCGACGGATGTGGGTGTCGACGTTGGAGAAATCTCCTAAGTATTGAACCGACGAAAACACTGTGGTCAGAACTCTAATTCGACGGGTCTTGACGTTCTACTCGACGAATATTAACTTTGGGTAGCTTCTGATAAATGGACAGAAGATCCACTCGACAGGTATGTCTCAATGGTTATTGGCATTCTAACTCGACGAACATTAACTTTGGGAAGCTTCTGATAAATGGACAGAAGATCCACTCGACAGGTATGTCTCAATGGTTATTGACATTCTAACTCGACGAACATTAACTTTGGGAAGCTTCTGATAAATGGACAGAAGATCCACTCGACAAGTATGTCTCAAAGGTTATTGGCATTCTAACTCGATGAATATTTCACTCGACGGATGTGGTCATTCAAATTCGACGAACTTTGCATTGGAGGAGTTTCTCTCCTAAGTGGTCAACGTAATACCCTAGAAAATCATGTTAGGCTTATGGTTACAGAGGTAGCGTAATACTTACTTAACATGTCTGTGAAGTTTTGTGACTTTCTGAGCACGTTTAGGCACTTTGCTGTAACGCTAAGTGAGAAATATAGCTGTTATTTGCTCTGAAAATGGCTTAAACTGCTTAGTTAGTGGAAATAACTATTGAGAGTTTGTTTCCAAGTCATAAATGTGGAAACTGTACTACAGTTAAAATTTGAGAACAATAGGAGTCAGTTTGGTATTTTTAGGCATACTGGTAGTGCTTTTAATGCCGGATTGATCCCACAGATATGGAAAAATAGAATAAAAGTAAAACAACAATTTAGATGAATCCTAATATTTATTCTAAAGTTGTTGGAAGCTGAAAAACTTGAATTAGCATAATTCGAGTGTCCTTAGCAGATATAAGTTTCAGTGTAGAAACTTAAGTTAATCTTTTCCCTTAATTCCCTCCATGTCCCACCCCCCTATTTATAAGTTCTCTCTCGGCGGAATGAAGAAAAATAGAGAAGGAAAGAAAAGAAAAAGAAAGGAGAAGAGAGAAAGGGGAAAACGAAGGGGGAAGAAGAAGGACCCAAGCAAGAAGATCCAAAATCAAGCTCAAGGCTTCAAGATCAAGAGTCTTCAAGAGGTAGGGGATTTCTATTCATCTATTCCTTTGATTCATCTTGAATGAACATAGGTTTTATGAATGGAAATAGGGGTTTGAGTAGTCAAATCCATGTTTTTGGATTGGTTCTTGATTTCAAGGACTAAGTTAGTATGTTTTTAGCTTATTGAGAATAAAATAGATGGATTTATCCATAGATTGGAGCTAGTTGGTTCTTGAGTTTGAACCTAGGTCATGAACAACTAAGAGAGTGATTTTTGGGTTTGATTCAAATCAAGAGGTTTAAGTTAGTGATTAATGGTTCCTAAGTGTTAATGAACTAGTTAGGAACTTAAAATCACATAGAATTGATCTTGAATGATTGAAATTGAGAATTGTTTCAAAGGAACCATTTTCGGATTCTGCAGAATTCTGCAGAATCCAGTGAGCAGTCAGCGATGTTTGCTGCATAACTCGAGCTACCGATATCGGAATGACCTGATTATAGAGCCATTTGAAAGCTAAGACATAAGGCTTCATGTAGTAAAAATTTCAGAATTTTGGAGCAAGCCAATCAATACCAGTTTCTGTTTGAATCCACGGCAGATTTTGAAGAAAAAGGCATTCTGGCAGTCAGTAAACCAGATTGCATAATTTCTTGGTCCGATGTCGTATGGACATGAAACTGGTTCCATTTGAAAGCTAAGACATGAGGCTTCATGTGGTAAAAATTTCAGAATTTTCTCACATGTAGTTTGTTCCCAGTTTCAATTTAAAGTTAGGTCAGAAATGGGTACAACAGAGAATGCTCTGTTTTGGCCTCTGCAAAATGTTGCGTAACTTTGGCTACACTTAACCAAATGAAGCAAGGTTTATGGCATTGGAAAGATATGACAAAGAGCTATGTACTCATAAAATTTCAGAATTTTAGAGGTTATGATGCATGTTTGGTGCAAAATCTTGAAAAACATCCTTTTTAGGGTGCCTAGAGAAGATTTCATCAGAATTTCTATTTTGATGTTTTGAGGTTTCTAATTGCTAGGATCATTTGTTTATGCCTAGTAGAGTATGTTGAAACTCTAATAGGAGTAATTTAAGAAGTGAGGATGTATTAAGTCAAGTTGACTTGAAATGCTAATTATGAGAGGTAATTATACATGGCTATAAATGCATGTTTGGTGTTGTGATGATTTATGTGAAAGTGAGGTTGTACAAGAGTTACAATATGTTCATGGATCTTGGGGAAGTTATAGAATCACTTGGAAGTGATTTTGAGTGAGTGTAAGATCACTTGTTCCTAATGGAACAGTGATGGAATAGTGATCATTTCTGCAAACTTATGCAGAATCGTTTCTAGTTTGAGAGTGCCCAGGCGCTGAGTTTATGGGCGTCTAAGCGCCCAATGACTAGGAAGAACTTGTTATATGTGAAGAGCGCCTAAGCACTGTATGGCTGGCCATCTAGGCGTCCAGTTCACAGAAATATTAGGTTACGCGTGTAGCGCGCCTAAGCGTGCAGAATCTGAGCGCCTGAGCGCCCAGTGCAGAATAGAACAAAACAGAGCCTTGTTTTGGGAAATGGAAGGGGATCTTGGTGTAATGGTTCCTAAAGAGTGTTGAGACACTAGTAAGAGTATTTAATGAAGTGAGAACATGATGAATCATATTGATTCGTAATGCTAGTGGTGAATCAAATGGATTCGTAATGCTATTTACGTGAGATGATTAGGCATGACTATATACATATAATTTGTATTATGAGGAATCGAGGAAATGAGTTTCCCTAAGTGTGAGAATTATTCATGTTTGCTCTTTTAAGAGTATTGAAATACTTTTATAAGTATTTGATGAAGTGTTGAGAATTGAACCTGAAATGGTAAATTAATTGTGAAAACTAGTTATGTGAAGTAATTAGTAATTAGATTGCATGAGATGTTGTGAAACCTATTGAGGTTTGTAATGCTAATTATGAGAAGTTAATTAGACATGATGATAAGTGAAACCTATTGAGGTTTGTAATGCTAATTATGAGAAGTGAATTAGATATGATGATATACTTAACGGTATGATTTTGCCTTTTTGAAAGGTGTAAGCCCCGTGAAAGTGGGTGTTCTATATCAGGTAAGGCACATGGTAACCTTCCTAATATAGTGAAATTCTTAAGGATGGACTTCCTTGTTCATTATCGATAACCTTGTAGTTGATGAAACTTCAATACTCGGGGGGGATGAGATATCCTCTGGAATAATGATGTATGCTGGATGAGACTTCCAGTACTTGTTCAAGGTTGTGGATGAAACTATGGACTTCCATTACTTTGTTCAAGTTTCATGCATTCATGACATTGCCATGGGATTGGAGTCTTGGATGTGGTATCATGCATTATTCACCTTCATACTTAGGAAATTGCATAGACATAATCATTAGTCATAATTAAGCATAACATGGCAATTGTATGGGCGGTTGCTATCATGACATTTTCATGCATTGCAATTGTATGGGCGATTGCGTGTTGTTGAAATGAGGAGTTGTTGCTTCCATGATTGAAGTGTCAAGTTGATAATTGTGATATTATCGATTGTACATATATGTATATATCTTTGGTATTGGAATACTTCTATCGAGATATGTTTTCTCACCCCGATTGTATTGCCATGTAAATCCAGTGCGAGCTCTTCGAAAGGGAAGAAGAAGATGTATGAAGACTAGCATAGTATAGATGCTGTTTTGAGCTGAGCTTATATATGTTTTATATTTGTTTAGTTGTTTTAAGTTATGTATAACAGTATGCCTTGAGGCTGTAATGTATATATATAACTTTTGCTATCGTGGCTTTTCATATTTATTCATTATGTATGAACGATATGGGTTAGATGTTGGTAAATGTTAGTAGTAGCAGGCCAGTATTGAGTTATTCATTTATATGACGATATATTTGGGTAGCAAATATTGGGCTGTTACAGTCAGGAGTTCATACTCGAGGGATATTCGACAGGCATGGCCAGGGGTTCATACTCGACAGGTTTTGACTTTCTTGGTGATCATGACATCACATTCGACGGGTTTGGCCAGAAGTTCATACTCGACAGATTTTGATAATGCACTAAATGATCAGAAATCAAATTCGACGGGCATCACATTCGACGGGTTTGGCCAGGGGTTCCTACACGACAGGTTTTGACATTGCACTAAATGACCAGGAATCAAATTCGACGGGCATCACATTCGATGGGTTTGGCTAGGGGTTCCTACACGACAGGTTTTGTCATTGCACTAAATGACCAGGAATCAAATTCGACGGGCATCACATTCGACGGGTTTGGCCAGGGGTTCCTACACGACAGGTTTTGATATTTCACTAAATGACCAGGAATCAAATTCGACGAGCATCACATTCGACGGGTTTGGCCAGGGGTTCATACACGACAGGTTTTGACATTTCACTTAATGATCAGAAATCAAGTCATTACCACTTCTCACCAATAATCCCAAAATTTTAGTCTCAAGGCGTGGCCATCCGAGAGCCAGCCCGACAGCGTTCCTTTTAGATTATACGTTCCAGACATATATATCAAATCACACAATAATCAAATGGCATATACAAATACATCACCAGCAGCATTCAAACAGAGATGAATCATAGTGCCAATCACAAACAACGTCCCTAAATGCTAAAAAAGGTTGAGGAGGAGTGTCTCCCTCTTACTTGGGAGAAGCACAAAGAAAGGTTGCTCCTTTTGGTCAGAAGTTACGTTTTCAGCTTCCAGGAGATCCTTGAACATTCAAACTTACCAAAATCAGAATCAAGTATTGAAATGGATACCCATGGTCATCAAAATGACTGTGGGTTACGAAAATGAGAGGAGATGAGGAAAAAGCTAAAAGCTTTACCTTAAAGTTCCAACCTTTAAGCTTCAACAGTGGAGAAAAATGAAGATGAAGAGAATGTAGAACTTTGAAGATGATTTCCTCAATGATGGTGGTTCTCCAAACACGAAATGGTGCTAGGAGTGTGACGTTTTGGAAGATAAAAATACAAATGTGGGTGGATGGTGTGTCACCGTGAAGTGAAGTGAAATGAAAAGAGAGAAAGATGAGTGAATAGTGAGTGCTACGTACGTGGAGGAGGAAAAAATGTGAGAATGAAAAATGAATTAGACCCCTTAATTTCAAACGTGCAAAGATAAATTTGGGAGGAGAGAGAAATGATAAAATAATGGTTGGAGGAAGCTTCCTTGAGAAGCTTCGCGCTCCCTCGATAAAGTACATAGTAAGCTTGTCTCCAAATTAAATACATTTGACAGATGATTAATTACACTTTGAATTATTTTCTCAAGTGAATAAAATTTACAATTGATGAAAATAATATTTTATTATTCATCGATGATTTTATGATACCGAAATTTTATTTAACAGATAAAACCTCAAAAATGTAAACCTCAGAACTCGTACTGACTTGCCGGGTTTAATAAGATCTCCGTTGACACGTTGACAGTTCAAAGTTTACCAAATTTCTAGGGAAAATATTCTAGTTTCCCCCTCATTCATGTACACGTAAAATGAAAAATATATTAAAATATTCATCATTTTCAAAAAAATCCACAAAAATTCCTAAAAATCATAAATATTATAAAATGATCGTTTATAATGAAATAAAGAATTTTTGGGATGTTACAATCATACTCTTCATGACCAACTAGGTCCATCATGCTTCAAATGCATGTCATATCATTTATCATCAATATCTGATCCCATTCACGGGTCCACAACAATCCAATAGTACATTTTAAGGATATCCACAATTTCCATTCATAGTCATGATAACAGTCAACCATTAAATTCATTATGTGCCTCAAAAGCTCACCCATACTCATGTTCTTCCCTGTTTATGAATCCCTACTTAATCTCTAGTCATCCAATCATTTATGATTTATGTACTTTTATTAGTCCAAGGGTTTTGAATCCAGGAAGATACATGGCTAGAATCACCAACAACGTCACAGATTTAATTGCTAGGTATTGAGTGATAAATCCTAGTTGTGAATTCGACGGAGACTATGCATTTAGTGGAAAATTGAGGTTGCCATTCGACGAAGACTAACATGGCAGAAGGATGAAAAATGGGAGAACATTTTATAACAAGATTGGATAAAAAAAACCAATTTCTGTCGGATGGAGGTTCTATCGAACAGAGATCAAAACTGTCGAATTTTTCCAGAAGGTCAGCAGAAGTCCAATTTCGACGGATGTGGGTGTCGACGTTGGAGAAATCTCCCAAGTGTCGAACTGACGAAAACACTGGTCAGAACTCTAATTCGACGGATCTTGACGTTCTACTCGATGAATATTAACTTTGGGAAGCTTCTGATAAATGGACAGAAGATCCACTCGACAGGTATGTCTCTCAATGGGTATTGGCATTCTAACTCGACGAACATTAACTTTGGGAAGCTTCTGATAAATGGACAGAAGATCCACTCGACAGGTATGTCTCTCAATGGGTATTGGCATTCTAACTCGATGAATATTTCACTCGACGGATGTAGTCATTCAAATTCGACGGATTTTGCATTGGAGGAGTTTCTCTCCTAAGTGGTCAGGAGTTCATACTCGACGGTTTTTGATATTGCACTAATGACCAGGAATCAAATTCGGCGGGCATGGCCAGGGGTTCATACTCGACAGGTTTTGACTTTACTAAGTGATCAAGACATCACATTCGACGGGTTTGGCCAGAAGTTCATACTCGACGAATTTTAACTTTACTGAGTAATCAAGACATCACATTCGACGGGTTTGGCCAGGGGTTCCTACACGACAGGTTTTGACTTTACTAAGTGATCATGACATCACATTCGACGGGTTTGGCCAGAAGTTCCTACTCGACGGATTTTAACTTTACTAAGTAATCAAGACATCACATTCGACGGGTTTGGCCAGGGGTTCCTACTCGACGGATTTTAACTTTACTAAGTAATCAAGACATCACATTCGACGGGTTTGGCCAGGGGTTCCTACACGACAGATTTTAACTTTACTAAGTAATCAAGACATCACATTCGACGGGTTTGGCCAGGGGTTCCTACACGACAGGTTTTGACTTTACACTTAATGGTCAGAAACCCAAGTCATTACCACTTCTCACCAATAATCCCCAAAATTTTAGTCTCAAGGCGTGGCCATCCGAGAGCCAGCCCGACAGCGTTCCTTTTAGATTATACATTCCAGACATATATATCAAAGCACACAAACAATCAAATAACATATATATATATATACATCACCAGCAGCATACAAACAGAGATGAATCACAGTACCAATCACAAACAACGTCCCTAAATGCTAAAAGAGGTTGAGGAGGAGTGTCTTCCTCTTACCTTGGAGAAGCACAAAGAAAGGTGGCTCCTTTTTGGTCAGGATTTCGTTTCCAGCTTCCAGAATTCCTTAAAGATTTAAACTTGCAAGAATCGAATCCTAATATTGAAATGGATACCCATTGTCATCAAAATGACAATGGTTTACGAAAAAGAGAAGAGAGGGAGAAAAAGCTAAGAGCTTTACCTTAAAGCTCCAACCTTTAAGCTTCAAAGACGTAGGAGAATGAAGATGGAGGAAATGGCAGAACCTTGAAACTGATTTCCTCAATGATGGTGGTTCTCCAATCACGAAATGGTGCTAAGATTGGGACGGTTTGAAGAATAAAATGGAGGTGTGGGTAGTGTTGCTGCTGTAGGGTGAAAGAGAAGAGAGAAGATGAGTGAATAGTAGTAGCGTATTTGGAGGAGAGGAAATGTGAGAAAAGGAAATGAATTAGACTCCCCCTTAATTTCAAACGTGCAGCACAAATTTGGGAGGAGAGAGAAATGATAAAAATAATGGTTGGAGGAAGCTTCCTTGAGAAGCTTCGCGCGCTCCTCGATAAAGTACATAGTAAGCTTGTCTCCAAATTAAATACATCTGACAGATGATTAATTACACTGTGGAATTATTTTCTCAGTGAATAAAATTTACAATTGATGAAAATAATATTTTATTATTCATCAGATGATTTTATGATACCGAAATTTTATTTAACAGATAAAACCTCAAAAAAAAAATGTAAACCTCGCAACTGTGCCCGGCTTCGGGTTTAGTAAGATCCCCCGTTAACACGTTGATAGTTCAAAGTTTACCAGCCTCAGGGAAAATATTCTAGTTTCCCCGGCTCTGCTCAGTGTACACACAAAACGAAGAATATATTAAAATATTCATCATTTTCAAAAAAATCCACAAAAATTCCTAAAAATCATAAATATTATAAAATGATCGTTTATAATGAAATAAAGAATTTTCGGGATGTTACACTATGCAGACGATATGATACTAATCACACTAGAGTATGGTAGTAAGCTCCCTAGTACTGCCTAATGGATAATGGAAACTCTAAGTGTACATTAATGTTTAGAGTAAAATAAGGGTTCCCATGATAAAGCCTACATAGAATAATATTCAAGTCTCCTATATAGTAAATACACTCTCTATCTAGATCAACGTGCTACGCTTCCGGTCCTCCACGAAATTGTAGTCTCATATATCATAGGAAACTGGGCATTGCCATCTTTCTCAGAATTCAACTTCCTCCACAGGAATCTGCTCCTCTCCACATTCTTTTTCAAGTCCTTGATTAATGTCTTTACAAATATAAATACCATACAAAATAGGCATACAAAGAGGTGAGATCACCTATGCAAATACCAGTACGGTAGCATGGAGATAAACACATGCAATATATCATACAAATACACCCCACCATAATTACAATCATGCCATCAACATTATTTATCATCATAATATATATAATAAATAATAATTTCAATCATGCCCTCAATATTTCTAAATATTCAACAATTCAAATATCACATCGGTATCAACACTCAATAATTATGCATATGCACATAGACTCAATTTTCTACTCCATGGAGCTAAAACTCAGGTCGGAGAGAGTGATCGAAAAGAACTATTTGTACCAACATACCTCAAACCACGTGCTATAATTTGCACATCTAGCATATACACGACAGTCTTTATCAGATCTTGATTAAGAATAGTGTCTTGGGTCAGGATCATTTGTGTGTTGCATCGGTCAAACCTATGGTACAGAAGAGCTACCAACTGCCTATTGTAGGCAACTCACACCCCAATGCCCCGAAGGTCAACAAGTGACTTACACTGCGCATATCACTCCCACTCAAGAGGTGTATTCTCTCCTAGGCAATTAGCCTTATACAGTCCATCAGTCCTTTCCAATGCATGTACAATGCATCATACTTAATTCAAGTTTATCATCTCATATTCATGATTCACACTTTAGTTCCACAGTATCTTCACTGTATTTTCATCACGTATTCATATTTTTGTATTTTCTCAATCGCGCAATTATTTTATCGCATTTTCAAATCATGTGTTGATTTTTCAACGTACTCTCAATTGTGTAAAATATTTCTGACATGTTTTAACTCAAAAATTTGAATTTTCTCATTTAATACCAAAAATTAACTATTTTTGATATTTGCATAATAGTTCCTCTATAATATAATATTTACGTTATAGTCCTTATTTAAATAATATTTTCATAATAGTCCCTCATAAAATAATATTTACAAGATAGTCCCTCTTGTAAATAATAATTACAATATAGTCCCTCTAAAAATAATAATTTTAATATAACCTTTTGTAAAAATAATAATTATAATATAGCCCCTCTAAAATTCAGTGTTTCTATTATTTCCCAAAAAATGGTAATTCTTTGCTTTACTTAAGATATTATATCTCAAATTTTCCTAACGCGCTTCAAAACTCATCAGGTGAGCTATACGTTAGAAAACTTCAAGTATTGACATCTATTTTATTTAATTACATCACTTTGTTTTCTAAAAAGTATTTTGCTTGTTACTAAATCCAAACTCTTTCAAAAATGCTTTCCTTCTCAATTAAACCTTTAAATCTACACTTAATAAAACAATTTAGTTCTACATTATGAAAAATGGCATGTTGGCCAAATTTTCATTCATGCTTCAAAATTCATTGTAATTTATTTTCTAACACTCTAAATCCTTGTAAAATCTCTTAATTAATTTTATTGTCATAGAACCTTTAATCCTCAATTTAAAACCATAATTTTAGGACTCTTTGTGCCTTTGAACATAGTGAGGCCGTGTGCCTCTAAACTCTTTGGAGCTCTCATGTGATTTTTCCAACATGTTGTTCATATCCTAAATTACACATACATTTGCATGCTTCCAAAATTATACATAGAAGCATATTATTAAAGCTATAATCATTCTATCACACATGCAACCATAAATACAAAATTATAAACACCACAATCACAAACAAAGAAGCATCAAACAACAAGTGAATAAACCCTTATGGGTTTTTCACCACACAAAACCATCTCCTCACCACCAATACTTAGTTGGTGAGGTAAATCTCCCTCTTACCTTAAGGAAGACAAGATCTTCAAGCTCCCCCCATCTCATGATTTCGTATAAACTAAACAAAAACCCTAAAAATTCTTAAATAATTACCAAAGTCATAATCAAGGCTTAATAACAAAGAGCCATGGAACAATCATGGTCTAACAAATTAAAAACTCAACTTAAAACCAAAGAATCAAAAGTTTACCTTTAGGGAAGTAACCCAAAGCTTGAATTTTGAGAAACTTGGAGTAGGACTTTGACAAAACTTTCTAAATGAAAAGTGTTTACAATATGGTTTAAGTTTAGAAAGTGTAGAGAAGAAAAATTATAGAAGATTGGAAGTGGCTTTGGTAGCCTTGGCTGAAACCTCCAAGGAAGAAAAGAAAGGGAAAAGTTCTTGGTCTTCTTGATAATTTGGAGAGAAAAGATGATGTCTTTGCTTTAGGTGAGAGAAAATGAAAATTGAGAGTGAATGAGAGAGGTGCAGCCGTGTGAGTAGTGTAGGGAAATTTAGGAGATAAACTTGAAAATAAAATATCACACTTTGTGTTCACATGCAAAGGCACATGGCTTGGTCATCAAAGTGCCATGCAATGGTCACAAAAGACCATTCAAGAAGGCTTGAGAAGCCTCTTGGCCGTGTGGCCCTATAGATAAAGGCAACTTAGTTTGTTTTTAATTTTATTCTAGTTACTCTTTAATCAAATAACAACTGACTAGATTAAGTTTTCTAGTTACTTGATTAACTATCTAGTTACATAGCTAACTAGTTAAATAGGTCATTGTATATGTCAAGATTAGTCATGGCTTCTAGATGAAATTAAGATATTTGGTTAGTAACTAGATCCTAACTAATTAGTAACTAGGTTAGTTCATTTAGTTTCTTAATTAGGCAATTTAGGCAACTAAATTAGGTTTATTCAATTACTTTGTAACTAGTCAAACATTTCAACTTAGACTATTTCTTATTAGTTAGAAAAGTCCAATCATCATTTTTGACTTGTTTCTATTGGTTCATATTAAATTAGGTTACAAAAAATATTCTAAATACAAATTTTGTTAATTAAAATATATCAGGTCCAATAATTTATTGCAGAAGCTGCTATAAATAAAACAGCAGATTATTTTTTGTGAAATATTTTTATTTCATAGATAATTTCTGAAATTAAAAGATTCTTTTCTGTGTCTTTCAAATTCAAGTTTAGTAAGATCCCTCGTCTCCGAATAAATCAAATAAGATTTTCCCCGGCCCAAAAATTATTATTTTCCTGACTCGGAGCAAATCTCACACAACGATCAAAAACAGTCTCAAAATAGTCAAATTAATTTTATAACACACAAAAAACACAAAACAGTAAAATTCAGTCATTATTGTAACATAGCCAAAATTTGGGGTGTTACAACCCTCCCCCTCTAAAAAGAAGTTTCGTCCTCGAAACTTGATTTCACACTCTCAAAATAAATATGGATATTGCTCTTTTATTTTATCTTCCGACTCCCATGTAGCTTCACCGCTTACATCATTCCAAACCACTTTAACTAATGCAATTTTCTTACCTCGAAGTTGGTTTGTCATTCGATCCTCAATCTTTACTAGAAACGTTTCATAGGTTAAATTTTCCTTCAGTTGCACAGTGTCTAGTTCGATAACATGAGTAGGATCAGAAATATACTTCCGTAGTTGTGATACGTGAAATACATTGTGAAGATTTGATAGTACAAGTGGTAATTCTATCTAATAAGCTACCGGACCTACCCGATGGAGTATCTGATATGACTCGATAAACTTTGGAGTGAGTTTCCTTGACTTAATCACTTGTCTAACTCCAGTCATAGGTGTCAAACGTAGAAACACATGGTCACCTTCTTCAAACTCAAGCGGTCTTCATCTTTTGTCAGCATAACTCTTTTGCCGAGTTTGAGTTGTCCTCATCTTGTCTTGAATAATCTTCACTTTCTCAGTTGTCTGTTGTATAAATTCTGGCCTTACTACAGCACTTTCACCATCATGATACCAACATAACGGCGTTCTACATCATCTCCTATACAATGCCTCACAGGGTGCCATCCCTATGCTCGAATGAAAACTATTGTTGCATGTAAACTTTATCAATTACAAAAATCCATCCCAACAACCAGTTTGTTCAAGAACACAAGCTCTCAACAAGTCCTCTAATGACTGAATAGTCCTTTCTAACTGACCATCTGTTTGTGGATGGTAAGCAGAACTTAGACGTAGCTTTGTTCCCATCGCTTCTTGCAAACTAATCCAAAACCTCGATGTAAATCGCGGATCTCGATCAGAAATAATACTAGATGATACACCATAAAGTTTAACAATTTCATTGATGTACACTTGAGCTAACTATTCTATTGAGTACTTAATATTAATCGGTAAAAAGTACGCCGACTTTGTGAGCCGAACAACAATTACCCAGATAGAATTGTGACCTTTCTGAGTCTTTGGTAGTCCTGTTACGAAATCCAATGCTATGTCATCCCATTTCCATTTAGGAATAGGCAAAAGTTGCAATATTCCTGATGGTCTTTGGTGTTCCACCTTAGCCTTCTGACAAACTAAACAGGATGATACATATTCAGCGATATCCCTCTTCATTCCTTGCCACCAATATAGCTGTTTCAGGTCTTGATACATCTTTGTGGCTCCTGGAAGTATACTGAACTTACTTCTTTGAGCTTCATCCAAAATCAATTTCCTAAGTTCTGGATCGTTTGACACACAAACTCTTCCTTTAAACTTTAGGATTCCATCAACACCTTCGCTAAATTCCAATACTGCTCCTTGACTCCTTGCTTCCTTTGCTTCTTGCAAATACTAGTCACTATTTTGTCCTACTCGTATTCTATCCATTAAATCATTTGAAATAGTGATCATGTTTAAACACATCTTCCCTAGTGTCAATTTCACAGACAAACGCATATCCCAAAATTCTTCTATCAGTTCCTTCTCCTTAATCATCATAACAGAAGCATTAAGCATTTTCCTACTTAAAGCATCCGCTACAACATTCACCTTTCCGGGATGATACTGTAACTGAAAGTCATAGTCCTTCAGAAACTCTAGCCAACTCCTTTGTCTTATGTTCAACTCTTTTTGGTTAAATAGATACTTCAAACTTTTATGATCACTAAAAATAGTAAACGTTGCCCCATAAAGAAAATGTCTCTACACTTTCGATGCAAACACTGTAGCTGCCAACTCCAAATCATGAGTCAGATAATTCCTCTCATGCACTTTCAACTGCCTCGATGCATACGCTACAACCTTACGATTTTGCATAAGTACATAACTCAACCCTTGGTACGAAGCATCATAATATACTTCAAAAGGTTTGTTCAGATCAGGTAGAATCAAAATCAGTGAAGTAATCAGTCATCTTTTCAACTCCTGGAAACTTCCTTCGCATGCATCAATCCATACGAACGGTTAATTCTTTCGTGTAAGTTGGGTAAAAGGTCCTGCTATCTTCGAAAACCCCTCAATAAATCATCAATAATAACTGGCTAATCTGATAAAACTACTGATCTCTGATACAGTCTTTAGTCTTTCCCATTCAACAATTGTTTCCACTTTTGAAGCATCAACTTCAATTCCTTCCTCTGATATAACATGTCCCAAAAATTGAACTTCACTTAACCAAATTCACATTTGAACAACTTGGCATACAACTTATTCTCCTTTAGAATCTGGAGAACCACTCTGAGATGCTCAGCATGTTCCTTCTAACTTCGAGAATAAATCAAAATGTCATCAATAAAGACAATGACAAACTTATCCAAGTATGAACGGAAAACCCTGTTCCTAAAGTCCATAAATATGGCAGGTGCATTAGTCATCCCAAACGGCATCACTTGATACTCATAATGCCCATAACGTGTCTGAAACGCAGTTTTGGGAATATCCTCCGCTTTCACACGTATCTGGTGATAACCAAAACGTAAGTCAATTTTGGAAAATATCGCGGCTCCTCGCAATTGGTCTATTAGATCATCAATTCTTGGAAGCGGATATTTATTCTTAATCGTAATCTTGTTCAATTGTTGGTAGTCTACACATAGACGAGAAGTCTCATCCTTCTTCTTTACCAATTCTAGAGCTCCCCATGGTGATACACTTAGTATCACAAATTGCTTTTCCAATAAATCCTCCAGCCGTTTCTTCAACTTTGCCAACTCTACTGCATCATCCTGTAAGGCGCCATAGATATAGGTCCAGCTCCGGGTACTAAATCAATAGAAAACTCAACTTCTCTTTCCGGTGGTAGTCCATGTATATCTTCAGGAAATACCTCAGGGAATTCATTAACTACGAAAATATCCTTCAAAACATCTTCACACTGAACCTCCAAAGAAGATATCAACAAGTACCCTTGATCTCCTTCCTTCAAATAAGCTTCTACTTGAGTAGCCATTAGGAATCTAGAATCCTTAACCTTAGGAAAAACTAACGTCCTACTGGAATAGTCTATCAGGATATGGTTAGAAGATAACCAATCCATTCCTAAGATTACATTAATCTTGGAAAGAGGCAAACAAATCAAATCTACATAAAAGATTCTATCCCTAACACATACAGGGCAATTCAAACATACTTTTGTAGTTATCACAGGCTTATCAGTAGGAGTAGCAACACTCAAATCATAAGGCAATGTAGTCACAGTCAATCCCAAACGCTCCACACAATCACATGAAATGAAAGAATGTGTTGCTCCCGAATCATATAACACTGTTAAAGGATTACCTTCGATGGCACACTCCTCCATAATCAAGTCCTCAGATTTAACAGCTTCTTCTCCGTTCATGGTATACACATGACCACCCGCCTGTGGTCTCGCAGTATGAACACTTCCCACTGATGGTTTCGCCTTCAACTGATCACATTCTCTAGAAAAATATCCAAGCTTTCCACATCTATAACAGATCACTCCTTTATGTTAACAATCTTTGGTGAGATGATTCTTCCTACACTTGAAGCATTTAAGTGTAGAAGTTCCAGCTTGACTCGCCTTACTGCCAATAGAACTTCCTCCAAAAGATTATTGTCAGGTTTGACCTCCTACTAGTTTGGTATACGGCTTCTGCTGATAACGGTTGCCATCGCTACCCTTTCCTCTTTGGAACCATGTAGGTCCAAAGTTCCTATTCCTTACCTCACGTTGTTGATCAATTTCTTCAACCTTTTGGCACTTGTCCAATAATGCTGGGAATTGGTCAATATCCACGGTTGCCGTAGCTCGCTTAATGTCAAGTCTTAATGCCTCTTCAAATTTCCTACTCTTCCATTCCTCATCTGGGTGCATTTGAAAATACCTCAAAAACTTAGACAAGCTTTCGAATTTTGCAGCATATTCAATTCCGAACATCACCCCTTGCTTCAAACTAAGGAATTCCATTTCCTTAGCATGAGGAACACTAGCCAGAAAATACTTTCCCATAAATTTCTGCTTAAAGAGCTGCCACATCACAACTCTTCCCTCAGCTTGAATCAATCTTCGAGCTCCTGCCCACCAAGCTTCTCCATCTCCTACTAACACAAATGTTGCAAAAGAAAGCTTCCGCTCATCAGTACAACCTATACCATCAAATATCTTTCCTAGTTCTTTGATCCACATATCAGCTTTCTTTGGGTCAAATTCTCCATGAAACTTTAGTGGATTGTTTTTACGAAATTTTGACAAACTGTGAGCATCCTCAATTGCACTATGGTTTTGCTGCACAAAAACTTCAGCCATCCATTGCATTGCTACTACATCTGCAGCCATGTTTTGCTTATCTTTGCCAACATCTCCAAATCCTGCTCTAGTATTCACATATCCTCTTCCTCATCCGACCATTACGTTTTCTCAAATCAGACTGAACAACACAAAGAAGAGTGGAAGTCAATCTTCAAACAATATTGTTTTCTTTCAGAAAACAAACACAGAGAATCACACAACTTAAATAAGACAGACCTAGCCACAAACCCAAAAAGATTTTAACTTGGGCTTTGATACCAACTAAAGTAACACCCACCGTAGGGTATCACATTTATGTTACTTAATTACCAAATTACCACTTTATAATAATATATGCTTTGTAGTGTAAATACGAGCTATAAAATTTCTTATTATTAATAAGATAAACTTAGCGAAAAATAAAATATTACAACATCATCACAAATAATTTACATCATATATACACAAGTCTTAGTATAATCATACTTAAATATTTATAGACCAGGTTCTTAAAGTATTTGAAAATTATTTAAAACTGGCACACTGCCCAAGTATTACTAAACAGTAGAACCCTCAGACGGGTCCTCCTCAGATTCCTCAGCAGATAGGAATCCGAACTCACGTGAAGTCCTACGAACAGGTGTCCGCCCAGACGACACGATACTAATTGCACCAAGAGTACGGTAGTAAGCTCCCCAGTACTGCCTAATGGATAATGAAAACTCTAAGTGTACATTAATGTTTACACTAAAATAAGGGTTCCCTTGATAAAGGCTACTTAGAATAATATTCAAGTCTCTTATATAGTAAATACACTATCTATCTAGATCAACGTGCCACGCTTCCAGTCCTCCACGAAATTGAAATCTCATATATGCTAGGAAATTGGGTATCGCCATCTTTCTCAGAATTCAACTTCCTCCCCAGGAATCTGCTCCTTTGCACCTTCTTGTGCAAGTCCTTGATCAACGTCTTTACAAATATAAATACCGTACAAAATAGGCATACAAAGAGGTGAGATCACCTACGCCAATACCAGTATGGTAGAATAGAGATAAACATATATAATATATCATACAAATACATCCTACTATAATTACAAGCATGCCATCAGCATTATTTATCATCACAATATATATAATAAACAATAATTACAATCATGCCCTCAATATTTCCAAATATTCAATAATTCAAATATCACATCGGTATTAACACTCAATAATTATGCATATGCACGTAGACTCAATTTCCTACTCCATAGAGCTAAAACTCAGGTTGGAGAGAGTGATCAAAAAGAACTGTCTGTACCAACATGCTTCAGACCACGTGCTATAATTTGTACATCTAGCATATACACGACAGTCTTTATTAGATCTTGATTAAGAATAGTGTCTTGGGTCAGGATCATTAGTGTGTTGCATTGGTCAAACCTACGGTACAAAGACCTACCAACTGCCCATTGTAAGCAACCCGCACCCCAATGCCCCCAAGGTCAACAAGTGACTTACACTACGCATATCGCACCCACTCAAGAGGTGTATTCTCTCCTAGGCAATTAGCCTCATACAGTCTATCGGACATTTCTAATGCATGTACAATGCACTATACTCAATTCAAGTTTATAATCTCATATTCAGGATTCACACTTTGGTTCCACATTATCTTCACTGTATTTTCATCGCGTATTCATATTTTCATATTTTATCAATCGCGCAATAATTTTGTCACATTTTCAAATCATGTATTGATTTTTCAACGTACTCTCAATTGCGTAAAATATTTCTGACATGTTTTAACTCAAAAATATGATTTTTCTCATTTAATACCAAAAATTGACTCTATTTTTTATATTTGCATAATAGTCCCTCTATAACATAATATTTACGTTATAGTCCTTGTTTAAATAATATTTTTATAAGTCCCTCTTAAAATAATATTTATAAGATAGTCCCTTTTCTAAATAATAATTACAATATAGTCCCTCTAAAAATAATAATTTCAATATAGCCCTTCTAAAAATAATAATTACAATATAGCCCCTCTAAAATTCAGTATTTCTACTATTTCCCAAAAAATGGTAATTCTTTGTATTACTTAAGATATTACAGCTCAAATTTTCCAAACGTGTTTCAAAACCCATCGAGTGAGCTATACGTTAGAAAACTTTAAGTATTGACATCTATTTTATTTAATTACATCACTTTGTTTTCTAAAAAGTATTTTGCTTGTTACTAAATCCAAACTCTTTCAAAAATGTTTTCCTTCTCAATTAAACCTTTAAATCTACACTTAATAAAACAATTTAGTTCTACATTATGAAAAATGGCATGTTGGCCAAATTTTCATTCTTGCTTCAAAATTCATTGTAATTTATTTTCTAACACTCTAAATCCTGGTAAAATCTGTTAATTAATTTTATTGTCATAGAACCTTTAATCCTCAATTTAGAACCCTAATTTTAGGATTCTTGGTCCCTTTGGACATAGTGAGGTCGTGTGCCTCTTGTTGGTGTATGCCCTAGAGGCCAATACATTTTCTGTATTTACATACATTCTATTATGCTATTTTATATATGAGGCATTTCATTTATTGTGTTCTTTTTTTATAAACATAATAAAGTCCTTAGAATAGTAAGTTTGATGCCATAGGACATCAAGTGGATGACTTGATCGTGAGATCCTTTTGGTTACAACACTATTCTTAAATGTCCCTAGTCAAGTATTATTGTTAATTAGGACAACAATAATACATTGAGACTAGTATGTGCATAGACTGATGACCACATCTCACGGGTCATGGATATGAGATATCAAGTCTTCACATGGGTACATATTAGAGTAATGATGTACTGGACTGACCCACCATGAGAACACTACATGGATCGTTACGTGAGTGTCATAAGTGATTCTCATAGTGACAATGGTGTCTATGGTCCTTTGACCTGAACTCACTATGATTCCTACATGAGGAGTTGTGTGTTTTAATGCCATCAAACGTCATCTGTAACAAGGTGATTATAAAGTTAGTTATTGGACATATCGTGAATCATGCAGAGGGATGTGAGTGACCTAGATGGGATTTGTCACTCCTACATAACAGGAGTGATATCTTCGAGCCCCCTGATTGAGTGAGACAGCGAAATATATGGCCATGCTCAAATGAGTCAATATGAGATATTGATCTCATTTGTTGTTACAAAGTCTACTCGAGTATCAGGAAACCAATGATTGGACTATACAAGGGTGACGCATTCCATGCCTTGTGTTCAATCTAAATATCTTGACAAAGGGACTAAACGACATGAAAACATTGGTCACAGAAATGTTATGTCAAATCACTGACATTCTTATTACTTGGATAGCAGCGATGTGTTGCTAGATACTGCTCATTGCTTGTAATATTAAAATGAGATTTTAATATTACTGCCAACGTAATAAGAACCTACAGGGTCACACAAATAGAGCAGACTAAAATTGGAGCAATCGATCCAAATTGGACTCAGATTCAAATATAGGCCAGACTCATAACAGATGGGTCACGGGTTGTGTAACATCCCAAAAATTCTTTATTTCATTATAAACGATCATTTTATAATATTTATGATTTTTAGGAATTTTTGTGAATTTTTTTGAAAATGATGAATATTTTAATATATTCTTCGTTTTGCGTATACACTGAGCGGAGCTGGGGAAACTAGAATATTTTCCCTGAGGCTGGTAAACTTTGAATTGTCAACGTGTCAATGGGGGATCTTACTAAACCTGAGGCCGGGCACAGTTCACGAGGTTTATATATTTTGAGGTTTTATCTGTTAAATAAAATTTCGGTATCATAAAATCATCTGATGAATAATAAAATATTATTTTCATCAATTGTAAATTTTATTCACTGAGGAAATAATTCCACAGTGTAATTAATCATCTGTCAGATGTATTTAATTTGGAGACAAGCTTACTATGTACTTTATCGAGGAGCGCGCGAAGCTTCTCAAGGAAGCTTCCTCCAACCATTATTTTATCATTTCTCTCTCCTCCCAAATTTGTGCTGCACGTTTGAAATTAAGGGGGTCTAATTCATTTTTCATTCTCACATTTTCCTCCTCCTGTACGCAGCACTCACTATTCACTCATCTTTCTCTCTTTTCATTTCACTCCACAGCAGCACACCATCCACCCACATTTGTATTTTTATCTTCCAAAACGTCACACTCCTAGCACCATTTCGTGTTTGGAGAACCACCATCATTGAGGAAATCATCTTCAAAGTTCTACATTTTCTTCATCTTCATTTTTCTCCACTGTTGAAGCTTAAAGGTTGGAACTTTAAGATAAAGCTTTTAGCTTTTTCCTCATCTCCTCTCATTTTCGTAACCCACAGTCATTTTGATGACCATGGGTATCCATTTTAATACTTGATTCTGATTTTGGTAAGTTTGAATGTTCAAGGATCTCCTGGAAGCTGAAAACGTAACTTCTGACCAAAAGGAGCAACCTTTCTTTGTGCTTCTCCCAGGTAAGAGGAAGACACTCCTCCTCAACCTCTTTTAGCATTTAGGGACGTTGTTGGTGATTGGCACTGTGATTCATCTCTGTTTGAATGCTGCTGGTGATGTATTTGTATATGCTATTTGATTATTGTGTGATTTGATATATATGTCTGGAATGTGTAATCTAAAAGGAACGCTGTCGGGCTGGCTCTCGAATAGCCACGCCTTGAGACTAAAATTTTGGGATTATAAGTGAGAGGTGGTAATGACTTGATTTCTGATCATTTAGTGAAATGTCAAAACCTGTCGTGTAGGAACCCCTGGCCAAACCCGTCGAATGTGACGCTCGTCGAATTTGATTCCTGGTCATTTAGTGAAATGTCAAAACCTGTCGTGTATGAACTTCTGGCCAAACCCGTCGAATGTGATGTCATGATCACTCAGTAAAGTCAAAACCTATCGAGTATGAACCCCTGCCCATGCCCGTCGAATATCCGTCGAGTATGAACTCCTGACCACTTAGGAGAGAAACTCCCCCAATGCAAAATCCGTCAAATTTGAATGACCACATCCGTCGAGTGTAATATTCGTCGAGTTAGAATGCCAATAACCATTGAGAGACATACCTGTCGATTGGACCTTCTGTCCATTTATCAGAAGCTTCCCAAAGTTAATATTCGTCGAGTTAGAATGCCAATAACCATTGAGAGACATACCTGTCGATTGGACCTTCTGTCCATTTATCAGAAGCTACCCAAAGTTAATATTCGTCGAGTAGAACGTCAAGACCCGTCGAATTAGAGTTCTGACCACAGTGTTTTCGTCGGTTCGACACTTGGGAGATTTCTCCAACGTCGACACCCACATCCGTCGAATTGGACTTCTGCTGACCTTCTGGAAAGAATTCGACAGTTCTGACCTCTGTTCGACAGAACCCCCATCCGACAGAAATTGGTTTTTATCCAATCTTGTTATAAAATGTTCTCCCATTTTTCATCCTTATGCCATGTTAGTCTTCGTCGAATGGCAGCCTCAATTTTCCACTAAATGCATAGTATCCGTCGAATTCACAACCATGGTTCATCACCCCATACCTAGCAATTAAATCTGTGATGTTATTGGTGATTCTGGCCATGTATCTTCCTGGATTCAAAACCCTTGGATTAATAAAAGTACATAAATCATAAATGATTGGATGATTAGAGATTAAGTAGGGATTCATAAATAGGGAAGAACTTGAGTATGGGTGAGCTTTTGAGGCACATAATGAATTTAATGGTTGACTTTTATCATGACTATGAAATGGAAATTGTGAATGTCCTTAAAATGTACTATTGGATTGTTGTATACCTGTGATTGGGATCAGATCTTGTGATAAATGATATGACATGCATGTGAAGCATGATGGGCCTAGTTGGTCATGAGGAGTATGATTGTGTCATGTATTGAACAAAAAGAAAGAGATTGTCTGTTGGACTTGGTTAAGGCCGGTAGCCTAGGAGTTGAACTTACACCTTTGTGCGGGTGCGAATAGACAAGTGTAGGTTACTTGTTGACCTTGGGGGCGTCAGGATGCGGGTACCTCACAATGGGCAGCTGATAGCTCTCTGTCTGTGGGGCAGACCGATGCAAACACACTGACGATCCGGACCGAGACGCTGTCCTATGTCGAGATCTGTGTAGAATGTCTTATAAAATGCCATGTTGTACAAAATGATAAATTGAGAATTTTTAGCACTTGAGGGCCTGGGCAGCCAAGAATATAGACATACCTCCTGATCGTTCCCTCCGACTGTTTTGTGTCTAGCTCCATGGAGTAGGATTTTGGTTATTGAGGGTAAGTGTGCATAGTGAGTCCATGAATCATTGGGCATGCATTGTTATTATAATTGGAACTGTTGTACCTCTGATATATCTATATGTATACGACTACCTGTAACTGTTTGGTTGATCATAATTGCTATTGAATGTTTATTACTATTATTGCTATCATAAATGCTATGTGGGCGTTTTGCGCCGTTTAGTTTCTCGATGCTATGATTGGTAATGATGGTAGGATGTGTTACCTCTTTTCTGTCTCTCCACTTCTGTTTTGTCCGTATACTACGTTCTATAGAAGACAACTGCAAGGAACCGGAAGCCCCCAACTTCCTTGGTTTTTTGCCTCATCTTGACTGAGCGATTGTAGAAGCGTATGGAGCCACGCACGCAAAGATTTTTGGGAAATGTGCTCCTGACCTTCTTGGGAAAGCCAGAGTGCTGGTACATCAACTATGGTTCGGAGCGTTGCGTCTATACGGGGGATGTGTCGTTATCTTTAACCTGGAGGCGTCACGAGCCGCCTGTCTTCACCTGCTGTATTAGTTTACATCTGGAATTTCAGCTACTGATACGCGAGATGTGGGGTGACCGCTATTTCACTCCGCGGGAAGACTCTTTTTGTTCCACCGCTCGGGCCCCGTCCCGTGACTCTGCGATTCATATGGTGATTTCCTCTGACGAAGAAGATCTCGAGGAAGATCCCGAAGAAGTTCCTGAGGACGACCCCGAAGAGGATCCTGAAGAGGACCCTGACTCGATTCCTCCTCACTTGAGGGACTGACTTTACTTGTAGCTACTAAGGGCTACCAGTATTTTATTTTGGGGGCCCTGATATTTTTGTCTCGTAGTGGGTCAGATATTCGATACCATAGGGATATGTATGTAAAATCCTTTGGGGGCAGGTATAGTTTTGCTTTTGTTATGCCAGGCTTTGTAACTAAACAATTGATAATTATATATATATATGAATGAAATGTTAATTTCCCATGTATGTCTCGTCACCGTGGATGTTGATTATCGTTAACGTAAATGTAATGAATAGAAAAAAAAATATACTTGCTAATTTACTTAACCAACTACAATTGAGTAAACATATATATTATTAAAATGAACCGAGTCTTAACTCACATAAATTTTATTTCCGCATAGTAATTGAAAGTGAGACGTTCCCTTGGGTTTTAAAAAAAAGGGGGCGTCACACCGAGTTGGTATCAGAGCCCCGATTTATGTTTCTTTGGGTCTTGTGTTTGAGTCTGTCTTGTTTGTGCTGTGTGTTCTCTGAGTAGTATACGTAAGGGTGTACTATTTGGTGTTCCTAGTGAGTGCAACTGACATTTCTATATTTTCAGTTAATCTGATCTAAGAAAGTAAGATGGCACGAGGGGAAGATATGGCAGCAGCTATTACAGCGATGCAGAGGATGGCTGAGGCCGTCGCATAGCAAACCGAGCAAGCTGTCCAGTAACAAGAGAGAGTTGCACAACAACAAGAGCGAGCTGCTCAACAGCTAGAGGCCACTGCTGATGCTCAGAATTTAGCAGAGTTTTGATGCCATAACCCTCCTCAATTCAAAGGGGAATTTGATCCGAACAAGGCTAGTCTGTGGATTAAGGAAATGGAGAAAGTCTTTCGAGGAATGAATTGCGCCGAGGACAAGAAGGTGAACTATGCTACATTTATGCTGGTAGGCAATGCTGAGAATTGGTGGAATGGAGTGCAGCAAATGCTAGAAGCTACGAACCGAGAGATTACTTGGGGCTTATTCAAGGAAAAGTTCTTAGACAAGTATTTTCCTGCAAGCGCAAGGCATGCGAAGGAGTCAAAATTCCTCAACCTGCGATAAGGAAATATGACTGTTAGCGAGTACGCAGTGAAATTTAAAAACTTGTCACAGTTTTCGATGTACTTTCAAAACCAACCAGATGAAGCATGGAAATGCCAAAGATTTATGGAAGGACTGAGGTATGAAGTGAAGAAGGCTATGATCACCTTGAGGATCAATGAATTCTCACAGCTACTGGATACTTGCTGTGATGTAGAGGCTCTGGAGTAATCTAGAGACATGAGGAGCAGAAATTTTGGGCCTACGAGATTCCAGAGAGGCGGCAGTAACAGTGCTAACCGTTTCTAGAAGAAGCCGTACTCCCGACCCACGGGGAATCGACAACAAGCCATGGGTGGAAGTTCTACCGGGAACCGGACTAGCCAGAACACGGCGTATCCTTCCAGATGTTTAAAGTGTGGGAAAGACCATCTCACAAGGGACTGTACCATGAAGGGATTCATCTGCTTCAAATGTGGCAAACCTGGCCACGTGTCCCGAGACTGCAACCAAACGAAGGCCGAACCTTCAGTGAATGCTGCAAGAGCCAAGAAACCACAGGCTGGAGGGCGAGTCTACACTATGAGCGGAGCTGAGGCTTCCGAATCCGAAGATTTGATACAAGGGGAAGGTACCATAGAAGGTAATCTTTTAACTGTGCTGTATGACTCTGGGGCAACCCATTCTTTTATATCATATGACTGTGTGCAAAGACTGGGTCTATCTGTGTCGTCATTACCTTTTGACTTAACTGTTTCTACCCCCACTGATAAACCGGTAGTTACTGCCAAAGTCTGTCTAAATTGTCCATTGGTTGTTGAAGGTCGAACCTTTTTGGTCGATCTGATCTGTTTACCCCTTTCCCAATTAGATATTATGTTAGGGATGGACTGGTTGTCTTCCAACCATGTTCTGTTAGACTGTTCCAAAAAGACCATAGTTTTTCCCATAATGGAGGATTCTAGATTTTTAACGGCCAACCGAGTTCAAGCTCTATTGAAAGAAGGAGCTCACGGATACATGCTACTGTCTTCTTTGAAAGTCGAGAACGAGGTTGATGTGAACATAATTCTAGTGGTGAAGGAGTTTCCCGAAGTCTTTCCTGATGATGTACCTGGTTTACCACCGGCTCGAGAGATAGAGTTTGCTATCGACCTAGTACCAGGAGCTGGTCCTGTGTCCATAGCACCGTATAGAATGGCACCGACAGAGTTAGCTGAGCTCAAGAAACAGCTAGAAGAGCTGTTGGAAAAGTAATTTGTCAAGCCAAGTGTGTCCCCATGGGGAGCGCCAATGCTGTTAGTTCGCAAGAAGGATGGCACCTCGAGATTATGTGTGGACTATCAGCAGCTGAACAAGGTAACGATTAAGAACATGTATCCATTCCCGAGAATTGATGATTTAATGGACCAACTGAAGGGAGCAGCGGTGTTTTCGAAGATCGATCTGCGGTCTGGGTATCATCAGATACGAGTGAAGGCGGAGGATATACCCAAGACAGCTTTTCGTACCCGATACAGTCATTATGAATACCTAGTGATGCCGTTTGGTGTGACGAACGCACCAGCTATCTTTATGGACTACATGAACCAAATCTTTCGTCCTTACTTGGACAGATTTGTTGTGGTCTTCATCGATGACATTCTGGTATACTCTCAAAATCAGGAGGACCATGCTGAACACCTCAGTATAGTTCTTCAGATTCTGAAGGAGAAGGAATTGTATGCCAAGCTATCAAAGTGTGAGTTCTGGATAGAAGAAGTTAAGTTTCTGGGTCACGTGATCTCAAAGGATGGGATTGTCGTGGATCCATCGAAGGTGGAGGCAGTGCTGCAATGGGAAAGACTAACGTCCGTGATGGAGATTCGAAGCTTCGTGGGCTTAGCTGGATATTACCGGAGGTTTATTGAGGGATTCTCCAAGATTGCTGGACCACTTACACAACTCACGAGGAAAAACCAAGCTTTTGAGTGGACTGACAGCTGTGAGCAAAGTTTCCAAGAGTTGAAGAATCGACTGACTACCTCACCGGTGTTAGTGCTACCCGATCCGAATGAGCAGTTTGAAGTGTACTGCGATGCTTCATACCAAGGGCTAGGATCTGTACTTATGCAGCATGGAAGAGTTGTGGCTTATGCTTCAAGGCAGTTGTGAATGCACGAAAAGAATTACCCGACACACGACTTGGAGTTAGCAGCTGTAGTTTTTGCTCTAAAGATATGGAGGCATTTTCTCTACGGAGCAACGTTCAATATTTTTAGTGATCACAAGAGTTTGAAGTATCTGTATGATCAGAAGGAGTTGAACATGAGGCAACGAAGGTGGTTAGAATTCCTGAAGGATTACGATTTCCAACTCCTGTATCACCCTGGCAAGGCAAATGTTGTGGCAGATGCTCTAAGTAGGAAGATGATCAGTGTCTCTGCCCTGATGATCAAGGAGAAGGATATACTAGAGCAGTTCAGAGATGTGTGGTCTTTTGTGGAGTTAGAACCTGGAAAGATTTGCATGAATATGGTTACCATTACAAGTGAACTACTGGATGACATAAAGGAAAAGCAGAAGATTGACAAGTTCTTACAAGAAGTGAGAGAGCAAGTGGAGCAAGGAGGTGAAACAGAGTTTACGGAAGGAACGGATGGAATTTTGAGGTTTCGTGGAAGAGTTTGTATTCCTTGTGACAAGGAACTTAGAGAATACATCATTAACCATACTCATACAAGCCAGCTGAGTATGCATCCAGGCATAACAAAGATGTACCAAGATTTGAAGAAGTTGTTCTCATGGCATGGAATGAAGAGTGACGTCACTAGACGTGTATCGACTTGTCTAGTTTGTCAAAAAGCTAAGGTGGAACATCAGAGACTAGCGAGGTTGCTGCAACCGTTGTCTATTCCAGAATGGAAGTGGGACAGTATTGCAATGGATTTTGTAGTCGGATTGCCAAGGACAAGAAAAGGTCATGATTCGATTTGGGTAATCGTGGACCGACTCACGAAGTCGGCACACTTTCTCCCGATTGACATAAAATACAAACTGGAGAGATTGACTCAAATCTATATTGGAGAAATTGTTAGACTGCACGGTGTGCCTACGAATATTGTTTCGGATAGAGATCCGAGATTTACTTCAAATCTCTGGGAGAGTTTGTAAGAAGCATTGGGGACGAAGCTACGTTTGAGTTCTGCTTATCATCCGCAGACCGATGGTTAATCAGAAAGGACGATCCAATCTTTGGAAGATTTGTTTCGAGCCTGTACCATAGAACAAACTGGTAGTTGGGACGACATTCTACCCTTGATAGAATTCACCTACAACAACAGTTATCATTCGAGCATAGGGATGGCACCCTACGAGGCTCTGTATGGACGACAATGTCGAACACCTTTGTGTTGGTACCAAGACGGCGAGCGCCTCACTGTTGGACCAGAGATTATACAGCAGACAACTGAGAAGGTTAAGATGATTCAGGAAAAGATGAGAACGGCTCAAAGTCGGCAAAAGAATTATGCAGACCGAAGGAGAAAACCTCTTGAGTTTGAGGAAGGCGAACATGTATTCCTGAAAGTCACACCTACGACTGGGGTAGGCCGGGCTTTAAAATCTAGAAAACTCACTCCTAAATTCCTTGGACCATACCAAATCATTCGTCGTGTAGGTCTTGTAGCGTACCAAATATCCTTACCTCCTTTCCTTTCAAACATTCATAATGTTTTCCATGTGTCACAACTCCGAAAATACCTCCCTGACCCAAGTCATGTCATAGCACCGGATGCAGTACAATTAAAAGAAAACTTAACTTATGAGACGTCTCCTGTAAGAATCGAGGATAAGAAGATAAAGCAATTAAGAGGCAAAGAGATCGCATTGGTGAAAGTAATCTGGAACGAGGTGACCGGAGATGCAACTTGGAAGCTGGAAGACAAGATGAAGGAGCAACACCCACAGTTATTCTAAGGTATGCAAATTTCGAGGACGAAATTCTTTTTTTGAAGGGGAGTATTGTAACATCCCGAAAATTCTTTATTTCATTATAAACGATCATTTTATAATATTTATGATTTTTAGGAATTTTTGTGGATTTTTCTAAAAATGATGAATATTTTAATATATTCTTTGTTTTGCGTGTACACCGAGCGGAGCCGGGGAAACTAGAATATTTTCCCTGAGGCTGGTAAACTTTGAACTGTCAACGGGGGACCTTACTAAACCCAAGGCCGGGCACAGTTCACGAGGTTTACATATTTTGAGGTTTTATCTGTTAAATAAAATTTTGGTATCATAAAATCATCTGATGAATAATAAAATATTATTTTCATCAATTGTAAATTTTATTCACTGAGGAAATAATTCCACAAAGTGTAATTAATCATCCGTCGATGTATTTAATTTGGAGACAAGCTTACTATGTACTTTATCGAGGAGCGCGAAGCTTCTCAAGGAAGCTTCCTCCAACCATTATTTTATCATTTCTCTCTCCTCCCAAATTTGTGCTTTGCACGTTTGAAATTAAGGGGTCTAATTCATTTTTCATTCTCACATTTTCCTCCTCCTGTACGCAGCACTCACCATTCACTCATCTTTCTCTCTTTTCATTTCACTCCACAGCAGCACACCATCCACCCACATTTGTATTTTTATCTTCCAAAACGTCACACTCCTAGCACCATTTCGTGTTTGGAGAACCACCATCATTGAGGAAATCATCTTCAAAGTTCTACATTCTCTTCATCTTCATTTTTCTCCACTGTTGAAGCTTAAAGGTTGGAACTTTAAGGTAAAGCTTTTAGCTTTTTCCTCATCTCCTCTCATTTTCGTAACCCACAGTCATTTTGATGACCATGGGTATCCATTTCAATACTTGATTCTGATTTTGGTAAGTTTGAATGTTCAAGGATCTCCTGGAAGCTGAAAACGTAACTTCTGACCAAAAGGAGCAACCTTTCTTTGTGCTTCTCCCAGGTAAGAGGAAGACACTCCTCCTCAACCTCTTTTAGCATTTAGGGACGTTGTTGGTGATTAGCACTGTGATTCATCTCTGTTTGAATGCTGCTGGTGATGTATTTGTATATGCTATTTGATTGTTGTGTGATTTGATATATATGTCTAGAACGTATAATCTAAAAGGAACGCTGTCGGGCTGGCTCTCGGATAGCCACGCCTTGAGACTAAAATTTTAGGATTATTGGTGAGAAGTGGTAATGACTTGATTTCTGATCATTTAGTGAAATGTCAAAACCTGTCGTGTAGGAACCCCTGGCCAAACTTGTCGAATGTGATGCTCGTCGAATTTGATTCCTGGTCATTTAGTGAAATGTCAAAACCTATTGTGTATGAACTTCTGGCCAAACCCATCGAATGTGATGTCATGATCACTCAGTAAAGTCAAAACCTGTCGAGTATGAACCCCTGGCTATGCCCGTCGAATATCTGTCGAGTATGAACTCCTGACCACTTAGGAGAGAAACTCCCCCAATGCAAAATCCGTCAAATTTGAATGACCACATCCGTCGAGTGTAATATTCATCGAGTTAGAATGCCAATAACCATTGAGAGACATACCTGTCGATTGGACCTTCTGTCCATTTATCAGAAGCTTCCCAAAGTTAATATTCGTCGAGTTAGAATGCCAATAACCATTGAGAGACATACCTGTCGATTGGACCTTCTGTCCATTTATCAGAAGCTACCCAAAGTTAATATTCGTCGAGTAGAACGTCAAGACCCGTCGAATTAGAGTTCTGACCACAGTGTTTTCGTCGGTTCGACACTTGGGAGATTTCTCCAACGTCGACACCCACATCCGTCGAATTGGACTTCGCGACCTTCGGAAAGAATTCGACAGATTCGACCTCTGTTCGACAGAACCCCCGTCCGACAGAAATTGGTTTTTATTCAATCTTGTTATAAAATGTTCTCCCATTTTTCATCCTTATGCCATGTTAGTCTTCGTCGAATGGCAGCCTCAATTTTCCACTAAATGCATAGTATCCGTCGAATTCACAACCATGGTTCATCACCCCATACCTAGTAATTAAATCTGTGATGTTGTTGATGATTCTGGCCATGTATCTTCCTGGATTCAAAACCCTTGGATTAATAAAAGTACATAAATCATAAATGATTGGATGATTAGAGATTAAGTAGGGATTCATAAACAGGGAAGAACTTGAGTATGGGTGAGCTTTTGAGGCACATAATGAATTTAATGGTTGACTTTTATCATGACTATGAAATAGAAATTGTGAATGTCTTTAAAATGTACTATTGGATTGTTGTATACCCGTGATTGGGATCAGATCTTGTGATAAATAATATGACATGCATGTGAAGCATGATGGGCCTAGTTGGTCATGAGGAGTATGATTATGTCATGCATTGAACAAAAAGAAAGAGATTGTCCGTTGGACTTGGTTAAGGCCGGTAGCCTAGGAGTTGAACTTACACCTTTGTGCGGGAACGAATAGACAAGTGTAGGTTACTTGTTGACCTTTGGGACGTCAGGGTGCGGGTACCTCACAATGGGCAGCTGGTAGCTCTCTGTCTGTGGGGCAGACCGATGCAAACACACTGATGATCCAGACGGAGACGCTATCCTATGTCGAGATCTGGGTAGAATGTCTTGTAAAATACCATGTTGTACAAAATGATAAATTAAGAATTTTTAGCACTTGAGGGCCTGGGCAGCCAAGAATACAGACATACCTCCTGATCGTTCCCTCCGACTGTTTTGTGTCTAACTCCATGGAGTAGGATTTTGATTATTGAGGGCAAGTGTGCATAGTGAGTCCATGAATCATTGGGCATGCATTGTTATTATAATTGGAACTGTTGTACCTCTGATATATCTATATGTATACGACTGCCTGGAACTGTTTAGTTGATCATAATTGCTATTGAATGTTTATTACTATTATTGCTATCATAAATGCTATGTGGGCGTTTTGCACCATTTAGTTTCTCGATGCTATGATTGGTAATGATGGTAGGATGTCTTACCTCTTCTCTGTCTCTCCACTTCTGTTTTGTCCGTATATTACGTTCTATAGAAGACAACTACAAGGAACTGGAAGCCCCTGACTTCCCTGGTTTTTGGCCTCATCTCGACTGAGCGACTCTAGAAGCGTATGGAGCCACGCACGCAAAGATTTTTGGGAGATGTGCGCCTGACCTTCTTGGGAGGGCCAGAGTGCTGGTACATCAACTATGGTTCGGAGCGTTGTGTCTATACGGAGGATGTGTCGTTATCTTTAGCCTGGAGGTGTCACGAGCCGCCTGTCTTCACCTGCTGTATTTGTTTATGTCTGGAATTTTAGCTACCGATACGCGAGATGTGGGGTGACCGCTATTTCACTCCGTGGGAAGACTCTTTTCGTTCCACTGCTCGGGCCCCGTCCCGTGACTCTGCGATTCATATGGTGATTTCCTCTGACGAAGAAGATCTCGAGGAAGATCCCGAAGAAGTTCCTGAGGATGACCCCGAAGAAGATCTTGAAGAGGACCCTGACTCGATTCCTCCTCACTTGAGGGACTGACTTTACTTGTAGCTACTGAGGGCTACCGGTATTTTATTTTGGGGGGCCTGATGTTTTGTCTAGTGGTGGGTGTATATTCGATCGATACCATAGGGATATGTATGTAAAATCCTTTGGGGGCAGGTATAGTTTTGCTTTTGTTATGCCAAGCTTTGTAACTAAACAGTTGATAATTATATATATATATGAATGAAATGTTAATTTCCCATGTATGTCTCGTCACCGTGGATGTTGATTATCGTTAACGTAAATGTAATGAATAGAAAAAAAAATATACTTGCTAATTTACTTAACCAACTACAATTGAGTAAACGTATATATTATTAAAATGAACCGGGTCTTAACTCACATAAATTTTATTTCCGCATATTAATTGAAAGTGAGACGTTCCCTTGGGTTTTAAAAAAAAAGGGGCGTCACAGGTTGCATAGCTTACCTTGCTGCTGCTCACACTCACTTAAGGCAGTCACTATTATAAATAGTACTGCTAAGGGGCTGCTAAGAAAAATAATTCAGAACCCTAGCCGCACCTACAGAAAAGTGAGTGAGAGAGCGACAGTTTTATTATCTTCTCTACGCAGCTAGCATTGTGTGAGATATGTAAGGCTTCTCTTTGCGGACGTTGGACATTCATGAGTTTGTTCTTGTGGATACCGCAGAGACATCGGTTCTATTACGGTGTTGGTGATTCACGCTTTAAGAGGTAAATCATTTAAAAACTCAGATTATGGCTTTTTCGCATAGATCCTCAGTGGGAATCCCTGTTTTCCACTGTGTGATGTATTCGCAAAAATTCCCAACAGCTCTAAGCTCTTTGGAGCTCTCATGTGATTTTTCTAACATGTTGTTCACATCCGAAATTACACATACATTTGTATGCTTCCAAAATTATACAGACAAGCATATTATCAAAGCTATAATCATTCTATCACACATGCAACCATAAATACAAAATTATAAACACCACAATCACAAACAAAGTAGCATCAAACAACAAGTGAATAAACCTTTATGGGTTTTTCACCACACAAAACCATCTCCTCACCACCAATACTTAGTTGGTGAGGTAAATCTCCCTCTTACCTTAAGGAAGATAAGATCTTCAAGTTCCCCCTTCTCTTGATTTCGTATAAACCAAACAAACATCCTAAAAATTCTTAAACAATTACCAAAGTCATAATCAAGGCTTAATAACAAAGACCCATAGAACAATCATGGTCTAAAAAATTAAAAACTCAACGTAGAACCAAAGAATCAAAAGTTTACCTTTAGGGAAGTAACCCAAAGTTTGAATTTTGAGATACTTGGAGTAGGATTTTGACAAAACTTTCTAAATAAAAAGTGTTTAGAATATGGTTTAGGTTTCGAAAGTGTAGAGAAGAAAAATTATAGAAGATTGGAAGTGGCTATGGTAGCCTTAGCCGAAACCTCCAAGGAAGAAAAGAAAAGGAAAAGTTCTTAGTGTTCTTGATAATTTGGAGAGAAAAGATGATGTCTTTACTTTAGGTGAGAGAAAATGAAAATTGGGAGTGAATGAGAGAGGTGCAGCTGTGTGAGTAGTGTAGGGGAATTTAGGAGATAAACTTGAAAATAAAATATCACACTTTGTTTTCACATGCAAAGGCACATGGCTTGGTCATCAAAGTGTCATGCAATGGTCATAAAAGACCATTCCAGAAGGCTTGAGAAGCCTCTTGGCTGTGTGGCCCTATAGAAAAAGGCAACTTAGTTTGTTTTTAATTTTATTCTAGTTACTCTTTAATCAAATAACAACTAACTAGATTAGGTTTTCTAGTTACTTGATTAACTATCTAGTTACATAGCTAACTAGTTAAATAGGTCATTGCATATGTCAAGATTAGTCATGGCTTCTAGATGAAATTAAGATATTTGGTTTATAACTAGATCCTAACTAATTAGTAACTAGGTTAGTTCATTTAGTTTCTTAATTAGGCAATTTAGGCAACTAAATTAGGTTTATTTAGTTACTTTGTAACTAGTCAAACATTTCAACTTAAACTATTTCTTATTGGTTAGAAAAGTCCGACCATCATTTTTGACTTGTTTCTATTGGTTCATATTAAATTAGGTTACAGAAAATATTCTAAGTACATTTTCTGTCAATTAAATATATTCAGTCCAATAATTTATGGCAGAAGTTGCTATAAGTAAAACAACAGATTATTTTCTGTGAAATATTTTTATTTCACATATAATTTTTAAAAATTAAAATATTCTTTTCATGTCTCTCAGATTCGGGTTTAGTAAGATCCCCCGTCTCCGAATAAATCAAATAAGATTTTCTTTGGCCCAAAAATTATTATTTTCTTGACTCAGAGCAAATCTCACACAACGATAAAAAACAGTCTCAAAACAGTCAAATTAATTTTATAACACACAGAAAATACAAAACAGTGAAATTCAGTCATTATTATAATATAGCCAAAATTTGGGGTGTTACAGAATGAGCAATATGCAAAGCAAGCAAAAAAGGGGCACGTCAAAGTGGTTTTTGAACCTGGAGATTAGTTTAGGTTCATATGCGGAAGGAGAGGTTTCCTACTCAAAGGAAATCTAACCTGCAACCAAGAGGAGATAGGCCTTTTCAAGTTCTAGAAAGGATAAATGATAATGCCTACAAGCTAGATTTGCCAAGTGAATATGGCAATGTAAGTGCTACCTTTAATGTAGCTGATCTTTCTTTGTTTGATGTAGGTAATGGATCTGATTCGAGGACAAATCCTTTCGAAGAGGGAGGGAATGATACGGATGCAACTGGCCAACCTAAAGATCCTTTGCATGGAATTGGAGGACCAATGACTAGGGCCAAGACTAAGAGGATGAAGCAAGGTTTGCAAGGCCTAATTATGGAGATCAACGAAAAAGAAGATCGACATGGAATAGATGCTGCACCAAAATGGGTCTCTTTTCTACAACTTGAAGAACATTTGAGCCCAACTTGAAGATAATTACTTAGAGAGCTAAATAAAGCTCAATTCACATTATTTAAGAAGCATTCTTAGGTTGCAATCTCTTTAGTTATTCGACCAATTAGTAAGGGTCTGATTAGTTTTTTTTTTTAATATTTTCGTATTTAATTTTGACAATAAGTTAAGAAGTCCTTTGGTTTTCCCATGTCAGTTTCTAAGTCATTATAATGACTAGTGGGAATTTATTACCATATTTATGCTTATTTACTAGGTGATAATGTCCCTTGGTAACCCATGTCAGTTTTTTTTAGTAATTGCACGATAATGGGAATTTAAGTCTTGTATTCCAAGGGTTACAAATAGCTTCTAGCTTAGCCTATAAATAGGAAGCTCATGTACTTCAACAAATAGTTTTTGAATATTAATGAAATTTAAGTGTTTCTCCATTGTGAGCCCCTTTTGTTCTTGGGCTAAAAATTAAATCTTATAGTGTTGGTTCTACTGGCAAGTCGCAGTTAGGGTCACGCTTCACATGATAACTCTGGTTCTACCGGCAAGTCACAGTTAGGGTCAAGTTCATTTTTATTTTCTGCCTATTTCAAGATGATCCATAGCGTTCTCGTATCATCCTCATTGGTCTTCAACATCCCCTCTTTCTTTATGTGAATTCATCCACGAATTTGGTGCTTCATCACCTACATCAAAAGGACTTAAGTCAGCCACATTGAATGTTGCACTAATTCTATACTCACTGGGTATATCAATTTTATAAGCATTATCATTGATTCTATCTATAACTTGGAATGACACATCTCCTCTAGGTTGGAGCTTTGATTTCCTTTGAATGGGAAACCGTTCCTTCCCCATGTGTACCCATACCCAATCTCCTTGTTCAAATACAACCCTTTTTCTACCTTTGTTAGCTTGTTTGGCATATTACTCCATTTTCTTCTCATTTTGGGCCTTCACTTGTTCATGGAGTTTCCTCATATATTCGGCCTTTGCCTTGCCATCCTTATTGGGGGAACTCGATTTGTCCATCCTTTTTACATCAGCTCCTCTACTTGTTTTTGCATCTCCTTTATTTCTTGAGGATTGCTTCTATAGCTGGCCTATTGGGTAGAGAAGCACCTGGAATAAAAGGTTTATGTGGTGTGCTATTCCCCTCATTGATGGCAAGTCGTGGGGTATTTCTTTTGGGAACACATCTTCAAATTCTTGCAAAATAGATTCAACATCACTAGGCAAAAAGGGTTAGCTTTAGAATTTAAACGAAGCATCTTTGTATAAGAAAATGTACATAGGTTGCCTTGCAAAGAATGCCCTCTTCACCTCACTTTCTTTTGAAAAGAAACTCTCAAATTTTCTCTCATTCTTTTTGTTTCCTTCATTTCCATCTTTCTTCTAAATTTTTTCTTCAAAAGTGGAAAAATTTTTTTTAAAGATCTTTCTTTTTTCTCTTAAGTCTTTTCTCTCTTGTTCTCTCTTTATTTTCAACTTCACTTGATCCTCACAAACCTCTCTTGGAGATAATGGTACAAGTGTGACCTTAAGAGCATTATGTACAAAAGAGAACTTGATAGTGAAACCATCATGAGTAACATGTCTATCAAATTGGAAAGGCCTTCCAAGTAAAATATGGTCAGCCTCCCTGGGAACAACATCACATAGGACTTCATCATTATATTTACCAATTGAGAAGCTTACCAATACTTGTTGGTTCACCAACAACTCACCATCCTCACTTAGCCATTGGAGCTTATAAGGCCGCGAGTATGGATTTGTGTTTAGCTTGAGTTTGGTCACCAATCTAGTACTTGCAACATTAGTACAACTTCCCCCATCAATAATCAAAGAGCACACCTTCCCTTGAATGAGGCATCTTGTGTGGAAAATTTTCTTTCTTTGCCTTTCATCCATCTCTTTAGCTTGACTCCCCCATAATCTTCTTACCATCAATAAGTCTCCCTCTTATGGAATAGCCTCACAATCACTTTCCTCCTCACTTGATGAAATAGAAGAAGATTCACTAGTGATGCTCTTATTGTCCCTCATCAGCATTGTTTTCTTATTTGGGCATTGAGAAGCTATGTGTCCCCTTCCCAAACACTTGAAGCATTTAATGTCCTTATTTTTAGAAGTAGAAGATGAAGTGGAAGTAGTAGGCATTGTAACACCCCAACTTTTGGGATAATTACAATATAATCCTGAAATGTACTATTTTGTGAATTCTGTGAGCAGTAAATTAAATTTGACTGTTTCGTGAGTGTACTTGACTGTTGTATGTGATTTGCTCCGACCTAGGGAAATAATAATTTTTTGGCTGGATAAATCTTATTTTAATTAATTGGAGCTGGGGGATCTTACTAAACCCAATTCTGATTGATAAATATATTAATCTCGTAATTTTTTGGATTTAACTGTGCAATAAAATAATTTTATATTTTTATAATATTATTTTGTATTACAGTACCTACTGTCTCAAAAATAGTAAAAATCTGCTTCGATTTGACCACAGATCTTTAAATGTACTGTGGGACCCGCGTTTAGAAAAAGCAGTCAACTGTGTTAACTGGACAAATTCTAGCCAATGAGAGCAAGTCAACGAAAGTAGGCTTGACTTTCTAAACCAATAGGAATTGGTCAACGAAGGGAGCATAGACTTTCATTTGGACCGTTGGATGAAGACTTAGTTAGGAAGCCTTTAACCTAAGCCGTTGATCTAATCAATGGTGAGATTAGAATGATAGTTTTATGACTAATTGATATCTACCTTAGATCTAATCTAGGGCTAAGAATTAAAGATAAATCAATGGTTAGAATTAAGTAAAAAATTGTAGGCTTGAATTTGGTTAGTAGTTAATTAAGCTTAATTTGACTAATCTAATTACTTAATTAGTAAATTAAGTGAACTAGTTTAGTTCTTAATTAATTATAATCTAAATACTAATTAGATATCCTAATATTGATTAAAGGTTATAGTATATGTTAATATATGTTAAATTAATTAGTTATATTATTAGTATGTTAATTAAGATTGGTTAGGATAATTAACCTAACTAATTACCTAATTAACTAGCATGTAATTAGGAGTAATTTGAGAATAATTAAATCCTTAATTTGATGAAGACCTATACGATTTTGGGCAGCAGCAAGGAGGCTTGGATTGGCTTGGTTCTACATGGTTCTTGAAGTATCTAACATGACATAAGCCATGTGCTTAACCATGTGAACACTCTATGATATTTTACCATGCAAAGTTGATCACTCAACCTCACCAACACTCACTCACGGCTGCAGCTCTATCTATTCACTCTTTACTTTTTTATTTCACATTTATCACATTTAGCTATCCATTTTCTCTCTCTAAGATACCAAAAACCCAAGCACACTTCTATTTCATTTTTCTCTCCATGAATTCGGCCAACACCCAAACCCACACCATCAAGCATCTATAATTTCATCTCATCATATTTCCTAAACCCAAATCCTATTCTAAACACTTTTCCTTCACAAAATTTTTCTAAAATCCTACTCTATCTTGTCCAAAATCCAACCTTTTGCTTACTTACTCAAGGGTAAGTCTTGATTCTATGGTTCAAAATTGGATTTCTAATTTTTCTAACCATGATTGTTCCATGGTTTTTCAATATTGTACCTTGTATGTGTTTTTACTAATTGTTTAAGAATTTTAGGAATTGTTTGGGAGCTTGTACGAAAATTTGAAGGAAAGGAAGAGAATTAACCAATTAAATTGTCTTCAAGAGGTAAGAGGGAGATTTAATCTCATCAACCCTAAGTGGTGATGGGAAAATGGATTTGTTTGTGTGTGTAGAATCCATAAGGATTCATTTATGTGATTGTTTATGGTTTTTATTATTGTTGTGATTGTTTAAATGTTTTCCTATTTGTGATTTAATTTGCTATGCATGTTTATAGTTATTATTATTTTTGTTATGCATGTTTATGACTTTAAATATATTGTATGTATATTATATGTGATTAAATAATTGTATGTGTCTATAACTGTATAATTATTAAAGTAGGATGTGAATAACATGTAACGATTTGCATGAGTGTTCCAAAGAACACATTGAGGCTCACGGCCTTCTCATGAAATTAGAGAACCAAAATGTTCTCCACAATTTTCTAAATCAATGATTTAATGAACCTAGGTAAAATAATGGATTTGAAAATGATTTAAGTTAATTGTGGCCAATATGCCATTTAGTGTATAATCAAATACCATTTTATTTTTGATTTGGCCAACATGCCATTTTATTTTCTAAGATAGGTTAGGTAAGTGATTTACAACATAAATGGATTCCAATGATTCATTGAGAAAAATAAAAGGAATAAATTCAGTTCTAGAAATTTAACTTAGCAGAATTTAGTTTAAGTAAGAAATAAAACAGACGCTAGAAAAATACTAACGTAAAGCTCATTTTATAAATTTTGAAGCGCGTTAGCAAGTTTCAAAGCGTAATTATTGGGTAAAAATAAAATGAACTATATTTAGTGGAAAACGTTGAAAATACCTTATACTGATTTTATAGGCAAAATGCTGCCAAAATTTATTAAAATCAGACGCATAAAATGAAAAGATTCCATACTATATTTAGAACATAAGGAAAATACTCTACGTATTTTAAAAGTACTAGATATAGTTTTACACATAGCAGAAATGATGATTTTAAGCTATTCGGTTAAGAAAATGAATTAAAAATCTTACGCGATTGAGAAAATGATTTAAAAACATTTTACGATGTTTAAAAATGTCAAAATATCTTTACGCGATTTAAAAATGTTTGTGAAAATGATGAGATTGTGAAAACGCGATAAAATTCCTACGCGATTGAACAATACTGTGAGTTTTGCTGTCGGGCCAAAGTGGTGGACCCAGATATTTTGCGGTGTAGTACTGTCAGGTGGGACGTACTATACTTTGTTATTTTGTGACTAAGGGTATTTTTATAATTTTTTGTAATTATGATAAAATTTGGATAATAAGGGTATTTTTGTAATTTTAGATCATGTTTAGAGTGTTGTGCCAATTTGGGTTATAATTGGTGATTGATTGACGAGGCGAATTACACCGTATTTTGGTGTGATAAGCGTAGTGTGGTTCATTTATGAACTTGGAGGAGTTAGTGTGCGGAGAATTCCACATGCGGACAAAGGGGTTGCTCCTCTAGGCCGTGGTAACGCAACACACTAATGATCTTGACAAACACTATTCTTAGTCGAGATCTTGAGGGGACTACTAAGTACTATGCCTGTGGTACACGATGTTGGACTGTGTACTGCTACACAATGTTTTGGACTGTGGGCTATAGACACAAAGATTGGACAGTGCAATAGTTTGGTTGGGCAGCCATAAAGTATTATTAGTATCTAATCGGATCATTCTCTCAGATATCCGTGTTTAGCTCCATGGAGTAAGAACGAGTCGGTGTGTGTTCATGCATTACCTGCATTTTACTGCTTACCATAATCTGTGATAAATTGTATGATTTATTGCTTTATGCATGATATAATAGTGTGTGTTATTATTATATATTGCTTGATATATTATGCATGATATATTGGTATGTACTGTTGTGATAACTGTTTTGTACTATCATTTTCTTTATTGCCATGCGGGTAGTGATGTAGATTGTCTCACCTCTCTATATGTTTTCTCAAAATTATTATATTATATTCGTAAAGAGTTAGAGGAAGAAGAGGATCAGCCTCTTGAGGTACAGTATCCTGACGAGCAACAGTCGGGCAAATTATACGAGGAGGAGGAGCCAATAGATCACACTGATCGTCAAGACTGATCTTGAGATCATGGCATTGCCAGGATTCTTCGGGTTCGTGAGACTGGAGTTTCATGGGGTTCTGAGGCATGGCGTATGCATGTGGGACCGAGGGACGTTTGACTGTGTCCCTATGTAGAGAGTATGACGGAGAGGTCATATTCACTACTATGCTTTATTTACATTTAGAGTTACCTCTGACTATTAGGCGTTATTGGCAGGGAATATTCCATGCGCCTAGTGAGCTCAGTTGCGAGTCAACAGCTCGGACTCATGTCCGTCGTGCTGTGAGATCTCCTAGATGTGAACTTTTCGATGGTTATTCTGGAGGTTCTGGAAGATGATCCATCGGAGGGTTATATATCTTGAGATGCACTTGGGCAGTACTATGTTATAGCTTTGTGTCAATTCTTTACTGCTTTATTAAATACTTGTAGTTGTAAATTATGTGTGTACTAAAAGAGAATCATATGTATATTATGGTGAGTTTATGTTTGTTATATTTTGTGTTTCGTGTTGTTTTATTTAATGTTATAATTATAAAAGGAAAAAAATATATATCACCACAAATATTATGTAAGTATCAAATGTTTTACAACTTGGGTAAGAATTTTATTTTATTTTATTTCATTGCATTCATAAATGTGACATCCCCACAAGGGTGTTACATTAGTTCGTATCAGAGCCCAAGTTAGAGTCTTTTGGGGTTGTAGTTAGGTCTGTTTTTGCTTGTGTTGTGTGAATCTCTGTGATTTGTTTCCGAAAGGTTTCATCTGACATTGTTTTGTCTTTTTGAAGAAAGAAGATGTCTGGAGGAAGAGGAAGGCGTGCAAACGTGGCACATAATGTAGACCCAATGATTGCTGTTACTGAGGCTATGCAGCAAATGGCAGAAACGATTACCCAGCAAAATCAAAGAGCAGCTCAACATCAAGATGCGACTGCTGATGCTTTAAATTTGTCTGAGTTTAGGCACAACAATCCGCCACTGTTTAGAGGCGAGTTTGACCCTGAGAAGGCAAGTTTTTGGATTCAAGACTTGGAGCGAGTATTCGAAGGAATGGGGTGCGCGGAAAATAAGAAGGTAACATATGCTGTGTACATGTTGAGAGGAGATGCTGAGAATTGGTGGAGAAATACCCGCCGATTGTTGCAAGCTGAAGGAACTGAGATCACCTGGGAGGTGTTTTGTGAAGTATTTCTGGAGAAGTACTTTCCCAGTACTGCTCGACATGCCAAGGAGATGGAATTTCTTGGTCTACGTCAAGGGAATATGACTGTTGGAGAATATGCTGCAAAATTTGAGAGTTTGTCACAATTCTCAAGGTATTTCCAAAATCGACCCGATGAGGTATGGAAGTGCCAGAAGTTTGAAGATGGGTTAAGGATAGAACTGAGGCGTGCAGTTCTACCAATGCGAATGAGGGAGTTTCCTGTGTTGATGGATACTTGTCGACGACTTGAAGCGTTGGAGCCGTCCCGAGATCAAAGGAATCGTAATTTTGGACCAACTAGGTTCCAAAGAAGAGGTAGTAGCAGTAGTGGTCGATTTCAAAGAAAGCCTTATGCGAGACCGTCAGGGAGTCAACCTCAACGTCCATCTGTTGGGGGAAGTTCTAGTGGAAATCGAGCTGGTCAGAATGTGGCGTTTACGCCGATATGTTTTAAATGTGGCAAGAGTGGCCATATCTCTACAGATTGTCCGATCAAAGGAACGATTTGTTTCAACTGTCGAAAACCTGGACATGTTTCTAGGGATTGCACTCAGCCGGAGAGGAAGCCTGCTGTGAGGAATGTCCGTGCTACTCAGCCGAGGTCTGGAGGGCGAGTGTATACGATGACCGGAACCGAAGCTTCTCAATCTGAGGATCTTATTCAAGGAGAAAGTGTCATTGAAGGTAATCACCTGACTTTGCTATATGATTCGGCTTATTTATTGCATATGATTGTGTGGAACGTTTGAAACTGCCTGTGTCTTCTCTGAGTTTTCAATTGATTATTTCTACACCGACTGCTAAGCCTGTTGTTACATCCAAGATGTGTATGAACTGTCCTGTTGTTATAAAGGATCGTATGTTTTTGGTCAACTTGATTTGTTTACCTCTTGTTGAGATAGACATAATACTAGGAATGGACTGGTTATCTTCTAACTATATCCTTATAGACTGTGCGAGCAAAACCATAGTTTTTCCTAAGGAAGAAAGTTCTGGATTCTTGACAGCTGTTAAGGTCAAGTCATTGTTGAGGGATGGAGCTCAAGGGTTTATGTTGCTGTCTTCTTTGGAAGTCAAGTGTGAGAAGGATGTGAGCACTATTCCTGTCATCAATGAATTTTCAGAGATTTTTCCTGATGATGTACCCGGTTTATCACCAGAAAGGGAGATCGAATTCTCTATCGACTTAGTACCAGGAGCAGGTCCTATTTCGATTGCACCGTACATCAATGTCGCTGTAGAATTGGCGGAGCTGAAGAAGTAATTGGAGGAACTGTTGGAGAAGCAGTTTGTGCGACCTAGTGTTTCGCTATGGGGAGCACCAGTGCTGCTAATCAAGAAGAAGGATGGAACTTCGCGTCTTTGTGTTGATTATCGTCAGCTGAATAAGGTTACTATAAAGAATAAGTATCCACTACCGAGGATTGATGACTTGATGGATCAATTGAAGGGAGCCGCCGTATTCTCTAAGATAGATCTGTGATCAGGTTATCATCAGATTCGTGTCAAGGTCGACGATGTACCTAAAACAGCTTTCCGAACTCGTTATGGACATTATGAGTATCAAGTGATGTCGTTCGGAGTGATGAATGCTTCTGCAATATTCATGGACTATATGAATAGGATTTTTCATCTGTACTTAGACAGATTTGTCGTTGTTTTTATCGATGACATTCTGATCTATTCTCAAAGTTGAGAAGAGCATGCTGAACATCTCAGTATAGTTCTTCAGATTTTGAAGGAGAAGAAGCTATATGCGAAGTTGGCAAAGTGCGAGTTTTGGTTGGAAGAAGTTCAATTTCTAGGTCACGTAATTTCCAAGGAAGGTATTGCGGTAGACCCATCAAAGGTGGAGACTATTTTACAGTGGGAAAGGCCTAAGACTGTGACTGAGGTTCAAAGTTTTGTTGGATTAGCCGGATATTACCGAAGGTTTATTGAAGGTTTTTCCAAGATAGCTGGACCACTTACACAACTCACGAGGAATAGCCAAGCTTTTGATTGGACGGAGGAACGTGAAGCGAGTTTTCAAGAGCTGAAGAAGAGATTAACGACTGCACCAGTGTTAATTTTGCCGGATCCTAACAAATCTTTTAAGGTGTATTGTGATGCATCTTATCAAGGGTTAGGATGTGTGTTGATGCAGAATCGGAATGTAGTAGCTTATGCTTCAAGACAGTTGAAGGTTCATGAGAGGAACTACCCAACGCACGATTTGGAGCTAGCTGCAGTAGTTTTTGCATTGAAAGTGTGGAGGCATTTTCTGTATGGAGCTATGTTCAATGTCTTTAGTGATCACAAGAGCTTAAAATACTTGTTTGATTAAAAAGAATTGAATATGAGACAGAGGCGATGGTTGGAATTTTTGAAGGATTATGATTTTCAGCTTCAATACCATCCAGGAAAAGCGAATGTGGTGGCAGATGCCTTGAGCAGAAAGGTGGTTAGCGTTTCTACTATGATGATAAAGGAGGAAGAGCTGATGAATCAATTCAGAGATCTATGGTTATCAATAGAGTTGGTACCTGGGAAGATTCATCTAAGTAGAGTGGTGGTTTTGAATGATTTGTTGGAGGTAATAAAGGAGAAACAAGATGAAGATGCATTTTTACAGAATGAGAAGGAATTGTTGAAGCAAGGTCATAAAGCGACGGTGGAGGAAGGATCTGATGGAATCTTGAGGTTTGAAGGAAGAGTTTGTATACCTGATGATCTCGAACTCAAGAGCACAATTTTGGATGAAGCTCATACAAGTAATTTAAGTATGCATCCGGGGATGACAAAGATGTATCAAGACTTGAAACGACTGTTTTGGTGGCCAAGAATGAAGAGAGATGTAGCAGAACGTGTGACGTCTTGTCTTGTCTGTCAGAAGGCAAAAGTGGAACATCAAAGGCCTGCTGGTATGTTACAACCTTTGACTATTCCAGAGTGGAAGTGGGATAGTATCTCGATGGATTTTGTTACTAGATTTCCGAGGACAAGGAAGGCTCATGATTCGATATGGGTTATAGTTGATAGGCTTACAAAATCAGCGCATTTCTTGCCAATCAATATTAAGTATTCGTTGGAACGCTTGACCCAGATATATATCAACGAAGTTGTTAGACTTCATGGTGTGCCTGTAAGTATAGTTTCTGATAGAGATCTGAGGTTTACGTCAAGACTCTGGCAAAGTTTGCAAGAAGCTATGGGGACTAAATTGTGATTGAGTTCTGCATATCATCCGCAAACTGATGGTCAAACAGAGAGAACGATTCAGCCGTTGGAAGATCTGTTGCGTGCTTGTGTGTTAAACAACAAGGGAGTTGGGATGAATTTTTGTCTTTGATAGAATTCACCTACAACAATAGTTTTCACTCAAGCATAGGAATGGCACCCTATGAAGTACTTTATGGACGACGATGTTGAACACCTTTGTGTTGGTATCAGGATGGGGAGAGTATGACTATTGGTTCTGATCTTGTGCAGCAGACTACGGAAAAGGTGAAGATGATACAAGAAAAGATGCGAACGACTCAGAGTCGTCAGAAGAGTTATACTGATAAACGAAGATGACCCCTGGAATTTGAAGAAGGTGATAATGTGTTCTTATGAGTTACGCCTACGACGGGTGTCAGAAGAGTTCTTAAATCTAGGAAGCTTACACCTAAGTTTATAGGGCCTTATCAAATTCTTCGTCGGATTGGTCCTGTAGCTTACCAAATAGCTTTACCGCCTTTTCTATCCAATCTCCATAATGTATTTCATGTGTCTCAGTTGAGGAAATACATTCCCGATCCAACCCATGTGATACAACCTGATGAAGTACAGTTGAAGGATAATTTGACGTATGAAACACTTCCTGTTAGAATTGAGGACAGAAGAGTGAAACAACTTCGAGGGAAGATGATTGAACTGGTGAAGGTAGTGTGGAACAATGTAACGGGAGATGCTACATAGGAACTAGAGGATAGGATGAGGGAGCAATACCCTCAATTGTTTGATGTATGATTAATTTCGAGGACGAAATTCTTATTAGTAGGGGAGAGTTGTAACACCCCAACTTTTGGGATAATTACAATATAGTCCCGAAATGTACTGTTTTGTGAATTCTATGAGCAGTAAATTAAATTTGGCTGTTTTGTGAGTGTACTTGACTGTTGTATGTGATTTGCTCCGACCTAGGGAAATAATAATTTTCTGGCCGGATAAATCTTATTTTAATTAATTAGAGCTGGGGGATCTTACTAAACCCAATTCTGATTGATATATATATTAATCTCATAATTTTTTGGATTTAACTGTGCATTAAAATAATTTTATATTTTTATAATATTATTTTGTATTACAGTACCTACTATCTCAAAAATAGTAAAAATCTGCTTCGATTTGACCACAGATCTTTAAAAGTATTGTGGGACCCGCGTTTAGGAAAAGCAGTCAACTGTGCTGATTGGACAAATTCTAGCCAATGAGAGCAAGTCAACAAAAGTAGGCTTGACTTTCTAAACCAATAGGAATTGGTCAACGAAGGGAGCATAGACTTTCATTTGGACCGTTGGATAAAGACTTAGTTAGGAAGCCTTTAACCTAAGCCGTTGATCTAATCAATGGTGAGATTAGAAGGATAGTTTTATGACTAATTGATATCTACCTTAGATCTAATCTAGGGCTAAGAATTAAAGATGAATCAATGGTTAGAATTAAGTCAAAAATTGTAGGCGTGAATTTGGTTAGTAGTTAATTAAGCTTAATTTGACTAATCTAATTACTTAATTAGTAAATTAAGTGAACTAGTTTAGTTCTTAATTAATTATAATCTAAATACTAATTAGATATCCTAATATTGATTAAAGGTTATAATATATGTTAATATATGTTAAATTAATTAGTTATATTATTAGTATGTTAATTAAGATTGGTTAGGATAATTAACCTAACTAATTACCTAATTAACTAGCATGTAATTAGGAGTAATTTGAGAACAATTAAATCCTTAATTTGATGAAGACCCATACGGTTTTGGGCAGCAGCAAGGAGGCTTGGATTGGCTTGGTTCTACATGGTTCTTGAAGTATCTAACATGACATAAGCCATGTGCTTAACCATGTGAACACTCTATGATATTTTACCATGCAAAGTTGATCACTCAACCTCACCAACACTCACTCACGGCTGCAGCTCTATCTATTCACTCTTTACTTTTTTATTTCATACTTATCACATTTAGCTATCCATTTTCTCTCTCTAAGATACCAAAAACCCAAGCATACTTCTATTTCATTTTTCTCTCCATGAATTCGGCCAACACCCAAACCCACACCATCAAGCATCTATAATTTCATCTCATCATATTTCCTAAACCCAAATCCTATTCTAAACACTTTTCCTTCACAAAGTTTTTCTAAAATCCTACTCTATCTTGTCCAAAATCCAACCTTTTGCTTACTTACTTAAGGGTAAGTCTTGATTCTATGGTTCAAAATTGGATTTCTAATTTTTCTAACCATGATTGTTCCATGGTTTTTCAATATTGTACCTTGTATGTGATTTTACTAATTGTTTAAGAATTTTAGGAATTGTTTGGGAGCTTGTACGAAAATTTGAAGGAAAGGAGGAGAATTAACCGATTAAATTGTCTTCAAGAGGTAAGAGGGAGATTTAATCTCATCAACCCTAAGTGGTGATGGGAAAATGGATTTGTTTGTGTGTGTAGAATCCATAAGGATTCATTTGTGTGATTGTTTATGGTTTTTATTATTGTTGTGATTGTTTAAATGTTTTCCTATTTGTGATTTAATTTTCTATGCATGTTTATAGTTATTATTATTTTTGTTATGCATGTTTATGGCTTTAAATATATTGTATGTATATTATATGTGATTAAATAATTGTATGTGTCTATAACTGTATAATTATTAAAGTAGGATGTGAATAACATGTAACGATTTGCATGAGTGTTCCAAAGAACACATTGAGGCTCACGACCTTCTCATGAAATTAGAGAACCAAAATGTTCTCCACAATTTTCTAAATCAATGATTTAATGAACCTAGGTAAAATAATGGATTTGAAAATGATTTAAGTTAATTGTGGCCAATATGCCATTTAGTGTATAATCAAATACCATTTTATTTTTGATTTGGCCAACATGCCATTTTATTTGCTAAGATAGGTTAGGTAAGTGATTTACAACATAAATGGATTCCAATGATTCATTGAGAAAAATAAAAGGAATAAATTCAGTTCTACAAATTTAACTTAGCAGAATTTAGTTTAAGTAAGAAATAAAACAGATGTTAGAAAAATACTAACGTAAAGCTCATTTTATAAATTTTGAAGCGCGTTAGCAAGTTTCAAAGCATAATTATTGGGTAAAAATAAAATGAACTATATTTAGTGGAAAACGTTGAAAATACCTTATACTGATTTTATAGGCAAAATGCTGCCAAAATTTATTAAAATCAGATGCATAAAATGAAAAGATTCCATACTATATTTAGAACATGAGAAAAATACTCTACGTATTTTAAAAGTACTAGATATAGTTTTACACATAGCAGAAATGATGATTTTAAGCTATTCGGTTAAGAAAATGAATTAAAAATCTTAGGCGATTTAGAAAATGATTTAAAAACATTTTTTGATGTTTAAAAATGTCAAAATATCTTTACGCGATTTAAAAATGTTTGTGAAAATGACGAGATTGTGAAAACGCGATAAAGTTCCTACGCGATTGAACAATACTGTGAGTTTTGCTGTCGGGCCAAAGTGGTGGACCCAGATATATTGCGGTGTAGTATTATCAGGTGGGACGTACTATACTTTGTTATTTTGTGACTAAGAGTATTTTTATAATTTTTTGTAATTATGGTAAAATTTGGATAATAAGGGTATTTTTGTAATTTTAGATCATGTTTAGAGTGTTGTGCCAATTTGGGTTATAATTGGTGATTGATTGACGAGGCGAATTACACTGTGTTTTGGTGTGATAAGCATAGTGTGGTTCATTTATGAACTTGGAGACGTTAGTGTGCGGAGAATTCCACATGCAGACAGTGGGTGGCTCCTCTGGGCCGTGGTAACGGGCAACACACTAATGATCTTGACAAGCACTATTCTTAGTCGAGATCTTGAGGGGACTATTAAGTACTATGCCTGTGGTACACGATGTTGGACTGTGTACTGCTACACGATGTTTTGGACTGTGGGCTATAGACACAAAGATTGGACAGTGCAATAGTTTGGTTGGGCAGCCATAAAGTATTATTAGTTTCTAATCGGATCATTCTCTCAGATATCCGTGTTTAGCTCCATGGAGTAGGAACGAGTCGGTGTGTGTTCATGCATTACCTGCATTTTACTGCTTACCATAATCTGTGATAAATTGTATGATTTATTGCTTTATGCATGATATAATGGTGTGTGTTATTGTTATATATTGCTTGATATATTATGCATGATATATTGGTATGTACTGTTGTGATAACTATTTTGTACTGTCGTTTTCTTTATTGCCATGCGGGTAGTGATGTAGATTGTCTCACCTCTCTATATGTTTTCTCGAAATTATTATATTATATTCGTAAAGAGTTAGAGGAAGAAGAGGATCAGCCTCTTGAGGTATAGTATTCTGACGAGCAACAGTCGGGCGAATTATACGAGAAGGAGGAGCCGATAGATCACACTGATCGTCAAGACTGATCTTGAGATCATGGCATTGCCAGGATTCTTCGGGTTCGTGAGACTGGAGTTTCATGGGGGTTCCGAGGCATGGCGTATGCATATGGATCGAGGGACAGTTGCTTATGTGGGACGTTTGACTGTGTCCCTATGTAGAGAGTATGACGGAGAGGTCATATTCACTACTATGCTTTATTTACATTTAGAGTTACCTCTGACTATTAGGCGTTATTGGCAGGGAATATTCCATGCGCCTAGTGAGCTCAGTAGCGAGTCAACAGCTCGGACTCGTGTCCGTCGTGCTGTGAGATCTCCTAGATGTGAACTTTTCGATGGTTATTCTGGAGGTTCTGGAAGATGATCCATCGGAGGGTTATATATCTTGAGATGCACTTGGGCAGTACTATGTTATAGCTTTGTGTCAATTCTTTACTGCTTTATTAAATACATGTAGTTGTAAATTATGTGTGTACTAAAAGAGAATCATATGTATATTATGGTGAGTTTATGTTTGTTATATTTTGTGTTTCGTGTTATTTTATTTAATGTTATAATTATAAAAGGAAAAAAGTATATATCACCACAAATATTATGTAAGTGTCAAATGTTTTACAACTTGGGTAAGAATTTTATTTTATTTTATTTCATTGCATTCATAAATGTGACATCCCCACAAGGGTGCTACAGGCATGGTGGCCTTAGGGGCAGCCACGGGTTCCTTTGGACTAGAAGAAGATCCCTCCTTCTTTTGCTTGTCCTTCCAACTTGTTGTGTTCAAGTTTGAAGAATCCTTCTTCAAAGTACTCTTCCTCTTGAGTTGTTGCTCCACCACCTTCATGGCTAGATGCACCAAGTCTTCAAGCTCAACATATTGTTGCAACTCCATAATATCACAAATGTCTCGGTTGAGACCATGAAGAAAACGAGCCATGGTTGCCTCCCTTTCTTCAACAATGTTGGCTCTTATTGATGTGAAACCTTAGGAAACAAAGTCCAAAAAAAACCAACAACGAGATTTGATTAGCCCCAGAAAGCTATAACAGGTTTGCAGAAGCAAAACTTGGACTTGTTGATTATAGAGAATCAAGAACCTAAGCTATAAAAAGATAAACGCCACAAGGAAGGATCCTTGATAAGTTTGAGAAGAAGTTCTCAGAAGAACTTGAGAGAAAATAACCTCGTAGGTATTTCAACTGATCAAAAGATATCCCCTTACACAACTCCAAGAAGGCCTTTTATAGAATCATAAGTGACCAGGCCTTAAAATAAACAAAAATACAATGAAAATAGAGAAATATGAAAGGTCCCTAAAATATGACATAAAATAATACGAAAATAACAAAATAAATTGAAAAGAGCACTTAGTTACCCTTAATTATGACTAAGTGGGTGCAACTTTTAGTGACATTAAATGCAAACTTTGAATAGGAGCTTCCACTAACTTTAACTAATCCTCTTGAATGCTCTGCAACTCCTTTATTTTCCATTAAGCCTTGAATCTGCCCATTAACTCCTTGGTTTGTGATGACAACCAAATGGATAGGTTGCCTTTTTTGATGATGTTAGGTTAAATTTTCGAGAACACTTTGTTAAGTTTCAAGCACCCTTAGATTAAACATTTTGTGTTCATTTCAAGATAGGAAGAAAAAAAAAAGAAGATGGGTGAAGATTAGAGATGGATGGCGCCACAAACTAAGGGGTTTGATAAGCCAAGTGAAGTTCGCCACAAGAATCTTGGATTCTTGATAAGAACAAGGGTGGCTCAACCAAGAACCAAAGAGAACGAAATTCTCACAAATGGATTCAATCCAAATTCAACATCCAAAAGTCCCTCATTCATGTTTTAGGCGCATACATATAGGAAAATGGAGTGCATAGAATATGCATACAAAATGGTCATCATAATGTGACAAATTCTCCATAAAAGCAATAACTAATCCACTAAGTGGCTAATTAAAGCATTAACTAGTCCACTAAGTGGCTAAGTAAAGTAACTAATGAAAATTAAGTGGATAATAAAAGTGGTTCCATGACTTCTAAAAAAGAGTTACCTAGGATGCAAGCTAAAGGTTGCCCTCCCAAGAAGCTTAAAAAAAATGTGTACCATCCACACACATAGTTTATTACACTTTATTTAATAGAAATAAACTAGAAAATGCCACTTTAGAGAAGTGGACGTACAAGCCATCATGGGTCTTCAAGTTGGATGAGATAAGTGACCAACTTGGGTTCCACTCCATCAAGACTTGAATTTGGGCTTGCTTCAATTAAAGTTGTCACCATTTGATTTAGGACTTCTTGGGCTTTCTTGATCCTAGCTCTTGTCATAGGTCCACCAAGTCCTTGTAGTGCTCCTTGATCCATGCTCCTTAGTGGGCTCACATCAGTTTGTCACTAAGTCTTGAATAAGTCCATTTAATACCTCTTTGAACCTTCTTGCTCTTGTTCTAGTAATTGGACCGGTTGGGAGGCCTAATGGGTCACTTGAAGTTGAATTTTTTGCATCACTTAAAGTCCTAAAATGACTCTTGAAATACAAGGAATAAATTTCCACTATCATGCAATTACCAAAGTGTATTGATAAGTGCATGTACATTATTATCTAGCATAAGCATGATAATAAATTCCCACTAGGAAGTCTTTAAAGCCCAAAAACTAACTTAGGAAAAACCAAAGGACATATGAACTTATTCCAACAAAATAAAATATGAAAATTACAAAATAATAAGAAAAAATGGCTTTAATATGAGACCCCAATTAATTAGCCCAATAAACCAACTAGAGAGAGCTTTAACAAACTTATAAAACCCAAATCTCGCCAAACACAAGTGCTAATTGGAGTACTCTTCAATTTGGATTAATTGGACCAACTTGGGTTCTTCTTCTTCCTTATCTTGGTTGAGATTACATATGTAGGCCACCTCTTGTTGTAAAGCTTCCTTAGCCCTCTTGGACCTTGACCTAGTCATAGTAGGCCCTTCAAGCCTAATTAAAGCATCCTCCTTCTTAGCTCTTCCTTTCCCACTTGGTGGTCCTACTTGGTCTTCAACATCCCCTCTTTCTTTAAGTGAATTCGTCCACGAATTTAGTGCTTCATCACCTACATCAAAAGGACTTAAGTCACCCACATTGAATGTTGCACTAATTCTATACTCACCGGGTAGATAAACTTTATAAGCATTATCATTGATTCTGTAACACCCTTGTGGGGATGTCACATTTATGATGCAATAAAATAAAATAAAATGAAAGTCTTACTCAAGTTATAAAATATTTGGTACATAAATAATATTAGTGGTAAAATTTTTCCTTTTATATTTATAATGTTAAATAAAATAACACAGAACACAAAATAACGCAAAACATAATCACACCATAATATACATATGATGTTTGTCTGAAGTATACAAGGAATTTACAACTACAAATATTTAACAAAGCAGTGAAAATCAACATAAGACTAAAACATAACACCTAAAACATGAGCCCTTGTCATAAGACAAATTCCCTAGTTGGGAATGTCTTGATCAATAGAAATTTGACCCAAAATTATATCGAAGTTCTCTCTAGGAGTATAGTGAAATTCGTCCCACAACTCCCTAATAGGTAAAATAATCTCTACGAAAGCAACCGTATAATGTGTAGTAATGAACCCATGTCGAGTCCTACTTACTGATAAAGTCACGTTACCACTGTACTCTATGTGTCCTGTGTCCCAGTGGACATACCAAGCCTCAACGCCTTCGAGAAACTGAAGTCTAAAGAAACCTAATTGACCTCTTCTTGCCTCCATTGTAGTCTTCGACAATATGAACATAAAATAAAAACAAACAGAACAATACAATAAAGAGGTGAGACAATCTACATCATTACCCGCATGGCAAATAAGAAAACGACAATACAAAACAATTATCACAATAGTACATACCAACATATCATGCATAATGTAATAAAGTAATATATACCATTATATCACATACACTATAGCAATTTAATACCTCATGCATGTTATCACAGATTATGGTAAGCAGTAAAATGCAGATAATGCATGAACACACACCGACTCGTTCCTACTCCATGGAGCTAAACACGGATATCTGAGAGAATGGTCCGAATATAAACTAATAATACTTCATGGCTGCCCAACCAAACTATTGCACTGTCTAACGTCGTGTCTATAGCCCATAGTCCAAACATCGTGTAGTAGTACACAGTCCAACATCGTGCACTACAGGCATAGTACTTAGTAGTCTCCTCAAGATCTTGATTAAGAATAGTGCTCGTCAAGATCATTAGTGTGTTGCCCGTTACCACGGCCCAGAGGTGCTACCACTGTCCACATATGGGACTCTCTGCACACTAATGCCTCTAAGTTCAAATAATGAACCACATTACACCCATCACACCAAAACACGGTGTAATTCGTCTCATCAATCAATCACTAATTATCAACCAAATTGGCACAACACTCTAAGCATGATCTAAAATTACAAAAATATCCTTAATATCAATATTTTACCATAATTACAAAAATACCCTTAGTCACAAGATACCAAAATATAGCCTGTCCCACCTAACAGAACTATCTCACAACATGTCTGGGTCCACTACTTTGGCCCGACAACAAAACTCACTGTATCGTTTAATCGCGTAGAAATTTTATCGCATTTTCACAATTGCATCTTTTTCACAAACGTTTTAAAATCACATAAATATATTTTGACGTTTTTGAACAATGCGTAATGTTTTTAAATCATTTTCTCAATCGCATAAGATTTTTACTTTATTTTCTTAACCGAATAGCTTAGAATTATTATTTTAAATATGAGTGGACTATATCTAGTAGATTTAAAATACGTAGAGTATTTTTCTTGTGTTATAGATATAGTATGGAATCTTTTTATTTTAATCACCTAATTTTAGTAAATTTCGGTAGCATTTTGCCTATAAAATCAGTATAAGGTATTTTTAACATTTTTCTCTAAATTTTGTTTATTTTAATTCTACCCATCAGTTATACTTTGAAACTTGCTAACGCACTTCAAAACTTAGAGAATGAGCTCTACGTTAGTATTTTTCAAGTGTTTGATTTAATTCTTTCTTAAACTAAATTCTGCTAATTTTAAAATTCTAAACCAAATTCATTCCTTTTATTTTCTCAAAGATTCATTGGAATCAGTTTATTTTGTAAATCCATTACCTAACCTATCTTAGAAAATAAAATGGCATTCAATTATACATTAAATGGCATGTTGGCCATAATTAACTAAATCATTCTTAAATTTATTTATTTACATAGATTCTTTAAATCATTGATTTAGAAAATGGTTGAGTACATTTTGGTTCTCTGTTTCATGATAAGGCCGTGAGCCTCAATGTGTTCTTTAGAACATTCATGCAAATCGTTATATGTTATTCACATCTTACTTTAATAATTATACAATTATAAACACATACAATATATTTTTAAAAACTATAAACACATGTAATATATTTTATAAACTATAAACACATGCAATATATTTTAAAGACTATAAACATGCATACAATTAAAATCACTCACAAATAGGAAAGCATATAAACAATCACATAAATAAGAAAAACAATAAACAATCACACAAATGAATCCTTATGGATTCTTCATACACATACAATTCCATTTTCTCATCACCACACAAGGTTGATGAGATTTAATCTCCCTCTTACCTCTTGAAGACAATAATCGGTTAGTCTCCTCCTCTCCTTGAAATTTCGTGTAACCTCCAAAACAATTCCCTAAAATTTCTAAACAATTAGTAAAAACACATATAAGGTTCAAGATTGAAAAACCATGGAACAAATATGGTTTAGAAAATTAAAAATTAAACTTTAAACCAAAGAATCAAAAACTTACCCCTAGGGAAGTAAGATAAAGGTTGGATTTTGAAGCACTTAGAGTGTGATTTTGGGAAAACTTCCTAAATGGAAAGTGTTTAGAATATGATTTTGGTTTAGGAAATATGAAGAGGTAAAATTATAGAGGTTTGATGGTGGTGTTTTATGTGTTGGCCGAAATATAGAGGAAAAAATAAAAGAGAAATGGTGCTTAGTGTTCTTGGTATTTTTGAGAGAAAAAGATGAATGCTTTTGATGTGAGAGAAAATAAATATTGTGTGAGTGAAAAATAAGTGGGCTGCTGTACCATGGGATAAGCATAGAGAAATTAAGATTTACTTGAAGTAAAATATCCTATTTGAGTGCACATGGCTTATGTCACCTTTTAGCCACCTAATGTGTATGCAAGATGGTTCAAGAACCATGTAGAACTTGTCAAATTTGCCTCCCTAGGCTGCTGCAAAACTGTGTGGTTCAAGGGCATTTAGGGATTCAATTTGCTTTTAATTCAAGTCTAATTACTTGCTAATTAATTAGGTTTAGTTTCCTAACCAATTTTAATTAATTATCCAACTATATATGCCTCTAATGTATAATTGTGAGGCTACCTTTCGATGAAAATAACATGACAGAATGATGTAAGATGGGAGAACATTATTTCACAAAATGGCTAAAAGTTAAGTTCTGTCGAATGAAGATTCTGTTGAATGAAAATAAAAAACTATCGAATATACCAGAAGGTCAGCAGAAATCCTAATTCGACGGACGGGTGTTGACGTTGGAGAAATCTTCCAAGTATTGAACCGACGAAAGTATTATATGGTTGGAAATTCTAATTCGATGGATACTGACATTAGAGAAGTTTCTCTACTGAATGGTCAGAAATTCTAACTCAATGGACATCGACATTCTAACTTGACGGATATTGACATCCTAACCCGACAGATATTGACATCATAACCCGACGGATATTGACATTGTACTAAATGGTCAGAAGATCAAATTCGACGGATATGGGCAGAAGTTCAAATTCGACGAATATGGGCAAAAGTTTAAATTCGATGAATATGGGCAGAAGTTCAAATTGTTACAATTGTTCACAAAGATTAATTAATTAGTTTACTTAACTTGTTAATTAGGCCATTAGATTAACCAAATTAGGTTTAATTAGTTACTAATCAAATTCAAGTCACTATGTTTGACTTAATCTTAACCATTGATTTCAACTTTAATTCCTAGCCCTAGATTAGATCTATGGCCTACATTCAATGCTTGCTAATCAAGTTCACATCCAAACCATTATTTTGATCAACGGTTGAAATCAAAGGCTTCCTAACTAAGTTTTCATCTAACGGTCCATATTAAAGTTCATGCTCCTTTTGTTGACTTATTCCTATGGTTCAAAATAGTCAAGCCACTTTCGTTGACTTGCTCCCATTGGTTTAGAATTTGTCCAGTCAGAATCGTTGACTGCTTTTCCTAAATGCAGGTCCCACAGACTTTTAAGGATCCGTGGTCATTTTGAAGCAGATTTCTATTGTTTTTGAGACAGTAGGTACTGTAATATAAAATAATATTATAATAATATAAAATTATTTTATTACACAGCTTAAATCCTAAAAATTATAAGATTAATATATATATCAATCAGAAATGAGTTTAGTAAGATCCCCCAACTCTAATTAATTAAAATAAGATTTTTCTGGCCAGAAAATTATTATTTTCTTGACTCAGAGCAAATCACACGAAACAATCAAATACACTCACGAAACAGTCCTATTCATTTTACTACTCACATAAATTACAAAACAATACATTTCAGGACAATTTTATAATTAACCCAAAAGTTGGGGTGTTACAAATTCTCTCAACAACTTGGGATGACCCGTTTCCTCTTGGTTGGAGCTTTGATTTCCTTTGAATGGGAAACCGTTCTTTCCTTATGTGTACCCACACCCAATCTCCTGGTTCAAATATGACCTTTTTTCTACCTTTGTTTGCTTGTTTGTCATATTGCTCAATTTTCTTGTCAATTTGGGCCTTCACTTGTTCATGGAGTTTCTTCACATATTCGGCCATTGCCTTGCCATCCTTATTGGGGGAGCTCGATTTATCCATCCTTTTTGTGTAACACCCCAAATTCTGACTATGTTAATAGTAATAGCAGAATTACACTGTTTTATATTTTCTGTATGTTATAAAAATAGTTTGACTGTTCTAAGATCATTGTGTGTGATTTGCTTCGAGTCAAGAAAATAATAATTTTCTTAACCGAAAAAATCTTATTTTAATTAATTGGAGCTGGGGGATCTTACTAAACCCAATTCTGATTGATATATATATTAATCTTTTAATTTTAAGGATTTAACTGTGCAATAAAATAATTTTATATTATAATAATATTATTTTATGTGACAGTACCTACTGTCTTAAAAATAGTAGAAATCTGCTTCAAAATGATTGTGGACCTGAAAAAGTTCGTGGGACTCGCGTTTAGTGTAGCAATCAACGATTCTGACTGGACAGAATTCTAAACCAATGAGAATCAGTCAAAATAGGTGGCTTGACTATTTTAAACCAATAGGAAGTAGTCAAACAAAGAAGCATAGACTTCAATATGGACCCTTGGATGAAAAGCATGATTTAGATGCTTTTGATCATAACCGTTGATCCGATCAATGGTGTGAAACGAATCCTAATAAAACCATTAAGTAATATCCACCATAATGAGATCAATGGATAGGAAACCAAGTTGATTTTCAATGGCTAAGATGAAGTCAACAATAGTGGCTTGACTTTGTTTAGTAACTAATTAAACTTAATTTGGTTAATCTAATGGCCTAATTAATAAGCTAAGTAAACTAACTCAATTAGTAATTAGTTATAATCTAATTCTTAATTAGAGGTTATGATATATGCTAAAATATATTAAACTAATTAGTTATGTAATTGGATAATTAATTAAGAGTGGTTAGGAAACTAAACCTAATTAATTAGCTATTTAATTAGCAAGTAATTAGACATAAATTAAAAACAAAATAGACCCCTAAATACCCTTGAACCCCACGGCCAAGAGGCCTTGTTCTACCATGTTCTCGATTATTCTTGAACCATCCAAATAGCCATGCAAGTCAAGTTGATGACATAGGCCATGTGCCATGCAATTGCATATTTTATTTCATGCAAATCCTTTGATTTCTCCTACACACTCACACGGCAGCCCACTCTAATTTTTGCATGCAATATTCACTTTTCTCTCACATCAAAAAGCTTTCATTATTCCTCTCAAAATTTCCCAAGAACCCAAGCATACTTTCCTTCCATTTTCTCTCCATAGGTTCGGCCCCAACACCTATATTCACCATCCATCATCTATAATTTTTACTCTCATAATTTCCTAAAGCTAGACAACCTTCTAAACACTTTCCATTTAGGAAGTTTTCCCAAAATCTCACTCTAAGTGCTTCAAAATCCAACTTCTACCTTACTTCCCTAGAGGTAAACTTTGGTTTTTATGGTTTAAATTCATGTTTGTGATTTTATAAACCATGTTTGTTCAATGGTTTGTCATTATTAAGCTTTGTTTGTGATTTTACTAATTTTTTTAGAATTTTTAGGAATTGTTTGTGAGCCACACGAAATCAAGGAGAAGGAAAGGAGCTTGAAAGGCTTGTCTTCAAGAGGTAAGAGGGAGATTTTACCTCACTAATCAAGTTTTGGTGGTGTGGGGATGGTTTTATTTGGTGAAAAACCCATAAGGGTTTATTCACTTATTGTTTGATGTGCTTTGATTATGTTTGTGATGTGTATGGTGTTGTTTCCATGCTTGCATGTGTGATAATATGCTTAAAGCTTTGATATTATGTGTGTATGTATAATAATGAAAGCATGAGAATGTATGTATAATTTAGGATGTGAACAGCATGATGAATCGATTGTATGAGTGCTCCAAAGAGCACTGAGGCTCACGGCCATACCATGGAAAAAAGGACCAAAGTCCTCAAACTGATGAATTAAAATGAGAACTGAGAGATTTAAATAAATTTGGAAAAATTTGAGTATAGCAAAGTAAAATGATTTTTATGTGAAGTAAAGAAAAGAAATAATAATTTTTGGGAAACTGTATAATTACTGATTTTTAGAGAAAGAGGGACTAAATTGTAAATATTATGTAAATGAGGGGCTATTGTATAAATACTTATTTTTAAAGGGGCCATATTAAAAATATTATTTTTAGAGGGGTCATATTACAAATATTAAATTTTGAGGGACTATTTCGTAAATATTAATTTGTGAGGGACTATTTCATAAATATGAATTTTATGAGGGGTTATTTCGTAAATATGAGTTTTTGAGGGACTATTATGCAAATATGGAAAATAAAGTGAATTTTTAGTATTAAATGAGAAAAATAGTATTTTTGGATTTAAAACGTATAAAAAATATTTACGCGATTGGAAACATTGGAAAATAACTATGCGATTTTGAAGAGGCGACAGAATTGAATCGCGATTAAGAAAATGTGAAAAATATGAATACGCGATTAAAATACAGTAATAATACTGTTAGATTATTGTGTGGACCCCGAATATGTGATATGAATTGGAAATATGAATAGTGCATAGTACATGCATTGGAAAGGTCCGATGGACTGTATGAGGCTAGTTGCCTAGGAGAGACTGCACCTCTTGAGTGGGTGCGATATGCGTAGTGTAAGTCACTGGTTGACCTTGGGGGCATTATGGTGCGGGTTGCCTACAATGGGCAGTTGGTAGCTCTTCTGTGCCGTAGGTTAGACCGACGCAACACACCAATGATCCTAACCGAGACACTATCCTTAATCAAGATCTGATAAAGACTGTCGTGTATATGCTGGATGTGCAAGACTGAGCACGTGGTCCGAGGCATGTTGGTACCGACAAATCTTTTTGATCACTCTCTTTGACCCGAGTTGTAGTTCCACGGAGTAGAAAATTGAGTCTGTGTGCATACATGTAGCTATTGAGGGTATTATCGCAATTATGTTTATGATAATTGATTTATTGGATATTTGATTATTGTTAGTGGCATGATTGTAAATATTGTTTACTTCATGTGTGTTATTAATAAATGATATTGATGGCATAACTGTAATTATGATATGATAGTTGTATGAGATATTGTATGTGTTTATCTTCATTGCTACCATACTGGTATTGGCGTAGGTGATCTCACGTCTTTGTATGCATGTTCTGTATTATATTTATATTTGTTAAGACGTTGAGCAAGAAGTGGAGCGAGAAGCTGAGGAGGAGCAGATTCCTGCTGAGGACGTTGAGTTTTGAAGAGATCTTTGTTTGTTTGGCAACCATTAAAAGCTTTTCAAAATGAATGGTTTTGAAATTGATAAACCACCATTCTTTGATGGTGTGAATTTCGTTTATTGGAAAGCTAGAATGGAAATTTATATGCAATTTATTGATATTGATTTATGGGATATTATGCTTGATGGATTTACATGCAAATCAAAACAAACTTGGAATGACTATGATAAGAAATGCTTTTCATTGAATATTAGAGCAATGCAAATATTGAGAAGTGGTTTAAATGATGATGCTTATGCTAAAATTAATAGTTGCTCTAATGCTAAAGATATATGGGATGCTCTTGATAATTTTTTTCTTGCTAACAATGATTTCTTGCAAAAAGTTGTATATAGAGAGTAAGAAGAGCAAAAGCCTCTAAAGGAAGACAATATTGAAAAATGTCCTCAAGAAGATGTTCTTGAATCCTTGAAAGACAACAATGAGGAAGATGATGATTCCTTTGAAAAGCCAAGTATGCTAGGAATGGAGACTACTTCATATATGGCCAAAAAGGACTTTGAGGTAAATAATGCTAAACTAGATTATAGTCCTTCCTATGATGAGTTACAATGTGCATATGATGAATTATATGATGATTTGTTGAATTTAGAAAATAAAAATTTATCTTGTTTGGAAAACATTTTCTTCATCGAAACTGAAATTGAGATTTTGAAAAATGATTATGCTTTTTTTGATGAGGAAATGCATTTGAAATGTGAAACCTCAACTTCTTGTGAAAAATGCATTAATTTAGAAAATCAAGTTGAAAACTTATATTGTGAATTTGCCAAAGCTAATGATTCTATTTGCTTACAATTCATGTGTGTTAATAATAATGCAATTGATGCTATTTCACATGGAAATTCAAGTAAGGCTTGTGGCAAAAATGACATAGAATATAAAAACAACAAAAGGCTTATGTTTTCCAAAAATGATCTTCAAAGGACCAAGTCATCATTAAATTCAATTGTTTGTAATTTTTGTGGTCATCTAGGACATATTTCTCATTTATGCAATTATAGAAGAAATTCTTATATGAGAAATAATATGAAATGGGTTCCTAAAGATCTTAAATGCTCTAGTACTAATATTCAAGGACCCAAGATGAAGTGGGTACCAAAAAGTCCTCCTAGTGTTTCAATTATGCAGAAAACTTCTCAAAAGGATGGACAAATTGGTCAAGTAAAGAAGGAATCATCAAGGGGAATGCTTCCAAAGCCCAATGGTAGAAGTTTTGATCAAAGAAGGAAGATGACTCCAACCAAAGCTTCTCAAGTACAAAATGTGGAACTTGCAAAGTTCAAAACATCAAAAGAGAAGCAATGGGTAAAGAAAAGAGTTTCCTTGATCAATAAGGCCAAGGTATCAAGAGTTTTTACCTCTCATGAACATTCACTTGTAAAATCAATGAATTTGAGGTATATTCCTTATAGGCCTTAGGTAAAGGATAGAATCATGTGCACTTGGTAAAAATTTAAATATTATGTTTAACACATGATTACATTCATTCTTGTTATACCTTTTGCTCACTATTTTGCATATTTCTTGATCATATGATATTCTATGATTATGGATGCTTTCTATGCTTTAAATTTTCTATACATTTCTACATGTGATAATATGCTAGATAAGTTCACTTCTTGTTTGAAGTAGCACATTTGATAAAAATATTTTAGAACTTGGCATATTGGATAAATCATAACTCTTACTGCATAAAGTTACAATTCTCTGCATAATTTATAGTTTTTCCATAAACATGAGTTTTGGATCAAGAACTGGTCAGTTTTTATGCTTACATGATGTTTGGAATTGTTTTGGAAAGTTTTGGAATTAATTTGAAAGCTTTGAGTTCGGATCCTTACTGTTTGAAATGCAAAAATTGAATTCAGCAAGCTTGTAATCGATTACAAGACCTCTCATGTCGATTACATGAGGCTCTATAAGCGTTCCAAGCAAAGTCGAGAGCGTGTAATCGATTACACATACTATTTAATCGATTACAACGTCTCCAGAACTCGTGTAATCGATTACACCAAACATGTAATCGATTACATGGATTCCAGGAAATTTGTGTCGATTACACACATATTGTAATCGATTACACGTGCTTTAAAAATGATTTTCAATGCTAAAATGATCATTTTTACTTAAGATTGTCTCGTATATCATGAATGTATGCATATTATTAGCTATGAGCTTAATGGTAATTGATTGTTTAATTTGTTGTGCTCAATTTACATACTATAAAAAAAAATTTATGAGAGCATAATGGATTAATAATCAATGACTAACCCCTATTGATCCAAAATTGGTGGATACCAAAGAAATTTCTTTGAATTGTGTTGTAGGGTGACCATTAGCTCAAGCATGCAAATGAAGTGAAAAACAACCGTGCTACTTGAGGTTGGGAAAACTTAAAATGGTCCAAGTTCTCCAAAAGTGATGAAAAACATAAAAAGAAAGACATGGAGAACCACAATATTCTCAAGGGGCCTTGAGGCATAGAAGTTGGAGTCACCTACAAAAACTCAAAGAGTATACTTTTGGTGATATCAATCTTTTATCCTTACTTATGCTTTAATTTGAATATCATGTGATATTTGGATAAGTAGATATTTGTTTTATGCCTTAACATGCCTTAAATTGTGCTTTTCTAGCATTATGTTTTAAAAGTGTCTTTACATATGCTAACATGCTAGATATGCACACAACTTGCTTGGAATGACATATTATGGTAATATCTTTATTCTTGAGCTTGTGACCATTTCTCCTTATTCAAATATGAAAATTTCACATGCTCATAAGTAGTTCTAATCCTTTCTCTTTGATGCTTAATTGTCTTATATATTTATTTGGAGATTGGAAAATAAAATGTCATATGTCTTTTGTTTGAAATTGCTTGACATGTTCATATCTTGAAAACAAGAAGTAAATGATTCATTTTGTGTCTTGAACTTGTATTTGAACTTCAATGGTTTTTACAATGAAGTATATCTTGAAATGAATCATAAATATTCAAAAGTTATAGTTCCATGGTTTTTCAATTCTTTCACTACAATAAGAGATTTCTTGTTGTTGATTAGCATGTGTACATACTAAAATTCCTTACTTGATATTACATGCCTTACATGATCATTGTTTGCCCCAAAATGCTTATATAAGTTTTGATGTTGATCATGTGTTTCTTGATAAACTTGAATCTTGCCTTGAAAATGCTCAAACTATGCTTTTGGATTCAAGTGCATATATCATTCTTTTGTTCTCTTTAGAGCTAACAATTCATGGTTGATAATGTGGTACATGTTTTATATTTTATATCAACCTAAATTATGTTTGTAAATAAGTTTAAATGATATTTGATGCTAACCTTTTTTTGAGAACTTTTGAAATATAGTCATCAAATATTGAAATGTCAAGCATATGTGGATAAATGAGAAATGTTGAAGGAAGAGGAACATGAGGAGACTTTCTTCAAGTGCAATGGAATGAAATACTCAATGGAAGAAAGTACAAGGACCTATAAATGAAGAACATTCTAAAGGAGCATCACTTTCTATCTAACCCAATAAGTATCTCTATCCCTAAACTGTTGTGGTATTCTATATGCTATGGATTATATGATACTTGTTGATAAATTAATCTTAAAAGATTATATGCTTTCCTTACATGAGAAGTATGCTTAGCATTGACAAAGTGCCTAATTGTACATTAAATTGCTAGTTTTGTCATTGCATATAGGGTGGATGATATTAGTTCTATATATGTTTTAATCTCTATAGCATATTTCATCAAGGTCAATGTTTGATATATATATGATTCTCTTGATCTATGGTTCTTAGTGGTATAAACTTATGAGAATCATGCTCTTGTTTTGAAAAGAATTTCTAGTTTGATTAATATTCCTTTTAAAAAAAAAAGCTTTTCAAGTTCCATATCCTTGAGAATCTTTTGAACTTGTCTTAAGATTTAAAAAGTATTATCATCTCCTAATTGTCTTGAAAATTTAGAAATCATTCAATTTGTGCTATAAATGTAGTACTCTCTACATTGCTTTGAAATGTCTATTAAATTTTGAGAGAGTATTTAAGAAAGTTTTCTAAATAAATTTTTTGAAATGATCTATAGAGATCAATCTTCATACTTCAAAAGATAAGCCTTGTTTAAAAATATATATATATATTTTTTCTTTTCAAGGCTCTTGTTTAATGTGAAAAAGAGGATATGTACTTTCAAATACTCTTTTGACTTAGATTTGATCACTCTCAAGGAATATGTGATTTCAATATAAATCTCTTCTACCCTTCTAAAATGCTTTTGAAAATGTAATGTGTTATTATAAAATTCTTTTTGAAAGAGGGAGAAGTTTTTTTTAAATGATTTTGTTTGAGGGATTAAGAATATGTATCTATGCCTTGCTTTTCTTTATAGTAATGTGCTTATATGATCTTGGCATGCATATTTCCCTTTATCTATCTTGTGCTTCAATAAGGGGGAACTTATCTTACATATCATTCTTCCATATCCTTGTTGACTAAGAACATATGCATAACTATGTTAAACCATTATATTTGATATTTTGATAACATGCATATTGTGAGGGGGAGCCTAGCTATTAGATTATTGCTTATATCTCTTGGCTTACATCCTTACTTGACATGAAGTGTTTTATTGTTAATACTATCAACATGTCAACAAAGATCATCGTTCATTCTCTTTTCCTATATCAATGAAAGAAGGTAAACATTCTTAAGCTTCATATCTTTTGATTTTTTCATTGAGAAATGCTTGATATGTGACAAGTTGTATGATCTTTTATTTAAAAACCTTAATTCCATGATTTTGCATGAATATTTTGTATCTCCTATCAAGTGATATCAAGTGGTACTTATTTATGATGTGGTATGCAAGATATTATATGTTAGACATAATTTCTTAAGCTTATTGCTATCATATGCTAAATGTTGAAGTACCAAAATATGACCAGTATTGCATGAAAAATCTTTTATATCTTGAAAGCATACTTATTTCATCTCTCCTTTCTTGAATTAGGTATATAATTAAATAAGGAGAAATAGTGATGAGTTGCATAGCTTGAAGAAGTTTATGGTTTTGATGATCCTACTCTTTTTGACAACATGGTTCTTATCTTTAGGGGGAGAGAAAAATATTTTCTTTCCTTCCTAAGCCTTTTTGTTGATGTCAAATAGGGGGAGAGAAAATTGGAAAGAAAAATATGTGCTTGTGCTTAATTGTTTGATATGCTTACATGAATATCTATCCTTATATATTGCTAAACATATTTTTTCTTTGGTGATTTGTCATCATCAAAAAGGGGGAGATTGTGGAAATAGGTTTGCCCCAATGATTTAATATGTTAAGTTTTGATGATGACAAATACAAAACAAAAAGAATGATGCTTATGCTTTATACTTGTGCTTTATAGATAACAAATGCATCACAAAAGAATATTGATTATGTTACATAAATGTGTTTAATGAGAAATATTATATCATGCATGATTATGTACTTTATCTAATTATATTTCACTTAATAATCATGCAATAAGATATATGTAACACTCATCATATAATATATCCAATAATATGTTATATGAGTTATAAATGAATTAATATTGGATATGTCTATGAAAGTCTTGTATGCATGTTAGACTAACTAGAGTTATACATTTATGAATCATGCATATGAAGATATTGAGCTATGAATTTGGACTAACTATGTTTGGTTAAGTGAGCAATATTTTGTAGGATAGTTCAAGTGCCAAGAGTGAGCATTGCAACAAGAAAGCAAAAGATCACAACTATGCTCAACTCAAGGAGAATGTAAATGAAAAGATGTTCCAAGCATTTGCAAGTTTTGAAGAGAAGATTTTCTTTGGAAGCTTGGATTACATCAAGAAGTGATGGTGGTAAAAGATCTAGTCCAACATCTTCAAGCTTAGCTTATAGGACTTAGATCTTGTGTAAAGGTAAAAAGGAATCACATTAAGCTCAAAAAAGTTTTTAAACATATTTATAAGTGTTTCTAAAATGTTTATATGCCCAACAAACTATTTTGGAAAGCTAGTTATGGTAATATTTCAAATCTATAAAAAATAGCCAAGTTTGTGTTTTGTAAAACTGATATATAGTTACTCTTTTGATCATAACTTTTAAAATACTTTGAGTTTTACTTTGAAACGTGTCTCTTTTGAAAATAGACTTCAAGATCTTTCCAATGACTGGTTATTTGCTTTAAACGGATAAGAAACGAAAAAGTTATGACCAATTAAAGTTTGAGTTTTGAAAATCTGACCTTTGGTTACTATTTTGATCATATCTTTCAAAATACTTTGATTTTTGTTCTGAAACTTCTTTCATATGAAATTAGACTCAAAGATCTTTCCAATGAATGGTCATTTGCTTTAATTGGATAAGAAATGAAGAAGTTATGACCTTTTAAAATCGGTTTTGAAAACTAGAAATGGTGTAATCGATTACACAAGTCATGTAATCGATTACAACATTGACAGAAGCCGTGTGTCGATTACACGTAGTATGTAATCGATTACAAAGTGCCAGAAAAGCATGTAATCGATTACACAAAGTAAGTAATCGATTACAAAGTGCCCAGAAAGCTTGTAATCGATTACATGAAGCTTGTAATCGATTACAAAGTGCCCAGGAACGTTTCTAACAGCTATAAACGGCTAGTTTTCATAGAAAATCATTTCTAAACACCTCCAACGCCTCTAAAACTCATTGGGCTATAAATAAAAGTATTTGGGCATCAAAAACAAGTTGGAGAACATTCTGAAAATTACCCTTGAACATTGAAAACGAAATTCATCATCTTTTTCTCCAAATCTTTGTTTTGAGCTAAGTGTGTAAATCCTTTATACTCATTGAGCTTCAACTTGTATTATCCACTCTTGAGAGAGTTTTCTATCATCTATACTTTGTTCTTCAAGTTGTATATCTACTCTTCAAGAGAGTTTATATTCTTTCTATTCACCTTGAAATCATTGTAAGAGGGTGAGGTATCCCTCAAAAGAGAAAAGGGTGAGGTATCCCTTGTAGTGAGACTCAAACACAAAGGGTGAGGTATCCCAAAGGTGTTGTGAGTGCTCTTCATTGTAAAGGTCATCAAGCACCCGTGAAGCTTGAAGAATTGGAGGCTCTAGCACAAGGGTGAGGTATCCCAAGGTGTGAGGAGTGCTCTTGTATGTACAAAGGTTTTTCTAGCACCCGTAAAGTCTAGGAGATAGTGAAGAAAATCTCAAGTTAAGCTTGAGGACTGGATGTAGGCCACAAGTGGTTGGTGGCTGAACTAGGATAAATTCTTGAGTTTAATTCTCTCTTCTCTACACTCTTTAAATTCAGATTTGGTAGAATATATTTATTTATTGCATATGTTGATGTTTTGATTGTTACAACTTGATATCTAGCTTATTCACTTAGTTCATCATATATCCCAAGTTGTATTTGAGTAATCCTCAATAGTTGTACATTTATTAGACTTATTCCGCTGCATTTATTAATTGAGTTATTCAAAATGCATAATTTGTCAAAGTTGCATTAAAACTAGTCATCACCCAATTCACCCCCCCTCTTGGGTAATGGTTGCCATAGCTAACAAGATGGAGATGCCTAGTTTCCTTGGCTACCTGAAGCTGACATTCATTAGAGGAGATGAGGTGTGGACTGTTAATTTAGAGAGAGAGAGTATTTACTATATGGGAGACCTAAATATTAGATTGAGTAGGCAACATTTAGGACACCCTTACTTTTCTGTTAATCTTTTTGTACATCTAGAGTTCCCAATATCTATTAGGCAGTATTGGGGAGCTTACTATCGTACTCCCAGTGTGATTAGTATTGTGTCGTTTGCTCAGACACCTATCCGTAGGACTGCACATCACGATGGATTCCTATATGCTGAGGAATCTGAGGAGGACCTGTCTGAGGGTTCTGTTGTCTAGTAGGACTTAGGCAGTATAATAGTTTAAATTAAAGTTTAAAGTTTAAATGTTTTGAAAGTCTAGTTGGTAAAATATTTAAGTATGACAATACTAAAGGCTTATGTGTATATAAGATGTAAATTATTTATGACAATGTTGTTATGTTTTTATTTTCTGCTAAGTTTATCTTATTATCATCAAGAAATTTTACAACTCGTACTTATATTACAAGCACAATTTCTAATTGAGGGGTAATTTGGTAATTAAGTAACACCAAGTGTGGTGCCCTAAGGAAGGTGTTACATTAGTTGGTATCAGAGCCTAAGTTAGAGTCTTTTGGGTTTGTGGTTAGGTCTGTCTTGTCTAAGTTGTGTGATTCTCTGTAATTGTTTTTCGAAAGAAAAACAATATTGTTTGAAGACTGACCCTCACTTTTCTTTGTGTTGTTCAGTCTGATAGATAGAACGAAATGGCTGGACGCAGAAGAGGACGTATGAATGGGAGGGCAGCAGCTGGAAATGCCAGCGACGACAATCAGAATATGGCTGCAGCTGTAGCAGCAATACAACGAATGGCCGAGGTTGTTGCGCAGCAAAACCAAAGAGCAAATGATGATGCTCACAGCTTGTCAGAATTTCAGAGGAACAATCCACCGAAGTTCCATGGAGAGTTCGACCCAGAGAAAGCTGATCTTTGGATCAAGGAACTGGAGAAGATATTTGACGGCATGGGTTGTACTGATGAGCGGAAGCTTACTTTCGCCACGTTTGTGCTAGTCGGTGGTGGAAAGGCATGGTGGGCAGGAGCCCAGAGGTTAATTCAAGCTGAAGGGAGAGTTATGACATGGCAGCTCTTTAGGTAGAAGTTTCTGGGGAAGTATTTCCCAGCCAGTGTTCGACATGCTAAGGAGATGGAATTCCTTAGTCTGAGACAAGGGGCGATGACTGTAAGTGAGTATGCTACAAGGTTCGAAAGCTTGTCTAAGTTTTCGAGGTACTTCCAGATGCATCCAGATGAGGAGTGGAAGTGTAGGAAGTTCGAAGAGGGGTTGAGGCTTGACATCAAGCGAGCTTTGGCAACTGTGGATATTGATCAGTTTCCGGTATTGCTAGATAAGTGCCAAAAGGTCGAGGAGATTGATCATCTGCGAGAGGCTAGGAATAAGAACTTTGGACCTACGCGGTTCCAAAGGGGGAAGAGTAGCGGTGGCAACCGTTACCAATAGAAACTATACACTAAACCAGCAGTAAGTCAGAATCGGTAACAATCATTTGGGGCAAGTTCAAGTGGTAGTAGAGCAGTTTCAACTGGAACTTCTGCACTTAACTGTTTTAAGTGTGGGAAAGGATATCTCACCAGGGACTGTCAGCATAAGGGGGTGATTTGTTATCGATGTGGGAAGCCAAGACATTTCTCTAGGGAGTGTGATCAGCAAAAAGCGGAGCCATCAGTAGACAGTGTTCGTACTACAAGGCCACAAGCGGGTGGTCGAGTGTATACAATGAGCGGGGAGGAAGCCGCTAAATCCGAGGACTTGATAATGGAGGAGTGTGCTATTGAAGGTAATCCTTTAACAGTATTATATGATTCGGGAGCAACACATTCTTTCATTGCATGTGATTATGTGGAGCGTTTGGGATTAACTGTGACTACATTGTCGTATGATTTGAGTGTTAGTACTCCTACTGATAAGCCTGTGATAACTACAAAAGTATGCTTGAATTGCCCTGTATCTGTTAGAGATAGGATCTTTCATGTGGATTTGATCTGTTTGCCTCTTTCCAAGATTAATGTAATCTTAGGAATGGATTGGTTGTCTTCCAACCATATCTTGATAGACTGTGCTAGTAAGTCATTAGTTTTTCCTGAGGTTAAGGATTCTAGATTCCTAACGGCTGCTCAAGTGGAAGCCTGTTTGAAGGAATGAGATCAAGGATACTTGTTGATGTCTTCTTTGGAGGTTCAATGTGAAGACGTTCTGAAGGATATTTTTGTAGTGAATAAGTTTCCTAAAGTGTTTCCTGAAGATATACCTGGAATACTGCCAGAAAGAGAGATTGAATTCTCTATTGATTTAGTTCCTGGAGCTGGACCTATATCTATGGTTCCTTATTGGATGTCGCCAGTAGAGTTAGCAGAACTTAAGAACCAGTTGGAGGATTTGTTGGAGAAGCAATTTGTGAGACCAAGTGTATCACCTTGGGGAGCTCCAGTGTTGTTGGTAAAGAAGAAGGATGGGACTTCTCGTCTATGTGTAGACTACCGGCAATTGAACAAGATTACAATCAAGAATAAGTATCCACTACCAAGGATCGATGATCTGATGGACCAATTGCGAGGAGCTGCAATATTTTCTAAGATTGATTTACGTTCTGGTTATCACCAGATATGTGTGAAGGTGGAGGATATCCCAAAGACAGCGTTTCGGACACGATATGGGCATTACGAGTATCAAGTGATGCCTTTTGGTGTGACTAATGCACCTGTGATATTTATGGACTTTATGAATCAGATTTTCTATTCATACTTGGATAAGTTTATTGTTGTCTTTATTGATGACATCTTGATTTATTCTCGAAGTCAGGAGGAGCATGCTGAACATCTCAGAGTGGTTCTCCAGATTTTGAAGGAGAATAAGTTGTATGCTAAGTTGTCCAAATGTGAATTTTGGTTGAGCAAAGTACAATTTTCGGGGCATGTCATATCGACGGATGGAATTGAAGTTTATGCTTCAAAGGTGGAGACAGTTGTTGAATGGGAAAGACCGAAAACTGTATCAGAGATTCGTAGTTGCATCAGATTAGCCGGTTACTATCGACGATTTATTGAAGGATTTTCAAAGATTGCAGGACCTCTTACCTAACTTACACGAAAGAATCAACCGTTTGCATGGACTGAAGCATGTGAAGAAAGTTTTCTAGAGTTGAAAAGACGACTGACTACTTCACCGATTTTGATTCTGCCTGATCTGAACGAATCTTTCGAAGTGTATTGTGATGCTTCATATCAAGGGTTAGGTTGTGTACTTATGCAGAACCATAAAGTTGTGGCGTATGCGTCGAGGCAGTTGAAAGTGCATGAGAGGAATTATCCGACTCATGACCTGGAGTTGGCAGCAGTAGTGTTTGCATTGAAGGTATGGAGATATTTTCTTTATGGGGTAACGTTCACTGTTTTTAGTAACCATAAAAGTTTGAAGTATCTATTTGACCAGAAAGAGTTGAACATGGACAAAGACGTTGGCTCGAGTTTCTAAAAGACTATGACTTTCAGTTACAGTACCATCCCAGAAAGGCGAATGTCGTAGCGGATGCCTTGAGTAGGAAAGCGCTTAATGCTTCTGTTATGATGATGAAGGAGAAGGAACTAATAGAAGAGTTTTGGGATATGCGATTATCAGTGAAGTTAACACCAGGAAAGATGTGTTTGGATATGATCACTATTTCGAATAGTTTGATGGATAGAATACGAGAAGGGCAAAACAGTGATCAGTATTTGCAAGAAGCAAAGGAAGCAAGAAGGCAAGGAGCAGAATTGGAATTCAACGAAGGTGTTGATGGAATTTTGAAGTTCAAAGGAAGAGTATGTGTGCCTAATGATCCAGAACTAAGGAGATCAATTTTGGATGAAGCTCATAGAAGTAAGTTAAGTATGCATCCAGGAGCCACGAAGATGTACCAAGATTTGAAACAGCTGTATTGGTGGCAAGGAATGAAGAGGGATGTCGCAGAATATGTATCATCCTGTTTGATTTGTCAGAAGGCCAAAGTGGAACACCAGAGACCTTCAGGAATGTTGCAACCTTTACCTATTCCTGAGTGGAAATGGGATGACATAGCAATGGATTTCGTCATGGGACTACCGAAAACTCGAAAGAGTCACGATTCTATATAGGTAATTATTGATCGGCTTACAAAGTCGGTGCACTTTTTACCGATTAATATTAAGTACTCAATGGAGAAGTTGGCTCAAGTATACATCAATGAAATTGTCAAACTTCATGGTGTACCATCCAGTATAATTTCTGATCGAGATCCGCGATTTACATCAAGATTCTGGAACAGTTTGCAAGAAGCAATGGGAATGAAGCTAAGTTTGAGTTCTACTTACCATCCACAAACAGATGGTCAGTCAAAAAGGATGATTCAGTCATTGGAGGACTTGTTGAGAGCTTATGTTCTAGAGCAAACTGGTTGTTGGGATGAATTTCTACCGTTGATAGAGTTCACCTATAGCAATAGTTTCCATTCGAGCATAGGGATGGCACCCTATGAGGCATTATATGGGAGAATATGTAGAACACCGTTGTGTTGGTACCACGATGGTGAAAGTACTGTGGTAGGACCCGAATTTGTGTAGCAGACTACTAAGAAGGTGAAGATGATCCAAGACAAGATGAGGACAACTCAGACGCGGCAAAAGAATTATGCAGATAAAAGACGAAGACCACCTGAATTTGAAGAAGGTGACCATGTATTTCTACGTGTGACACCTATGACTGGAGTTGGACGAGTAATTAAGTCGAGGAAGCTCACTCCAAAGTTTATTGGGCCGTATCAGATACTTCGTCGGGTAGGTCCGGTAGCTTATCAAATTGCACTACCACCGTTCTTATCAAATCTTCATAATGTATTTCACGTATCACAACTACGAAAATATATTTCTGATCTGACTCATGTTATTGAGCCAGACACTGTACAACTAAAGGAAAACTTGACCTATGAGACGTTTCCAGTCAAGATTGAAGATCGAAGGATAAAGCAGCTTCGAGGAAAGGATATCACATTGGTTAAAGTGGTATGGAACGATGTAAGTGGTGAAGCCACATGGGAGTTCGAAGAGAAGATAAGAGAGCAGTATCCATTTTTATTTTGAATATGTGTCAAGTTTCGAGGACGAAACTTATTTTTAGAGGGGGAGAGTTGTAATACTCCAAATTTTGACTATGTTAATAATAATAGCAGAATTACACTGTTTTATATTTTTTGTGTGTTATAAAAATAGGTTGACTGTTCTGAGATCATTTTTGATCATTTTGTGTGATTTGCTTCGAGTCAAGAAAATAATAATTTTCTTGACCAAAAAAATCTTATTTTAATTAATTGGAGCTGGGGGATCTTACTAAACCCAATTCTGATTGATATATATATTAATCTTTTAATTTTTAGGATTTAATTGTGTAATAAAATAATTTTATATTATTATAATATTATTTTATGTGACAGTACTTACTGTCTTAAAAACAGTAGAAATCTGCTTCAAATTGATCGTGGACCCGAAAAAGTTTGTGGGACCCGCATTTAGTGTAGCATTCAACGATTCTGACTGGACAGAATTCTAAACCAATGAGAATCAGTCAAAATAGGTGGCTTGACTATTTTAAACCAATAGTAAGTAGTCAAACAAAGAAGCATAGACTTCAATATGGACCCTTAGATGAAAAGCATGATTTAGATGCTTTTGATCATAACCGTTGATCCGATCAATGGTGTAAAACGAATCCTGATAAAACCACTAAGTAATATCCACCGTAGATGAGATCAATGGATAGGAAACTAAGTTGATTTTCAATGGCTAAGATGAAGTCAACAATAATGGCTTGACTTTGTTTAGTAACTAATTAAATTTAATTTGGTTAATCTAATGGCCTAATTAATAAGCTAAATAAACTAACTTAATTATTAATTAGTTATAATCTAATTCTTAATTAGATATCCTAATTTTAATTAGAGGTCATGATATATGCTAAAATATATTAAACTAATTAGTTATGTAATTGGATAATTAATTAAGAGTGGTTAGGAAACTAAACCTAATTAATTAGCTATTTAATTAGCAAGTAATTAGACATAAATTGAAAACAAATTAGACCCCTAAATACCCTTGAACCCCATGGCCAAGAGGCCTTGTTCTACCATGTTCTCCATTATTCTTGAACCATCCAAATAGCCATGCAAGTCAAGTTGATGACATAGGCCATGTGCCATGTAATTGGATATTTTATTTCATGCAAATCCTTTGATTTCTCCTACACACTCACACGGCAGCCCACTCTAATTTTTGCATGCAATATTCACTTTTCTCTCACATCAAAAAGTTTTCATTATTCCTCTCAAAATTTCCCAAGAACCCAAGCATACTTTCCTTCCATTTTCTCTCCATAGGTTCAGCCCCAACACCTATATTCACCATCCATCATCTATAATTTTCACTCTCATCATTTCCTAAAGCTAGACAACCTTCTAAACACTTTCCATTTAGGAAGTTTTCCCAAAATCTCACTCTAAGTGCTTCAAAATCCAACTTCTACCTTACTTCCCTAGAGGTAAACTTTGGTTTTTATGGTTTAAATTCATGTTTGTGATTTTCTAAACCATGTTTGTTCCATGATTTGTCATTATTAAGCTTTGTTTGTGATTTTACTAATTGTTTTAGAATTGTTAGGAATTGTTTGTGAGCCACACGAAATCAAGGAGAAGGAGAGGAGCTTGAAAGGCTTGTCTTCAAGAGGTAAGAGGGAGATTTTACCTCACCAACTAAGTTTTGGTGGTGTGGGGATGGTTTTGTTCGGTGAAAAATCCATAGGGGTTTATTCACCTATTGTTTGATGTGCTTTGATTGTGTTTGTGATGTGTATCGTGTTGTTTCTATGCTTGCATGTGTGTATGTATAATAATGAAAGCATGAAAATGTATGTATAATTTAGGATGTGAACAACATGATGAATCGATTGTATGAGTGCTCCAAAGAGCACTGAGGCTCATGGCCATACCATGGAAAAGAGGACCAAAGTCCTCAAATTGATGAATTAAAATGAGAACTGAGAGATTTAAATGAATTTGAAAAAATTTGAGTATAGCAAAGTAAAATGATTTTTATGTGAAGTAAAATGATTTTGGGAAACAATATAATTACTGATTTTTAGAGGGGTTATATCACAAATTTTTACAAAAGAAGGACTAAATTGTAAATATTATGTAAATGAGGGGCTATTGTATAAATACTTATTTTTAAAGGGGCCATATTACAAATATTATTTTTAGGTGGGTCATATTACAAATATTAATTTTTGAGGAACTATTTCATAAATATTAATTTGTGAGGGACTATTTCTTAAATATGAATTTTATGAGGGGCTATTTCATAAATATGAGTTTTTAAGGGACTATTATGCAAATATGGAAAATAAAGTGAATTTTTAGTATTAAATGAGAAAAATAGTATTTTTGGATTTAAAATGTATGGAAAATATTTACGAGATTGGAAACGTTGGAAAATGACTACGCGATTTTGAAGAGGTGACACAATTGAGTCGCGATTAAGAAAATGCGAAAATATGAATACGCGATTAAAATATAGTAATAATACTATTAGATTATTGTGTGGACCCCGAATTTGTGATATGAATTGGAAATGTGAATAGTGCATAGTACATGCATTGGAAAGGTCCGATGGACTGTATGAGGCTAGTTGCCTAGGAAAGACTACACCTCCTCTTAAGTGGGTGCGATATGCGTAGTGTAAGTCATTGGTTGACCTTGGGGGCATTGGGGTATGGGTTACCTACAATGGGCAGTTGGTAGCTCTATTGTGCCGTAAGTTAGACCGATGCAACACACCAACGATCCTAACCGAGACACTATTCTTAATCAAGATCTGATAAAGACTGTCGTGTATATACTAGATGTGCAAGACTGAGCACGTGGTCCGAGGCATGTTGGTATCGATAAATCTTTTCGATCACTCTCTCTGACCCAAGTTGTAGCTCTATGGAGTAGAAAATTGAGTCTGTGTGCATACATGTAGTTATTGAGGGTATTATCGTAATTACATTTATGATAATTGATTTATTGGATATTTGATTATTGTTAGTGGCATGATTGTAAATATTGTTTACTTCATGTGTGTTATTGATAAATGATATTGATGGCATAACTGTAATTATGATATGATAGTTGTATGAGATATTGTATGTGTTTATCTTCATTGCTACTATACTGGTATTGGCGTAAGTGATCTCACCTCTTTATATGCATGTTCTGTATTATATTTATATTTGTTAAGACGTTAAGCAAGAAGTGGAGCGAGAAGTTGAGGAGGAGCAAATTCTTGCTGAGGATGTTGAGTTTTGAAGAGATGGAGATGCCTAGTTTCCTTGGTTTCCTGAAGCTGACACTCATTGGAGAAGATGAGGCGTGGACTATTGATTTAGAGAGAGATAGTATTTACTATATGGGAGACCTAAATATTAGATTGAGTACGCATCATTTAGGACACCCTTACTTTTCTGTTAATCTTTTTGTATAACTAGAGTTCCCAATATCTATTAGGTAGTATTGGGGTGCTTACTATCGTACTCCCAGTGCGATTAGTATTGTGTCGTCTGCTCGGACACCTGTCCATAGGACTGAACATCATGATAGATTCCTATATGCTGAGGAATCTGAGGAGGACCCGTCTAAGGGTTCTGCTGTCTAGTAGGACTTAGGCAGTATAATAGTTTAAATTAAAGTTTAAATGTTTTGAAAGTCTAGTTTGTAAAATATTTAAGTATGACAATACTAAAGGCTTGTATGTATATAAGATGTAAATTATTTGTGACAATGTTGTTATGCTTTTATTTTCTGCTAAGTTTATCTTATTATCATTAAGAAATTTTACAACTCGTATTTATATTACAAGCATGATTTCTAATTGAGGGGTAATTTGGTAATTAAGTAACACCAAGTGTGGCGCCCTAAGGAGGGTGTTACATTTTGCATAAACTCCTCCTCTTATTTTTGCATCTTTTTTTTTCTTGAGGATTGCTTCTATAGCAACGGCCTATTGGGTAGAGAAGCACCCGGAATGAAGTCTGTGTGGTGTTCTATTTCCCTCATTAATGGCAAGTCATGGGGTATTTCTTTTGGGAATACATCTTCAAATTCTTGCAAAATAGATTCAAGTAATGTGAGCCCACTAAGGAGCATGGATCAAAGAGCACTACATGGACTCAGTGGACCTAAGACAAGAGTTAGGATCAAGAAAGCTCAAGAAGTCCTAAATCAAATGGTAACAACTTTAATTGAAGCAAGCCCAAATTCATATCTTGATGGAGTGGAGCCCAAATTGGTCACTTATCTCATCCAACTTGAAGACCCATGATGGCTTGGACGTCCACTTCTCTAAAGTGGCATTTTCTAGTTTATTTCTATTAAATAAAGTGTAATAAACTATGTGTGTGGACGGTGCACATTTTTATTAAGCTTCTTGGGAGGGCAACCTTTGGCTTGCATGCCTAGGTAACTTCTTTTTAGAAGTCATGGAACCACTTTTATTATCCACCTAGTTTTCATTAGTTACTTTAATTAGCCACTTAGTGGACTAGTTAATGCTTTAATTAGCCACTTAGTAGATTAGTTATTGCTTTTATGGGGAATTTGTCGCATTATAATGACCATTTTGTATGCATATATGCACCCCATTTTCCTATATGTATGCGCCTAAAACATGAATGAGGGACTTTTGGATGTTGAATTTGGATTGAATCCATTTGTGAGAATTTCGTTCTCTTTGGTTCTTGGTTGAGCCACCCTTGTTCTTATCAAGAATCCAAGATTCTTGTGGTGAACTTCACTTGGCTTATCAAACCCCTTGGTTTGTGGCGCCATCCATCTCTAATCTTTACCCAGCTTCTTCTTTTTTTCTTCCTATCTTGAAATGAACACAAAATATTTAATTTAAGCATGCTTGAAACATAACAAAGTGTTCTTGAAAATTCAACCTAAGATCATCAAAAAAGGCAACCTATCCATTTAGTTGTCTTCACCAAGGGAGGAAAGATCCGGAAGCATATCTTGAGTGGGAGATGAAAATTGAGTAAATCTTCTCATGTCACGACTACAATGAAGAGAAGAAAGTGAAGGTGGCTGCACTTAAGTTCACGGATTATGTATTGATTTGGTGGGATTAAGTTAAAAAAGAAAGGGCAAGATATAGAGAGCATCCTATCATTACTTGGGGTGAAATGAAGCCTTTGATGAGGAGGAGGTTTGTACTTTCTTATTATCATAGGGAGCGACACAATAAGTTACAAAGACTCTCTCAAAGGAGTAGGAGTGTGGATAAGTACTTCAAAGAGATAGAGGTTGCCATGATAACAGCCAAAATTGTTGAAGAAAGGGAGGCAACCATGGCTCGATTTCTTCATGGTCTCAGCCGAGACATTAGTGATATTATGGAGTTACAACATTATGTTGAGCTTGGAGACTTGGTGCATTAAGCCATGAAGGTAGAACAACAACTCAAGAAGAAGGGTACTTTGAGGAAGGCTTCTTCCAACTTCAACACAACAATGGTGATGAGGGACAATAGGAGCCCGTGGCTGCCGCTAAGGCCATCATGCCTACTACTTCCACTTCATCTTCTACTTCTAAAAGTAAGGACATTAAATGCTTCAACTGTTTGGGAAGGGGACACATAGCTTCTCAATGCCCAAATAAGAAAACAACGGTGATGAGGGACAATAGGAGCATCACTAGTGAATCTTCTTCTATTTCATCAAGTGAGGAGGAAAGTGATTGTGAGGCTATTCCATAAGAGGGAGACTTATTGATGGTAAGAAGATTGTGGGGGAGTCAAGCTAAAGAGACGGATGAAAGGTAAAGAAAGAAAATTTTCCACACAAGATGCCTCATTCAAGGGAAGGTGTGCTCTTTAATTATTGATAGGGGAAGTTGTACTAATGTTGCAAGTACTAGATTGGTGACTAAACTCAACCTCAAGACCACTTCACACCTGCGACCTTATAAGCTCGAATGGCTAAGTGAGGATGGTGAGTTGTTGGTGAACCAACAAGTATTGGTAATCTTCATAATTGATAAATATAATGATGAAGTCCCATGTGATGTTGTTCCCATGGAGGCCGGCCATATTTTACTTGGAAGACCTTGGCAATTTGATAAACATGTTACTCATGATGGTTTCACTAACAAGTTCTCATTTGTACATAATGTTCTTAAGCTCACACTTGTACCATAGATCCAAGAGAGGTTTGTGAGGATTAAGTGAAGTTGAAAATAAAGAGAGAATAAGAGAGAAAAAATTTGAGAGAAAAAGAGAACGATCTTGAAAAAAATATTTCACTTTTGAGGACAAAATTCAAAAGAAAGAAGGAAAAGAAGGAAAGAAAAAAATGAGAGAAAATTTGAGAGTTTTCTCATAAAAGAAAGTGAGGTGAAGAGAGCATTCCTTGCAAGGCAAGCTATGTACATTTTCTTATACAAAGATGCTTGCTTGAATTCTAATGCTAACCCTTTGCTTAGTGATGTTGAATCTATTTTACAAGAATTTGAAGATGTGTTCCCAAAAGAGATAACCCATAGCTTGCCATCAATGAGGGGAATAGAACACCACATAGACCTCATTCCGGGTGCTTTTCTACCCAATAGGCCAGCCTATAAAAGCAATCCTCAAGAAACAAAGGAGATCTAAAAACAAGTGGAGGAGTTGATGCAAAAAGGTTGGATAAGGGAAAGCTTGAGCCTATGTGCTTGGGAGGAATGTTTGCCTCATGTTGAATTTCCTTACAATAGGGTAGTCAATTCTACTACTCAATTTTCCCCTTTTGGATTTGTTTATAGATTTAATCCTCTAACCCCTCTTGATTTGATTCCTTTACCTAACCCCTCTACATTAGTTGATAAGGATGGCAAGGCAAAGGCCGAATATGTGAAGAAACTCCATGAACAAGTGAAGGCCCAAATTGAGAAGAAAAAGAAGCAATATGCTAAACAAGCTAATAAAGGTAGAAAAAAGGGTTGTATTTGATCCAAGAGATTGGGTGTGGGTACACATGAGGATGGAACGGTTTCCCATTCAAAGGAAATCAAAGCTCCAACCTAAAGGAGATGGGCCACTCCAAGCTGTAGAGAGAATCAATGGTAATGCTTATAAAATTGATCTACCTGGTGAGTATGGAATTTGAGCAACCTTCAATGTGGCTGACTTAAGTCCTTTTGATGTAGGTGATGAAACACCAAATTCGAGGACGAATTCACTTAAAGAAGGAGAGAATGATGAAGACTAAGGTGGATGATGGAGACCAAGGAAGCTCAAGTGGAAGCCCAACAGGCCCAATGCCCAAAGATGCATTACGAGGACTTGGAGGCCCAATGACAAGGTCAAGAGCTAAGAAGGCAAAGGAGGATTTGGACAAAGAAGTCAACCACTTTCTCTCACTCAAGCCCATTCTAGAAGAAGGAGCACTCAAGATGGTCCAAATGATCCAAGTTGATGAAGGGCCCAAATGTGGGGACATGATTTCTTCTTAGTCAATTTTATTTAATTATGTATTTGAACCTTTTAATACATAACACAGAAGTTGAAAATTCGTTGTTGTTGAAAATTCTAACTTTCGCCTCTTCCTTGTATCAAACTCCTCTTGATCGAACAGGTACTCCAAACTCATGTGATCACCGTAGACATGGTAGGAAAGAAATGTCTTTAGATCTTCAACGTAAAACAGCCGTCGCAAAATCTAAAACGTGAATTGGATAATTTTTCTCATGCACTTTCCTTGTCTTGAAGCATACATCACTGTCGTGTTGGTGTATACCCTAGAGGCCAATACATTTTCTGTATTTACATACATTCTATTATGCTATTTTATATATGAGGCATTTCATTTATTGTGTTCTTTTTGATAAACATAATAAAGTCCTTAGAATAGTAAGTTTGATGTCATAGGACATCAAGTGGATGACTTGATCGTGAGATCCTTTTGGTTACAATACTATTCTTAAATGTCCCTAGTCAAGTACTATTGTTAATTAGGACAACAATAATATATTAAGACTAGTATGTGCATAGACTGATGACCACATCTCACGGGTCATGGATATGAGATATCAAGTCTTCACATGGGTATATATTAGAGTAATGATGTACTGGACTGACCCATCATGAGAACGCTACATGGATCGTTACGTGAGTATCATAAGCGATTCTCATAGTGACAATGGTGTTTGTGGTCCTTTGACTTGAAATCACTACGATTCCTACATGAGGAGTTGTGTGTTTTAATGCCATCAAACGTCATCTGTAACAAGGTGATTATAAAGTTGGTTATTGGATATACCGCGAATCATGCAAAGGGATGTGAGTGACCTAGATGGGATTTGTCACTCCTACATAACAAGAGCGATATCTTCGGGCCCCCTGATTGAGTGAGACTGCGAAATGCATGGCCATGCTCAAATGAGTCAATATGAGATATTGATCTCATTTGTTGTTACAAAGTCTACTCGAGTATCAGGAAACCAATGATTGGACTATACAAGGGTGACGCATTCCATGCCTTGTGTTCAATCTAGATATCTTGACAAAGGGACTAAACGACACGGAAACATTGGTCACGGAAAGGTTATGTCAAATCACTGACATTCTTATTACTTGGGTAGCAGCGATGTGTTGCTAGATACCGCTCACTGCTACTAATATTAAAATGGGATTTTAATATTACTGCCAACGTAATAAGAATATGCAGGGTCACACACATAGAGCAGACTAAAATTGGAGCAATGGATCCAAGTTGGACTCGGATTCAAATATGGGCCAGACTCATAACAGATGGGTCTAGGGTTGCACAGCTTACCTTACTACTACTCACACTCACTTAAGGCAGTCACTATTATAAATAGTACTGCTAAAGGGGGCTGCTCATATACACAACTCAAAACCATAGTCGCACTTACAGAAAAGTGAGTGAGAGAGCGACATGTTTATTCTCTTTTTTACACAGCTAGCACTGTGTGAGAGACTGAGGCTTCTCTTTGTGGATGTTGGACGTTCATGAGTCTTTTCGTGTGGATACCGCAGAGACATCGTTTCTATTATGGTGTTGGTGATTCACACTTCAAGAGGTAAATCATTTAAAAACTCGGATTATGGCTTTTTCGCTTGGATCCTCGGTGGGAATCCCTATTTTCCGTTGCGTGATGTATCTGTAAAATTCCCAACATGTCATTCCTTAAATCAAAATTCGCGCTTGACCAGCTTCATGTATAACTTCTTCTTCTTCAAAAATTTGAAGAACTGCATCCAAATGTTTAGCATGCTCCTTCAAACTTCGAGAATAGATCAAGATATCGCCAATAAGGATAACGATAAATCTACCTTGGAACATTTTCTTCTTTCGCACAAATCTAATGATAATCAGAATGTAAAAATCGATCTTGGAGATAGTGACTTTCTTTATTTGATCTTCTAGTTCCCATATTATATCTCCCGTCACATTGTTCTAGATTTTTTTTTCTTCAAGGTAAGTTATTTCACTCGTCCTATCTTTAATCTTAATAGAAAATGTTCATAGATCAAGTTCTCTTCCAATTGTACTATATTTGGCATTGTAATATGGGTTGAATCAAGAATAATTCTTCTCAATTGAGATACATGGAAGACACTGTAAAGATTAGAAAAATGATAAGGCTATTTGATAAATTACCGGATTTATCCTATAAAGAACTTGATATCGTTTAATAGATTTCCAAATGAACATGGTCCAATAAGTTTAGAAATGAACTTTCTAGATTCAATTTCTGGATTCAAATCCAAAAATCTCAGTTCAAGGAAACACTAAAGTTTCATTGAAACAATATAGTAGGATATGGTTGGAAGATAACCAATCCATTTATAAAGTCATGAACTCAAGTAGACATGATTTTAGAGAAACAAATCAAATCAATAGAAAAGATTTGATATTTAACAGAAATAGGGTAAATTTAGAAAACTTGAGTATAAACAACAAGTTTAGCAAGAAGAGTAGAAATACACAAATCAAACAATAACAAAGGCATGGATAACTCAAATCGATTTACTTAGTCTATTCGTGAAAGAAATAGACAACCCAAATCAATAGAAAAGTTCCAATTTCTAGTAATGATAGGATAGTTTTAAACAGGCTGAGTAATGATAACAAATTTAGAAGTTGAAGTAGCACTATTCAAGTCAAAAGGAAACAAAACGCCAAAACACCAAAAGGTTCACACAGTTACAATGTAACAGACTATAAAAGAATGGGTTACTTTGCAAGTTCTACAGTATAGTTTTAAGATTACTCTCTATGGTACAGCTTCCTTGTTTCTTACTTCTTTATATTTGAACACTTCCACTGGCTCTTTCTTCTTCTTGAGATTTTGAAACACGTGTATTACTATCGGAAGATTCCATCTTTGACTTAGTACAATCTCTGGCAACGTGTCCAGGCTTCCCGCACTTGAAACAAATTATATCCTTGCTTGTACATTCCTTTGTCAAATGAGCCATTCCACACTTGAAGCATTTTGGCAACAATGTCATGTTCTGACCAAATTCGTTGCCACTAGTACTTCCTCCATTTGTTCATTGTTGCTTCCCTGGTGATCGTGTATATGGCTTTTGCTGGAATCGATTGATCTTACACTTTCTTTCTTTTTGAATCCTAGTTGGTCCAAAGTTACAGCTCCTTGTATCCTAGTTTTAATCATGTAAAGTATTTTAGAAATACTTTACGTGATTAAAACTACATAGAAAAACTCTTACGCGATTTGAAAATAGAAATTTTTAGCTATGTGATTGAGAAAGCGTTTTAAATCTTTATGCGATTGAGAAAATGTTGAAAAATCATTACACGATTTGAAAAAATAACAAAAGTGTTATGCGATTGTGAAAATACAAAAATATTGTTACGCGATTGAAAGGAACAACGAGTTGTGCCGTAGGGCCAACATATTTAATCAAGTGATTTTTATAATTGTGGAAACTGGAGTATTGGACCCGAGTGGATCTTTGATATTATCGATTGTATAGGCGGTTATATAATATCATAGATACTAATGGTATTGGACAACTATATGTGCATATGTAGTTGCGTTAATATCATTGGGAATAGTACAACGGTACTTTGTTTTGAATAAAAGTATTTTTGAACATTATACGGTGATACTGCCATATGACAGCATATGAATAAGAAATACTGTGTGATCAATGATAGTATATGATTCAATCATTTATCATGCATAGAAAAACGTATTCGCTTGATTTGTCGTGGTGTTTTATGCCTAAGGAGTGGACGAGAACTTACAGGATAGTGGGAGGGATCCTGGGGACATCAAGGCATGGTGATTCACTTGTTGACATTGAGTCAAATATATATATACCCCTGGCCGTGAACACTGATTGCAATGCACTGACATCCCAACAAACACTATTGCTTTTCATTATCTGTTGGTCCATAAATCCGCAAGTGCACGGGTCAATAAGTAATATAAAGGAGAGTTAGAGTATCATGTCCCAAGGGATTGAATATTTAGAAAAATGTTAAACTTAACCAAAATTCACAAATTTTTATCCAAGCAAATGAAGGAGAATGTGTTGCAATTAAAATAACAATTTAGAGAAACAAAATAAGAAAACACCAAACACCAATTCCATAAGAGAAGATGAGAATGATTAAAGCCTAGGGGTCCCTATTCACTTGCTACTTCAATGAATAATTGCAATCAACAAGCACCAATCAATGAAATGATATTTGTTAGCTGATAACCTTTAATAGATAAGAGCCTATGTTTAGGACAATTACCCATGCAAAACCTAGCTAATCCACTGTGTCCATGTGAGTTAACATAAGAATCACTCATTGAGACCAATTATCAAACACTTGCCATGCATGACTAATGGGTATGTGTCCATCCCATTAGCTAATCAACACACTCATACCAAGAGAATGTAATTGGACATACATCAGCCATATCATATCCATATTCACAACACCCTATTTCTAGTTCAATTGGAATATTAAAAACATGCAGTTGATGGCCAATCAATAACAAACACTAAGCATAGATATAGATGAACAAAACTAATTTCATTGAAAAGATACCCAACTAATTACACATTAATCAAATCCATAGCAAGATCCTAGAGAGCCCCTAGATTAGGGTTTAGTTACACATCATGAAAGAGAAGAAAACAAATGAAATAAAATGATCCATCAAGTTACAAATCAAGAGGTAAAGGGAAAGAATAGACAAAAATGGAGAGATTCCAAGGTTGATCCTCTTCCTTGATCTTGATTCTCCCTTGAGTCTCCTTCAATCCAAATGGGTTCCTCCTCTTCTCACTTGCTCTCTGGACTTCGTGGTTTTTGTTCAAAAATAGAATAATCCCTTTCTTTTTCCCAAAAATCAGAATATAAGGGTAAAAGTTGGGTGCTAGGATTTTTCCTACGCCTAGGCGTGGTTATGAATCACGTGCCTTTCTTCTGCTTGTCACGCCTAGGCATGACTTTACCACGCCTAGGGGTGGTGGTCTCTGCCTAGGATTCCTGAGAAACTGCGAGGGACACGCCTAGGCGTGGATTTGGCATGCCTAGGCATGGATTAGCAGCACTTTCCTTTGATATTTTTTTTCACAATTTGAGCCATTCTTCACATTCCTCATCCCTTCCAAGGTCTTTCTCATCTCGAATACCTATATCAAAACAATAATAATGTCCATCAAACCGCAATCCACCCAACTTCTATGAACAAAATCTTTAAAGATTCAATTCTAAATCATTTGAATTAACAAGCTTAATTCACCAAAGTCATGCAATAATTGAACTTATGACCTTAAAAACCTAGGGATAGCATGCTCAAATACAATCACATTCAAGTGACATAACTTCATTTTCTGAAGTTATCATTATCTAGCATAGACTGTCTTTTTAGGGGGGACAGATCTTTTGGGCGTTCATCTCTGAATTTGAGTAAACTCCATGGAGTAGGAGTTAGTTGCATTAAGCATTTGCATATTCAGCATTTACGCTGTTATAATATAATTTGATTGTGGTATTATCACTATACCTGATATTGCTGATTTTATTGATTGTATGTATGGAACGATATTGTTGTTCATATCGTTTCTTTGCTGCCATGTTGGTATGTGATGTAGGGGATCTCACCTCTTTGCTGTTTTATTTTGTCTGCTTCTATTTTATCTTTACAACTGTGAAGACGGTGATAGCTGCAAGGAGGAATCAACTAGGTTTCTTTAGACTACAATTTCTTGAAGGCTCTGCTGCTTGGCGTGTCCATTGGGACCCAAAGATTGTAGAGTTTGTTTTCACCTATCAGGGAGTTATGGAATGATATTCACTATACTCCTAGAAAGAACTTCAATATATTTTTAGGTCGAATTTCTATCGGTTGAGACATTCCCAACTAGGGACTTTGTCTTTTGACGAGAGCTCATGTCTTAGATGATATGTTTTTGGGTATGTAAAGATACTGAATGTGTAGTTGTAATAAACTCTGTTTAAATGAAAAGTATTTTATTCAGTTATTCTATTTTGAGTTACTTTAATTTGATCAATTTATGTTATTCCGCGAGAAAGAAATTTTAAAACCCGTATTTAGGTAATATTAAATATTTTATAACTTGGGAAATTAATTAATTATCATTAATTGGTATAAATGTGATACCCTTCGGAGGGGTGTTACAGTACAAGAGTACAAGTAGCTGCTCTCTAGCTATTAAAGCACTGTCAACCTCTTTTTTTCTTACAAATGCACTCACTCTCTTTTTTTCCTCTTTATTTTGCACACTAACCTTTGAATTTTTCTCTTCATAGCACTCAATTTTATTATTCTCTTTCTTTTTCTTATTCTCACTTTTTTTATCCTTTCTTTCCTTCTCTTGAACACTCAATTGATCCTCTCTCAGCTTACACTCTCTTACAATCTTGATTTGGTCAGCATAAGCATCAGCAGGTTTGAGAGGTGTTAATACAACGATACGATTATTCATAGAAATCGAGTACCTATTTTTGTACCCATCATGAGTAACCTTTCTATCAAACTGCCATGGATGCCCAAAAAGTAGATGTCCAACATGCATAGGTACCACATCGCAAAGAACCTCATCCTTATATTTGTCAATGGAAAATGAAACCAACACTTGCTTAGTCACCCTTATATCTCCACAATCATTCAGCCACTGTACTCTATACGGATGAGGATGCTTTAATACTGGTAAATTCAATTTCTGAACCAATAAGGTGCTAGCAACATTTTTGTACAACTTCCACTATCAATGATCAAACTGCATTCCTTGTCATTTACATGGCATCTTGTATGAAAGATATGCTCACGTTGCTCCTCATCACTATCTATCTTAGGCTGTATGTTAAGAGCACGCCTAGTAACGAGTACTTCTCCTTTCACAGGTTCAGCAACTTTAATATCACTACAATCGTCCAATGGTGGCATTTCATCATCGCTTGAGCCCACACTCTCTATGTCTCTATTATCCAGCAAAATCATTGCCCTTTTATTTGGACATTGAGAAACAATATGCCCAACTCCTTGACACCTGAAACATTTGATATCACGTGATCTAGAAGATGTATTAGTTTCGATTTTACTTTTAGGAGCAGCAACTGAATGTTTGGCCTTTGCATCTTCTTTAGGCTTTGACATAGTTTTGTTGTTATGCCAACTTGATTTCCATGAAGAATTAGAAGCAAATCTGGAAGTACCCTTAGCTTTTAATTTCCTTTCCACCTTATTAGATTTATGCAGCAAATCCTCCATCTCCACATAATGTTGTAATTCTACAACATTAGCTATCTCTCTCTTTAAGCCCCCAATAAATCTAGCCATAGTTGCTTCACGATCTTCTTCTACATTGGCTCTAATCATGGCTATTTTAATCTCCTTATAGTAATCCTCCACACTCATGGAACCTTGAGTTAGATTTTACAATTTTTGATGCAAGTCCCTATGGTAGTGGCTAAGTACAAATCTGCTTCTCAAGACAGCCTTCATCTCTTCCCATGTACGAATAGGCCTCTCCCTATTCCTACGCCTACTACTCACAAATTGATCCCACCAAATACTAGCATAATCAGTTAATTCAACAACTGCTAGTTTAACCTTTTTCTCCTCTGAGTAATTATGGTAGTCAAACACATGTTCAATTTTTTTCTCCCACTCCAAGTATAATTCAAGATCATTTCTTCCTTGGAATGTAGGGATTGTCATCTTAATACTACCCAAATGATTGTCTCCTTTTGATTCATTTCTTCTTCTCTGTTCAGTACTTCTTCCATCTAAATACTCATCTTCCAGATCTCAATAGGGTTTGTAGACTATCCAACCTTGCATTTAGGGCTTGGAATTATTCTTGAACAACCTTCACAAACAATTTGAGATCAACTTCTCCGTCTCCTCCACTCATGATTAAAATGCTACAAGAATTTGCGTTAGAAATGATTACAAATGGACAATAATATAGAACAACTGTGCCTTCAAGAACCCTCACACAAACACTCTCTCACGTGTTTACACTCAATTATATTTTTTTCACTGGTGTTTCACTCTAGTTAGCTCTTTCCCTATGATAGTCTCACCACTCTTTGCCTTTTACCACTCTAGTCCTTACGAGCTCTTAAGTAAAGAACCTTTATATGATTCCACACAATAAGAAGTAGCAAGGGATTGAAGAGTAAGAAGTAATTGAAATGAAAACAACAAATAATTCAATAAGGGATTTGAACGAATAAGATCAATGAAAGGGTTTTGAAATCCAACAAGGAATATTGAGTCTTCATAATTCACAACTTGTTTTTTTCGTAGAATTTTTTTTTTTGCACTAGTGTTTTTTTTCTTAAATGATAGAACTTGGACACAATTTTGGAAATAGAAACGTATATGTGAAAAGAACTAGAGGAATTGACTTAGACAGAGTTTGAGCATAGGAAGATGACACAATTAAAAAGAGATAAGCAACAACAAAAACAAAATTTATATATATATAAATAAATAAATATATGTTTATTTTGAATTTGAAGAAGATGAACACACAAAGGACAAATATCACCTGATTTTAAGAGCCAAGGCTCTCTGATACCAAATGATACGAGAACGCTATGGATCGTCTTGAAACAGGCAGAAAATAAAAGGAACTTGACCCTAGCCGCGACCTGCCAGTAGAACCAACACTATAGATTTAGTTCTTAGCCCAAGAACAAAAGGGAAGCTCTCATAATAGAGAAACACTCAAATTTCGTTAATATTCAAAACTGCTTATTGAAGTACATGAGCTTCCTATTTATAGGCTAAGCTAGAAGCTATTTGTAACCCTTGGAATACAAGACTTAAACTCCCATTATCATGCAATTACTAAAAAGAACTGACATGGGTTACCAAGGGACATTATCACCTAGTAAATAAGCATAAATATGATATTAAATTCCCATTAGTCATCATAATGACTTAGAACCTAAAATGGGAAAACCAAAGGACATCTAAACTTATTGCATCAAAATTAAATACAAAAATATTAAAAAAATAATCAGACTCCTACTAATTGGCCCAATAACTAAAGAGATTACAGCCCATAAATGCTTCTTAAGTAATATGAATTGAGCTTTATTTGGCTCTCCAAGTTATTGTCTTCAAGTTGGGATCAAATAATCTTCAAGTTATAGAAAAGAGACCCATTTTGGTGCAGCCTTTATTCCATGTCGATCTTCTTTTTATTTGATCTCCATAATTAGGCCTTGCAAAGCTTGCTTCATCCTCTTAGTCCTAGCCCTAGTCATTGGTAAATCAATTTCATGCAGATGAACTTTAGGTTGGCTGGTTGCATCTCTATCACATACACTCATGTTTCACACTTATATTAGCTTTTTTTAACACTCTTGCCTTTTTACCTCTCAAAATTTACTCTCCTTAGTTCTTAAAAGAACTACAACAACTTAGTCAAGGAAATTCCAAAAATAGATTGGCAAAATAGTAAGAGTAACTAAGTTCACTATATTGTGATAAGATAAGTGAAAGGAATATATGTAAAAGACACTTAGAACAAATGTATTAAAATTGATAGGAGCTTAGAATCAAAATTTAGATTTTTTTTTAACACTGAACTGCTAAGCCTTTTTTTTTTACCCTATTTTTTGTACTTTTAATTTTTTTTTTACTTTTTTTTGTTGCAGAACGCCTCTTTTCTTTTGTCTTTTTTTTTTAATATCAATTGAATAAATTGAAATAAGAGTCTTAATAGAAGATGAATTGACAATGAAGTAAAAGAAGAAAAAAAAGGAGATGATAAGGATCAAAGAGATGAAGACAACACAAAAAAGAAAAATCACGAAAAGGAAACAAGACAACAAGATTATATATATGTGTATGATATGTATCAGACATATATATATGGGTGATACATATGTAGCTGATATGTATCACACATATATATGTGGGTTATATATGCGTGTCTCATATGTATCACACACATATAAGTGTGTGATATCACATATATCACACATATATATATATGTGTAAGACATATCACACACATATATGTGAGTTATATATGTGTGTGATATATGTCACACATATATATGTGAGTTATATGTGTGTCTTATATGTATCATACACATATATGTGTGTGATATCACATATATCACACAAATATATATGTCTGATATATATCACACACATATATGTGGGTTATATGTGTGTGTGATATATGTCACACACATATATGTGGGTTATATATGTGTGTGTGATATGTATCACACACATACATATATATATATGGGTTATATATGTGTGTCTGATATATATCATGCACATATATATGGGTTATATATGTGTGTCTGATATGTGTCAGACATATACATGTGTGTGATATCACATATATCACACATATATATGTGTGATATATATCACATATATATATGTGGGTTATATATGTGTCTAATATATATCACACACATATATGTGGGCTATATATGTGTGTGTGATATGTATCACACACATAAATATATGGGTTATATATATGTGTGATATATGTTACACATATATATGTAGGTTATATATGTGTGTCTGATATGTATCACACACATATATTACACATATATGTGGGTGATATCACATATATTACATGTAACACCCTTGTGAGGATGTCACATTTATGAATGCAATGAAATAAAATAAAATAAATCTCTTACCCAAGTTGTAAAACATTTGATACTTACATAATATTTGTGGTAATATTATTTTTTTTCCTTTTATAATTATAACATTAAATAAAATAACACGAAATACAAAATATAACAAACATAAACTCACCATAATATACATATGATTCTCTTTTAGTACACACATAATTTACAACTACATGTATTTAATATAGCGGTAAAGAGTTGACATAAAGCTAAAACATAGTACTACCCAAGTGCATCTCAATAGATATCTAACCCTCCGATGGATCATCTTCCGGAACCTCCAGAATAACCATCGAAAAGTTCACATCTTGGAGATCTCACAGCACTACAGACACGAGTCTGAGCTGTTGACTCGCTACTGAGCTCACTAGGCGCATGGAATATTCCCTGCCAGTAACGCCTAAGAGTCAGTGGCAACTCTAAGTGTAAATATAACATAGTAGTAAATATGACCTCTCTGTCATACTCTCTACATAGGGACACAGTCATACGTCCCACATAAGCAACTGTCCCTCGGTCCACATGCATACGCCATGCATCGGAACCCCCATCAAACTCCAGTCTCACGAACCCGAAGAATCCTGGCAATGCCATGATCTCAAGATCAGTCTTGATGATCAGTGTGATCTACCAGCTCGTCCTCCTCGTATTGCTCACCCGATTGTCGTTCGTCCGGATACTATATTTCAAGAGGCTGATCCTCTTCTTCCTCAAACTCTTTACGGAAACAATATAGTAATATCGAGAAAAACATATAGAGAGGTGAGACAATCTACATCACTACCCGCATGGCAATAAAGAAAACGACAGTATAAAACAGTCATCACAACAGTACATACCAATATATCATGCATAATATATCAAGCAATATATATAACAATAATACATACCATTATATCATGCATAATATATTAAAGCAATAAATCATACAATTTATCACAGATTATGATAAGCAATAAAATGCAGGTAATGCATGAACACACACCAACTCGTTCCTACTCCATGGAGCTAAACACGGATATCTGAGAGAATGATCCGAATAGAAACTAATAATACTTTATGGCTGCCCAACCAAACTATTGCACTGTCCAATCTTTGTGTCTATAGCCCACAGTCCAAAACATCGTGTAGCAGTACACAGTCCAACATCGTGTACCACAGGCATAGTACTTAATAGTCCCCTCAAGATCTCGACTAAGAATAGTGCTCGTCAAGATCATTAGTGTGTTGCCCGTTACCACGGCCCAGAGGAGCAGTCCGCATGTGGAATTCTCCGCACACTAACGCCTCCATGTTCATAAATGAACCACACTACGCTTATCACACCAAAACACGGTGTAATTCGTCTCGTCAATCAATCACCAATTATAACCCAAATTGGCACAACACTCTAAGCATGATCTAAAATTACAAAAATACCCTTATTATCCAATTTTTACCATAATTACAAAAAATTACCAAAATACCCTTAATCACAAAATAACAAAGTATAGTACGTCCCACCTGACAGTACTACACCACAATATGTTTGGGTCCACCACTTTGGCCCGACAACAAAACTCACTGTATCTTTCAATCGCGTAGGAATTTTATCGCATTTTCACAATCTCATCGTTTTCACAAACATTTTTAAATCGCGTAAAGATATTTTGGACATTTTTAAACATCGTAAAATGTTTTTAAATTATTTTCTCAATCGCGTAAGATTTTTAATTCATTTTCTTAACCGAATAGCTTAAAATAATTATTTTAAGAATGTGCAAAACTATATATAGTACATTTAAAATACGTAGAGTATTTTTCTTGTGTTCTAAATATAGTATGGAATCTTTTCATTTTATTCGTCTAATTTTTAATAACTTTTGGCAGCATTTTGCTTATAAAATCAGTATAAGGTATTTTTAACATTTTCCTCTGAATATAGTTTATTTTATTTTTACCCAATAATTTCACTTTGAAACTCACTAACGCGCTTCAAAATTTATAGAATGAGCTCTACGTTAGTATTTTTCAAGCGTCTAATTTAATTCTTATTTAAACTAATTTCTGCTAAGTTAAAATTCTAGAACTGAATTTATTCCTTTTATTTTCTCAATGATTCATTGGAATCAATTTGTTTTGTAAATCCATTACCTAACCTATCTTAGAAAATAAAATGGCATGTTGGCCAAATCACAAATAAATGGTATTCAATTATACTCTAAATGGCATGTTGGCCATAATTAACTTAAATAATCTTTAATTTGATTGTTTCACTTTAGATTCCTTAAATCAGTAATTTAGAAAATTGCTGAGAACATTTTGGTTCTCTGTTTGGATGTAAGGTCGTGAGCCTCATAATGTGTTCTTTGGAACACTCATGCAAATCGTTACATGTTATTCACATCCTACTTTAATAATTATACAGTTCTAAACACATACAATTATTTAATCACATATAATATACATACAATATATTTAAAGCCATAAACATGCATAGAAAAAATAATAAAAATTATAATCATGCATAGCAAAATAAATCACAAGTAGGAAAGCATTTAAAACAATCACAAAAATATTAAAGCTATAAACAATCACACAAATCGAATCCTTATGGATTCTTCATACACAATCAAATCCATTTTCCCATCACCACTTAGGGTTGATGAGATTAAATCTCCCTATTACCACTTGAAGACAATTTAATCGGTTAGTTTTCCTCCTTTCCTCCAAATTTCGTGTGACTCCCAAACAAATCCCTAAAATTCTTAAACAATTAGTAAAAACACATACAAGATACAATATTGAAAAACCATGGAACAATCATGGTTAGAAAAATTAAAAATTCAATTTTGAACCATAGAATCAAGACTTACCCTTAAGTAAGTAAGCAAAAGGTTGGATTTTGGACAAGATAGAGTAGGATTTTGGAAAAACTTTGTGAATGAAAAGTGTTTAGAATGGGATTTGGGTTTAGGAAATATGATGAGATAAAATTATAGATGCTTGGTGGTGTGGGTAGGGTATATGGCCGAATCTATGGAGAGAAAAATGAAAGAGAAGTGTTGCTTGGTTTTTGGTATTTTAGAGAGAGAAAATGGATAGTTAAATGTGATAAGTGTGAAAAATAAAAGTGAAGAGTGAATAGATAGAGCTGCAGCCGTGAGTGAGTGTTGGTGAGGTTGAGTGATCAACTTTGCATGGTAAAATATCCTAAAGTGTTCACATGGTTAAGCACATGGCTTATGTCATGTTGGAGACTTCAAGAACCATGTAGAACCAAGCCAATCCAAGCCTCCTTGCTACTGCCCAAAACCGTGTGCTCCTTCATCTTTTTAGGGGTTTAATTGTTTTCCAATTACTCCTAATTACATGCTAACTAATTAGGTAATTAGTTAGGTTAAACATCCTAACCAAACTTAACTAACATTCTAATCACATAACTAATTACTTTAATACGTATTAGCATATATTATAACCTTTAATCAATATCAAGATATCTAATTAATATTTAGATTATAATTAATTAATAACTAAGCTAGTTCACTTAGTTTGGTAATTAAGTAATTAGATTAGTCAAATTAAACTTAATTAGGCTACTAACCAAATTCAAGCCTACTATTTTTGACTTAATTCTAACCATTTATTCATCTTTAATTCCTAGCCATAGATTACATCTAAGGTAGATATTGATTAGTCATAAAACTATCATTATAATCTCACCATTGATTAGATCAACGGCTAAGGTTAAAGGCTTCCTAACTAAGTCTTCATCCAACGGTCCAAATGAAAGTCTATACTCCCTTCGTTGACCAATTCCTATTGGTTTAGAAAGTCAAGCCACTTTCGTTGACTTACTCTCATTGGCTAGAATTTGTCCAGTCAGCACAGTTGACTGTTTTTCCTAAACGTGGGTCCCACAGTACTTTTAAAGATCTGTGGTCAAATCGAAGCAAATTTTTACTGTTTTTGAGACAGTAGGTACTGTAATATAAAATAATATTATAATAATATAAAATTATTTTATTACACAGTTAAATCCAAAAAATTACGAGATTAATATATATATCAATCAGAATTGGGTTTAGTAAGATCCCCTAGCTCCAATTAATTAAAATAAGATTTATCCGGCCAGAAAATTATTATTTCCCTAGGTCGGAGCAAATCACATACAAAGTCAAGTACACTCACAAAATAGTCAAATTAAATTTACTGCTCACAGAATTCACAAAACAGTACATTTCAGGACTATATTGTAATTATCCTAAAAGTTGAGGTGTTACATTACACGTATATATGTGTCTGATATATATCACAGACATATATGTGGGTTATATATGTATGTGTGATATGTGTAACATTATCTTTTTAGCAGGTTAGACTTGTATATGGTCATAAGGTACCATAATACTGGTTTAACATGGCTGTTAATTTTTGAGACGTTTTGAGTTAATTTAGGCACTTTGCCGCAACACAGAATGTGCAAAATGGCTACTTTGACTCAGGAAAATAGCATAAATACTAAATCAAAGGAGATAAATAAGGAAAATTTTATTAATAGGTTGAAAATGCATGAAGGAGGATGTGGTTAAAATTTGAGGACAAACGGAGTTAGTTTGGTATTTTTAGGGACACTGTAGAGGTGTTTTAATACCGGATTAAGAAATGGCAGATATGAAAATTCATGAAAATGATGAAACAATAATTTAGATAAATCTTAAGATTTATTTTATAGTTGTTGGAAGTTAAGAAACTAGGTTTAGTAAAATCGAGGTGTTCTTAACATATACGAAGTTAGGCAAAATAATCATTTTGCCCTTAAAACTCATCTTTCAAAGGATAAGATATTTCTCATCTTTCTTGTCTCTCTCTCACACTTCTTCAGCGGAAAAAGGAAGAGAAGAAAAAAAAACAAAGGAAAGAAAGAAGAGAAGAGGGGGAGAAACAAAGAGAAAAAAATAGAAAAGAGAAGACGTGGGAGAGAGCTGAAAATGGGGAAAATGATAAAAGGAAGAAGGAAGATCAAGTAAGAACCAAAGAGGAAAATCAAGAATGGAAAAGCATGGAGCCATGGGAACCAAGGTAGGGGGTTTTTCTTACTCTTTCTTATTCATCCTTTGTGTTTCAAAATTTGAAACTAGATGATTTTTGTTTGAGATTTTGACTTGATAAGAAAATATTTATGTTTTAACCTTTGATGATGAACAAAGTTTCAAGCTTTGCTTTTGATTGTCATATTGAATTTGAGATTTAAAAAGGGGCATGAAATCCTCGACGGATTTGTTTCTTTACAAGCTATTTTGTGTGCTTGGATAGATAATTTGATGTTGTTGATAATGATTTTGGGTTTGATTTTTGAAAGACTTGAGATCTGGTACTGAAACAGAGATTTTGGTTTCTGGTTTGAGCGTGCTAAGTGCTCACAGTGGAGGGCCTGAGCGGCCATAACCCAGAAACTCAAGTTTCTGGATGCACGATGAGCGCTTGAGCACTCACGAATGAGCATCTGGACTCGTGACTAGCGCCTAAATGTAACATCCCGAGACTGCTTATAGGATCGATGAGTGTCCCTACAAACCAACACGGGTCATTTCAATGTGCTTTGTCCTCACTCACATACGTTCTAGGAAACTTCCTAGGAGGTCACCCATCCCACAAGTGCTCTAAGTCAAGCACACTTAACTATGGAGTACTTATGTTCTTGGCTCCCGAAAAGAAGATGCATGTTGTTGATATAGGTGGTGCTAATCAATTCCTTTAAGCCATCCTTAACTATGCTGTTCCATACCTGCACAGTCTCTGGATCCCTCTTATTCCAGTGTGTATTCAGTTCATTCATGTGTTCCTCTGCCTAGAAGCCTGCCGGGAGCCGCTCCTTGTCCATGCTTCATCTTTTGCACTGGTGACCACTCCCCGCCCTCGTCGGCCCCGGGTGTCACATGCCCACCAGCTTCTGCATGGTTCGTCCCCGAACCACACTATACTGGGAGAGGTCCCTCTCTAATACCACCTAATGTAACACCCCCTCCGAAGGGCATTACATTTTCGACTAACTTCTTTTATTTCTTTTACCCAAGTTATAAAATATTTGATGTTATAAAATACAAGTTTCAGAATTCTTTTTTTTTCATGGATAACATAAACTTACCAAATTATAGAAACATAAGACAGAAGAACTGAATAATATAATGATCTTAAAAATATAGTTTACTACGACCAAAAGTACAACATACTTATATCCCAAAAAACATAAAATCTTTAACATAACTAACCTAGACTAGCCCAAGTTCACAACATCTAATGAGAAGAGTCCTCCTCAGAAGACAAATTTCGTAACCGGGAATGTCTCAATAGATAGAAATCCGGGCAGATCCCTCATTGCCACCATCGCGGTATTCTCAAACCATAAATATTGAATAGAACAAATAGAACAACATAATAAAGAGGTGAGATCCCCTACATCAATACTAGCATGGCAGCAAGAAATAAGAAGAATAACAATAATGTCATTCATAAACAGCAATATCAAAGAACAACAGATATAAGTTAATACAGGAATATCACAGAACAACAGGTATAGTCATGTTATCAACTGATAGATAATTCACCAATGTAAATCTCAATACATGACCACTGACCATACCACAACAATGAGTATACTGACTATGCCACGACAAGATGTACACTGACTATGCATGTGCACAATGTGTATGCTGACCATTCTTATGCACAATGCACCATTTCCTACTCCATGGAGCTAAACACAATTTCAGAGAGAATGATCTAAAAGACCTATCTGTATCTTGTCAGCCTCAAGTAAAGTGCTATGATTTCTTAATTTTTCAATTTGCGCAACATGGCTTTATACAAGACAGTCTACACCAGATCGTGAATAGAATAGTGTCTCGTCGAGATCATCGGTGCATTTGCATCAGTTGCCACAGCACAGTAGCTCTATTCAGCTGGCCACATGTGGAATTCCGCGCCCCGACGTCTCTAAGATCATCCATAGATCCTCATTACACAATTCGCACCCGCACTAGGGTGTAATTCAATCTCCTAGGAAACAAAAGCCTCTATCACAAAGTCACCAAGACTTTTACTTTCACAATGCATGATAGAATAACATGTCAAATCAATACTCATGAAATAACATAAGTTCCACCAAAGGAGGCACAACAGGCCTAAGCCAATCACTAACATTCTTGGGTCCAGTACGTTAGCCCGATCTCACAATGCTATTAGATTCATTCACAAGGTATCTCAATTGCGCAAATTCAAGAACCATCTTTTTCAAATCACATGAGGCATTCTCACAATTTTCTCTAACATGTAGGACCATTATTTCACTTTTAGGTTCCAATCATAACACTTCCAAGAATGAATGTAAAAATTAACTTGAATCACTAGATTTTTCTAAATAAATTCTTCTAGTAACATTTCCTCATATTTTCACGAAGAACCTAAAAAGAAACCACCTTGTCTTAACATCACCATTCTTTTCCTTTTTCCTTAAGTCTTTTAAATTTTCATTATCTAAAAAGAAAAAGAATTGTGTTTGTAAAGGTAATCTGGAATGACGCAATTGGAGATGCAACACGGGAGCTAGAAGACAAAATAAAGGAACAATATCCACATTTGTTCTAAGGTATGATGAATTTCAGGGATGAAATTCCTTTTAGAAGGGGAGAGTTATAATGCCCCAATTTTTGTTTGTTTAGTTTATATGTGATTTTAGTGATGTTGTGAATTTTTGGAGATTTTGTGAATTTTTATGAATTATTTGATTTATGTTGATTATTTTAATATTATTTTCAAAAAAATTTGAACTGTTGAGACAGGGCCGGGGGATCTTACTAAACCCAAAATCGGAGACAGTTTTAGAAGTTTTCATTATTTGAGATTTTATTTGATAGATAAAATTTAGGTATGCTCATTATCCATTAGATAATAGAAACTGGCTTTGTTAATTGTGACTTTTGTCCATTGGATAATAACTTGTAGTAAAGATCTAGTAGATTATTTCTATCTAGTCACTTTTATGACACATCCATGACATCACCTTTGACTTTTTGGGACAAAGAAGGAAGCTTCCTAAGGAAGCCTTGGGAGAAGCTTTGAGAAAGCTTGTTGAAGAAGCTTGTTGGAAGCTTGTTGGAGAAGCTTTGAGGAAGCTTCTTGGAGAAGCCTTGCCCTTTTCACTTTTTGCGCTTAGGGCCCACGGCCAAGAAGCTTCTTGGAGAAGCTTGGTGACCAAAAATTAGTTCTCACTCTCTTTCCCTTTGAGTCTCACGGCTATACACTTTTGGAGAGCCAAGAATTGGTTTTGCTTCTTCATTATTCATCTCTCATCAACCAAAAGCTACACATTTCCTCTCTCATTTTCTTCTCTCATTTTTCTCCTCTAGAGCTCATGGCCACACCCTTCACTCCACACATTCATCTTCTTTAATTTTAACCATTCAGATTTCTTGAACCTAAATCTCTTTCTAAGACCATTTGGTGTGAAGATCTTAACTTGTTCATCATTTTTCAAGTATCTCTTCAAGTTAGGGCTTGAAGACTGTTAAGGTAAATTTCTCCATCTTCATTCTCCTTTCTTTTCTTCTTTCTTAGATCATGATTTTGATCCATGGTCATTCTCTCCTAGCCTTTGATGTTGATCTTTTGTTTGTGTTTTTCGTTTTCAAGAGGCTCTTAGAGGAGAAAGGTTGTTTCAAGGAGATATCCAAGTAGTAGTTGGACATCCCCAAAAGTAAGAGGAAGATTAACCTCATCGATTATGTTATGGTGGTGAGGAATAAATTTGTGTTTGTGAGTGGAGAATCCATGTGAGGATTTGTTCACTCGATTGTGTGATTATTAGTTTATGCTTGTTGATTATGTATAATTATATGATGTTGATTGTATGCATGAAATAACTATGGTAGCTTAATGGTTATATGTGATGATGCGATTATGATAGTATGCATGAAATTGATGTAATAAAATTGTGATGATTAAGTATGTTGGATACTATGATTATGTTGTAAAGGAGTGATTTTTTTTTTGTCCCAATGATCTCTTGAGGCTCACAGCTTTTGGCCTAGGAGGAGGTATCCATGAGAAAAATATTTTATTGATTTAGAACTTAGATGATTAGGAAGCAAGAATATGATTTATGAGTTTACAAGTTAAAAAATGGAAGAAACAAAGTTTTTACTATTGAAAAGACTTGGTGTTTGGCCATGATATATGGAAAAGTGATTAGGGGACTTAGAGTATTTTATTAAGATGATTTTGATAGATGATTTTTGGTCATGGTATTTGATAAGAGGGGATGGACAAGTAATTTGGAGACTTAGGGCATTTTATTAAGATAATTTTTGATAAGTTAAATAGAAATGATTTTTCTTAGAATTAGAATAATGAAAGTTTTGGAAAGAATGTTAGAAAATATTACTTGAATGATTTGGGGACTAAATTAGGATTAAAGGAATTGATTTTGGCTTCAATTGTAGAAGTAAGATAGAAAGATGATCTGGAATTTGAAGTATTTTGTTTAGTAGAGTTTTAGTTGAGATCTTGTTGTTGAAGATAAAAATTTTGAGGTCCAAAGACTTTAGGTTCACGGCCAAGTGGTTTTAAAAAGAGTATCTAAGACAAACTTTAGTGCTGATTTGGAACTTAGGTGCTTAGGTGAAAAGGGAATTGGATTAAGGATTTATAATAATGAATGAGTGATACAACAAGTTGTGGTCATTTAATAAGAAAGAGATTTCGGCCTTGAGTGAAAAACAAGCTTGAGAAAGAGATAATGAAAATTTGAAAGACTTAAGGAAAAAGGAAAAGAATGGTGAGGTTAAGACAAGCTGGTTTCTTTTTAGGTTCTTCGTGAAAATATGAGGAAATGTTACTAGAGGAATTTATTTAGAAAAATCTGGTGATCAGAGATAATTTTTACATTCATTCTTAGAAGTGTTATGATTAGAACCTAAAGGTGAAATAATGGTCCTACATGCTAGAGAAATTTGTGAGAATGCCTCATGTGATTTGAAAATGATGGTTCTTGAATATGTGCAATTGAGATACCTTGTGAATAAATCTAATAGCATTGTGATATCGGGTCGACGTACTGGACCCGGGAATGTCAGTGATTGACTTAGGCCTATTGTGCCTCCTTTGGTGGAACTTATGCCGTTTCATGAGCATTGATTTGTTATGTCATTCTATTATGCATTGTGAAAGTAAAAGTCTTGGTGACTTTGTGATAGAGGCTTTTGTTGCCTAGAAGATTGAATTACACCTTACTGTGGGTGTGAATTGTGTAGTGAGGATCTATGGATGATCTTGGAGACGTCAGGGCACGGAATTCCACATGTGGCCAGCTGAATAGCGCTACTGTGTCATGGCAACTGATGCAAATACACCGACGATCTCGATGAGATACTATTCTATTCACGATCTAGTGTAGACTGTCTTGTATAAAATCGTGTTGCGTAAATTGAGAAATTGAGAAATCATAGCACTTGACTTGAGGTTGACGAGATACAGATAGGTTTTCTAGATCATTCTCAGAAATTGTGTTTAGCTCTATGGAGTAAGAAATGGGTGCATTGTGCACAAGAATGGTCAGCATACACATTGTGCATATGCATAGTCGGTGTACATCTTGTCGTGGTATAGTCAGTATACTCATTGCTGTGGTATGTTCAGTATTTGTAACACCCCAAATTTTAGACTATGTTACAGAACTGATAGAATTACACTGTTTTGTGTTTTCTGTGCAATATAAAAATAATTTGACTGTTCCGATACTATTTTTGATTGTCGTGTCTGATTTGCTCCTCGTCAAGAAAATAATAATTTTTTGGCCAGAAAAATCTTATTTTAATTATTCAGAGTTGGGGGATCTTACTAAACCCAATTTCAATTGATATATATTAATCTTTTAATTTTTTAGGATTTAACTGTGTAATAAAATAATTTTATATTATTATAATATTATTTTATTTGACAGTACCTACTGTTGCAAAAATAGTAGAAATCTACTCTAAAATGACCATGGACCCTGAAAAGTCTGTGGGATCCACGTTTAGAAAAGCGATCAACAATTCTGGCTGGACCAAATTTTGAACCAATAGGAACAAGTCAACAAAAGTGGCTTGACTATTTTAAACCAATAAGAAGTGGTCAAATAAAGAGGCAAAGACTTCTTTGTGGACTATTAGATGTAAAGCTTGATTAAGATGCTTTTGATCATAACCGTTGATCAAATCAATGGTGTGAGAGTAATTCTAGTTTAATCACTAAGTAATATCCACCTTAGATCAAATCAAGGGTTAGGAATTAAAGTTAAAATCAAAGGTTGAGATTGAGTCAAACATAATGGCTTGACTTTGCTTAGTAACTAATTAAACTTAATTTGACCATTTTAATTGCCTAATTAACAAACTAAGTAAACTAACCTAGTTATTGATTAGTTATAATCTAATTACTAATTAGATATTCTAATTTTGTTTAGAAGCTATGATATATGCAATTATATATTTAATTAATTAGTTATGTAATTAGAATGTTAATTAAGAGTGAATAGGAAACTTAACTTAATTAATTAGCTATTTAATTAGCATATAATTAACCTATAATTGAAGTCAAAACAAGGCACCAAGTGCCCTTGTGTTCCACGGCCAAGAGGCCTTTTTCTACCAAGTTCCATTATGTTCTTGAACCATCTAAGTGACCATTGCATGGCCAAATGGTGACATAAGCCATGTGCTTCAAGTGTGAACCCATTTGTGATATTTTGGTATTCAAGTAAATCCTCTAAACTCTCCTATACACTCACAGCAGCCCCCCTCCCATTACACACTCAAATTTAACTTTTTCACTCATTTAGATCTAAGCCTTCATTTTCTCTCAAATTCCCAAGAACACCAAGCAACTTTCTCTTCTATTTTCTCTCTATATTTCGGCCTTCACCCTCAAAATTACTACCTATCTTCTATAATTTTTCTTTCTTACTTTTCCTAAACCTAAACTATCTCCTAAACACTTTTCCTTTAAAAGGTTTTGTCAAAAACCTACTCCTTCTAGTTCAAAATCCAAGCTTTTGTTTACTTCCCTAAAGGTAAACTTTGGTTTTTATGGTTTAAAGTTTAGTTTGTGATTTTCTAAACCATGTTTGTTCTATGATTTTCCATTATGAAGCCTTGTATGTGATTTTGCTTATTGTTTAAGAATTTTAGGGATTTATTTTAAGGGCTACACGAAAATCCAATGAGAGGAGGAGACTTGAGATCCTTGTCTTCAAGAGGTAAGAGGAAGATTTAATCTCATCAACCTTGTGTGGTGATGAGAAAATGGATTGTGTGTGTGTGAAGAATCCATAAGGATTCATTTGTGTGGTTGTTTATTATTTTTCCTATTTGTGGTTGATTTTATTTGCAAGCATGTTTATAGTTTTTAAAATATATTGCATGTGTTTATAGTTTTCAAAATATATTGCATGTGCTTATAGATATATGATTATTAATGTAGGATGTGAATAACATGTAAGGTTTGTATGAGTGTTCCAAAGAACACAATAGAGGCTCATGGCTTCTCCAAGAAAAAGAGAACCAAAATGTTCTCAACCATTTTCTAAAACAATGATTTAAAGAATCTAGGTAAAACAATGAGTTTGGAAATAATTTGGAAGTTAGATAATGATTTAATGATTAGTTGTGAAGGATAGGTTAATTATGGCCAACATGCCATTTAATATACAATTGAATTCCTAAGTTATTTTCTAAGGTAGGTTAAGTAACTAATTTACAAAAAAATTTGATTCCAATGAATCTTTGAGAAATAAAATGAATGAACTTAGTTCTAGAATTCTAAATTAGCAGAATTTATTATAAGTAAGAAATAAAGAAACACTTGAAAAATACCAACGTAGAGCTCACTCTCTGAGTTTTGAAGCGCATTAGCAAGTTTCAAGGTGTAACTATTGGGTAAGGTTAAAATGAATAGTAATTAGAGAAAAATGTCAAAAATACCATATACTGATTTTCTAGGCAAAATGCTGTCAAAATTTACTAAAATCAGATAAATAAAATGAAAAGATTCCATAATATATTTATAACGTAAGGAAAATATCCTACCTAGTTTAAAAGTACTAAATAAAGCCTATGCATTGTTAAAATAAAGACTTTAAGCTATATGGTTAAGAAAATGATTTAAAAATCTTACGCGATTGAGAAAATGATTTAAAAACATTATGCGATGTTCAAAAATGTGAAAATATATTTACACAATTTTAAAACATTTGTAAAAGTGATGCGATTGTGAAAATGCGATAAAATTTTTACGTGACTAAATGGAACAGTGAGTTTTACTGTCGGGCCAAAGTGGTGGACCCGGACATGTTGTGAGATAGTACTGTCATGTGGAAATATACTATATTTTGAAACATTGAGATTGAGGGTATTTTCGTAAATATGGTAATATATTGAGACTAAGGGCATTTTGGTAATTCTTGATCATGCTTAGAGAGTTGTGTCAATTTGGTTGATAATTGGCGATTGATTGACGAAACGAATTACACCGTGTTGTGGGTGTGATAGGCGTAGTGTAGTTCATTATTTGAACTTGGAGGCGTTAGTGTGCGAAGAATCGCATATGTGGACAGTTGGTAGCGCCTCTGGGCCGTGGTAACAAGCAACACACTAATGATCTCGACAAGCACTATTCTTAATCGAGATCTTGTGGAGACTATTTACTACAATGCCTGTAGTGCACGATGTATTGGACTGTGTACTGCTACACAATGTTTTGGACTGTGGACTATAGACACGACGTTAGACAGTGTAATAGTTTGGTTGGGCAGCCTGAGGTACTATTAGTTCTTTTCGGATCATTATCTCAGATATCTGTGTTTAGCTCCATGGAGTAGGAATGAGTCAGTATGTGTTATCATTCATTATCTACATTTTTAATGTTTACTATAATCTGTGATAGAATGTATGATGTGTTGATTTGATATACTATATGTGATATGATAGTATGCATTATTGTGATATTTGTTTGTATTGTCATTTTCTTTATTGCCATGTTGGTAATGATGTAGATTGTCTCACCTCTTTATTGTATTATTCTGTCTGTTTCTGTTTTATGTTTATATCTTTGAAGACTACAATGGCGGCAAGGAGAGATCAATTAGGTTTCTTTAGACTACAGTTTCTTGAGGGCGCTGAAGCTCGGTATGTCCATTGGGACACCAGACACATAGAACATAGTGGTGACATTACTTTATCAGTGAGTAGGACTCGACATGGGATCGTTACTTCATTTTATACGGTTATTTTCGTATAGGTTATTTTACCTATTAGGGAGTTGTGGAATGAATTTCACCACACTCCTAGAGAGAACTTTGATATATTTTTGGGTCGAATTTCTATCAGTCAAGACATTCCCGACTAGGGAATTTGTCTTTTGACAAGGGCTCATGTATTAGGTGTTATGTTTTAGTATTATACTGACTTTTTACTGCTTTATTAAAAATTTATAGTTGTAAATTAATTGTATACTTCAGACAAAATCATATGTATATTATGGTGTGATTATGTTTTGCTTTATTTTGTATTTCGTGTTATTTTATTTAATGTTATAAATATAAAAGGAAAAAATTTTACCACTAATATTATTTATGTACCAAATGTTTTACAACTTGGGTAAGAATTTAATTTAATTTTATTTTATTGCATTAAAAATGTGACATCCCCACAAAGGTGTTACAGTATTCATGTATTGAGATTTACATTACTGAATTATCTATCAGTTGATAACATGACTATACTTGTTGTTCTGTGATATTCCTGTATTGACATGATTATATTTGTTGTTCTTTGATATTGCTGTTTATGAATGACATTATTGTTATTCTTCTTGTTTCTTGCTACTATGTTGGTATTGATGCAGGGGATCTCACCTCTTTATTATATTGTTCTATTTGTTCTATTCTATGTTTATGGTTTGAGAAGATTGCGATGGCGACAAGGAGGGATCTGCTCAGATTTCTATCTGTCGAGGCATTCCCGGTTATGGAATTTGTCTTCTGAGGAGGACTCTTCTCATTAGATATTGTGAACTTGGGCCAATCTAGGTTGGTTATGTTAAAGGTTTTATGTTTTTGGGATATAAATATGTTGTACTTTTGGTCGTAGTAAACTGTATTTTTATGAACAATATATTATTTAGTTCTTCTATCTTGTGTTTCTATAATTTGGTAAGTTTATGTTATTCATGAAAAAAAAGAATTGTAAAACTTGTATTTTATAACATCAAATATTTTATAACTTGGGTAAAAGAAATAAAAGAAGTTAGTCCAAAATGTAATGCCCTTCGGAGGGGGTGTTACACTAAACGCCCAGAGTACAGCACCTAGATGCTCACTGGGTAGAATAGGATTTTGAGCCTGTCAATTGAGAATTTTAATTCCAAAAGTATTGCAATTTTTTTAGGACATATTAGATGAGTAAAAGCATGAATTATGCTATGTAAAGTATGGTTATACATTATTTCAATCAAGTGTACCAAGTTTAGGAGTAATGATTATGCATTGAGTATATTATTGGAATGATTACATATTTAACATAGATTTGAGTTTCATTGATGATATTTGAACACGCATGATGAGAATGATTTAACAATGCATTATATTGCATGATGATTTGATGAAATGGACTTCTGTCATGGGTATCCACTTTGTGGAACTGGACTGAGTGTGGTTTTGGATTACCTTGTACTTAGGTAATGCTTGGTAAATGGTAAAAGAGAATAAAGAATCTCTTCATACCAGAGTAATTGGGGTTAAAATGTATTCTTCCCCTTTACCTAAGTTTCCCTAGTCATTAGTGGTTTAGAGTGAATGTTTCCCTCCCACTTGGGGTGATCCTAAACCTAGGACAGTTAGGGCGGCTTATCCTAGCATCTCAAGTGACATGAGGTCGTGGTCTATTCATGGGATTGAAGGAGGGTTAGTAAGCATCCTCTCTCCCAGGTTGAATGAGATATGGGTCTAATTACCCAGAGTAGTTCTATGTGATGAAGGGAGTCACAAAGAGGTTGAAGTGCACTAACCTAAAAGCAGGCTACTACTAAGTGATCGGTATTATGAGGACGGATAATTCCCTCCATACTATTTGATTTAAGATGACACATGTGTCCTGATATTTGAATTACCATTTAATATGTGAGATTTTCTTGATATTTCTAAATTATGGAAAATATATGAACTTTGACGATGTGATTTCAGATATATTGATTTGAGTCTTAATGACTTTGGATTTGATGGATTTTAAATATTAGATTTTGATGACATGATTGATGATTTTTAAAACACGAGACTTGATGTGATTTTGATAATTGATAAAGATTTTCATAATTAAATGAACCTCTGTTTCGGGAAGAGGAAGGATCTGATTTGGCTTTTGCCACCTTCCTACGAAATATATATAATAATGATTTGAAATGATTTTTCCCCGAAACAGTTGGAATTATTGTGATGACATGGTTTTTATAACTACTGAGAATTTTATTCTTACCCCCCTACACCTTTGATTTCCATGATAATTCCAGGTGGCCAAGCAGATCAGCAAGTGTATGGAGTTTACTTGAAGGATTAGTTAGGATATTCTTAGTTAGGTATTTAAAAACTAATCCTAGTAATTTTATTTATCTGATAGAATTTTGTATATAATGTGTGGCGATGTTGAATTTGTATATTATTCCTTTCATTATGTATGTACATTATGCTTCCGCGAAGGCTCATATTTTGTATATTATCAAATCTTTTATTTGAAAATTGTTGATATTCATAAATAACTTTCTAAATTCTAATTATTGATGCATAAACCGGGTATGTCATTAGTGTTAGTAATTTGGGACATTATATTATGGTATCAGAGCAGTTCATCCTATTGAGTTGGGGTATGAATTAGCTATGCTTTGTTGTGCATTTGTCTTATCTAGACGATAAGATGTCTAGGTGGAGTTACATAACAGCCTTGAGTCTATATGTTATGTTAATTGTCACCCTGTCACATAATGTTAAGTCTGGCCAACTTAATATATAATGTGCGGTGTGTACAGGAGACTATGACATCGACCAGGTGTACGCATAAAGGCAGGACAACTGCCAATGAAATCACGAGAGATGTTTAGAAAGTTAACAGCTTCTAAGCGAGAGTAAGGAGAAATGTCTGCGATTGCGAAAGAGAGAGAATGTGACTATAATCAAGAAGTTGGAAGGAACAGAAAATAATTCATATCCGCAGTGAGAATATGTGAATAGTCATAAATGGAAGCTGGATTTTCTAACCTTTTAGGGTCTAGAAGAATTTATATGCCTCCTATATGGAATAGATTTTGTTGAGTTAGTGTGTACAAATGAGCAATGAGTATCCCTCACTTTTTATTTGTTGAAGAGGAGATTGAATCTTGGTAGACTGAAGTTAAAAGACTTATGGGGTTTACTGGAACTTACAGTAGATGGGAAGTATTTTTCCAAAGTGTTTAAGGAAACAAAGGAGTTGGAACTTATGGACCGTGGGCAAGGGAGTTTGACGATAGGTCAATACCTAGTTAAGTTTGAGGAAGGAAAAAGAGGAGGAATAAAGATAAATGACATGACTAATGTTTGACTTGTGTTTGTTGAAAATTAATGCTAAGTTTAGTGGATTGAGTTTGTTATTAGACCTAAATATTCTCCTTCTCTTCATGTTGCTTTCGAAGCTTTCACCCTCATTCTAAGCATAGATGCGTCACATGGTTCACCAAGGCAGTTTGATACTCCTTTGATTGCAAAGTGGTCAACTCTAGATTGTGGCTTCGAATACATTAACTAGAGAAATTGAAAATTGGTCGGATGATACCAAGAGATTGCTAGTCATAGCAGGAGCCTAGATTGTTTGGAAAGTTATTAAGGTCGATTCTAAGGGTCACAACTTAGGATGGATGATTTGATAAACTAGATCAAAGAGAGCAGTAGTATTCTCCAAGAATGACTTAAGAGGTTAGAGTATTATCATAATGGAGTTGGAAAGAAAATATTTTGAAGACCGTCTTTAGAACCAAATGTGAACACCGAGCACCTGCAATTCTTATAGACTAGATGAACAGATTTTCTAAACTATATTTAGTTAGAATGGTTGTGATCTTCGTAGATGATATTTTCATCTATTTAAATACACCCAAAGAATATAAAGATCACTTGAAGAAGATACAAGAAATTCTAAAGGAGAAGCAAAGGTATGTTAGCAAGGTGTGAATATTAGAATATGAAACTTCCAGAGAAGGGATATCTGAAGCTAAAGTAAGAATAAACATGAGAACTGAAAGGAGTAGTGTTTTTGAATAAACACAAGAGTACGAAAACAATTTCCAAGGACGGAAAAGAGATTGATTTCCATACTAGTTTTAGTGGTTCCAAATCCTTAAGGAAATTTTGACATATACTCAAATGCCTCAAGAAAAGAGGTAGGATGCATGTGATGCTAAATAGACTGGTAGTTTCTTACACCTCTAGGAGATTGAGACCGCATGAGGACAACTATCCAACCCACAGCCTAAGATTGACAACTGTGGTGCTTGTCTAGAAGGATTGGAGACACTAAGTGTATGGAGTTAAATCGGAGGTCTTAAATGACCATAATAGTTTGAAACACCGATTGACTAGAAATGGTTAAGCAAGAGACAAAGACGATAGATTAAGTTCTTAAAAGAATATGATTCAGAGTTAGAGTATCTTTTGGGTAATGCCAATAAGATTGTTGTTTCTGAGCAGAAGGTGTTGTTGTAATCCTCTGCTCTACAGGAGTCGAGGGATTGAAAACCATATTTGAATTTTGATGTACGGTTAAACAAGGAGTACAAGAACTCATGTGGAAGATTCATGGAATGTCAGAGGAAAATAGATATATATATATATAGAATTGAGATTTCTGAAGATGATCTTAGGATAACCGAAACCTCTGCTTGTAACACCCTTGTGGGGATGTCACATTTTAAAATGCATAAAATAAAATAAAATAAAATTCTTACCTAAGTTGTAAAAGGTTTGGTACATAAATAATATTAGTGGTAAAATTTTTCCTTTTATACTCGTTAACATTTAATAAAATAACACAGAACACAAAATAATGCAAAACATAATCACACCATAATATACATATGATTTTTATCTTAAGTATACAAATAATTTACAACTACAAATATTTACCAAAACAGTAAAGTGTCATCATAAAGCTAAAACATAACATTGCCCAAGTGCACCTCAAAGATTTTCTAACCCTCCAATGGATCATCTTCAGAGAGATCATCGAATGACAGAAATCCTGGAGGTCCCACAGCTCTACGGACATGAGTCCGGGCTGTTGACTCATTACTAAGCTCGCTAGGCGCATGGAAAATTCCTTCCCAGTAACGCCTAAGAGTTATAGGCAACTTAAGATGTAAATACAAAGTAGTAGTAAATATAATCTCCCCATCAAACTCTCTACTCAGGGACACAGTCAGATGTCCCACGTAGACTACTGATCCTCTATTCTCACGCATACGTCAGGCCTCCGAACCTCCATGAAAGTCAAGTCTCACGAAATCGAAGAATCTTGGCAACGCCATAATCACAGGATCAATCCTGATGGTAGGGGTGATCTATCGGCTCATCGTCCTCGTACTGCTCACTCGGTTGGCGCTCGTCCAGATACGGAATCTTAAGAGGCTGTTCCTCTTCCTCTTCCTCTTCCTCAAACTCTTTACGGAAATATAATAATAATATAGAGAAAAGCATATAGAGAGGGGAGACAATCTACATCATTACCAGCATGACAATAAAGAAAATGACAATACAAACAATTATCACAGTAATACATACCATCATATCATATATAGTATATCAAACCAACACATCATACATTCTATCACACATTATAGTAAACATTAAAATGCAGATAATGAATGATAACACACACTGACTTATTCCTACTCCATGGAGCTAAACATAGATATCAGAGAGAATGATCTGAAAAGAACTAATAGTACCTCAGGCTACCCAACCAAACTATTACACTGTCCAACATCGTGTCTATAGTCCACAGTCCAAAACATCGTGTAGCAGTACACAGTCCAATACATCGTGCACTACAGGTATTGTACTAAATATTCTCCACAAGATCTCGATTAAGAATAGTGTTTGTCAAGATCATTAGTGTGTTGCCCGTTACCACGGCCCAGAGGAGCAACCCACTGTCCATATATGGAATTCTCCGCACACTAATGCCTCCAAGTTCGTATAATGAACCACACTACGCCTATCACACCCATAACACAGTGTAATTCGTCTCATCAGCTAATCGCCAATTATCAACCAAATTGACACAACTCTTTAAGCATGATCAAGAATTACCAAAATACCCTTACTCTCAATATATTACTATATTTACGAAAATACCCTCAATCTCAATATACCAAAATATAGTATATCTCCACTTGACAATACTATCTCACAACATGTTCGGGTCCACCACTTTGGCCCGACAGTAAAACTCACTGTTCCATTTAGTCGTGTAGAAAATTTATCGAATTTTCACAATCGCATCACTTTTACAAATGTTTTTAAATCGCGTAAATATATTTTGACATTTTTGAACATCGCATAATGTTTTTAATTCATTTTCCCAATCGCGTAAGACTTTTAAATCATTTTCTTAACCATATAGCTTAAAGTCTTTATTTTAACAATGCATAGGCTTTATTTAGTACTTTTAAACTACGTAGAATATTTTCCTTACGTTATAAATATATTATGGAATCTTTTCATTTAATTTATCTGATTTTAATAAATTTTGGCAGCATTTTGCCTAGAAAATCAGTATATGGTATTTTTAACATTTTCCTCTAATTATTGTTCATTTTAACCTTACCCAATAGTTACACCTTGAAACTTGCTAACACGCTTCAAAACTCAGAGAATAAGCTTTACATTAGTATTTTTTAAGCGTTCTTTTTATTTCTTGCTTACAATAAATTCTGCTAATTTAGAATTCTAAACTAAGTTTATTCATTTTATTTCCCAAAGATTCATTGGAATCAATTTCTTTTGTAGATTAGTTACTTAACCTACCTTAGAAAATAAATTTGGAATTCAAATATACATTAAATGGCATGTTGGCCATAATTAACCTAAATCATTTTTAAATTCATTTTTTTTTACCTAGATTCATTAAATCATTATTTAGAAAATGGTTGAGAACATTTTGGTTCTCTTTTTATTGGAGAAGCCATGAGCTCCTTTGTGTTCTTTGGAACACTCATACAATTCCTTACATTTTATTCACATCCTACTTTAATAATTCATACATTTATAAACACATGCCATATATTTTAAAAACTATAGACATGCTTGCAAATAAAATCAATCACAAAATAGGAAAAACATTAAACAAACACATAAATGAATCCTTATGGATTCTTCACACACAAACAATCCATTTTCTCATCACCACACAAGGTTGATGATATTAAATCTCCCTCTTACCTCATGAAGACAAGGATCTCAAGTCTCCTCCTCTCCTTAGATTTTCGTGTAGCCCTTAAAACAAATCCCTAAAATTCTTAAACAATAAGCAAAATCACATACAAGGCTTCATAATGGAAAACCATGGAACAAACATGGTTTAGAAAATCACAAATCAAATTTTAAACCATAAAATCAAAAGCTTACCCTTAGGGAAGTGAACAAGAGCTTGGATTTTGAACTAGAAGGAGTAGGTTTTTGACAAAACCTTGTAAAGAAAAAGTGTTTAGGAGATAGTTTTGGTTTAGGAAATGTGAAGAGGTAAAATTATAGAAGATTGATGGTGGGTTTAGGGTGAGAGGCCAAATTTGAGAGAGAAAATGGAAAGAAAAGTGTGCTTGGGTTCTTGGAAATTTTGAGAGAAAATGAAGTAAAGCCTTTAGGTAAATGAAAAGTGAATATTGAGAGTGTAAATGAGAGGGGGCTGTCATGAGGTTGCTTGTAGGAGAGATTGAGTGTTTAACTTGGATAGTAAATATCACAAATGGGTTCACACTTGAAGCACATGGCTTATGTCACCATTTGGCCACCTAATGTGCATGCAAGATGGTTCAAGAACAATGGAGAAGATGGTAAATTTTGGCCTCTTGGCCGTGGGGTGTTAATAGGATTAGGGGCTTGGTTTGATTTTAATTAAAAGCTAATCACATGCAAATTAAATGGCTAATTAATTAGGTTAAGTCTCCTAATTACACTTAATTAACATTCTAATTACATAACTAATTAATTAAACATATTATTACACATATCATAGCTTCTAAATAAAATTAGGATATCTAATTAGTATTTAGATTATAACTAATTAATAACTAGGTTAGTTTACTTAGTTTGTTAATTAGGCAATTAAGATGGTCAAATTAGGTTTAATTAGTTTACTAAGTAAAGTCAAGCCACTATATTTGACTTAATCTTAACCATTGGATTTAACTTTAATTCCTAGCCCTTAATTTGATCTAAGGTGGATATTGCTTAGTGATTTAATTAGAATTGTTCTCACACCATTGATTTGATCAACGGTTATGATCAAAGACATCTAAATCATGTTTTTCATCCAAGGGTCCACAATGAAGTCTTTGCCTCTTTATTTGACCACTTCTTATTAGTTTAAAATAGTCAAGTCACTTTCGTTGACTTGTTCCTATTGGCCTAGAATCTAGTCCAGCCAGAATCGTTGACTGCTTTTCTAAACGTGGGTCCCACAGACTTTTTCGGGTCCATGGTCATTTTGAAGCAGATTTTTACTGTTTTTGAGACAATAGGTACTGTCAAATAAAATAATATTATAATAATATAAAATTATTTTATTACATAGTTAAATCTTAAAAATTAAAAGATTAATATATATATATATCAATTAGAATTGGGTTTAGTAAGATCCCCCAGCTCCGAATAATTAAAATAAGATTTTTTCGACCAAAAAATTATTATTTTCTTGACTCGGAGCAAATCACATACAACAGTCAAATACACTCACGAAACAATCAAATTCAATTTACTACTCACAGAAACTGCAAAACAATACATTCGAGACAATATTGTAATTATCCCAAAAGTTGGGGTGTTACAACTCTCCCTTACTAGTAAGAATTTCATCCCTGAAATTTGTCATACCTCAGAATAGGTGAGGTTGTTGCTCCCTTATCTTATCTTCTAGTTCCTATGTAGCATCTCCCATCACGTCATTCCATATTACCTTTACCAGCTCAATTATCTTCCTTTGAAGCTGTTTCACTCTCCTGTCCTCGATCTTAATAGGAAGTGTTTCATACGTCAAATTATCCTTCGGTTGCACTTCATCTGGCTGTATAACATGAGTTGGATCGGGAATGTATTTCCTCAGCTGAGACACATGGAATACATTATGTAGATTGGATAGAAAAGGTGGTAAAGCTATTTGGTAGGCTACAGGACCTATCCGACGATTGATTTGATAAGGCCCTATGAATTTAGGAGTAAGTTTTCTAGATTTGATAACTCTCCCGACACCAGTCGTAGGCGTTACTCTTAAGAATACATGCTCACCTTCTTCAAATTCGAGAGGTCATCTTCGCTTATCAGTATACCTCTTCTGTCAGCTCTGAGTCATTCGCATATTCTTCTAAATCATTTTCACCTTTTCCGTAGTCTGTTGCACAAGATCAGGCCCAATAGTCATACTTTCCCCATCCTGATACCAACACAAAGGTGTTCGGCATCGTCGTCCATCAAGGGCTTCATAGGGTGCCATCCCTATACTCGAGTGAAAACTATTGTTGTAGGTGAATTCTATCAAAGACAAAAATTCATCCCAACTCCCTTGTTGTTCCAACACACAAGCACACAACAAATCCTCCAATGACTGAATCGTTCTCTCAGTTTGACCATCAATCTGTGAATGATATGTAGAACTCAATCACAGTTTAGTTCCTATGGCTTCTTACAAACTTTGCCAGAACCTCGACGTAAACCTCGGATCTCTATCAGAAACTATACTTACGGGTACACCATGAAGTCTAACAATTTCACTGATGTACATCTGGGTTAGTTGTTCCAACGAATACTTAATATTGATTGGCAAGAAGTGTGCTGACTTCGTAAGCCTATCAACTATAACCCATATAGAATCATGACCCTTCCTCTTCCTTGGCAATCCGGTAACAAAATCCATTGAGATACTATCCCATTTCCACTTGGGAATAGCTAAAGGTTGTAACATACCGGCAGGTTTTTGATGTTCCACTTTTTCCTTCTGACAAACAAGACAAGACGTCACACATTCCGCTACATCTCTCTTCATTCTTGTCCACCAAAACATCCGCTTTAAGTCTTGATACATCTTAGTCATCCCCGGATGCATACTCAAATTACTAGTATGAGCTTCATCCAAAATTGCTTTCTTGAGTTCGGGATCATCAGGTATACAAACTCTTCCTTCAAATCTTAAGATTCCATCAGATCCTTCCTCCACCGTTGCCTTATGACCTTGCTTCAAAAACTCCTTTTCATTTTGTAAAAATGAATCCTCATCCTATTTTTCTCGGATTACTTCCATCAAGTCATTCAAAACCACAACGTTACTTAGACGAATCTTTCTGGGTACCAATTCCACTGACAACCATAAATCTCTGAATTGATTAATAAGCTCCTCCTCCTTTATCATCATGGTAGAGACACTAACCACCTTTCTACTCAAGGCATCCGCCACCACATTCGCCTTTCCTGGATGGTATTGAAGTTAAAAATCATAGTCCTTCAAAAATTCCAACCATCGCCTCTGCCTCATGTTCAATTCCTTTTGATCAAACAAGTATTTTAAGCTCTTATGATCGCTAAAGACATTGAATATAGCTCCATACAGAAAATGCCTCCACACTTTCAACGCAAAGACTATTGCGGCTAGTTCCAAATCGTGCATTGGGTAGTTCCTCTCATGAACCTTCAACTATCTTAAAGCATAAGCTACTAAATTTCGGTTCTGCATCAACACACATCCTAACCCTTGATAAGAAGCGTCACAATACACCTCAAAAGATTTGTTAGGATCCGGTAAAATTAGCACTGGTGCAGTCGTCAATCTCTTCTTCAACTCTTGGAAACTTGCTTCACGTTGCTCCATCTAATCAAAAGCTTAACTCTTCCTTGTGAGTTGTGTAAGTGGTCCAGCTATCTTGGAAAAACCTTCAATAGACCTTCAGTAATATCCGGCTAGTCCAACAAAACTCCAGACCTCAGTCACTGTCTTAGGCCTTTCCGATTGCAAAATGGTCTCCACCTTTGAGGGGTCTACCGTAATACCTTCCTTGGAAATCACATGACCTAGAAATTGAACTTCTTCCAACCAAAACTCGCATTTTGTCAATTTCACATACAGCTTCTTCTCTTCCAAATTCTGGAGAACTATACTGAGATGTTCAGCATGCTCTTCTTGACTTTAAGAGAAGATCAGAATGTCATCGATAAAAACAACGACAAATCTATCTAGGTATGGATGAAAAATCCTATTCATATAGTCCATGAATATTACAGGAGCATTCGTCACTCCGAACGGCATCACTTGATACTCATAATGTCCATAACGAGTCCAAAAACTTGTCTTAAGTACATCATATACCTTGACACGAATCTGATGATAACCTGATCGTAGATCTATCTTAGAGAATACAGCAGCTCCCTTCAACTGATCCATCAAGTCATCAATTCTCGGAAGTGGATACTTATTCTTTATCGTAACCTTGTTCAATTGACGATAATGTACACAAAGTCGAGAGGTTCCATTCTTCTTCTTGACTAGTAGCACTGGTGCTCTCCATGGTGAAACACTAAGTCGCACAAACTATTTCTCCAACAGTTCCTCCAATTGCTTCTTCAATTCTACCAACTCTGCGGGCGACATTCGATATGGTGCAATCGAAATAGGACCTACTCCTAGCACCAAATCGATAGAGAACTTGATCTCCCTTTCTGGTGGTAAACCGGGTACATCATCGGGAAAAATATCTGGAAACTCATTGACGATAGGAATAGCACTCACATCTTTCTCACTCTTGATTTCTAAAAAAGATAGCAACATAAATCCCTGAGCTCCATCTCGCAACAATGACTTGACTTTAATAGCAATCAAGAATCCAGAACTTTCTTCCTTAGGAAAAACTATGGTTTTGCTTGCACAATCTATCAGGATATGGTTAAAAGATAACCAATCTATTTCTAATATTACGTCTATCCCAACAAGAGGTAAATAAATTAAATTGACTGAAAACACACAATCCTTTATAACTATAGGACAGTTCATACATATTTTGGATGTAACAACAGGCTTGGCAGTTGGCGTAGAAACAATCAATTGAAAAATCAGAGAAGACACAAACAGTTTCAATCGTTCCACACAATCATATGCAATAAATGAGTTTGTTGCACCCGAGTCATATAACAAAGTCAGGTGATTACCTTCAATGACACCTTCCCCTTGAATAAGATCTTCAGATTGAGAAACTTCAGTTCCAGTCTTTGTATATACTCGCCCTCTAGATCGCGGCTGAGTAGCACGAACGTTACTCACAGCAGGCTTCCTTTCCGGCTGAGTGCTGTAACATCTTGAAAATTCTTTATTTCATTATAAATAATCATTTTATAATATTTATGATTTTTAGGAATTTTTATGGATTTTTCTGGAAATGATGAATATTTTAATATATTCTTCGTTTTGCATCTGCACTGAGCGGAGCCAGGAAAATAGAATATTTTCCCTGAGGCTAGTAAACCTTGAACTGTCAACGTGTCGACGGGGATCTTACTAAACCCGAGGCTGGGCACAGTTTGCGAAGTTTGCATTTTTTGAGATTTTATCTGCTAGATAAAATCGCGGTATCATAAAATTATCTTATGAATAATAAAATATTATTTTCATCAATTGTAACTTTATTCACTGAGAAAATAATTCTAACAGTGAAATTAATCATCTGTCTAGTGTATTAAATTAAGAAGACAAGCTTACCATGCACTTTATCGAGAAGCGCACGAAGCTTCTCAAGGCAGCTTTGAGGGAAGCTTCTAGGAAGCTTCCTCCAACCACTACTTTCTCTCTCCTCCTTTTTGGTGCTGAACGGTTGACTAAAAAGGGGCATATTTCATTTTCTTTCTCTCATTTCCCCTCCTCCCAATACGCTGCTCACTGCTTATCCATCTTTCTCCCTTCTCTCTTCTTCACACAACAGCAACGCCATTGCCACCAACACCTCCATTTTATCTTCAATGCTGTCACACTCCTAGCACCATCTTTGTGTTTGGAGGACCACCATCCTTGAGGAAGTCATCTTCAGAGTTCACCATTCCCTCCATCTTCATTCTCTTCCATATTTGAAGCTTAAAGGTTGGAGCTTTAAGGTAAAGCTCTCAGCTTTCTCTTCCTCTCTTCTCATTTTCGTAAACCACAGTCATTTTGGTGACCATGGGTATCCATTTCAACATTTGGTTTTGATTTTGCAAGCTTGAATGTTTTAGGACTTCCAGGAAGCTAAGCACGAAATTTCTGACCAAAAAGGAGCAGCCTTTCTTCGTGTTTCTCTAAGGTAAGAGGAAGACACTCCTCCTCAACCTCTATTAGCATTTAGGAACGTTGTCTGTGATTGATAGTGAGGGAATCCCATGGGGGTCAACCTCTGTTTGAATGTGTCTGTAGGGTGTTTATGCTATTGGAATGTCTGTCTGTGTATATTGATATATATTGGATCTGATTGGAATGTATAATAAGGAAGGAAATGACGTCGGATTGTTTCTCGAAGGGCCACGATTTTGAGACCAAAATTTTGGGATTCTTTATGAGGAATTGTAATAATTTGATTTTCTGACCAAATCCGTCGAGTTTAGACTCTTGATCACATCCGTCGAATTTGATTTTCTGACCAAATCCATCGAGTTTAGACTCCTGATCACATCCGTCGAATTTGACTTTCTGACCAAATCCGTTGAGTTGGACTTCTGACCCATAAGCACAATGTCAATATCCGTTGAGTTTGAATGTCAATATTCGTCGAGTGACCTATCCGTCGAGTAGAGTTTCTGACCACTTGGGAGAGAAACTTCTAAAATGCCAAATCCGTCGAGTTAGAATGCCAAATCTGTCGAATGGAATTCTTGACAGTTCAATAGAGAAACTTACCCAATGTCAATATCCGTTGAGTTTGAATGTCAATATTCGTCGAGTGACATATCCGTTGAAAATAGGATTTTTGCTAACCTTCTAGTATATTCGACAGTTTTTGATCCCCATTCGACAGAATCTTCATTCGACAGAAAATGATTTGTTGCCATTCTTATGAAATAATATTCTCCCATCCTTCGTCTTTCTGCCATGTGAATTGTCATCGAAAGGCAGCCCCAATTTTATACTAGATACATTGCCTCCGTCGAGTTTAAGAGTGTAATTTATCACCTAACACCTAGCAATTAAATTAGTGGTATTGCTGGTGATTCCGGTCGTGTATCTTCCTGGACTCAAGACTTTTGGACTAATAAAAGCATATTAATTGTAAATAATTAGATGACTAGAAACTAATTAGGGATTCATAAACAGGGAAAAACAAGGAACATGAATATGCCTTACAACTAGTGAGAATTTTGAATAAAGGAAAAACATGAGTATAAGTGAGGCCGTGAGGAGCATAATGAACCGAATGATTGACTTTTATTTTGACTCTGAATGGGATTATGGTTATCGTGAAAATGTGCTATTAGCTTGGTGTGGATCCATGAATGGGATCAAACCTTGTTGTTAAATCATATGACATGTATTTGAAGCATGATTGACCTAGTTGTCATGAGGAGCCTGATTGAGTCATGTATTGCACAAAAAGAAGGAGAACATCCGTTGGACTTTGTTAAGGCCGAGTTGCCTAGGAGATGATCACACCTTAGTGCGGGTGAGAATAGACAAGTGGGGTATTGTAGTTGGCCTTAAGGGCGTCGGGGCGCGAGTGTCTGACAGAGGGCAATGGTAGCCCCTCTGGACCGTGGGACAAACCGATACAAATACACCGATGATCCTGACTGGCCACAGTCCTATATCGAGATCTTGTGAGAATGCCGCTGTATAAAGCCTTGTTGCGCAAAATGACTAATTATTTTCTGGAAAAGCACTTGTTTTATGGCTGACGAGATACTGGCATGTCTGCCTGATCATTCTCTCCGATTGTTTTGTGTCTAGCTCCATGGAGTAAGATTTTGACTATTGAATGCATATGCATAGTGAGTCCATGAATTATCTGGCATTTATTGTTATTATGTTGGAACTGTTGTATTATCGACGTATATATATATATATATATATATATATATATATATATATATATATATATATATATATATATATAAAAAATTACTCGAACTGTTTGGTTGATTATAACTGCTGCTAAATGTTTATTGCCATTATAGCTGTCATAAATGCTATGTGGGCGATTTGCGCCGTTTGGTTTCTTGATGCTATAACTGGTAATGATGGTAGGATGTCTTACCTCTTTTCTGTTTCTCCATTACTATTTTTCTGTATATTACATCCCATCAAAGACAACTGCAAGGAACTGGAAGCCCCAAACTTCCTTGGCTTTTGGCCTTACCTCGACTAAGCGACTGCTGAAGAATATGGAGACACGCACGCACAAATTTTTGGGAAATGTGAGCTTAACCTTCTTAGGAGGGCCAGAGTGTTGGCACATCAACTTTGGCTCTGAGCGCTGCGTTTACTTAGGGGATGTATCATTATCTCTAGCCTGGAGGCGCCATGAGCCGCCTGTTTTCACCTGCTGTATTAGCCTACATCTGGAATTTCATCTTCCGATATGCGAGATGTGGGGTGATCGTTATTACACCCCGCGGGAAGACTCCTTTCATTCCAGAGCTCGGGCCCCGTCCCGTAACTCTGCTGTTCCTATGGTGGTTTCCTCTGATGAGGAAGATCCCGAGGAGGTCCCTGAGGACGACCCCGAGGAGGATCCTGACACGATTCCTCCTCGTGTTTTGTCTGTAGTGGGCTGTATATTTTGATACCGTGGGGATATTTATGTATAATCCTTTGGGGGCAGGTATAGTTTTGCTTTTTGATATACCAGGCTTTGTAACTAAACAGTTTGACAAATATATATATGAATATGAAATGTTAATTTCCAATGTATGCCTTACTTCTGCTTTCGGTCTCTGTTTCCATTGATGTTCTTTCACCGTGGTCATTAATTATTGTCATTATTAATTATTGCTATTATAACAAAAAAAAATATATGCTTGCCAATTTAATTACCCAACTATAATCAAGTAAATATACATATTATTAAAAAGAACCAAGTCTTAACTCATACAATTTTATTTTCGCATTGTAATTGATAATGTGACATTCCCTTCCGAAAAGGGGCATTTCATTAAGTTGGTATCAGAGCCCCAATTTATGTTTCTTTGGGTCTTGTGATTAAGTCTGTCTTATTTGTGCTGTGTTTTCTCTTAATAGTATACGCAAAGGAGTATTGTTTGATATTCCTTGTGGATGCAACTAACTTCTCTGTGTTTTCAGTTAATCCAATCTGAGAAAGAAAGATGGCGCGAAGGGAAGACATGGCAGCTACTATAACAGCGATGCAGAGGATGGCTGAGGCCGTCACACAACAGACTGAGCAAGCTGCACAATAGCAAGAGAGAGTTGCACAACAACAAGATCGAGCTGTTCAACAGCTAGAGGCTACTGCTGATGCTCAGAACTTGGCAGAGTTTCAATGCCATAACCCTCCTCAATTCAAAGGAGAATTTGATCCGGACAAGGCTAGTCTGTAGATCAAGGAGTTGGAGAAAGTCTTTCGAGGAATGAACTGCACTGAGGATAAGAAGGTGAACTATGCTACGTTTATGCTGGTAGGCAATGCTGAAAACTGGTGGAATGGAGTGCAGAGAATGCTAGAAGTTGTAAACCGAGAGATTACTTGGGAGTTATTCAAAGAAAAGTTCTTGGATAAGTATTTTCCTGCAAACGCAAGGCATGCGAAGGAGTCAGAATTCCTCAGCCTACGACAAGGGAATATGACCGTCAGCGAGTATGCGGCTAGATTTGAAAACTTATCATAGTTTTCAACATACTTTTAGAATCAACCAAATGAAGCATGGAAATGCCGAAGATTCACGGAAGGACTGAGGTATGAAGTGAAGAAGGCTGTGATCACCTTGAGGATCAATGAATTCTCAAAACTGTTGGATACTTGCTGTGACATAGAGGCTCTGGAGCAATCTAGAGATACGAGGAGCAGAAACTTTGGGCCTACGAGGTTCCAGAGAGGTGGCAGTAACAATGTTAACCACTTCCAGAAGAAGCCATACTCCCGACCAACGGGAAACAGCAACAGGCCATGGGTGGAAGTTCTGGTGGAGGTTTTACTGAGAATCGGACTGTCCAGAACGTGGCATACCCCTCTAAATGTCAGAAGTGCGGAAAAGATCATCTAACAAGGGATTGTTCTATTAAAGTGATTATCTGTTTCCGATGTAGAAAACCTGGGCACATCTACAGAGACTACAATCAAGCGAAGGTTGAACCTTCAATGAATGCTGCAAAAGCCAAGAAACCACAAGCTGCAGGACGAGTTTACACTATGAGCGGAGCTGAAGCCTCCGAATCTGAAGATTTGATACAGGGGGAAGGCACTATAGAAGGTAATCTTTTAACTATACTGTATGACTCTGGGGCAACCCATTCTTTCATATCATATGACTGTGTGCAAAGGCTGGGTCTACCTGTGTCGTCTTTATCTTTTGACTTAACTGTTTCTACCACCACTGATAAACTGGTAGTTACTACCAAAGTCTGTTTAAACTGTCCATTGGTTATTGAAGGTCTAACCTTTTCGGTCGATCTAATTTGTTTACCCCTTTCTCAACTAGATATTATCTTAGGGATGGACTGGTTGTCTTCCAACCATGTTCTGTTAGACTGTTCCAGAAAGACCATAGTTTTTCCCATGGATGAGAATTCTAGGTTTTTGACGGCCAACTGAGTTCAAGCTCTCTTGAAAGAAGGAGCTCACGGATACATGCTACTGTCTTCTTTGAAAGTCGAGAGTGAGGTTGATATGAACACAATTCCAGTGGTGAATGAGTTTCCTGAAGTCTTTCCTGAGGATGTACCTGGTTTACCACCAGCTCGAGAGATAGAGTTTGCTATCGACCTAGTACCGGGAGCTGGTCTCGTGTCTATAGCACCTTATAGGATGACACAGACAGAGTTAGCTGAGCTCAAGAAACAGCTAGAAGAGCTTTTGGAGAAGCAATTTGTCAGACCAAGTGTGTCACTGTGGGGAGCACCAGTGCTGTTAGTTCTCAAGAAGGATGGCACATCAAGATTATGTGTGACTATCAGCAGCTGAACAAAGTAACGATCAAGAACAAATATCTACTCCCGAGAATTGATGACTTAATGGACCAACTGAAGGGAGCAGCGGTGTTTTCAAAGATTGATCTGCGATCTGGGTATCATCAGATACGAGTAAAGACGGAGGATGTACCCAAGACTGCTTTTCGTACCCGATACGGTCATTACGAATACCTTGTGATGCCGTTTGGTGTGACGAATGCACCAGCTATCTTTATGGACTACATGAATCGAATCTTTCATCTTTACTTGGACAAATTCGTTGTGCTCTTCATTGATGACATTCTGGTATACTCTCAAAATCAAGAGGACCATGCTGAACACCTTAGTATAGTTCTTCAGATTCTGAAGGAGAAGGAATTGTATGCCAAACTGTCGAAATGTGAGTTCTGGCTGGAAGAAGTTAGGTTTCTGGGTCACGTGATCTCGAAGGATGGGATTGCAGTAGATCCGTCAAAGGTGGAGGCAGTGCTACAATAGGAAAGGCTGAAATCAGTAACGGAGATCCGAAGCTTCGTAAGTTTAGCTGGATATTACCAGAGGTTTATTGAGGGATTCTCCAAGATTGCTGGACCACTTACACAACTCACAAGGAAAAACCAAGCTTTTGAGTGGACCGACAACTGTGAGCAGAGTTTCCAAGAGTTGAAGAATCAACTGACTACCTCACCGGTGTTAGTGCTACCCGATCCAAATGAGCAATTTGAGGTGTATTGCGATGCTTCACACCAAGGACTGGGATCCGTACTCATGCAACATGGAAGGGTAGTGGCTTATGCTTCAAGGCAGTTGTGAGTACACGAGAAGAACTACCCGACGTATGACTTGGAGTTAGCAGCTGTAGTTTTTGCCTTGAAGATATGGAGGCATTTTCTCTATGGAGCGACGTTCAACATTTTCAGTGATCACAAGAGTCTGAAGTATTTATATGATCAGAAGGAGTTGAACATGAGGCAGTGAAGGTGGTTAGAGTTCTTGAAGGATTATGATTTCCAACTTCTATATCACCCTGGCAAGGCAAATGTTGTGGCAGATGCTCTAAGTAGAAAGATGATCAGTGTCTCTGCCTTGATGATCAAGGAAAAGGATATGTTAGAGCAATTCAGAGATGTGTGGTCTTTTGTGGAGTTAGAGCCAGGGAAGATTTGCATGAATATGGTTACCATCACAAGTGAGCTGATGGATGACATACGGGAAAAGTAGAAAGTTGACGAGTTTTTACAAGAAGTGAGGGAACAGATGAAGCAAGGTAATGAAACAACGTTTGCGGAAGGAACGGACGGAATTTTGAGATTCTGTGGAAGAGTTTGTATTCCCTGTGACAAAGAACTTAGAGAATATATCATCAACCATGCTCACACAAGCCAGCTGAGTATGCATCCGGGCATAACAAAAATGTACCAAGATTTGAAGAAGTTGTTCTGGTGGCATGGGATGAAGAGTGATGTCACTAGACGTGTATCGACTTGTCTGGTTTGTCAAAAGGCTAAAGTGGAACATCAGAGACCAGCGGGATTGCTGCAACCGTTGTCTATTCCTGAATGGAAGTGGGACAGTATTGCCATGGATTTTGTAGTTGGATTGCCAAGAATGAGAAAATGTCATGATTCGATTTGGGTAATTGTGGACTGACTCACGAAATCAGCATATTTTCTCCCGATCGACATACGATATAAACTGGAGAGACTAACTCAAATTTATATTAGAGAAATTGTTAGACTGCATGGTGTGCCTACAAGCATTGTTTCGGATAGAGATCTGAGATTTACTTCGAATTTCTGGGAGAGCCTGCAAGAAGCGTTAAGGACGAAGCCACCCGTAGACTGATGGTCAATCTGAGAGGACGATCCAATCTTTGGAAGATTTGCTTAGAGCTTGTGCCATAGAGCAGACTGGAAGTTGGGATGACGTTCTACCATTGATAGAATTCACCTACAACAACAGTTATCATTCGAGCATAGGGATGGCACCCTATGAAGCTCTGTATGGACGACGGTGTCGAACACCCCTGTGTTGGTACCAAGACGGCGAGCGCCTTACTATTGGACCAAAGATTATACAGCAGACAACTGAGAAGGTTAAGATGATTCAGGAAAAGATGAGGACGGCTCAGAGTCAGCAAAAGAGTTATGCAGACCAAAGGAGAAAGCCTCTTGAGTTTGAGGAAGGCGAGCATGTATTCCTGAAAGTCACACCTACGACTGGGGTAGGCCGGGCTCTAAAATCTAAAAAACTCACTCCAAAATTTCTTGGACCATACCAAATCATTCGTCGAGTAGGTCCTGTAGCCTACCAAATAGCCTTACCTCCTTTCCTTTCAAACATTCATAATGTTTTCCATGTGTCACAACTTCGAAAATACCTCCCTGACCCAAGTCATGTCATAACACCGGATACAGTACAATGAAAAGAAAACTTAACTTATGTGGCACCTCCTGTGAGAATCGAGGATAGAAGGATAAAGCAATTAAGAGGCAAGGAGAGCGCATTGGTGAAGGTAATCTGGAACGAGGTGACTAGAGATGCAACCTGGGAGCTGGAAGACAAGATGAAGAAGCAACACCCACAGTTATTCTGAGGTATACAAATTTCGAGGATGAAATTCCTTTTTAGAAGGGGAGTGTTGTAACATCCCGAAAATTCTTTATTTCATTATAAATAATCATTTTATAATATTTATGATTTTTAGGAATTTTTGTGGATTTTTCTGGAAATGATAAATATTTTAATATATTCTTCATTTTGCATGCGCATTGAGCGGAGCCGGGAAAATAGAATATTTTCCCTGAGGCTGGTAAACCTTGAACTGTTAACGTGTCGATGGGGGATCTTACTAAACCCGAGGTTAGGCACAGTTTGCGAGGTTTGTGTTTTTTGAGGTTTTATCTGCTAGATAAAATCGCAGTATCATAAAATTATCTGATGAATAATAAAATATTATTTTCATCAATTGTAACTTTATTCACTGAGAAAATAATTCTAACAGTGAAATTAATCATCTGTCTAGTGTATTAAATTAAGGAGACAAGCTTACCATGTACTTTATCGAGAAGCGCACAAAGCTTCTCAAGGAAGCTTTGAGGGAAGCTTCTAGGAAGCTTTGAGGGAAGCTTCTAGGAAGCTTCCTCCAACCACGACTTTCTCTCTCCTTCTTTTTGGTGCTGCACTGTTGACTAAAGGGGGGCATATTTCATTTTCTTTCTCTCATTTCCCCTCTTCCCAATACGCAGCTCACTACTCACCCATCTTTCTCCCTTCTCTCTTCTTCACACAGCAACAACGCCATTGCCACCAACACCTCCATTTTATCTTCAATGCCATCACACTCCTAGCACCATCTTTGTGTTTGGAGGACCACCATCCTTAAGGAAGTCATCTTCAGAGTTCACCATTCCCTCCATCTTCATTCTCTTCCATCTTTGAAGCTTAAAGGTTAGAGCTTTAAGGTAAAGCTCTCAGCTTTCTCTTCCTCTCTTCTCATTTTCGTAAACCACGGTCATTTTGGTGACCATGGGTATCCATTTCAACATTTGGTTTTGACTTTGTAAGCTTGAATGTTTTAGGACTTCCAGGAAGCTAAGCATGAAATTTCTGACCAAAAAGGAGCAGCCTTTCTTCGTGTTTCTCTAAGGTAAGAGGAAGATACTCCTCCTCAATCTCTATTAGCATTTAGTAACGTTGTCTGTGATTGATAGTGAGGGAACGCCATGAGGGTCATTCTTTGTTTGCATGTGTCTGTAGGGTGTTTATGCTATTGGAATGTTTGTCTGTATATATTGATATATATTGGATTTGATTGGAATGTATAATAAGGAAGGAAATGATGTCGGATTGTTTCTCAGAGGGCCACGGTTTTGAGACCAAAATTTTGGGATTCTTTGTGAGGAATTGTAATAATTTGATTTTCTGACCAAATCCGTCGAGTTTAGACTCCTGATCACATCTGTCGAATTTGATTTTCTGACTAAATCCGTCGAGTTTAGACTCCTGATCACATCTGTCGAATTTGATTTTTTAACTAAATCCGTCGAATTTAGACTCCTGATCACATCCGTCAAATTTGATTTTCTAACCAAATTCGTCGAGTTTAGACTCCTGATCACATCCGTTGAATTTGACTTTTTGACCAAATCCGTCGAGTTTGGACTTTTGACCCTTAAGCACAATGTTAATATCCGTCGAGTTTGAATGTCAATATTTGTCGAGTGACCTATCCGTCGAGTAGAGTTTTTGACCACTTGGGAGAGAAACTTCTCTAATGCCAAATCCGTCGAGTTAGAATGTCAAATCTGTCGAATGGAATTCCTGACAGTTCAATAGAGAAACTTACCCAATGTCAATATTCGTCGAGTTTGAATGTCAATACCTGTCGAGCGACATATCCGTCGAAAATAGGATTTCTGCTAACCTTCTAGTATATTCGACAGTTTTTGATCCCCATTCGACAGAATCTTCATTCGATAGAAAATGATTTATTGCCATTCTTGTGAAATAATATTCTCCCATCCTTCGTCTTTCTGCCATGTGAATTGTCATCGAAAGGCAGCCCCAATTTTATACTAGATACATTGCCTCCGTCGAATTTAAGAGTGTAATTTATCACCTGACACCTAGCAATTAAATTAGTGGTATTGCTGGTGATTCCGACCATGTATCTTCCTGGACTCAAGACTTTTAGACTAATAAAAGCATATTAATCGTAAATAATTGGATGACTAGAAACTAAGTAGGGATTCATAAATAGGGAAAAACAAGGAACGTGAATATGCCTTACAACTAGTGAGAATTTTGAATAAAGGAAAAACATGAGTATGGGTGAGGCCGTGAGGAGCATAATGAACCTAATGATTGACTTTTATTTTAACTCTGAATGGGATTGTGGTTATCCTTAAAATGTGCTATTGGCTTGATGTGGATCTGTGAATGGGATCAAATCTTGTTGTTAAATCATATGACATGTATTTGAAGCATGATTGACCTAGTTGTCATGAGGAGCATGATTGAGTCATGTATTGCACAAAAAGAAAGAGAACGTCTGTTGGACTTTGTTAAGGCCGAGTTGCCTAGGAGATGATCACACCTTAGTGCGGGTGCGAATAGACAAGTGGGGTCCTGTAGTTGGCCTTGAGGGCGTCGTGGCACGGGTGTCTCACAGAGGGCAGTGGTAGCCCCTCTGGACCGTAGGACAAACTGATGCAAACGCATTGACGATCCTATCTGGCCACAGTCCTATATCGAGATCTTGTGAGAATGCTGTTGTATAAAGCCTTGTTGCGCAAAATGACTGATTATTTTTTGGAAAAGCACTTGTTTTATGGCTGACGAGATACTGGCATGTCTCCCTGATCATTCTCTTTGACTGTTTTGTGTCTAGCTCCATGGAGTAGGATTTTGACTATTGAATGCATGGGCATAGTGAGTCCATGAATTATCTAGCATTTATTGTTATTATGTTAGAACTATTGTATTATCGACATATATATATATAAAACTGCCTGGAACTGTTTGGTTGATTATAACTGCTGCTAAATGTTTATTGCCATTATTGCTGTCATAAATGCTATGTGGGTGCTTTGCTTCATTTGGTTTCTTGATGCTATAACTGGTAATGATGGTAGGATGTCTTACCTCTTTTCTGTTTCTCCATTACTATTTTTCTGTATATTGCGTCCCATCGAAGACAACTGCAAGGAACCGGAAGCCCAAGACTTCCCCGGCTTTTGGCCTTACCTCGACTAAGCGACTGCTGAAGAATATAGAGACACGCATGTACAGATTTCTGGGAGATGTGCGCTTGACCTTCTTAGGAGGGCCAGAGTGTTGGCACATCAACTTTGGCTCTGAGCGCTGCGTTTACTTGGGGGATGTATCATTATCTCTAGCCTGGAGGCGCTATGAGCCGCCTGTTTTCACCTGCTGTATTAGCCTACGTCTGGAATTTCATCTTCCGATATGCGAGATGTGGGGTGATCGTTATTACACCCCGCGGGAAGACTCATTTCATTCCACAGCTCGGGCCCCGTCCCGTAACTCTGCTGTTCCTATGGTGGTTTCCTCTGATGAGGAAGATCCTGAGGAAGATCCCGAGGAGGTCCCTGAGGACGACCCCGAGGAGGATCCTGAAGAGGATCTTGAGACGATTCCTCCTCACTTGAGGGACTGACATGACTTGTAGCTACTGAGGGCTACCAGTATTTTATTTTGGCGGCCTGATGTTTTGTTTGTAGTGGGCTGTATATTCTGATACCGTGGGGATATTTATGTATAATCCTTTGGGGGCAGGTATAATTTTGCTTTTTGATATACTAGGCTTTGTAACTAAACAGTTTGACAAATATATATATGAATATGAAATGTTAATTTCTAATGTACGCCTTACTTCTGCTTTCGGTCTCTGTTTCCATTGATGTTCTTTCACCGTGGTCATTAATTATTGTCATTATTAATTATTGCTATTATAACAAAAAATATATATATATGCTCGCCAATTTAATTACCCAACTATAATCAAGTAAATATACATATTATTAAAAAGAACCGGGTCTTAACTCATACAATTTTATTTCTGCATTGTAATTGACAATGTGACGTTCCCTTCCAAAAAGGAGCGTTTCAAGTACAATCCCTAGAAACATGTCTAGGTTTTTGGCAATTAAAGCAGATCGTTCCTCTGATCGAACAATCCGTAGATATATGGCCACTCTTTCCACACTTAAAACATCTTGGCATAAACGCCACATTTTGACCAGTTCTATTACCACTAGAGCTTCCCCCAACAGACGGACGTTGAGGCTGACTTCCCGATGGTCTCGAATAAGGCTTGCGCTGAAATCGATTATTATTGTTGTTGCCTCCTCTTTGGAACCTAGTTGGTCCAAAGTTACGATTTCTGGGATCCCGGGATGGCTCCAACTCCTCGAGTCGTCGACAAGTATCCATCGAAACAAGAAATTCCCTCATTCTCATAGGTAGCACTGCTCGCCTCAGTTCTACCCTCAGTCCATCTTCAAACTTACGACATTTCCATATCTCATCAAGTTGAATTTGAAAATACCTTGAGAACTATGATAAGCTCTCAAACTTAGCAGCATACTCCCTAACAGTCATGTTACCTTGACGCAGACCAAGAAATTCCATCTCCTTGGCATGTCGGGCACTACCAGGAAAATACTTCTCCAGAAATACTTCACTAAATACCTCCCAAGTGATTTCAGTCGCTTCAGCTAGCAATAATTGGCGGGTTCCTCTTCACCAATTTTCAGTATCTCCCTTCAACATAAAAGTAGCATACGTCATTTTTCTATTCTCTGCGCACCCCAATCCTTCAAATACCCTTTCCAAGTCTTGAATCCAAAGACTTGCCTTCTCGGGGTCAAACTCGCCTCTAAACTTTGGTGGGTTATTGCGCCTAAACTCAGATAAATTCAGAGCATCAGCTGTTGCATTTTGCTGTTGAGCTGCTCGTTGATTTTGCTGGGTAATCACTTCTGCTATTCGCTGCATAGCCTCAGCAGCTGCAGTCATTGGGTCCACATTACGTCCCACATTCGCACGCGCTCTTCTTCCTCCAGAAATCCTCTTTCTTCAACAAGACAAAACAAGGTTAAATGTAACCTTTCAGAAACAAATCACATAGAATCACATAACACAAGCAAAAACAAACCCAACCACAACCCCAAAAGACTCTAACTCGGGCTCTGATACCAACTAATGTAACACCCTTGTGGGGATGTACATTTTAAAATGCATAAAATAAAATAAAATAAAATTCTTACCCAAGTTGTAAAAGGTTTGGTACATAAATAATATTAGTGGTAAAATTTTTCCTTTTATACTTATTAACATTTAATAAAATAACACAGAACACAAAATAATGCAAAACATAATCACACCATAATATATATATGACTTTTATCTTAAGTATATAAATAATTTACAACTACAAATATTTAGCAAAGTAGTAAAGTGTCATCATAAAGCTAAAACATAACATTGCCCAAGTGCACCTCAAAGATTTTCTAACCCTCCAATGGATCATCTTCAGAGAGATCATCGAATGACAGAAATCCTGGAGGTCCCACGGCTCTACAGACACGAGTCCGGGCTATTGACTCACTACTAAGCTCGCTAGGCGCATGGAAAATTCCTTCCCAATAACGCCTAAGAGTTAGAGGCAACTCAATATGTAAATACAAAGTAGTAGTAAATATAATCTCCCCATCAAACTCTCTACTCAGGGACACAGTCAGACATCCCACGTAGACTACTGATCCTCTAACCTCACGCATACGCCAGGCCTCCGAACCTCCATGAAAGTCAAGTCTCACGAAACTGAAGAATCCTGGCAACGCCATAATCACAGGATCAATCCTGATGGTAGGGGTGATCTATCGGCTCGCCGTCCTCATACTGCTCGCTCGGCTGGCGCTCGTCCGGATACTAAATCTCAAGAGGCTGTTCCTTTTCCTCTTCCTCAAACTCTTTACAGAAATATAATAATAATATAGAGAAAAGCATATAGAGAGGTGAGACAATCTACATCATTACTAGCATGGCAATAAAGAAAACGACAATACAAACAATTATCACAGTAATACATACCATTATATCATATACAGTATATCAAACCAACATATCATACATTCTATCACATATTATAGTAAACATTAAAATGCAGATAATGAATGATAACACACACTGACTTGTTCCTACTCCTTGGAGCTAAACACAGATATCAGAGAGAATGATTCAAAAAGAACTAATAGTACCTCAGGATGCCCAACCAAACTATTACACTGTCCACAGTCCAAAACATCATGTAGCAGTACATAGTCCAATACATCGTGCACTACAGGCATTGTACTAAATAGTCTCCACAAGATCTCAATTAAGAATAGTGTTTATCAAGATCATTAGTGTGTTACCCATTACCACGGCCCAGAAGAGCAACCCACTGTCCATATGTGGAATTCTCCGCACACTAATGCCTCCAAGTTCATATAATGAACCACACTACGCCTATCACACCCACAACACAGTGTAATTCGTCTCGTCAGCCAATTGCCAATTATCAACCAAATTGACACAACTCTCTAAGCACGATCAAGAATTACCAAAATACCCTTAGTCTCAATATATTACCATATTTATGAAAATACCCTCAATCTCAATATACCAAAATATAGTATATCTTCATTTGACAGTACTATCTTATAACATGTCCGGGTCCACCGCTTTGGCCCGACAATAAAACTCACTGTTCCATTTAGTCACGTAGAAATTTTATCGCATTTTCACAATTGCGTCGCTTTTACAAATGTTTTTAAATTGCATAAATATATTTTGATATTTTTGAACATCGCATAATGTTTTTAAATCATTTTTTCAATCGCGTAAGATTTTTAAATCATTTTCTTAACCATATAGCTTAAAGTCTTTATTTTAACAATATATAGGCTTTATTTAGTACTTTTAAACTACGTAGAATATTTTCCTTACGTTATAAATATATTATGGAATCTTTTCATTTTATTTATCTGATTTTTGTAAATTTCGGTAGCATTTTGCCTAGAAAATCAGTATATGGTGTTTTTAACGTTTTTCTCTAATTATTGTTCATTTTAACCTTACCCAACAGTTACACCTTGAAACTTGCTAACGCGCTTCAAAACTCAGAGAATAAGCTCTACATTAGTATTTTTTAAGCGTTCTTTTTATTTCTTGCTTACAATAAATTCTGCTAATTTAGAATTCTAAACTAAGTTTATTCATTTTATTTCCCAAAGATTCATTGGAATCAATTTCTTTTGTAGATTAGTTACTTAACCTTCCTTAGAAAATAAATTTGGAATTCAAATTTACATTAAATGGCATGTTGGCCATAATTGACCAAAATCATTCTTTAATTCATTATTTTACCTAGATTCATTAAATCATTGTTTAGAAAATGATTGAGAACATTTTGGTTCTCTTTTTATTGGAGAAGCTGTGAGCTCATTTGTGTTCTTTAGAACACTCATACAATTCCTTACATGTTATTCACATCCTATTTTAATAATTCATACATTTATAAACACATGCCATATATTTTAAAAACTATAGACATGCTTGCAAATAAAATCAATCACAAAATAAGAAAAACATTAAACAAACACATAAATGAATCCTTATGGATTCTTCACACACAAACAATCCATTTTCTCATCACCACACAAGGTTGATGAGATTAAATCTCCCTCTTACCTCTTGAAGACAAGGATCTCAAGTCTCCTCCTCTCCTTGGATTTTCATGTAGCCCTCAAAACAAATCCCTAAAATTCTTAAACAATAAGCAAAATCACATACAAGGCTTCATAATGGAAAACCATGGAACAAACATGGTTTAAAAAATCACAAATCAAATTTTAAACCATAAAATCAAAAGCTTACCCTTAGGGAAGTGAACAAGAGCTTGGATTTTGAACTAGAAGGAGTAGGTTTTTGACAAAACCTTGTAAAGGAAAAGTGTTTAGGAGATAGTTTTGGTTTACGAAATGTGAAGAAGTAAAATTATAGAAGATTGATGGTGGGTTTAGGGTGAGAGGCCGAATTTGAGAGAGAAAATGGAAAGAAAAGTGTGCTTGGGTTCTTGGAATTTTTGAGAGAAAATGAAGTAAAGCCTTTAGGTAAATGAAAAGTGAATATTGATAGTGTAAATGAGAGGGGGCTGCCGTGAGGTTGCTTGTAGGAGAGATTGAGTGTTTAACTTGGATAGTAAATATCACAAATGGGTTCACACTTGAAGCACATGGCTTATGTCACCATTTGGCCACCTAATGTGCATGCAAGATGGTTCAAGAACAATGGAGAAGATGGTAAATTTTGGCCTCTTGGCCGTGGGGTGTTAATAGGATTAGGGGCTTGGTTTGATTTTAATTAAAAGCTAATCACATGCTAATTAAATGGCTAATTAATTAGGTTAAGTCTCCTAATAACACTTAATTAATATTCTAATTACATAACTAATTAATTAAACATATTATTACACATATCATAGCTTCTAAATAAAATTAGGATATCTAATTAGTATTTAGATTATAACTAATTAATAACTAGGTTAGTTTACTTAGTTTGTTAATTAGGCAATTAAGATAGTCAAATTAGGTTTAATTAGTTTACTAAGTAAAGTCAAGCCACTATATTTGACTTAATCTTAACCATTGGATTTAACTTTAATTCCTAGCCCTTGATTTGATCTAAGGTGGATATTGCTTAGTGATTTAATTAGAATTATTCTCACACCATTGATTTTATCAACAGTTATGATCAAAGGCATCTAAATCATGCTTTTCATCTAAGGGTCCACAATGAAGTCTTTGCCTCTTTATTTGACCACTTCTTATTAGTTTAAAATAGTCAAGCCACTTTCGTTGACTTGTTCCTATTGGCTTAGAATCTAGTCCAGCCAGAATCGTTGACTGCTTTTCTAAACGTGGGTCCCATAGACTTTTTCGGGTCCATGGTCTTTTTGAAGCAGATTTCTACTATTTTTGAGACAGTAGGTACTGTCAAATAAAATAATATTATAATAATATAATTTTTTTTTTAAATCATAAAGCATAGTATTTCAAATTATTTCTGTTCCCTTTACCATCTTCCATACATGTATAATAACTAACTGCCAATAATTTGACTTACAAACAGAATATGAAAAATTGAGGGGAAAAAACTCAACATTCCTATTTTATTTACACGTTCTAACAGCTAAAACGAGCTCCGCAAATTCTATTACACCTTGAAATTTGGCGATCCGATTCAACTGATCTATGCTACCTTTGAATTTGATGAGCGCCCCAAATGAGGCCATTATTTGAGAAGCAAGAAGGAAAGTACATGCAACCAAAAATTAATTACGCCTTGAGAATAAACCCTGATTCATCATATTAACATACATGGTCAGGTTGGTTAGTTCCAGAAACTCATGATAAATCAAAGGATCCCTGGCCTTCACTGATTGCATAGAGTAGCTTCTTGAACATAATTTCCTTGGTAGAATAAGGAGGAAGCTTCAGGTAATTAGCACATGTCATCACACTTGGCAAGTCATCATCTGCTGATTCTGAAGGCCCATTCCCATTAGATGAAGCATTAACTGCAGTTAACGAAAGCTTCCTCACAATCGTTAGCTTTGGATTTATTGCACAGTTAAATCCTAAAAATTAAAAGATTAATATATATATCAATCAGAATTGGGTTTAGTAAGATCCCCCAGCGCCGAATAATTAAAATAAGATTTTTTTCGGCCAGAAAATTATTATTTTCTTAACTCAGAGCAAATCACATACAACAGTCAAATACACTCACAAAATAGTCAAATTCAATTTACTACTCACAGAAACTGCAAAATAGTACATTCAGGATAATATTGTAATTATCCCAAAAGTTGAGGTGTTACACTGCTCACCCATATCATATGAAGTAGGGGGTGGAAATGTTTTAAATGTCAGATTTACTGAGGAAAGGAATGTAAGGAATCTTAGAACTAGTATATAAGAAATTGATATTCCCTATAGGAAGTTTGGATTCTGTGACATGGTTTGTTAGAATGAAATCATATTTTTCTACAGACAAGAGGGCATCTTACATTTTGTCAAATAAGACAATATTTGAAGTTAGATCTTTAATTATGTATGTTTACATGTTAGCTAATGTGGGCAAGTATATGGCTAAGTTTTTTTTCCCTTTATATCAAGACCTTAACACTCAAAATTGATTTGGTAACTATAAGGATTTATCTTATTGGAGATGTATACTACCAGAATGAAATTGCAACATTGTACACGATAAGGAGAAACCACGTATTCACACTAATAGAATTGGGTCTGTATTAAAAGATTTGGCAATGTTTTACTTTTGCGATGTTTCGAAAGGAAGGAATTCAAAGAATAAATTAACAAAGTAAGGAAAATTCCAAATCTGGTTGAACTTTTAAGATGAGTAGTAAAATAGAGAAATGGTGAAGAAGTTCAAAAGGATTCTTAGAAGTTGTACGTACTTATGTAACGTAGAAGGAGTTCAAGGAGACTTTCTTATACAAGTGTTTTCTAAGAAATATACGAGATGATAAAGGAGTGGTGTATATCTGGAACTAAAACGAGAAGGCATGTCTATTATATAATATGACGTGAAGGAAAGAAATCAAAAGATTTGTCGGATCTATGGAGATTGGGGGCTTTTCCCACTTTAGTTAAGGAGTGTAAAATTGTGAAGACTACTCAATCGAAGTTTCACATTGAGCAAGTCCTCATGAGTTTTGAAAAGGAGAAAAGAATAGGTGATGAGAATGAAAGATGTGATTTTTTTTTCCGACCAGTGATTCACAAATTAGAAATGAGCCAGAATCAAATGAAAGCTGAGGAACCTAAATGCTCTAAGTGTGTAAGGAGAAGACATGGTGACAAACTTTGTTTGGTATGCGATGTAAATGATTAATTAGAATACTATGTCAGTAGGTGTCAACAGAAGTAAAAAGTTATACCCAATCCTCGGCTACCAGCTCCAAGTAGGGCATATACTTTAAGAAGGCAAAAGGAAGCTCAATCTTCTGAATCTTTATAAGGTAACTCTCAGAAGGATAAAGGAACATGAACGCTTGAGTTTGAAGAAAAGCTAGAGTGGAGAAGATGAATATAATTAAGGATAGCTGTTGAAGGATTCCAAATTTTTGTATGAGAAGCTAAATTTTGGGGACAAAATTTCTAAGAGGAGGGGAGAAATGCAACATTATCTTTTTAGCAAGTTATACTTGTATATGGTCATAAGGTACTATAATACTGGTTTAACATATCTATTAATTTTTGAGATGTTTTGAGTTAATTTAGGCACTTTGCCATAATACAGAATGTGCAAAATGGCTATTTTGACTCAGAAAAATAGCATAAATGCTAAATCAAAGGAGATAAATAAGGAAACTTTTATTAATAGGTTGTAAATGTGTGAAGAAGGATGTGGTTAAATTTTAAGGACAAACGGAGTCAGTTTGGTATTTTTAGGGACACTGTAGAGGCATTTTAATACTGGATTAAGAAATGGCAGATATGGAAATTCATGAAAATGATGAAATAATAATTTAGATAAATCTTAAGATTTATTTTATATTTGTTGGAAGTTAAGAAACTAGGTTTAGTAAAATCGAGGTATTCTTAACATATACGAAGTTAGACAAAATGACCATTTTGCTCTTAAAACTCATCTTTTAAAGGATGAGATATTTCTCATCTTTCTTGTCTCTCTCTCACGCATCTTCAGCGCAAAAAGGAAGAGAAGAAAAAAAACAAAGGAAAGAAAGAAGAGAAGAAGGGGAGAAACGGAGAGAAAGACATAGAAAAGAAAAGATGTGGGAGAGAGCTGAAAATGGAGAAAAAGAAAGAAGGAAGAAGGAAGATCAAGCAAGAACCAAAGAGGAAAATCAAGAATGGAAAAGCATGGAGCCATAGGAACCAAGGTAGAGGGTTTTTCTTACTTTTTCTTGTTCATCCTTTGTGTTTCAAAATTTGAAACGAGATGCTTATACATTATTTCAATCAAGTGTACCAAGTTTGTGAGAAATGATTATGCATTGAGTATATTATTAGAATGATTACATATTGAACATGGATTTGAGTTTCATTGATGATATTTGAACACCCATGATGAGAATAATTTAACAATGCATTATATTGCATGATGATTTGATGAAATGGTTTTCTGTCATGGGTATCCACTTTGTGGAACTAGACTGAGTGTGGTTTTGGATTACCTTGTACTTGGATAATGCTTGGTAAATGGTAAAAGAGAATAAAGAATCTCTTTATACAAGAATAATTGGGGTTAAGATGTATTCTTCCCCTTTACCTGAGCTTCCCTAGTTATTAGTGGTTAAGAATGGATGTTTCCCTCCTACTTGGGGTGATCCTAAACCGGGGACAGCTAGGGTGGCGTATCCTAGCATCTCAAGTGACATGAGGTCATGGTCTATTCATGGGATTGAATGAGGGTTAGTAAGCATCCTCTCTCCCAGGTTGAATGAGACATAGGTCTAGTTACCCGGAGTAGTTCTGTTTGATGAAGGGAGTCACAAAGAGGTTGAAGAGCACCAACCTAAAAGCAGGCTACTACCAAGTGATCAGTATTGTGAGGACGGATAATTCCCTCCATACTATTTGATTTGAAATGACACATGTGTCCTAATATTTGAATTACCATTTAAGATATGATATTTTTCTTGATATTTCTAAATTATGGAAAATATATGAACTTTGACGATGTGATTTCATATATATTGATTTGAGTCTTAATGACTTTGGATTTAATGGATTTTAAACCTTAGATTTTGATGACGTGATTGATTATTTTTAAAATATGAGACTTGATGTGATTTTGATGATTGATAAGGATTTTCATAATTAAATGAACCTTTGTTTCGGGAAGAGGAAGGACCTGATTCAGCTTTTGCCACCTTCCTACGGAATATATATAATAATAATTTGAAATGATTTTTCTTCGAAATAGCTGGAATTATTGTGATGACATGGTTTTTCTAACTACTGAGAATTTTATTCTCACCCCCTACACCTTCGATTTCCATGATAATTCTAGGTGGCCGAGCAGATCAGCAAGTGTATGAAGCTTACTTGAAGGATTAGTTAGGATATTCTTAGTTAGGTATTTACAAACTAGTCCTAGTAATTTTATTTATCTAATTGAATTTTGTATATAACGTGTGGCAATGTTGAATTTGTATATTATTCCTTTCATTATGTATATACATTATGCTTCTGTGAAGGCTCATATTATGCATATTATCAAATCTTTTATTTGAAAATTGTTGATATTCATAAGTAACTTTCTAAATTCTAATTACTGATGCATAAACCGGGTACGTCATTAGTGTTAGTAATTTGGGACATTACAATATGTATCACACACATAAATTGTGGGTTATATATGTGTGTCTGATATATATCTCACACATATGTATGTGATATCACATATATCACATATATATATATATGTGTGTGTTTGTTTGATGTATATCACACATATATATATGGGTTATATATGTGTGTGTGATATGTATCACACATATATATATGGGTTATTTATGTGTGTGATATATGTCACACAAATATATGTAGGTTATATATGTGTGTCTGATATGTATCACACACATATATGTGTGTGATATCATATATATCACACATATATATGTGTCTCATATATATCACACACATATATGTGGGTTATATATGTGTGTGATATATGTCACACACATATATGTGAGTTATATATGTATATGTGATATATATCACACACATATATTTGTGGGTTATATGTGTGTGTTTGATATATATCACACACATATATATGTGTGATATCACATATATCACACATATATATATGTGTTTGATATATATCACGCACATATATGTGGGCTATATATGTGTGTGATATATGACACACATATATATAGGTTATATATGTATGTGTGATATGTATCACTCACATATATTTGTAAGTTATATATGTATGTGGTATGACATATATCACACATATATATGTGTCTTGTAATACCCCAAAAATTATTTGTTTTATGATAAATAGTCATTTTATAATATTTGTGATTTTTATGAATTTTTTTAGATTTTTCTAGAAATATTGAATATTTTAATATATTCTTCATTTTACGTGCATACTTAGCAGAGTCGAAAAAATGAAATATTTTTCCTGAGGTTGATAAACCTTGAACTATGGAAATGTCGACAGGGAATCTTACTAAACCCGAGGCTGGGCATAATTTACGAGGTTTACATTTTTTGAGATTTTATCTAATAAATAAAATCGTGATACATTCTGTTAAATAAAAATTTTACAGTACACTCTATTATCCATGGGATAATACATACTGGCTTAGTAAACTGTAACAATTGTCCATTGGATAATGGCTTATAGTAAAAATCCTTATCACCTTATCTAGAAATCTACTTTATGTCAAATCAAGTTGACTTTTGCAAAAGCTAACATAGCTTCTCAAGGAAGCTTTGCACCAAGCTTCTAGAGGAAGCTTCCCTCCTCCTCTCTCCCATGTAGCTCCACGGCAATGTGGAGGCAAATGTGATAAATTTTGTCACATTTTCACTTATATCACATATTCATTTCACATTTCAAAAATCCCTAAACACTTTTCTAACACTTTCTCTCTCTACACTTCTCTTCTCTCATTTTTCTCTCAACTTTTTCTCTTCCTTCTCTTTTCTTCTTCCCACAGCAGCCACATCCTTCCAACCCTCCATGCTTGTTTAATTTTTAAGCTCACATATTGCTTGAATCTACATCTTGATTAGAAGACTTTCTTTCTTGTTGGAATCATCTTCAAGGAGCTCACCCATTCTCTCCATTTTCTCTTCTTTTCCACAGCCAAGACACCATTTTTGGCCACCCACATTTTTCTTGTTCAACCAACCTTATTTCTTACATCTTCTAATCATCTAGAACATTTTCTCTTTTGTGACCATCTCTTAAATCCACCATTTTCATCTTCTTCCATAAAACTCTAAAGTTTGAAACTTTGAGGTAAAGTTTATGACTTTTCCATTTTCTCTTCTCATTTTCGTGATTCTTGGTCATCTTTGTGACCAATAACTCCTCTTTTATGGTTTGATTTATTTATTGTGAAAGTTTGATGTCCTAGGATTTTGGTGGTGGTGGAGGCCGAAATCTATAAGGAGCTTTAAGGAAGTTCTTTTCTTGTTTTCTCTTTACGTAAGAGGAAGATTATCCACTTCAACCTCTATTGGTAGTGGGAAACTTGTTTATGTGTTGGTTGTGAGAAACCCATGTTAGGGTTGCTCTCTTAGTTATGTGTTTCTTTAATGATCTTTGTATTAATTTCCTCTATATGGTTTTATTGGTTGTATTTGTGTATATTGATGATCTTGGATTGATTTTGATTGATTGGAAATATGAATTGGAAGCAAGGGTTTCTTGCTTTCCTTAATGAGGCTCACAGCCATACCCCCTTCAATAGGGTGTTCATGCTTAAAATTTTGTAACAAGTTGGAGACATAACTAATCGAGTGAACAATAATTAATAGAGCAATCAAAAATTTTAGGTTCTTACCCCTTTGGGAGGCTCACGGCCTCTAGGGCTTTTGTTTGGGTTCAAATACGTAATTTTTGAGTAACCTTAGAAATTAAGTAATTAAGTGTTAAGTAATTAACAATGTGATGGAAAGAAATTTATTTGATGACCTAGAGTGATTTTTGAACTTAAGGGAAGAACAAGAGTGAGTGTGAGACTTAAGAACCTTAGAATAATGTTCTAAGTGAATATGGTTAAATTTAAGTAAAGAACTTAGCTAATTAAGAGAAAATAAAGATCTAACGAGAGTTACAAGAGAATTCCTCTAGAGAAAGATTTCATAAAAGATGTTAAATTAAAGTAAAACTTCATAATAAATCTTAAAAAATGTATTGTCTCATTTGAGAATTTGATAATATGTTATTATGGGTCCATGAGTGGGACCAAAATTCTGTTGATGATTAACTTGGCCAAATTATGGCATGTTATGGGATGAGTATAACATTGTTGAATATACATGAATATGCATTGAGTCATCATGTATTGTGAAAGTCCGGTGAACTATTGTTAAGACCATGTTGCCTAGGACATTGAATCACACCTATGTGTGGGTGCGAATAGACTAGTGTAGGTCATAATGTTGACCTTGGGGGCGTTGGGGTGCGGGTGTCTCACAATGGTTAGTTGGTAGCTCCTCTGGGCCGTGAGATAGACCGATGCAAACACACTGATGATCTAGACCGAGACACTGTCCTATATAGCGATCTAGTGTAGAATGTCTTGTACAATACCATGATGTGCACATTGATAAATTAAGAAATTATAGCACTTGTTGGTCGTGACAGCCGAGTTACTGACATGTCTCCTAATCATTCTCTCTGATGTTTGTGTCTAACTCCATGGAGTAGGATTTCGGTATCATGTGCACGTGGATAGTGAGTCAACATATTACTTGGCATTTATTTATACGATGATTGGAACTATTGCCTTATTGATGTTATAATTGCCTGAATTTGTTAAGTTGTTTACTATTTGCTTCTTGATGCTAATTATTATTTCTGAAATGTTATGTGGGCGCTTGGCGCCATTCTGGTTCTTTACTGCCATAATTGATACTGAATGTAGGATGCCTTACCTCTTTTTTGTATTTCTGTTATTCTATTTATTTATGTGTTTCTCTGATGACGTCGGTGAAGAAGGGGAAATGCACGAATTCCCTGGCTTCTGGCCTGATTTTGATTAGTTCCTGTTTGGACAAGGCGTCCCGTGTACGTGGCTTTTTGGGTTATGCGAGATTGACTTTTCATGGAGGTCTGGACTGCTGGCACATCAACCTGTGTACGGATCGCTGCATCTACCTCAGAGAAATGACTGTGTCTCTGGCTTAGGGATGTTATGATCCACCTGTCTTTACTTTTAATGCTCACTTGCATTTAGAGTTTTACTTACCCATACGTGATATGTGGGGTGAGTGCTATTACTCCCCACAAGAGGATTCATTCTTATCCTCTACACGAGCCCCCGCTCGTAACTCGGTTGCTCCGATGAGGATTTCCTCTGACGAGGAAGACCTTAAGGAGGATCCCACTACAATTCCTTCTCATTTGCTTTAGGGGTTGATGCTATTGGTAGCTGCTGATGGCTATTTGTAAATTTTTTGGGGGCCTGATGTTTTGTCTTTTTAGTGGGCTATATATGTGTAATCATTTTGGGGCACGTAAAACTTCTACTTTTTGTATATCTGGTGATGTATCTAAACAAGTATGATATAAGTATATATATATATATATATATGTAAGTATGATGTATGAATGTATGGTTTACTTCTTATGTTACTTTTTGTTGTAACTATGTCTTATCATCTTATCATATTAAAAAAAAAAAGAATTCACCAAATTATTTATATGATTACAACTAAACAGGCTTATCTATATTATAATAAATCAGGTCTTAGTTCATACATTTTGTTTCCGTTTTGTGGTTATGGTGTGGTGTTCCCTCCTCAAAAAGGGGCGTTACAGTCTGATATATATCATACATATATATAACCCATATATATGTGTGTGATATATATCAGACACATATATATGTGTCTGATATATGTGGGTGATACATATGTGTCTGATATGTATCATACATATATGTGGGTTATATATGTGTGTCTGATATGTATCACACACATATATGTGGGTTATATATGTGTCTGATATATATCACACATATATATGTGAGTTATATATGTGTGTGTGATTTGTATCTCACATATATATATGTGGGTTATTTATGTGTGTGATATATGTCACACATATATATGTAGGTTATATATGTGTGTTTGATATGTATCACACACACATATGTGTGTGATATAAGATATATCACATATATATGTGTGTGTAATATATATCACACACATATATGTGTCTGATATCATATATATCACACATATATATATGTCGATATATATCACGCACATATATGTGGGTTATATTTGTGTGTGATATATATCACATGTAACACCCCAATTTCTTTTATTTCTTACTTTTTGGGTTATTTATGATTTTTTGTGAATTTTTATAGATTTTTATGAATTATTTGACTTATTTTTTATTATTTTAATATTATTTTTAGAAAATTTTAGACTGTTGAAATGGGGCCGGGAGATCTTACTAAACCTGAAACCGGAGACAATTTTTGAAGTTTTCTTTGTCTGAGATTTTATCTAGCAAAATAAAATTTGGGTACGTTCTATTATTCATTTGACGATAAATATTGGTTTTGTTAACTGTAACTTTTACCCATTGGATAATAGTTTTTAGTAAAGATCTAGTATATAGTTCTAGATATAAACCTAGTCACCTTTTTCTAGAGGATTTCTCTTTATGACGTCACCCTTGGAACCCACACCTTTATGTCTCATTAAATATGGACCAATAGAAAACCAGCTTCCAAAAAAGCTTTGAGGAAGCTTGTTGGAGAAGCTTTGAGGAAGCTTGTTGGAGAAGCTTGTCTCCTTTTCTCCTTGGGAAGTCCATGGCCAAGCCCACTCAAGGAGAGTTCTAGGACTTTGTTTTTCACTTATTCACTTCTCTTAGTTTCGCTTTCATCTTTCTACAACCAACCAAAAGTAAAACTCTCTCTTCTCTCTCTTATTGAAGCTCATGGCCACACCCCCAAAACCCATTCTCCAATCTTCTTTAATTCCAACCATCCACATTTCTTGAATCTAAACCTCATTCTAAGACACTTTGGTGTTGTGATCTTGACCTTGTTCATCCATTTTCAAGTGCTTCTTCAAGTTAGGGTTGGAAAGCTTTTAAGGTGAAATTCATTCATCTTCATCTTTCTCTTCATTTTTACTTTCTAAGACCATGATTTTGATCCATGGTCATTCTATTCCAAGCCTTAGATGTTGATCTTTTTGTTTGTGTTTTCGTTTTCAAGAGCCTCTTGGAAGAGAAAGTTTGATTCAAGAAGGCACCTAAGAAGTGGTTGGTCATCATCTAAGGTAAGAGGGAGATTACTCTCATCAACCTTTCTTGGTGGTGAGAAATGAATTAATGTATTGAAAATGATTCATGGTGGTGAGAAACGAATCCATGTGAGGATTGTTCACTTGATTGTATTGACTTTTGGTGATTTTGTAATCATTTGCCCTATATGATTTTATGGCTTAATGATGTGCATAATCTTGGTAGGATAGAAAATTTTGATGATTGAAACATGTTGTTTGCTAGGAATCATGCTGTTGAAGATGAAAATTTTGAGATCCAAAGACCTTAGGGTTCACGGCCAAGTGACCCTAAATAGGGTATCTAAGACAAAACTTTTGTGTTGATTTGAAACTTAGATGCTTAGGTGAAAAAGGAATTGGATTAAGAATTTATAATAATGAAGGAGTGATAAAATAAGATTTGGTCATTTAATAAGAGAGGGATTTCGACCTTGAGTGGGAAAAATAAGCTTGAGAAGGAGAGATAATGAAAACTTAAGCTACTTTTAGGGATTAGGGAAAGGAAAATAATTTGAGATTAAGATAATGTGATTTCCTTTTTATGTTTTTTGTGAAAAATATTAGGAGATATTACCTAGAGGAGCTTAGCTAGAAGAATATTGGAACTAAAGTTAATTTCTATATTAAGCCTTGAAAGTTTAAAAAAAAAAAGCTTAAAAGTGAAATAAAAGTTTTACATGTTAGAAAAATTTGTGATAATGTTTCATGTAATTTAAAAATGATGATTCCTGAATTTGCGCTATAAAGATACCTTGTGACTGAAAATAACATCAGTGTACTGTCAGGCTCTCGAACGGGACCCAGAGATGTTGATGACTGGTTTGGCTCGTGAGTAGCTTATGTTTATGGAAAATCACAATATTAAAATGTGTGTATGCATTGAGTCATTATTCATGCATTATACCGGCAGTCTCGATTGAGGCTTTTTGCCTAGGAGTTGAATTACACCTTGTGCGGGTGCGAATTGTGTAGTGTGGTTCACTTATTGAACTTGGAGGCGTCGGGGCATGGTTATCCCACAAGTGGCCAGTTGGTAGCTTCACTGGGCCATGGTGACTGAGCAATGCATCGATGATCTCGACTAGTCACTATTCTATTCATGATTTGCTGTAGACTATCTTGTATAAGTCATGATGCACAAATTGAGAAACTATAGCACTTGACTTGAGGTTAATGAGATACAGACATGTCTTCTAGATCATTCTCTCCGAAATTGTGCTTAGCTCCATAGAGTAGGAATTGGTCCATTATACGTATGCAGAGTCTGTCTACATATCATCGTGATATTTTATATCTGCTAAATTATCTGATACTAGATGCCATAACTTTAATTACTGTTCTTTATTGTTTCTATGCTGCCATGTTGGTATTGATGTAGGGAATCTCACCTCTATGTTATGTTATTCTGTTTTATGTGTACACATTGATAAAGACTGAAAGGAAGACGAAGAAGGTTGCAGTTTCCCTGTTGTTTTTTTTTCTGTGCTGGTGACTAAAAGAGAGTTTGTTAGTTTTATTAGAGTTCAGTTTCATGGAGGTACAGATGCTTGTCGTATCAACTGGGATACTGAACGAGTTAGATATGTAGGAGATGTGACCCTGTCTATTCTAGGACCAGTGATAAGGATCCTTTTTTTTTCTCTTGACGTCTCGATACTTCTGGAGTTCGTTATGCTGATCAGGGAGTTGTGGGGTGATTTGCATTACACCCCGAGGGAGGATCAGGACTCTATGGTGTCATCTGCTAAGACACTTGTTCGTGAGCTCTTGCCCGGCTGAGGGATCTGTCTGGTGAGGAGTCCGAGGAGGAGGACTCGATGGAGGATCCAGTGGAGGACCCTACTCCCTAGGCATTTAGACTTAGGCTAGTTTATGTTTTGTCAAATAGTTGTATATATGTCTTTTGAGTACAAACCTTGTGTATTTTGGGTGGACTGTGATCCATGCCACTTATGTATATATTCTTTTGACATTCATTATTTAGTAATTACATCTTGTGCTGTTTATGTTTTGTTTAAGTTTATGCCCTTGAGAAAAAGAAAATTTGAAATTCGTATTTTACAAGATTAAACTTTTTTCGCATTTTGTTAAGTTTTTGTAGTTTTAATGGGTAAATGTGGCACCCTAAGGAGGGTGTTACATTGGTTAGTATTAGAGCCCAAGTTTGAGTCTTTTGGGGTTTGTGGTTCGGTCTGTCTCGCTTGTGTTGTGTGATTCTCTGTGTTTGGCTTCCGAAAAGAGACAAAATTGTTTAAAATGATTTCACCTGACTTTCATTGTGTATTATTTAGTCTGAATTCAAAGGAACGTGATGGCTCGTGGTGGAGGTGTACGTATGAAACCTAGACGAGACAGCAAGAGTATGGCTACAGCAGCTAAGGTGATGTAGAGGATGGCAGACATTATAGTGCAATAAACCCAAAGAGCTGCCTAACAACAAGAAGCTACCGCTGAAACTCAGAATCTGTTAGAGTTTCACCGCAACAATCCACCACAATTTAAGGGAGAATTTGATCCGGAGAAAACAAGCCTTTGGATCAAGGAGTTGGAGAAGATATTAAGAGGAATAGGAAGTACTGATGCTCATAAGGTAACCTATGCTACCTTTATGCTTGGTGGAGATGCTGAAGACTGGTAGGCAGGAGCCCATCGATTGATGGAAGCTGAGGGAACAATGGTCACTTAGGAAGTGTTCAAGAACAAATTCTTGGAGAAGTATTTTCTAGCCAATGCAAGGCACGCGAAAGAAATGGAGTTTCTAGGCCTAAAACAAGGAAGCATATCAGTCAGTGAGTATGTGATCTGTTGATTATTCCTATATTTTAATCATCTTGTAATTGATTCATTGAACTCCATTTGTGCTTAATTGTCATCATTTAGCTTAGTTTCTGATATCAAACCCTAATTGAAACATTACTGTGAAACTTTGCTTAAATGTGTTCATTAGCACTCATAATTGAATTATGTTTTTCAGTCACTGGGCTTCTTAAGGTTCAATTAGGTTTAATTAAGTTGGTTTTGACACATTTTATGATATTGAGCCTAATTGGATCATTGAAGGAATTATTGCATGAATTAGCCCTAATTTATCTCTTTGACAATGTTCAGTAAACTAGCTATAATTTGAGTTTCAAATATCTGATTGATATGATTTTAGTCTTGTAGGAAAGCTAAGACAATTCTCTACTACTTCCATGAAGACCTCAAAGGCCCAATCACACGTTTGGATAACTCAAATTGGAGTTGAAGCAAGAACTAGGGTGCTGATCCTGATAGCTTGACCTATGTATACTGTTCATGATATAGCTTGAGCTACAAGTGGTCAAATAGGTTGAAATTTGTTGATAGTTAAGATCCAAATCTACAACTTTCATGTTGAACACTTTTCCAGATTCGGAGGTCTAATGGGTCATATTGGGCTTGGAAGTCAGATTATAGGACCTGAGTCAAATTACAGGGCCTGCGTCAGATTACAGGGCCTAGGCTGCGTAAAAAAGTACACGCCCATGTGAGAGTACACGGCCTAGGCCATGTACTCCTCTGACTTTTGTAATTAAAATAGTAAATTTTGATCCTCCAGGCAGTGTCATACATGGCCTAGGTCGTGTATGCATGCACGACTGTGTATTTGTGTCAGAAACTCAATTATTGAAACTTCTACGAGAAGTTTATGTTGGAGGCCTATATATTGACACTCTTGGCATGTTTTGAAGGGAGTTCTGATGGAGGAGAGTAGCTATAACTCCTTGGAGAAGGAGAGGGGAGTCTTGGACCAAAGATTGGAGTCTCGGGTTCAAGTAATCGGAGATCCATCATCCTCAATCCTCAGAAACTCGTTTGCTGTTTAGTTTTTCTTCTGCACTTTGTTTCTCATGTTGTTCTTTCTTAATTTTTCTTGTGATTTTGCTCTAGCTATGTGTAACTAAACTTCCCTTGGTTAAGGGAGTGATGAAACCACTAGTATTGATATTGTGAATCTTGTATATTTGATTATTTCAACACAATTATGTTTCTATTCATATATTTCTGAATCTATTGTTGGTATGAAGGTTTTTGTACTTGTTCCCACTTTCAAAGTGGTAAATCTGGATTTATTATGTGCAATTGCGGTAGTAGATCTAGCGGAATGTATGATGTTCATGTGGGTATAATTATCTTTGTGCTATTTTCCAGTTATAAAAGTGGTAAATCGGGGTTTATTATGCGCGATTGCGGTAATAGATCTAGAGAAATATATGTTCTAAGTAATTTAATCCCGGTGTGTGATTAGATCTTAGTGTAATAGGTTTTCTAAATCTTAATGCAATTATTGAATAGTTGTACGAGCGGTTGCTTTATAACTAATCAGTGATTGGGAGTTGATTTGAGTGGTTGCTGAATTGGCCAACACGTAAGGAAAATAGAGATTTACTCTCACAATTGCGTAAAAACATAATTGAGCATGTTGGAATGAAATGATATGTGGGTTTACACTATCATATAAATCTAGTGGTAGATTCAATCTCTTAACCAATTTTCTTATATTGTTGATTTCAGATTATTTATTATTATTATCTTTGAAGCTGTTCATTGTTCATTAAAACTCCAAAACCCCCTATTTATTGTTTATTGTCAATCAGAGTCTAAATTGGGAATTGTTTAATAGTGTTGATTGAATTGGTTCTCTGTGGATCGACCCTTACTAACTACAACTAGTTGTAAGGTTTTTATTTTTTAGTAGGCCTAACAACTGATTTTTATTCTAAATTTCAATCACTATATCCTCACGCATCAGAATTTTGGCGCATTTGTTCTTGGGAGCCAATTTATCAATTACACTATTAATTTATTTCCTATTTTTACTCTATTTTTATTTTTGTTTTTTTATTTTATTTTTAGTTTTTGAATCTTTCTTTCTGAGAGTTTTGTAGGTGTTGATGTCCATTGAAGGGTTAGACGAGGGATTGCGAATTTGAGGAACTATATTGTGTTGGTGTATGCCCTAGAGGCTAATACATTTTCTGTATTTACATATATTCTATTGTACTATTTTATATATGAGGCATTTCATTTATTGTGTTCTTTTTTGATAAACATAATAAAGTCCTTAGAATAGTAAGTTTGATGCCATAGGACATCAAGTGGATGACTTGATCGTGAGATCCTTTTGGTTACAACACTATTCTTAAATGTCCCTAGTCAAGTATTATTGTTAATTAGGACAACAATAATACATTGAGACTAGTACGTGTAGAGACTGATGACCGCATCTCACGGGTCATGGATATGAGATATCAAGTCTTCACATTGGTACATATTAGAGTAATGATGTCTTGGACGATCCACCATGAGAACGCTACATGGATCGTTACGTGAGTGTCATAAGCGATTCTCATAGTGACAATGGTGTTTGTGGTCCTTTGACCAGAAATCACTACGATTCCTACATGAGGAGTTGTGTGTTTTAATGCCATCAAACGTCATCTGTAACAAGGTGATTATAAAGTTAGTTATTGGATATACTGCAAATCATGCAGAGGGATGTGAGTGACCTAGATGGAATTTGTCACTCCTACATAACAGGAGCGATATCTTCGGGCCCCCTGATTGAGTGAGACTACGAAATGCATGGCCATGCTCAAATGAGTCAATAAGAGATATTGATCTCATTTGTTGTTACAAAGTCTACTCGAGTATCAGGAAACGAATGATTAGACGATACAAGGGTGACGCATTCCATGCCTTGTGTTCAATCTAGATATCTTGACAAAGGGACTAAACGACACGGAAACATTGGTCACGAAAAGGTTATGTCAAATCACTGACATTCTTATTACTTGGGTAGCAGCGATGTGTTGCTAGATACCGCTCACTGCTTGTAATATTAAAATGGGATTTTAATATTACTGCCAACGTAATAAGAACCTGCAGGGTCACATATATAGAGCAGACTAAAATTGGAGCAATGGATCCAAGTTGGACTCGGATTCAAATATGGGCCAGACTCATAATAGATGGGTCTAGGGTTGCACAGCTTACCTTGCTGCTACTCACACTCACTTAAGGCAGTCACTATTATAAATAGTACTGCTAAGGGGGCTGCTAAGTTAGATAATTCTAAACCCTAGCCGCACCTACAGAATAGTGAGTGAGAGAGCGACAAGTTTCTTCTCTTCTCTTCGCAGCTAGCACTGTGTGAGAGACATGAGGCTCCTTGTAACATCCCGAAAATTGCTTATTTCAATATAAATAATCATTTTATAATATTTGTGATTTCTGGTGATTTTTGTGAAATTTTCTGGAAACGTTGAATATTTTAATATATTCCTCGTTTTGCGTATGCACTGAGCGGAGCCGGGATAACGAAATGTTCTCCCTGAGGCTAGTAAACCTTGGACTGTCAACGTGTCAACGGGGATCTTACTAAACCCGAGGCCGAGGCACGGTTGCGAGGTTTGCATTTTTCAAGGTTTTATCGCTAGATAAAATCGCGGTATCACAAAATTATCGGATGAATAATAAAATATTATTTTCATCACTTGTAATTTTATTTCATTGAGAAAATAATTTTAGCACTTAATTATTCATCCGTCGGATGAATTTAATTAAGGTGACAACCTTACACTTCATTTCCTCGAGAAGCGCACAAAGCTTCTCAAGGAAGCTTCCTATTTCCATCTAATCAACCTTTCCTCTCTCCTCCCCATTTATCTTTGCACGGCTCTTGTTGAGGGAATTATTACATTGACTATTCCATTTTTCCCACTCCCCCACGTCTGTCGCTCATTCACATTTTCCATTTCATTTCTCCCATTTTCTCTCATTCACGCTGCTCCTCCCTCTCACGCAGCTCTCACTCTCTTTTCTCTCTTCTTCTTCACGGCTGCACACCACCCACATTCACCATTGTTGATCCTTCAAGTCTCCTTTACTCAACCCGACAGACCATTTTCCCTCTCCACCTTTACACCTTGCTTCTGCTGGAACTCCTCCACTGTGTCTTCATTTTTCTTTACGCTCAAAACAGCCCCAAAGCTTGGACCTTTAAGGTAAAGTTCTTAACTTTTCTCTTCTCCTCATTTTCGTGCATTCGGTTTCCTGCTGCCATTCTCTCTTTTGATCTTAATTTTGTGGATCTTGAACGCCCAAGGTTCTGGTGGTGGTGAAGAAAATCAGATTTTCAAGCATGAAAGGAGCTTCTTTATCCCTGTTCTTCACTTAGGTAAGAGGAAGACACTCCTCCTCAACCTCTCTTAGCATTTAGGAACGTCTGTGATTTTGTTGAGGGTCTTTCTGCTTTTGTATGTTGTTTGTATAGTATATGTGTTATTTGATTGTTTGAGTTTTGAATGTACATATATATAAATGATAACTGGATGTATTGGGATGTGTAATATTGAAGGGAATGAGTTCCGAGTGATTTTCGGATAGTTACGGTGTTGAGCCCAGGATTTGGAAACTTAATGTGGAAAACTAGTAATAGTAAGAAATTTGGCCAAACTTGTCGAATATAATGCCTTGATCTTTTGGTGAATGTCAAAATCCATCGAATTAAGATGTTAAAATCTGTCGAGTATGAGCTCCTGGCCAAACCTGTCGACAAGTGGGGCCCTTCATCATGTCAAAAGTTGTCGAAGCTAGTGACCCCCCCCATTAACACCTCCGTCGGTGAATTCGTCGAATTAGAAAGTATGGCCCTCTTAGTGTCTGTCGGACTAGTATAGGTGAAACCTCAACATTTTTCCAGAAATCGGTCGAGTTAAATCCGTCGGATCAGCTTAAGTGAGACCTCAACATTTTCCCAAAGTCGAAATCCGTCGAGTGACATACCTGTCGAGTTTTAGATTTCTGACCACTAAAGCACAATGTGAAAATCCGTCGAGTTTAGACTTCTTACTTTTCCGTCGAATGTCAAAACCCGTCGAGTGTATTTGTCGAATTAGCATGAGTGAAACCTTAGCATTTTCCAGGATCTGTCGAGTGTATTTGTCGAATTAGCATGAGTGAAACCTTAGTATTTTTCCAGGATCTGTCGAGTGTATCTGTCGAATCAGCATGAGTGAAACCTTAGCGTTTTCCAGGATCTGTCGAGTTGCATCTGTCGGATCAGTAGGAGTGAAATCTCAACGTTTCCAGAATCCGTCGAATTAGAACCTTGTAACCCTAACATTCTTGTCAGTTCGACAGGAACGGGACTTTCCCCATTATCCAAAATCTGTCGAGTTAGAATTGAACTTTTAGCGTATTCGTCGGTTGAACACGAGTGAAACTCCTTCAAAGGTAAAATTTGTCGAGTTAGGCTGTGAATCATATCCGTCGAGTTAAGATGTGAAAATCTGTCGAGTTAGGCTGTGAATCATATCCGTCGAGTTAAGATGTGAAAATCTGTCGAGTTAGGATGGGAATATCCGTCGAAGTTAAGGTGTGAAAGTCCGTCGAGTAGAGTTCTGAAGGTTTAATGGAGAAACTTACCCAATGAGAATATCCGTCGAACTAAAGTGTGGAAATCCGTCGAGTTAAGATGTGAAAATCCATCGGGTTAAAAATGAGAATTATATCCGTCGAGTTAGGATGTGAATGCCCGTCGAGTGGAGTTCACGATTATTAAATAGAGAGATTTTCTCCAAATCCGTCGAGTAGAATTCGAAGGTTTAATAGAGGAACCGACCTAATGTCCGTGTCCGTCGAATCATGTTTTCTCGTAAATGTGGTAGCATATTCGACGAGTTATATACTTCATCCGGTCGAAGTTCGTTCCCAATTCGACAACACTTAGAGTTTATCCCCTGCCGATTGTTTTCCATTTACCTTGATCTGTCGTGCTACTACTCGTCGAACAGCGACTCCGCCTCACTAGATACACTTTGTTCGTCGAAAATTATAAGTATATTTCAATTCTTTTTTTTTTTTTTTTACCTAGCAAACGAATGGATGATTCGGCCTTGTGACCTCTCGATTTCAACTTTTGGGACTAATATACACTATATTAATCATAAATAACATCGAGATGACTAGAAACAAAGTAGGGACACATAATGAAGGAAAAACAAGGAGCGTGATTGAGCCTTACAACTAGTGAGAACTTGGAATAAAGGAAGAACCAGAGTATGAGTGAGGTAGTAAGGAACATAATGAACCTAATGTTTGACCTTAATATTATGATGCTAAGGATCCACGTGAATGACCACTTGTATATTGATGCTCTTTTGGCCAATTGTGGCATATTATGAAATTGTATGGAATTTTGAATCATACATATTATGCATTGTAAATGTCTTGTGGATCCAAGAATGGGAACAAATCTGATTGTCAAATCATATGATATGCATTTGAGGCATGATTGACTTAGCTTGTCATGAGGAGCATGATTGAGTCATGCATGGCATAAAAAGAGAAAGAGAATGTCTGTTGGACTTTGTTGAGGATTTTAGCCTAGGAGTTGAATAACACCTTAGTGCGGGTGCGAATAGACACGTGGGGTCCTGTAGATGACCTTGAGGGCGTCGGGCGCGGGCGTCTCATAAAGGGCGGATGGTAGCCCCTCTGGACCGTGGGACAGACCGATGCAAACGCACCGACGATCCTAACTGGCCACAGATTCCTATATCGAGATCTTGTGAGAATGCCGCTGTATAAAGCCTTGTTGCGCAAAATGACTGATTATATTATATGGTAAGCACTTGTATGGCTGACGAGATACTGGCATGTCTCCCTGATCATTCTCTCCAAGTGTTTTGTGTCTAGCTCCATGGAGTAGGATTTTGATTATTGAGGGCACATGTGCATAGTGAGTCCATGAATTATCTGGCATACATTGTTATTATAATTGGAACTGTTGTATTTCTGATATATCCATACATATATATATGATTGCTGAAAGCTGTCTGATTGATTATAACTGCTACTAAATGTTTATTATCATTATTGCTTTCATAAATGCTATGTGGGCGCTTTGCGCCGTTTGGTTTCTCGATGCTATAATTGGTAATGATGGTAGGATGTCTTACCTCTTTCTTGTACTTTTCTTTATTCTATGTAAATCTTTGGTTAAAGACTGTAAGTGGGAACGAGGTTGGTTTTCCCTTGGACTTTATTGGCTTGACCCGTTGTACCGTGACGCTTGTCGCTGAAGGGAGCTTCTTTTGGGTTTTGGTTCGAATTATTTCACTGGTGATACCAAGACCTGGCAAGTCAACTGGACCAGTAAGCGTGTGTGACATGCTGGGGATCTGACTTTGACCATGAAGAGGACTGTGATTGAAGACCTTATCTGTATTTCTCACTACATCGGTGAACCCGGAATTGCCTCACGCATTCGAGATACGATGGAGTGCCCAACTCCTTAGTCGTAGATATATTATGGGTAGTTAATATTTTATTTTGCATTACCTATATAAAGTGTATTTTTGAGTACATGTATGCTTCAAGGCAATTATCCAAACTTAAATGTTGTAAATTGAGTACATATTATAATTCATAATTTAACTGGTTGTATATGTAACTACTCATTCGTGGCTCTTATTTTCCTCATATAAGAAATGTTTAAAAACTTTATGCAAATTTGTTGTTTGACAAAGTTAGCACGCCGACATTTAGTGACCGTGACATAATGACGATTGTGCATTGGTTATTAAATCGAGGGGTGTTACATTTTTGGTATCAGAGCAGTTCATCCTGTTGAGCCGGGGTATGGACTGACTATGCTTAGACATATTAGAAGTTGTTGTGTACTTCCTTGTCTCTTGATTGAGATGTTGGGAAAGGAAGGCATGGCTTGCCGTAGGTTGAGTATCGGTAGCTACTGTTGCACAGTTACATGATATTGAGTACTGGCCCACTCGATGTGTAATGTTCTGTGTTTACGGAAAACTACGACTTCACCTAAGCGTATTAAGTGAATGGAAATTCTCTTAGTAAAGAAGCTCAGCTGGTATGACTGAACTTGTTTAGGATTTGTCTGCATATTCACCCTTGTGTACTTTGTGTGACTCTTTGTGTTTGGGTATAGAAAGGAGGCAGTATTGTCTGAGATGGTTACTTCTTGTCTCCAGTGTGCTTGACTATCTGTTTTCAAAGGAAGGTAATGGCTCGCGGAAGACGCATGCGTAGGAATGTGGTACGCAACAACGAAAGAATGGATGTGACTGTGGAAACACTGCAAGGAATGACTGGCGTGACAGTATAATCGGATCAGAGGACCGTACAACAGCAGGGATTAGAAATCGAGGTTCAGAATTTGCTGGGAGAAAGTCAATTTTTGGGTAATTTTGAACTACCTAAGTTCCAAAGGAGGAACAACCAGTTGTTAATCAGTTTAAGCGAAGCGTATTCGCGACAACCGAAGGGACAACGGCAACAACAAACGCCGAAGGGGAGTGCGAGTAGTAGCAAGTCAAACCCAACCGTGGTGCCGTTATCAAGGTGTAAGAAGTGCGGGAAGGACCACTTCACAAGGCATTGTACGATCGAGGAAGAATTTGTTTCAAGTGCGAAAAGCAAGGACATGTATGGAGGGATTGCGCTTTACGTGGGACGAAGCCTCCATATGAGATCAAGAAGGCAATGCCCTCAAGTGCGGAAAGAATCACTTAACCAAGGACTTTGTGAAATTGAAGGAGTAATCTGTTTCGGATGCAAAGAGTTAGGGCACGTGGCCAAAAATCGTACCTTGCGAGAGGGCGAAGCCTTTCGTTGGTAAGGCATGTATTTCAAAATCTCATGAAGAAGGGAAAGTTGATTCCTCTACCCAGACCGAAGATCGAAGTAAAGGAAAGGACTGTTCTACAGTGGATGACCCTGTGACTTCACTGTATGATTCCGGGGGTAACCTATTTCTCTGTGACGTATGAATGTATGAATCCAGTGGGGACGTTTGTACTATCGTCATCTTTTGACTAAGTCATCTCTTTTGGCTACTAAGAACTTGTTGAGGGTAGCTGGGTTGTTTAAGTTGTCCTATGACTTGTTAAAGACTTAATCTTTTGTTAATCTGATTTGTTTACTTCTCTTGCAAATTTGATGTAATGTTAGCCAAGGGATTGGTTATCTTCCAACCATATCCTGTTGAAGTATTCCAATGAAGTTCTGAGAGTTCATCTATGGAATTGAATCGTCTGTGTACTTACTTTCTTTCAACTCGAATGATATTATCCTCGTTTGTAAGCCTGCTCTTGTTACAACAAGTCTATTTAAAGAACTATCCTAATGTTGTTAGATATTGGAACCCTTTATGCCAATTCCATTATTTGCTTTCTTCATGAATGGGCTTGATCTCAGGAAGGAGATTGATCGTTTTCTGAACGGGTCTCGTCACTCAGTTTTGAGGGAAACTTAGTGATTCTTGAGACAGAAATTTTCTAGATGCGAATCCGTGAAACTCACTCCTAAGTTTTATTAGACCATATCGTATTCTTCGTTAGGCGGGTCCAGTGGTAAATCACGTGACTTCCCTATTTTTCTTTCTGACCTTTATAACGTTTCTAGTATACTTCAATTAAGTATCTGTGTTCCCGAATCTGAACCTTAACGACACGACAAGTGTAGCACAATTAGGTGAAAGCTTACCCTATGAGACATTCTGTTCGAATCAAGGAAAGATGATCTGACAAATCAATTGAAGGACGACGCTATTTTCTCCAAGATCAACTTATATTATGGACTATCATCGAGTTCGCTCAAAGATTTATCGTTGTCCTTGATTGACGGCATTTTGATTTATTCATGATGCTTGGAGGAACGTATTGAATCTCTCGGAGTGATCCTTAAAACCACGAAGAAGAGGTTATGCGTGAAGGTGTCTAAGTATGAATTCTAGTTGGAGACAATTCAACTTTTGGGTTCTGTAATCTCAAGGGAAGAAGATTGCTGTGAACCATCGAAACTCGAAACATTTATTCAGCGAGAGGCCGAAACGACCGTAAATGAAGAATTGTAATTTTTGGATTAGGCTTTGGTTGATACGGAGACTCACAAAGAATTCTTCAAGTGACAAGATTTCTCACCTAACTCATATATGAGGGTCAAGTTTTGTATGGATGATGTATACGGGCGAAAACTTTCAAAGAATGATGAAACGTTTGATTTTTCGCCAAGGATGATTTTGTCCAAATCCTAATGAACCTTTAGGGATGCCTAGTGATGTTTTGCATTGGAAGTTTAGAGCGTGTGCTTGATTAGAATAGAAGGAATGATAACGTATACATAGAGACAAATTGAAAATACATGAGGAGAACTACCTTACACAACTTAGAGTTAGCTTGTAGTTGTATTAGAGATCTAGAAACATTTTCTACAAGGAGAAATTTTCATTGTCGTAGTGATCGTAAGAGTCGAAGTATTTTGTCGATCGGAATAAGTTGAAATATGAAGCGAGGAACAGTGATTAGAAATTAAAAGATTTTGATTTTTTCGTGTTGGTATAATCCCGGAAAAAGCAAATGTTGTAGTAGAAGCATTTAGAAGTAAACAAGCTTAGTTGTCTACTTGCATAAGCAAGGAGAATAAGTTCGATAGAACCACTTGGTGATGTACGAGTTGTTTGGGGAGTTGGTCATTGGATGGTGAAGACTCAAGGAGCGTAAATTCTTTTGTTGATCGGCCTATGACGTCAACGCATTTTTGCTCGTTAATGTAAGATGCTCGGGGAAGGAAGCAACCTTATTGCTGTGATGTGGATTGATGCGGCGAAGATACAAAGACGAGAACTAAGAGACGAAATGAAAGAAACACGGTTGCGTTTGTTCTAAGATATGATGAATTTCGAGGACGAAATTCCTTTTAGAAGGGGAGTATTGTAACATCCCGAAAATTGCTTATTTCATTATAAATAATTATTTTATAATATTTGTGATTTTTGGTGATTTTTGTGAAATTTTACGGAAACGTTGAATATTTTAATATATTCCTCGTTTTGCGTATGCATACGGCCCGGAGCCGGGATAACGAAATGTTCTCCCGAGGCTAGTAAACCTTGAATTTGTCAACGTGTCAACGGGGATCTTACTAAACCCGAGGCCAGGCACAGTTTGCGAGGTTTGCATTTTTCAAGGTTTTATCTGCTAGATAAAATCGCGGTATCATAAAATTATCGGATGAATAATAAAATATTATTTTCATCACTTGTAATTTTATTTCATTGAGAAAATAATTTTAGCAGCTTAATTATTCATCTGTCAGATGAATTTAATTAAGGTGACAACCTTACACTTCATTTCCTCGAGAAGCGCACAAAGCTTCTCAAGGAAGCTTCCTATTTCCATCTAATCAACCTTTCCTCTCTCCTCCCCAATTTATCTTTGCACAATTTCTTGTTGAGGGAATTATTACATTGACTATTCCATTTTTCCCAATCCCCCACGTCTGTTTGCTCATTCACATTTTCCATTTCATTTCTCCCATTTTCTCTCATTCACGCTTTCCTCCTCCCTCTCACGCAGCTCTCACTCTCTTTTCTCTCTTCTTCTTCACGGCTGCACACCACCCACATTCACCATTGTTGATCCTTCAAGTCTCCTTTACTCAACCCGACAGAGACCATTTTCCCCTCTCCACCTTTACACCTTGCTTCTGCTGGAACTCCTCCCTGTGTCTTCATTTTTCTTTACTGCTCAAAACAGACCCCAAAGCTTGGACCTTTAAGGTAAAGTTCTTAACTTTTTCTCTTCTCCTCATTTTCGTGCATTCTGGTTTCCTGCTGCCATTCTCTCTTTTGATCTTAATTTTGTGGATCTTGAACGCCCAAGGTTCTGGTGGTGGTGAAGAAAATCAGATTTTCAAACATGAAAGGAGCTTCTTTATCCCTGTTCTTCACTTAGGTAAGAGGAAGACACTCCTCCTCAACCTCTCTTAGCATTTAGGAACGTCTGTGATTTTGTTGAGGGTCTTTCTGCTTTTGTATGTTGTTTGTATAGTATATGTGTTATTTGATTGTTTGAGTTTTGAATGTACATATATATAAATGATAACTGGATGTATTGGGATGTGTAATATTGAAGGGAATGAGTTCCGAGTGATTTTCGGATAGTTACGGTGTTGAGCCCAGGATTTGGAAACTTAATGTGGAAAACTAGTAATAGTAAGAAATTTGGCCAAACTCGTCGAATATAATGCCTTGATCTTTTGGTGAATGTCAAAATCCGTCGAATTAAGATGTTAAAATCTGTCGAGTATGAGCTCCTGGCCAAACCTGTCGACAAGTGGGGCCCTTCATCATGTCAAAAGTTGTCGAAGCTAGTGACCCCCCCATTAACACCTCCGTCGGTGAATTCGAATTAGAAAGTATGGCCCTCTTAGTGTCTGTCAGACTAGTATAGGTGAAACCTCAACATTTTTCCAGAAATCGGTCGAGTTAAATCCGTCGGATCAGCTTAAGTGAGACCTCAACATTTTCCCAAAGTCAGAATCCGTCGAGTGACATGCCTGTCGAGTTTAGATTTCTGACCACTAAAGCACAATGTGAAAATCTGTCGAGTTTAGACTTCTTACTTTTCCGTCGAATGTCAAAACCCGTCGAGTGTATTTGTCGAATTAGCATGAGTGAAACCTTAGCATTTTCCAGGATCTGTCGAGTGTATTTGTCGAATTAGCATGAGTGAAACCTTAGTATTTTTCCAGGATCTGTCGAGTGTATCTGTCGAATCAGCATGAGTGAAACCTTAGCGTTTTCCAGGATCTGTCGAGTTGCATCTGTCGGATCAGTAGGAGTGAAATCTCAACGTTTCCAGAATCCGTCGAATTAGAACCTTGTAACCCTAACATTCTTGTCGGTTCGACAGGAACGGGACTTTCCCATTATCCAAAATCTGTCGAGTTAGAATTGAACTTTTAGCGTATTCGTCGGTTGAACACGAGTGAAACTCCTTCAAAGGTAAAATTTGTCGAGTTAGGCTGTGAATCATATCCGTCGAGTTAAGATGTGAAAATCTTCGTCGAGTTAGGCTGTGAATCATATCCGTCGAGTTAAGATGTGAAAATTGTCGAGTTAGGATGGGAATATCCGTCGAAGTTAAGGTGTGAAAGTCAGTCGAGTAGAGTTCTGAAGGTTTAATGGAGAAACTTACCCAATGAGAATATCCGTCGAACTAAAGTGTGGAAATCCGTCGAGTTAAGATGTGAAAATCCATCGGGTTAGGCTGAGAATTATATCCGTCGAGTTAGGATGTGAATGCCCGTCGAGTGGAGTTCCTGATTATTAAATAGAGAGATTTTCTCCAAATCCGTCGAGTAGAATTCGAAGGTTTAATAGAGGAACCGACCTAATGTCCGTGTCCGTCGAATCATGTTTTCTGTAAATGTGGTAGCATATTCGACAGTTATATACTTCATCTGGTCGAAGTTCGTTCCCAATTCGACAGCACTTAGAGTTTATCCCCTGCCAGATTGTTTTCCATTTACCTTGATCTGTCGTGCTACTACTCGTCGAGGCAGCAGCTCCGATTCTCACTAGATACACTTTGTTCCGTCGAAATTATAAGTATATTTCAATTCTTTTTTTTTTTTTACCTAGCAAACGAATGGATGATTCGGCCTTGTGACCTCCCGATTTCAACTTTTGGGACTAATATACACTATATTAATCATAAATAACATCAGATGACTAGAAACAAAGTAGGGACACATAATGAAGGAAAAACAAGGAGCGTGATTGAGCCTTACAACTAGTGAGAACTTGGAATAAAGGAAGAACCAGAGTATGAGTGAGGTAGTAAGGAACATAATGAACCTAATGTTTGACCTTAATATTATGATGCTAAGGATCCACGTGAATGACCACTTGTATATTGATGCTCTTTTGGCCAATTGTGGCATATTATGAAATTGTATGGAATTTTGAATCATACATATTATGCATTGTAAATGTCTTGTGGATCCAAGAATGGGAACAAATCTGATTGTCAAATCATATGATATGCATTTGAGGCATGATTGACTTAGCTTGTCATGAGGAGCATGATTGAGTCATGCATGGCATAAAAAGAGAAAGAGAATGTCTGTTGGACTTTGTTGAGGATTTTAGCCTAGGAGTTGAATAACACCTTAGTGCGGGTGCGAATAGACACGTGGGGTCCTGTAGATGACCTTGAGGGCGTCGGGCGCGGGCGTCTCATAAAGGGCGGATGGTAGCCCCTACGGGCCCGTGGGACGAGGCCGATGCAAACGCAAACGATCCTAACTCGGCCACGATCCTATATCGAGATCTTGTGAGAATGCCGTATAAAAGCCTTGTTGCGCAAAATGACTGATTATATTATATGGTAAGCACTTGTATGGCTGACGAGATACTGGCATGTCTCCCTGATCATTCTCTCCAAGTGTTTTGTGTCTAGCTCCATGGAGTAGGATTTTGATTATTGAGGGCACATGTGCATAGTGAGTCCATGAATTATCGGCATACATTGTTATTATAATTGGAGCTATTTGTATTTCGATATATCCATACATATATATATGATTGCTGAAACTGTCGATTGATTATAACGCTACTAAATGTTTATTATCATTATTGCTTTCATAAATGCTATGTGGGCGCTTTCTTGGTTTGGTTTCTCGATGCTATAATTGGTAATGATGGTAGGATGTCTTACCTCTTTCTTGTACTTTTCTTTATTCTATGTAAATCTTTGGTTAAAGACGTAAGTGGGAACGAGGTTGGTTTTCCCTTGGACTTTATTGGCTTGACCCGTTGTACCGTGTATTGTGTCGCGAAGGGAGCTTCTTTTGGGTTTTGGTTCGAATTATTTCACTTGGTGATACCAAGACACTGCAAGTCAAGCTGGACCGATGGCGTGTGTGACATGTTTGGGGATCGACTTTGACCATGAAGAGGGCGTGATTGAAGACCTTATCGTATTTCTCACTACACCGGTGAACCCGGAATTGCCTCACACATTCGGGATACGATGGAGTGCCCAACTCCTTAGTCGTAGATATATTATGGGTAGTTAATATTTTATTTTGCATTACCTATATAAAGTGTATTTTTGAGTACATGTATGCTTCAAGGCAATTATCCAAACTTAAATGTTGTAAATTGAGTACATATTATAATTCATAATTTAACTGGTTGTATATGTAACTACTCATTCGTGGCTCTTATTTTCCTCATATAAGAAATGTTTAAAAACTTTATGCAAATTTGTTGTTTGACAAAGTTAGCACGCCGACATTTAGTGACCGTGACATAATGACGATTGTGCATTGGTTATTAAATCGAGGGGTGTTACACTCCTCTTTGCGGACGTTGGACGTTCGTGAGTCTGTTCGTGTGGATACCGCAGAGACATCGTTTCTATTACGGTGTTAGTGATTCACGCTTCAAGAGGTAAATCATTTAAAAACTCGGATTATGTTTTTTTTCGCATGGATCCTCGGTGGGAATCCCTGTTTTTCGCTACATGTTGTATCCGCAAAAAATTCCCAACATATTAATCAACTTAACTCACATCCTCAATCTCCCTTCCATCCGGCTAATTTCCAACTCACACTTGCTGACATTAAAGCTGCCCGTTATATTGATCTATCGAGTTCAAAGACATTTGAGCCATTTGAAATATCTGAAGAAGTGACAATGACATAAAACACTTTAAGGGCATTGGGTGCTCCAGATCTAGATCAACAGCCTCTATGCATAGACATTCTTGAAAATGAAGAGGCATTTGAATTGAAATCCGGCTTAATCCATCTCTTGCTATCTTTCAATGGATTACCCGGAGAGGACCCCAACAAACACTTGAAGGAAATTCATGTGGTATGTTCTAGCATGAAGCTTGTAGGAATTCATGTAGAGTAAGTCAAGTTGAGAGCTTTTCCATTCTCATTGAAAGACTCAGCTAAGGAGTGGCTTTACTACTTGCCACCCAGATCCATCCAATCATGGCAGGACATGGCCCGAGCTTTCCTAGACAGATACTTCCCTGCCTCAACGCAACAATCGGAAAAGAAATCTGTGGTATTCAACAAAGGCATGGGGAATCACTCCATGACTACTGGGAGAGATTTAAGAAGCCATGTTTCAGCTGCCCTCATTATCAAATAAGTGAGCAGCTATTAATTCAGTATTTTTATGAAGGTTTACAGGTGATGGATCGTAACATGATTGATGCTGCTAGCAGAGGAGCATTGGTTGATAAAACTCCTCAAGAAGCTAGAAACTTGATCTCAAGAATGGCTGCCAATACTCAACAGTTTCACTCTAGAAATGACACTAGAGTGAGAACAGTGAAAGAAGTAGAGACAACTAGTATACAGCAGCAAATGACTCAATTGACTTCTTTGGTTCAGCGGTTAATGGATACAGTTAAAGCACCACTTCATGCTTGTGGGATCTGTTATTCATCTGGACATCCCACTGATATGTGTCCTACTCTCCAAGAGGACACAAATGAGGAGGTAAGAGTAGTAGGGGGATATGCTGGACTTTCAAAAAATTACAACCCCTACTCGAACACATATAATTCGGGTTGGAGGGATCATCCTAATTTCAGCTATGCAAAGCAACCTCAAAATCAACCTCCAGCTTATGGACCTCCAGGATTCCAATAAAGGCAAGCACATTTCCCTCAGAGACAGCAGCAAGTTCAAGCTCCTAAGAAATCTGAGACTTCACTAGAGGAGCTAGTGAAACAAATGGCCACTAATAATTTGCAGTTCCAATAAGAAACAAATGCAACCATACAAAGTTTTAAACAAGAAACAAGGACTGCAATCAATAACTTGTAGAATCAGATAGGGCAGTTGTCCACAAAATTCAACAAGTTTCAAAGCCAAGCTTCAGGGAAACTACCCTCACAGCCAGAAGTTAATCCGAGGTAAAACGCTAATGCTGTCACATTGAGAAGCAGAAAGACGATGGATGAGCCTACATCTCTTCCACCAATCACTCAAGAGAAAGATGAACCACCCAAAGAAGCAAATGATAAGGGGCAAAATTTCAAAGCCCCTAAGGTAAGTAATTTTGAACCCCTTCCTAAATATGTCACTAAAGCTCCTTTTCCTAGTAGGTTGGTTAAAACCAAGAAAGAAGAAGCAGAAAAAGAAATACTTGAGACTTTTAGGAAGATAGAAGTTAATATCCCTTTGTTAGATGCCATTAAGCAGGTACCTAGATATGCAAAATTTCTGAACGAATTATGCATTAACAAGAGGAAATTAAAAGGAAATGAAAAGGTCCAAGTGGGAGAAAATGTTTCAGCTGTAATTAAAAAAAAACTCCCAACCAAATGTACGGACCCTGGCACATTCACCATTCCATGCACTATAGGTAACACAAGGTTTGAAAGGGCAATGCTTGATTTAGGTGCATCTATAATTATCATGTCATATTCTATTTATGCATCTTTATACTTGGGTCCCTTGGGACCTACTGGTGTTATTATTCAATTGGCTGATAGATCTAATGCATACCCTAAGGGTGTGGTTGAAGATGTTTTTGTGCAGGTGAATGAATTAGTGTTTCCGGTAGACTTCTATGTTTTGGACATGGAAGAGGATGATTCTCCCAAATCTGCTCCTATCTTGTTAGGGAGACCATTTTTGAAGACTGCACAGACAAAAATTGATGTGCACTCAGGAACTCTAACAATGGAATTTGATGGGGAATTAATTAGATTCAATATTTTTGAAGCTATGAGATACCCAAATGATGTGCACTCTGCTTGTTTAATTGATTCTTTTGATTCTTTAATTTCTGCAGCTTTTCATACTGACCATTCTGATGCTCTTGATACAATTCTAACTCATAGCTTAGATGTACAGGAGGAAAAGAAGAAGAATGAAGAAGAACCATGGAGTGAAGACATTGATGAAATTATTGCTGCCTTACAAGAGCTCTCTTCCATTCCAGAAGAGCATGAGGTAACTTTTGTTGATTTACCTATTACTACTGATATACCTCAACCTTTCGTTATATAGGCACCTGAATTGGAACTGAAAGCACTGCCTGATCATCTTAAATACATCTTCTTAGGGGAGAAGGACACCCTTCTAGTAATAATTACAAAGTCACTCACCCAAGAGCAAGAAGAGAAACTGGTAGCTGTTTTGCAGGAACATAAGACAGCCATTGGTTAGTCAATAGCTGATATCAAGGGTATTAGTCCCTGCATTTGTATGCACAGGATATTAATGGAGGAGGGTGCTAAACCTGTGAGAGACCCCCAGAAGAGGTTGAATCCTCTTATGATGAAGGTTGTGAAAAAGGAGATACTGAAGCTCCTAAGTGTGGGGGTGATCTACCCCATTTCTGACAGCAAGTGGGTAAGCCCAGTCTAGGTAGTACCAAAGAAATCCGGTATTACTGTGGTAAGAAATACTGAAAATGAGCTTATTCCCACTAGGTTACAAACAGGGTGGTGTGTCTGCATTGATTACAGAAAGCTGAATGTCGCCACTAGAAAAGACCACTTTCCTTTGCCTTTCATTGATCAAATGTTAGAAAGATTAGCTGGTCATTCTCACTATTATTTTCTGGATGACTTTTCAGGTTATAACCAGATTGCTATTGCTCCAGAAGACCAGGATAAAACAACCTTCACTTGTCCATTTGGTACCTTTGCTTATAGGCGAATGCCTTTTGGACTTTGTAATGCACCAGGAACTTTCCAAAGATGCATGATGAGCATATTCTCTTATTACATTGAAAATATTATTGAGGTTTTTATGGATGACTTTAGTGTTTTTGGAAATGGTTTTGAAAACTGTTTAGATCATTTGGCATTGGTGCTTAAAAGATGCATTGACACTAACCTGGTACTGAATTGGGAAAAATGCAATTTCATGGTAAAAGAAGGTATTGTGTTAGGTCATATAATTTCTGCTAGGGGAATTGAAGTAGATAAAGCTAAGGTAGAGCTCATGCATTCTTTGCCCCCACCCACTAGTGTGCGGGAGATTCGTTCTTTTATTGGTCATGCAGGTTTCTACCGGAGATTCATTAAGGACTTCTCTAAAGTCTCATTGCCCCTTTGCAGACTTCTTCAAAAAGATGTCATTTTTAACTTTGATGAGAAATGTATGGAAGCTTTCAATAAACTCAAGAAGTTGTTAACTGTTGCGTCTATTATCAGGCCACCCAACTGGGAGTTACCGTTTGAGCTAATGTATGATGTCAGTGACTTCGCAGTAGGGGCTGTCTTAGGACAGCGAGCTGATAGGGTTCCTTATGCCATATACTATGCATCAAGGACTCTAAACGATGCTCAACTTAACTACTCAACAACTGAAAAATAACTTTTAGCTGTTATTTTTGCTTTAGAAAAATTTAGATCATATCTCATTGGTTCTAAAGTAATTGTGTTTTCAGATCATGCAGCTTTGAAGTATCTCCTAACAAAGAAAGAAGCAAAGCCTAGATTGCTCCGATGGATTTTATTGCTCCAGGAATTTGACTTGGAGATTAAAGAGAAGAAAGGGAGCGAGAACTTGGTGGCCGATCACTTGAGTAGGTTGGTAACTGAAGAGGACGAAATGCCTATCATGGAGACTTTTTTGATGAGTATTTGATGGCTGTCAAGGTCATAATCCCTTGGTATGCTGACATTGTTAACTACCTGGTTACTAAGGACTTTCTGGAGGGTTTGAACAAGGCCTAAAGAGATAAATTTAGGAGTGACTATAAATACTATATCTGGGATGACCCGTACTTATGGAAGCATTGTGTAGATCAAGTCATTAGGAGGTGCATTCCTGATTCTGAGACAAACTCCATCCTCTCTTTTTGGCACATCTATGCATGTGGAGGACACTTTGGCAGTAAAAGGAAAGCCAACAAAGTGCTTGACAGTGGTTTCTATTAGCCCACAATCTTTAAAGATGCCTACAATTTCTGTAAGTCCTGTGACCGCTGTCAGAGAACAGGTAACATTGGTCCTCGTAATCAAATGCCTCAGACTCCGATCATTTTTGTGGAAGTCTTTGATGTGTGGGGTATTGATTTCATGGAACCACTCCCTCCTTCATTTGATATCACATATATTCTCTTATTTGTTGATTATGTGTCTAAATGGGTGGAAGCAAAAGCCACCCGATCTAATGATTCTAAAACTGTTATAGATTTTGTTAAATCACATATTTTCTCCAGGTTCGGGACCCCGAGGGCTATCATCAGTGACCAAGGGACCCATTTCTGCAACAGAACCTTTGATGCTCTATTGAAGAAATATGGAGTACTGCACAGAATTTTCACTCCTTACCATCCACAGAAGAATGGGTAAACTGAAGTGTCCAACTAGGAGATTAAGTCAATCCTTCAAAAGACAGTGAATCCCTCAAGAAAGGATTGGAGCACTCGACTTGAAGATGCTTTATGGGCTTATAGGGCTACCTATAAGACTCCCATTGGCATGTCACCATTTCGGTTGGTGTATGGAAAGCCCTGTCATTTACCCATTGAGCTACAACATCGCTCTTACTGGGCCATTAAACAAGTTAATATGGAATTGGAAGGTGCTGGGAAGCAAAGGAAGTTCCAGTTACAGGAACTGGAAGAACTAAGAAATGAGGCCTTCGAGAATGCCCTGATTTATAAGACTAAAGCTAAGGCATTCCACGACCAATTGATTTCCAGAAAGAAATTTCATAAAGGACAAAAAGTTCTACTATACCAATCTAGACTCAAATTGTTTCCAGGTAAATTGCGTTCTAAGTGGATTGGGCCGTTTGTGGTAACTAATGTCTTTCCTTTTGGTGCAGTTGAGATTACGAGTGAAATTTCAGGCAAAGCATTTAAGGCACCGTCTCAAACCATATCTTGAACTTCCTAACAGTGTAGAAATGGAAGTGATGACCCTCATTCTTCCACAATATGAGAAGCATTGAAAGTATCATCATGTCGGGTTGAGGACAATAAACTAAGCACTTATTGGGAGGTAACCCATCATCAAGAAAATCAGATTTGCTTTCTTTAACCCTTTTATTTTATGTTTTTATCTGTTTGTTGAATGTGATGCATGCGAATCTTTGGAAAACCTTGTGTTTTGGATTGATTAAATGTGTGTTTGAATGCATTGATTGTTTGATTGATATTTGTGTGGACAAAGTATAGTGGAAACCAAGCGAAACTGTAGGAATTACTTTTTTTGTGGTGTTGTTGTTTTGTTTTTCTGAATGCTGAATCATGTTCTTTGAGAATGATTTCCTTTAATTGAAAGTTAAGTTGTATTTCATAATGAATGGACTAAGTAAAGAGTTGATCTCTTGATACGCATTCTTATGAATATGTGCCTTATGAACTTCATCGATTTTTGGAATTCCCTCAAGCATGATAAGTTTTAGTCTTAGGAATCTGACTTTAAAAGACCCTGACCTATGTTTTTTATTATTCTTCAAAGAACAACATTGCATAAGAGTTTCCCTATCATTTCTTTTTATGTGAATTGAATAGTTTAAGGATGCATTTTGATGATTTTTTGGTAGAAAAGGAGCAGGGGAGGCCGTGTAAGCATGAAAAAGCAAACGTTTCCTCAAGTCAGAGGAATACACGGCCTAAGACATGTCCTATGACATGGCCGTGTAATCGTGAGGTATGTTAAAAAAAAGGGGGGGCAAAATAGTGAAGTACACGACTGACGCCGTGTACTCTCACACGGCCGTGTGATCATGTGGCAGGAACCACTCTCTAGCAGTGCCATACACGGCCTATGCCGTGTGAATCCACACGGCCGTGTAAACATGACAGCAGCCCATTTTAGGGCTTCTTCTTCCATTTTCTCCCATTTCTTTCTCCTTTCACACGCAGCCACCACCATCTTCACCTACTTCTTCCTCTAAATCCTCCATTTCCACCAACCAAATCCACCATTTCCAACCATTTTTCACTCACAAATCACTCCAATCTCTTATTTTTCTTACATTTCTCTTTATTTTTCTCACCATTTTTACCAACCCACCTTTTCTCTCTCTCCACATACGCACCACTCACCTCCACAACCACCACTTCCATTTTTCTTTAATCTTATACCTTCAAATCATTACCCATTCCTCCCTTTATTCTTTCCTCACTCTATTTCAACCAAACCAACTCCCTTTCTTCACCATTTCTTTAAAATCCCCACACCATCCTTGTCTTCTCCACTGTGATCACCACTACTTCACAGCACCCATCTTCTACAAATTTTCAAAATGCCTCCCAAGAGAAGAGTGAAGCACACTGCCAGTGGTCAATCATACCGCTGCCCTTCTGCTCCACGTGCACCACAGCCACCACCTCCTGCTCCTGAGGTAAATGTCCATCCTATCTTAACTAAGGATATTGTTCCAACTAAATTTCTAGATGAGGATATTTTGCGTCAGATAGGATTGTATGATGAAGTTTTTGAATTGTTGGATGGAATAGGTTGGGGCACCTTTGCTAGAATGCATGCACCAACTTATGACACTTTGACTAGGGAATTCATAATGAGTTTTGACAGAAAGTTGTATCCTCTTAGTGACCAAGATAGGTGCCCAGGTGATATTACTTTTGAGCTATTTGACATTCCCCACCAGTTAAATATTCACTAATTTAGTGCCATTTTTAGCTTCCCTATAGGCCATAACCAGCTCCCCCATGATTTTAGGCCTGATAGAGTTTGGACTGCATTAACTATTGCTGATTCTGATAATTATAATCCTAGTAAGTCAAACGCTTCCAGACTTAGGTCTCCAGCACATAGATATATTCAAAAATGGTTGGCAAATACAATCTGTGCTAGGGGCGAGAGTCAAGGCACTATTAGTCGAGCTGAATTGTTCTTTTTGAATTGCATGATTAATAGGGAGCCTGTTAATGGATCATACTGGTTGTGTAATGTATTTAAACATTTAGGGACTACTTTAACTGGCCGTATTTTAGTGGGGGGATTTATTACCCTTATTGCTCAGTACTTTGGGTTTGATTCTGATGTTATTATTGAGGATCCTGTATCGGCCTCTTCTACCATTGATAGCTCTACTTTGATTCACATGGGATTATGTGAGAAACGAAATGGGGAGCTATTTTTGGTAGGAGCTGGTAACCAGAATATTCCGAGGGGAGTTCCACCACAGCCTGATGATGATGATTCAGCGCCTCCAGAGTCTGTTTTTCGTTTTACTGCTGAGGCTGGTTCGTCTTCTAGGGCTCGACTCACTACTCTTGATGATGTCATAGCACATGTTGATGCCCTACGGATAGACCATACTGCACGCCTTCAGAGCCTTGATGATAGATTTCACGCATGGGAGGAGCGTAACACCCAGAGTATGGCATCCCTTCACAGCAAGATGGATGACATTCTTTGGTGCATACAGTAGATTTTCCCTCATTTCCCCATTAATGTACCCCCTTAGTTTCCTTATGTACATTTGGGATTTGATTTGCACTATTGATTTGCTGGTTTCATTCATAGTTGATTTGTTTTTGCTTTCGGTTGTAGTATAGCTGTTTTTGCTTATCTTCCTTTTCTGGATGTGTGTAGCATTCTCTGTCATTATTTTTCTTTTTTTGGATGTGTGTAGCATTGAGTACAATGCTTGTTTTAAGTGTGGGGGTATGGATACTTTGATGTTCTATTATGGATATTTTAATGTTCTGAATTATTCTCCTGAGGATTGAATGTCTGATTGAACTAAATTGCCGTTCTTGGAATGAGTGCATGTGATCTTAATTATGTAATTTTTCTTGTGGATACTTTCTATTGGGCTTTAAGTTTTTGATAAGCTTTCAAGTGTTGTGATTATTGAGCAATTGACCCAAATTTTTGAAAAAAAATATAATAATAATAAACCTTTGAGCTTGATCGAATGAACTTTCTGGTTATCGATTTTGTTGGGTGAGATTTTAAAAAATAAAAGGGTTTAATTGAAAATGATGAATCAAAACCTAGTGAGTTTTTGGGCTTTGTTGTAAATGGCTAACTTTAGGCCATTTTGGATCCTTGATTGTGTGATTCCACTCACGATTATTGTGCTTTTCAGAACTTGTCTTGGTTCTCTTTTAAGCTGCTAATGACCACTGCATTTATTTGAAATGATAAAGGCATTTTTCTTTTAAACAACTATTGACCAAATAGCCATCCTTGTATTTTATCCATTGATTAATCTCTTTCAGCCTAATCGACCCCATTTCCTTCTATCTAAGCTCAATTTAAAACTTAAAAAAAAAATCATTTTACTACCCTACCTTAGTAGAAGAGCTTAAAGATTGCATTGGAAAGTGGCTTTTGAATAAGTGTGGGGGTGTAATTCATGATGTTTTTGCCTAGTTATGTCTGTGTATAAAATGTCTCATATTGACAAAATGTCAAGTTGAATTGAATACAATGTGTATATATATATATTAAAAAAAAGAGTAAAAAAAAGGATAAGGTACATAATAGGAATTTGAATTTGAAGATTATTGGGAAATTTTGTGTAATGATTGAATATCTTTCCATTTTTTCTCTTCTAGTTCCTATGGTCTAGCTTTGTCTATCTTTGATGTATCCTACCTTAACCCTGACCCCATTACAACCTGAATAAAGTCCTTTTGATCTCTGTTTGCTTGTGGTCTAAGTAGTGGAGAAGTAGAGGCTTGACAAGCCTATGGTAAAGCATATTCTCATGAGTTGGTTGAGTGAAAACACAAGCCTGAAACACTCGAGCGAGAGAGCATTTCAATGAGGATTTATCATGCTGATTGAACCCTGAAATTTGATTGATTTTGCTTGTCAACTTGGTTTGCTAAGAAAAGGAATTCTTGATTGTTTAAATTTTTTGAAAACTAAATGCATAAAGGTCTTTGCTCATTATTCTGCATTTGTTTAGCTTGTTATAAAACTGTGTTGAACTGTATATTTTTGCCCAGGAGTGCAAAAGGCTAAGTGTGGGGTAATTGATCTATTGATTATTCCTATATTTTAATCGCCTTGTAATTAATTCATTGAACTCTATTTGTGCTTAATTGTCATCATTTAGCTTAGTTTCTGATATCAAACCCTAATTGAAACATTATTGTGAAACTTTGCTTAAATGTGTTCATTAGCACATATAATTGAATTATGTTTTTTTAGTCACTGGGCTTCTTAAGGTTCAATTAGGTTTAATTAAGTTAGTTTTGACATATTTTATGATATTGAGCCTAATTGGATCATTAAAGGAATTATTGCATGAATTAGCCCTAATTTATCTCTTTGACAATATTCAGTAAACTAGCTATAATTTGAGTTTCAAATATCTGATTGATGTGATTTTGGTCTTGTAGAAAAGCTAAGATAATTCTCTACTACTTCCATGAATCAAAGGCTCAATCACACGTTTGGATAACTCAAATTGGAGTTGAAGCAAGAACTAGGGTGCTGATCCTGACAGCTTGACCTATGTATACTGTTCATGATATATCTCGAGCTACAAGTTGTTAAATGGGTTGAAATTTTGATGGCTGATAGTTAAGATCCAAATCTACAACTTTCATATTGAACACTTTTCTAGATTCAGAGGTCTAATGGGTTATATTGGGCTTGGAAGTCAGATTACAGGACCTAAGTCAAATTATAGGGCCTGCGTCAGATTACAGGGCCTAGGTTGCGTAAAAAAGTACACGGCTGTGTGAGAGTACACGCCCTAGGCCATGTACTCCTCTGACTTTTGTAATTAAAACAGTAAATTTTGATCCTCTAGGTAGTGTCATACACGGCCTAGGCCGTGTATGCATGCACAGCCGTGTATTTGTGTCAGAAACTCAATTATTGAAACTTCTACGAGAAGTTTGTGTTGGAGGCCTATATATTGACACTCTCGGCACGTTTTGAAGGGAGTTCTGATAGAGGAGAGTAGCTGCAACTCCTTGGAGAATGAGAGGGGAGTCTTGGATCAAAGATTGGAGTCTCGGGTTCAAGCAATCGGAGATCCATCATCCTCAATCCTCAGAAACTCGTTTGCTATTTAGTTTTTCTTCTACACTTTGTTTCTCATGTTGTTCTTTCTTAGATTTTCTTGTGATTTTGTTCTAGCTATGTGTAACTAAACCTCCCTTGGTTAAGGGAGTGATGAAACCATTAGTATTGATGTTGTTAATCTTGCATATTTGATTATTTCAACACAATTATGTTTTTATTCATATATTTCTGAATCTATTATTGGTATGAAGGTTTTTGTACTTGTTCTCACTTTCAAAGTGGTAAATCTGGATTTATTATGCGCCATTGTGGTAGTAGATCTAGCGGAATGTATGATATTCATGTGGGTATAATTATCTTTGTGCTATTTGCCAGTTATAAAAGTGGTAAATCTGGGTTTATTATGCGCGGTTGCGGTAATAGATCTAGAGAAATATATGTTCTAAGTAATTTAATCCCGGTGTGTGATTAGATCTTAGTGTAATAGGTTTTCTAAATCTTAATACAATTGTTGGATAGTTGTAAGAGCGGTTGCTTTATAATTAATCAGTGATTAGGAGTTGATTTGAGCGGTTGCTGAATTGGCCAACACGTAAGGAAAACAGAGATTTACTCTCACAATTGCTAAAAACATAATTAAGCATGTTGGAATGAAAGGATATGTAGGTTTACACTATCATATAAATCTAGTGGTGGATTCAATCTCTTAACCAATTTTCTTATATTGTTGATTTCAGTTTATTTATTATTATTATCTTTGAAGCTGTTCATTGTTCATTAAAACTCCAAAACCCCCTATTTACTCTTTATTGTCAATCAGAGTCTAAATTGGAAATTGTTTAATAGTATTGATTGAATTGGTTCTCTGTGAATCAACCCTTACTAACTACAACTAGTTGTAAGGTTTTTATTATCTGGTGGGCCTAACAACTGATTTTTATTCTAAATTTTAATCACTATATCCTCACGCATCAGTATGCTGCTAAGTTTGAAAGCTTATCAAAGTTCTCAAGGTATTCTCAACTATAGCCTGATGAGGAGTGGAAGTGCCTCAAGTTCGAAGAAGGATTGAGGCTTGGCTTGAAGAGAGCGGTATTGCCTCTGGAATTAATCAGTTCCCAACTCTTTTAGACAAGTGTCGTAGGATTGAGGAGTTGGATCAATCATGAGAAATAAGAAACCGTAACTTTGGACCCTCTCAATTCCAAAGGGGGAGGAATGGCAGTGGAAATCATTTTCAGCAAAAGTCGTATTCGAGGCCACTGGGGAATCAATCTCAGCAACAATCACATGGAGGAGGTTTTGGTAGCCACAAGTTTGGTCAGACTATGGCATTGTCTCCAAAATGCTTCAAGTGTGGAAATGACCATTTAACGAAGGAGTGTACAATCAAGGGGATCATCTGTTTCAGATGCGAGAAGCTCGGATACATCTCAAAGGATTATAATCAACTAAAGGCGGAGCCTTCTGTTAGCAATGTACGTGCTACAAGACCTCAGGCGGGAGGAAGGGTTTACAGTATGAGTGGAGCGGAAGCCTCCCAATTCGAAGATCTGATTAAGGGAGATTGTGCCATAGGAGGTAATCTTTTAACTATACTGTATGACTCAGGGGCGACACATTCTTTTATTGCCTATGATTATGTGCATCGATTAGGATTATCTGTTTCTTCCTTACCTTTTGATTTGAATATTTCAACTCCCACTGCTAAACCTGTTGTTACTACTCAAGTTTGTTTGAACTGTCCTATTTCTGTGGAAGGTCAAATATTTTTGATCAATTTGATTTGTTTGCCTCTTTCTCAAATAGAAGTTATTCTAGGGATGGATTGGCTATCTTCTAACCATATCCTATTAGACTAATCCAATAAAACCTTAGTATTTCCTAATTCTGAGATTTCTGAATTTATAATTGCCAACCAAATCAAAATTTTCTTGAGGGAAAGAGCTCAAGGATACATGATTTTGTCTTCCTTGGAGGTCAAGGGTGAAACCAATATGAATGCTATTTCTGTGGTCAATGAGTTTCCTGAAATCTTTTCTGATGATATACTTAGATTACCACCGAAAAGAGAGATAGAATTTTCTATCGATCTTGTGCCAAGTGATGATCACATATTTGATACATTAATAAGCCTTCATTTTTAGTCATTTACAGTCTCCGTATACTTAATAGATTGAGTTTGATTATGTTTTGTAAGTTTGGACTCAAATTGGACTTAATTGAATTTTTTAGCATAATTTACGTCTTGCATTATTTCTGTATTTGAGCTATATCTTGGGATGTAAGTGGACAAATGAGGTGAATATGGTGGTATTTTAAAGATAAGAGAGAGCTATATAACTTTCATGAAGACCTCAAAGGCCCAATCACACGAGTAGATAACTCAAATTGGGGTTGAAGCAAGAACTAGAGTGCTGTTCCTGATAGCTTCACCTATGTGTACTGTTCATGCCAAATTTCGGGCTATAGGTTGTAAAATGGGTTGAAATTTTGATGCTGAATATTTGTGACCAATATCTACAACTTTCATGTTGAACACTTTTCCAGAATCTGAGGGCTAATGGATGATATTGGGCTTTCAAGTCAGAACAAAGGAGCTGTGAATGGGCCTGAGCAGTGTGTAGTAATTTGAACTTATCTGGAGTTATAGAAATGATATTGGACTCAAACTAAAGCCATTTGAAAGCTAAGATCTAGGCCTATAACTTTTATGAAGATCATAATTACTCATTCTGATCTATTCAATGACTTCAGAGCTAAATGGTTTTGGAGATAAGAAATCTCCATAATTTTTCACTCACCAAAAGTCATTTGGCATTTTCCACTCATCCACTCACTAATGACTCAGCCCTCTTGTCATTTTGTATCTCTAATCCTCTATAAAAGAAGGCCTTAGTAGATCATTGAAGGTGTGAGGTGTTAGGTACCAAAATGATGTTAGTTTATTACTAGGTTTTCTTGTAGTAATTTTCCTTTATTCTAAATTGAAGTCATGTTCTTTTTCTTCTTCTCTCTTTCTTTCTTCTTGTCTATGAGTAATTAAGTTTCATTTTGCTTAGGTGAAAAAGTGAAGCTCTTGGTAATGAAATAAGGTTAGATTAATTTCTCTCTTGTACTTAAATGATATATTTTCAAATGGTCATTATACGTATTGTATTTTGTTTCCAATCAATTTAGAAACCCTTCTTATAAAGTGGAGTTCTTGATTTGTTGTAGACAAGAGATTGGTAAAATGAATGCTTTAACACATTTACAAGTGGTGGTGTTAGAAACTCTCCTTATAAAGTGGAGTTCTTGATTTATTGTAGATAAAATATTAGTACAATGAATGCTTTAACCCATTTATAAGTGGTGGTAATATTTTTTAGAAATATAATATAATTACATATATTATTTTAAATAGACTTTTAACGTTGTATTTTTTGATTGAAACCTCCATGTTGCGAGGATTCTAATTGAGTGATAAAAAGAATTAATCTTACATTTACTTTATTTACCAAGAGTGAATCTTTTAACCCAAGTAAATATTTTTTATCGTAGTAACAAAATATTTACTTCACCTTAATTAATCTTTAACAATTCCCTGTGGATTGACCTCGGACTCCCGAGAAATTTATTACTTGAGACAACCTGCACTTAGGTTCGCAATGCAACAATTAATCCCGCATCAAGTTTTTAGACTTGGTTGAAAAATTTGTGCATCAAGTTTTTGGCGCTGTTGCCGGGGACTTGATTTGAAGAACAAATTTCTGGTGTAAATATTTTGTATATATTTTCTACTCTTTTAATTTTTTTTTCTTTTGTACATACTAACTTACTAACTTAGTGGGGGAACCTCTCCCTTTTATTTTCTTTGTACATATTAACTTAGTTGGGGTAATTCTCCCTTTTAATTTTTGTACAGTGGGGGTAATTCTCCCTTTTATTTTCTTGTACATATTAACTTAGTGGAGGAAACTCTCTCTTTTATTTTCTGTATATACTAACTTAGTGAGGGGAAACTCTCCCTTTTATTTTACGCACTAACTTAGTGGGGAACCTCTCCTTTTATTTTTTTTTCTCGTACATACTAACTCAATGGGAGAAATTCTCCCTTTTATTTATTTTTTGTAATTTACTTTTTACATTTTATTTTCTTTATTTTATTTTATTTTATTTTATTTGGTGGTTGGTTTACACCACACCCTTGTTAATATTTGTTACTACGTGTTAATATATATTTGGTGGCTGGTTTATACCCTATCCTTGTTAATATTTAATGGCAGGTTTATACCGCATACTTGTACATTTTCTTTTCTATTTTAAGTTACTTGTTTATGCTTAAATGATATCGTGATTTAAATTCTCGTCATTTGGTTAAAATTAATCTTGGTACTTTACACATTGATTTGTCTGAATCACAATCACACACATCAAACACAATGGCTGAAAATGAAAATGTGCATGATGAACATGAAAATCAACCATTGCGAACCATGCGTGAGTATTTGCAACCATCTCAAAATTCTAGTCCATCATGTTTTATCTTTCCACTCAATGCTAACAATTTTATATTCAAGCAATGTATGATTTCTTTACTTCCTAATTTCCATGGTTTAGAATCTGAAAGCTCATATTTACATTTAAAAGAATTTGAGGAAGTATGTACTGCTTTTCATGATCAAACTTGCACTGAAGAGGTTGTTAAGCTTAAATTGTTTCTTTTTTCTTTGAAAGATAAAGCAAAAACTTGGCTTAACACTTTGAAACCAAGATCAATTAGCACATGGCAAGAAATGCAAGGTGAGTTTTTAAAGAAATTTTTTCCAACACATAAAACCAATGCTTTGAAAAGACAAATCCAAAAATTTTCCCAAAATTCAAATGAAGCATATTTTCAAAGTTGGGAACGTTTTAAAGATTTGTTGAATTCTTGCCCACATCATGGTTTTGAAAAATGGCGCACTATAAGCTTCTTTTATGAAGGGTTAACACCCGAAACTAAACAATTTGTGGAAACAATGTGCAATGATGAATTTCTTGATAAAGAACTTGAAGAAGCTTTAGACTATTTAGACCATTTGGCTAAAAATTCTCAATTTTGGCGTGGTACTAATTCTTCTGAAAATTCAATTAAATCTAACCTTGCAAGTGCTAATAAAGGAAAATATCACCTTAGTCAAGAAGAAGATCTAAATGTTAGGTTCGCCAGTTTGGCTAGAAAGGTTGAAGCCATGGAATTAGGAAAAGTAAAAGAAATCAAATCTGTGCAAAATGAAGAAATTTGTAGCATTTGTGATGAATTGGGGCACTCAACAAATGAATGTCCCAAAATTCCTATTTTTAAAGAAGTTGTGCATGAGCAAATAAATGCAATGAACAATTTTAAAAAGTCATTCACTTCTTTTTTTTTTTCAGATACATACAATCCAGAATGGAGAAATCATCCGAACTTCAGTTAGAGGACTAACAATCAGGCACAATTCATGCAACCACCACCTCCTCAGGCACAGCAGGATTCACAAAATTCTCAAGGATATGCACCTTTTGTCTCACCATATAGGAATAACCTTGAAGAAACATTGCATGCATTCATAGAAAAGCAAGATGCCATTATTAATCAAAACACTCAAGCCATGATTGACATAAAAGACACTCTTGCTAAACTTTCTTCTGCACTCACCATTCACGAGAAAGGAAAATTTCCTTCTCAACCTCAACTAAATCCCAAAGATCAGTATAGTCTAAATGAGAATAGTCTAGAAAACTAACAAATAGATCAAGTCAAGTCAGTGATAACCCTTAGGAATGGAAAGGTTATTGAAGAAAGTAAGGAGATAAAGAGTCAAGTATCCAAAGTGATGAACTCCTTAAGTGTGAATGAGCTAGAGGATGTGGAAAAAAATCAAGATAGTAGTGATGCTGAGCTACCCAAGGAACCTGAGGTGACAAAAAGTCTTGTTAAGCCAGAAAATGATGACGAGGGCCACCAGACGTACATGATTGACTCAATCATGGATAGGGGAGCTTCTACAACCCATGATTTTAATCCCCTTGATAATTTTCTTGTCAATTCTGAGTTTGATTCTGTCAATAATCCCTCTAATGTAGTTGATATTTCTACTATTTTTGATAGAACTCAGGATCATGACACTCAGTCATGGCAACCAAAGTTTAAGGAGTTTCCTAAGAAAGGTTGGAGTATTGCTGATAAAAAAAGTGTTCGTCCCTTGGTTTGTTCTTATAAAATTAATTTGGAAGAAGGTAAATGGTCAGCGGTTGAAGCTATAACTTGAGTTGAAGGATCCAAATGTAGCAGAGACTTTGGTAGACGATCCTGTCTACTAAAGCTGAGGTAAGTTTTTAGTATTTCGTATTTTTATTGAGTCAGCTTAAGTGCCTCCCAAATTTTGGAGCCTTTGTATAGGGATGTAAATAGTGTCGGCCAACAAAAAAATATATAAAACAAAAGAACCAAAAAAAAAGTTTTTTTTATTTGCATGCTTGTTTATTTCATTTTACTTTATTTTTTTTTTATTTTTGTCATTGCTAACCATTGTCAAGATATAGTTATTCTCTTCTCATCTAAGCATTTCGGGTAAGTGACTTCTCTCCATTACTTTATTTAATTTTATCCCAATAATTTCTTTGATGTATATTGATGATTATTTCTTCAGTCTGGATTTAATTTTTAACATTGAGGACAATGTTGCGATTTGGTTGGGGGAAATGATAGTTGTGTGAATAATTGTGTAAAAAAAAAACTAAATGATAGTTGTGTGAATAATTATGTAAAAAAAAACTAAAAAAAACCCAAAAAAAACTAAAAACAAAAAAAAATTAGGAAGTGTGTGTATTAATATGTTTGTTGTGTTTATATGTTTATCAATAATTTACTAAACCAGTTAAAGATCGCAGAGTAAGGAGTAAATTTTACTCTTGAAATGCATCTTAGTTGGGGTAGACAACTAGTTTGTGTGAAAGTAGTAATTCAAATTCAGGAAAATTTGTATGATTGAGTTACTTGTCTTCTTTCTTAAAAATCACATGCTTGGTTATGGATGTTGAATTAGTGGACTGAGATTGATAGAATTATGCCTTGTGAGATTTTGAGCCTATTGATGAATGGATTGAACATTTGTACCATTCTCTTCTTTCTTGTGAGAATTTCACTCATGGAATTGTTATTCTAGAACTTGCTTTGATTCTTTTTTAGACTACATTTTCATATGCATACATAAATATGATTGAGACATTTTTCTTGAAATAGCTACTTTAATCAAATAGTCAGCATTGCTTAGCAGCATATTATCTCAATATGATATCAAGTACTCTTATGACTTCTTGGAAATTCTCTGATTCCTGTCAACGTAAAGCATTGGAAATGGCCTATTTCCCCTTACTTAACCCGTTTGAGCTTATTTAACCATTCTTTGTTTCGAACTCATTATGTGCCTTAAATGAGAAATCATGTTCTTACCAGACCTTAGGGAATAAGAGAACATTAACTTTGTCATTCGATAAGTTCTTGAACAAGTGTAGGGGTATGTGTGCGGAATGGTTAAAAAACTGTATATATGATGTTCTTTTTGTAAAAAATAATAATAAAATCAAAAAAATAAAAAAAAAATAAAAAAAGAAAAAGAAGGTCAACAAGGCAATAAAGGAAAAGAAAAGAATATATAAAGAGAATTTGTATTAGGTGGAGTTGGGATGAACTTTCATGCTTGTTAATTGAACTCAGCTTCCATGCTCTTTTATTCTCTTTAGTATTTAACTTGTCATATCCATATTACATTCTCCTTTACCTTGACCCTATTACAACCTTGAATAAAGTCCTCATGATTTGTGTGTGCATGTGTTCTGAGTAGTGGAGAAGTAGAAGATAAGCAAGCTTATGGTAGTGCAATTTTCATGGGTTGAATTGAGTGAAATACCTACCTTTTAAACACTTGAGGAATTGAGAGTGAATCTTGTGAAGATCTATCATTCTTGATTCATGCTTTTCAATTGAAGTTTCATTGCTTGTTGGTTTGAGATGTGAAGATATGTTACCTCATGAATGTTTTGATTACTTGAATGATTGGTTGCTTTTCAATTTTAAATATTATTAGAAATTAAGTCTTTTAGAGTGTTTAATTTTTGAGTCTGTTTCATTTTTTTTAGTTTTGGTCTTGTGTGTTTTGCCCAGGAGTGTAAAAAGCTAAGTGTGGGGACCAAGATCTGGTCTTATATCTATGACACCATATCGGATGTCACCATCAGAGTTAGCTAAACTCAAGAAGCAGTTGGAGGATCTGTTGGAGAAGAAGTTTGTGAGACCTAGTGTTTCACCGTGGGGGGGCCCAGTGCTGTTTGTTAAGAAGAAGGATGGAACTTCTCGGTTATGTGTGGACTATCGTCAGTTAAACAAGATTACAATCAAGAACAAATATCCACTTCCGAGTATAGATGATTTGATGGATCAGTTGAAGGGAGGTGCTATTTTCTCCAAGCTTGATCTACATTCTGGCTATCATCAGATTCGTGTGAAAGTAGAGGATGTTCCTAAGACAGCTTTTCAGATGCGTTATGGGCATTATGAGTATCTTATGATGCCGTTCGGAGTAACAAATGTTTCTGCTATATTACGGAATTTCATGAATAGGATCTTTCATCCTTATCAGAATAGATTTGTGATCAGTCGTTTATTCCTGCACTTGAGTGCCTTATAATTAATTAAATTGGCTTCCATTTGTGCTGAATTGTTATCATTTAGCTAAGTTTATGATATCAAGCTTAATTAGAACATTATTGCAAAACTTTGCTTAAATGTGTTTATTAGCATTTATAATTGAATTATGTCTTTCAGGAGATCTATGAGTGATGGAGTCCATTAGCCTCAAACTAGGCCTACTATCCACTTGAAGAAAGAGCTAAGGATTCAAGGAGATAAATATCAGCTCTTGAAGCAATGAAAGAAAAGTCTTTGTAAAGAATCTGGGCTGAAAATGAAGGAATCAAATGATAGGGCCCATGTCATCTGACAGGGGGTGGGTCATGTCAAATGACACAACCCGTGTCACCTGATAGAGGGTGGGCCGTGTCCTTCTCTGGAATCTCAATTGGACCAATTCTAGCTCATGAACATGTGACACGGCCCGTGTCATCTGACACGGGGTGGGTCATGTCCTTCTCTGACTTGTAATTTTATAAAAATATGTTGACAGATTCGGACAGGGGGTGGGCCGTTCTAATGATATAGCCCATGTTGTCACATCAGAAGGTAAATTTTGGGCTTTCACGAGAAGCTAGGTCAAGAGACGTATAAATAAGAGTGCTTAAACTCTTAAAAAAGAAGTTCTGACTTTGGAGGCAGCTAGAAAATTGAAGGAAATGGATAGAGGAGGGTTGGATCGAAGATTGGAGTCTCGGATTCGAGTAATCGGAGATCTAACATCCTCAATCCTTAGAAATTCATTTTATATTTAGTTTTTCTTTTACAATTTCATTTCATATGATGTTTCTTTTCTGTTTTTCGTTTGATCTTGTATTTGCCAAGTGTGGCTAAGTTTTTCTTAGTTAAGGGAAGATGAAACCCTAGTTTTGATTATGTGAATCCTTCGTATTCCTTTATATTCAATACAATTATGTTCTTATTCATATGTTTTTGTTCTTAATTCAGTATAAAGGTTTTATATTTTTTGCTATTTTCAAAAGTGGTAAAACTAAGATTGCTATATGCGGTTGCGGTGGTATGATTAGTGAGACATATGATCTAAGTAATTCAATTTCGGTGTGTAATTGGACCTTAGTGTGATTGGTTTTCTAAATCTTAATGCTGTCATTAGGAGGATATAAGAGCGGTTGCTTTATAACTAACTAGTGATTAGAGATTAATTTGAGCAATTGCTAAATTAACCAAAAATTAAGGAAAACGGAGAATTAATCTCACAATCACGTAAGAACATAATTAATCATGTTGATATAAAAGATATGTAGGTTAGCATTATCATATAAATCTAGTGGTGAATTCCATCTCTTAACTAATGTCTTTAAATTGGTAAATCAAATCGTGTTTATTATTATTGCTTTAGATTCAATTTCTGTTATTAGTTTTAATATACAAAACCCCATTTTTACTATTTATTGTTCAACAGAGTTAAAATTTGGAATCATTTAATAGTGTCAATTGAATTGGTTCTTTGTGGATCGACCCTTATTAACCACAACTGGTTGTAAGGTTTTTATATTTTTGGTGGAACTTAACAATTGTTTTAATCACAATTTGTAGCACACCAAATTTTGGCGTCATTGTTGGGGAACTAATTTTTCAATTGCGCTATTAATTTTTTTCCTATTTTTCACTATTTTTGTTTGGTTTTTAATTTTTAATTCATTTTTATGACTATTTTGTAGGTGTTGAAGTCCATTGATCATCGTTTAGCAATTAATGGACAATGGAAAAGCACCAGTACATGCTTGTGGGATTTGTACTTCACCTAGACATCTCACTGATTTGTAACACCCCACGATTTAGTAACCATGGCACAATCGTCATTATACCACAGACACTAAATTTTTTTGGCATGCTACAACTCAAATAACAAGTTTCCAAATTTAATCATTGTGTATATAAAGAAAATATGAGCCACGAATGAATAGATACATATGTTGTCATTTGAAAATATAATTCAATAAGATTTACTCAAAATAGAGCACATAAGACTAGATAATTACCTTAAAACATACATAGCGCAGCGCATTGCTCATACCACTCAAAAATACACCAAGTTGTACTTCAAAATGCAATTATACTCAAAAGAACCTTTATATAGGTAATGCAAAAGAAACATAAACTACCCGTAATGACGCCCATGTCTAAGGAGTTGGGTACTCCATCAGATCCACCTCGGGATCCTCCCCCGGTTCATCTGAAGACATAAGGGCAGGATAGAGTGCGGTCTCACGGGCAGGTGCCCTAGTAGCTAATGCCATAGAATCCTCGTCCTTTCTAGGGGTGTGAAGTGGATCACCCCATAGCTCCCGAATAGGCAAAGCAAACTCCAAATGCATTGATTTAGTGAGAGTCAGAATAGGATCTCCATCATGGGTCCTCCTCACGGTCAAGATCAGATCCCCAATATACCATATACGCTCGCCGGCCCAGTCGACTAGCCAAGCATTGGCACCCCCGGTGAACATAATCCTGACGAAACCAATAGAACTCCTTCTTGCCACCATCACCGAACGCAGGAGATCAAATCAAGTAAAATCTAGGAGATTCAACCTCATCCCCTTTACAGTCTTTAATCAAAATCACATAGAACAAGAATAGTACAAATAAGAGGTGAGATATCCTACATCATCACTAACATGACAGCGAAGGAAAAATAATACGAATGACGAAGTGATTCCATACATACAGATATTGTAGATATATTCAAGTTATCCATTTCATAGATATCATCAGAAAGCATATCCCATAATAAAATAAATATTAACAGCACTATAACAACAAATATCCACTATAGATATATAAATAATAATTATGCCACCACAATATATATGTTGACCATGCCATGACAATATATGAACTGACAATGTATATGCACAATGCGTATGCTGACCATCTTTGTGTACAATGTACTCAATTCCTACTCCATGGAGCTAAACACAAAATCAGAGATGAGTGTTCCAGAAGATTTGTCCCCCCTCAAAAGATAGTCTACGTCAGACCACGAAAAGCAATAGTGTTTGTCGGGTCCTTATCGTGCGTTATGACGGATCACCACGGCCAGGGGTATACAATATGACAAACAGGTCACTAAGTGGATCACCACACACCGACACCCCTTGAGATCCATCATGGATCACACTATCCTTTAAGTTCTCGCTCACTCCTTAGGCATAAAATGCCACAACAGCCACAACTGTGCGACGCTCAAATGCATATTCAATGACACCAAACTACCATTGTACCATTCCCAATGGCATTAAAGCAACTGTCCATACGATTGTTTCATACCCTTTTGTATCCATGACAAAATATAACCGTCCATATGACTACATAATATCATTAATATCTAGATTTCTTATGATAACCAGTCCCATCTAACTCGATCGTTTATCTAATGTTTCTGGTTATAAAAGCAAACCACATCTGACTCGATCGTCTACTTGATGTTTTTGGGTCCAGTACTTCGTTTCCAAAAGCACAATGCCAAATGCATGCTATCATAGAGGATTTCAATTGTGCATTTGATAACCATAAGCCATATTAAAATAAATGTTGAAACTTCAAAATTAGTATAAGAATATCACCTCAACTTCAACACTTTTCCTATTGAGCTTCACTAGGGAATATATCCTCCTATCTTTCACCGAATCCATCTTACTCTAATTCAAAAAGTTATTCTCTTTGTCCTTAATAAAATTCAACTAAAATAAGTATTTTATATTTCTCAAATCCTCCCTTACACTCCTAATTCTTGTTTATCTAATTCAATTAGTCCTTCTCTTTATTCTTAATAAAACTTATTTAATTAAATGTCTTATGATTCTCAAAGTCTCACTTACACTCATTTTCCTTTAAAGGTTAAGATCTAATCATATTTTATAGTAAAATTTCATTTCCTTTATCTTTCCATCTTATGAATCCCTAATTGAATGTCTAATCACTTAAGTATTCAAAGCTTCATTTTAATAAAAAATTTCCTCTTAGTTACCCTAAATGGCCGTGAGCCCTAAGTTCATGGAATTAAACATTCATCTTCTTAATCTATCGTTTTAATTCCTTAATCAATCTATTTTTTCACTTAAACTTCTAAGTTCCAATTCATCCCAATTTTAATCACAAGTTTTCCTGATTTGCCTCCTCTTGGCCGAGACACTCAACCATGGTCTCTAGACCCAAGATTTCCATCAACTCATCAATTAGTTGCTTAAGTTCCATTTTAACACAAGATTTAGTTCTTGATTCATCATTTAAGGCCATAAGGCCGTGAGCTCCCCTTAAACATAGGCAAGGATTCCTTATCTTTCACACTCAATTTCAAGCACACAATATATCATAATTTATCCATGCAACATAATAAAACAACATCAAGTAACAACATCATACAAGCACATAATTACAAATCATGAAAAATCAAGCAATCAAGAGGAGAAATCCACACATGGATCCTCTAATTTCAACACACAAATTCGTCCCTCACCACCGTGGGTGGTTAATGAGGATGATCTCCCTCTTACCAAGAAAATAACAAGAAAAATAAGCTCCTTTTTCCTTTTGAAATTCATCCTCCACCAGCATCAAAGACCTTAGGACATCAAACTTTTACAATCAATAAACCAAACCATAAAAAAGGAGTTCCTGGTCACAAAGATGACCAAGAATCACGAAAATGGTGAGAGAAAATGGAAAAGTCATAAAATTTACCTTAAAACTCAAAATCTTAGGGCTTTATGGAAGAAAATGAAAATGGAGGATTCAAGAGATGGTCATAAAAGAAAAAAGGTTTAAGATGATGAGAATATGTAAGAAACAAGGTTGGTTGAACAAGAAAATGTGGGTGGCCAAAAATGGTAACTTGGTCGTGGAAGAGAAGAGAAAATGGAGAGGAAAGTTGAGTTTTTGTAGGTGATTTCAACAAGAGAAGAAAAGCTTCAAGGGAGAAAGGGATTCAAGCAAGATGGTTGCTGGAAATCAAGCAACAATGGAGGAGGAAGGATGTGGTGCTTCCGTGGGAAAAAGAAGAGAGAAGGAAGAGAAAAGGTTAAGAGAAAAATGAAAGAAGAGAAGTGTAAAGAGAGAAAGTGATAGTAAAGTGTTTTAGAGTTTTTTGAAAAGTGAAAGGATGGATGACATAAGTGAAAATGTGATAAAATTTAGTCACATTTCCCCTCATTTCCGTGGCCACATAGGAGAGAAGGGAGGGAAATCAAAGCTTCCTTGAGAAGCTTTGTTAGCTTTTTGCAAAAGTCAACTTGATTGGACATAAAGTAGATTTCTAGATAATGTGATAAAGATTTTTACTATAAGCTATTATTCAATGGACAATTGTTACAGTTCACAAAGCTAGTATTTATTGTCCAATGGATAATAGAGCATATTGCAAAATTTTTATTTAACAGAACGTACCGTAATTTTATTTATCAGATAAATCTTGAAAAATACAAACTTCGTAAACTGTGCCCAACCTCGGGTTTAGTAAGATCCCCCATCAACATTTCCTCGGTTCAAAGTTTACCAGCCTCGGGGAAAATATTTCATTTTTTCAGCTCCGCTCAGCGCCCACGTAAAATAAAGAATATATTAAAATAATCAACAATTCCAGAAAAATTTAGAAAAATTTACAAAAATCACAAATATTATTAAAATGACTATTTATCATAAAACAACCAATTTTTAGAGTGTTACATCACCTGTGCTCAGTGCGCACATAAAATGAGGAATATATTAAAATACTCAATGTTTCCAAAAAAATCTATAAAAATTCACAAAAATCACAAATATTATAAAATGAGTGTTTATCATGAAATAAAAAATTTTCGTGGTGTTATAATTTGTGTCCCACTCTCCAAGTGGACACGAATAAGGAGGTAGAGGTAGAGGTAGTATGGGGATATTCTGAACTTTTCAGCAACTACAACCCCTACTCCAATACATATTATACAGGGTGGTGGGATCATCCTAACTTGAGTTATGGATAGCAACAAGTTCAAGCTCCTAGGCAACCTGAGGTTTCACTGGAGGAGCTAATGAGACAAATGGGCACTAATGATATCCAGTTTCAACAAGAAACAAAAGCCATATGCAACAACCTGCAATACTCTTTAGGGCATTTAACCACAAAATTTAGCAAGGTGCAGAGCCTAATTTCTGGAATACTTCCCTCACAACCAGAAGAGAATGTAAAGGGAGATGCTAGTGTTGTCACACTACGAAGTGGGAAGACATTAGATGAACCCACCTCTCCTCCACAAACCACCAAAGAGAAAGAACCAAAGTCTAAAGAGGTAAATGAGGAAGGGAAAAACTTTATGGACCTTAAAGTAAGTATTCTTGAACCCTTTCTTAATGTAGTGGAAGAGCAATATGATGAGTTGTGTGATGAATTTTTTGATTTTATTGGTTTTAATAATTCTATTCATTACCACTCATGTACTGATTATAATAGCGATATGATATGTGCTAGTTGTGTTGAGATTTCTGCATACTTGAAAGTTGATGATTTCGTTTATACAGCAGCTAATGGTATTAAAGCATCTATCAAAAATATTCTTGACGCAATTGTAGACTCCAAGACCTAAAGGGAAGTGGAATTGCAGGCCACTGAAGAATTTTCACAGGGGGAAGAAGCACACAGGATGGCAGTCACTACTGTGGCTTTTGTTTTTGGTCCTTGGTCCAACCTAAACAATGACAGTGGAATTATTAAATTACACATATTACATCCTAGTGATGAAGCTAAGGAAAGTAAGGAAGGCTAATGGGTCCCTGATGGAAGCCCTCATGCTGTTTTAACCATAACTTGGTCATTACATTTTAGCCAATGGGATCCTGGTGGAGTCTTTTCACCTACCTCACTTGATAAGGCCAATGGACACCGTTTTAAGCCTTCCCATGAGCTTCCTGATAGTGTGGAAGTGGAAGTGATGACTTTTTACCATCCACATTATAAAGATCACTAAGGAGTGTCCCATTGTCGGGCTGAGGACAATAAACTAAGCACTTAATGGGAGGCAACCCATCATCAAGAAAATCAGATTTGCTTTCTTTTTTTTTCTTATTTTATATTTCTTTATTGTTTTCTTGCTAAGTTTCTTAAGTTAAGTTGACCTTGGTGTGTTTCTTGTATGGTTACCCATGTCTCCAACAAAGTGAAGTCCCAATTTCTCCCTCTCCTGTGCCATCCATTTGCACAACCCTCACTTATGTTTTTAACTCTGACTATTGATATTTTGGCATTGTATTGGATCTTATTTTGGACATGAATGATAATTATTGGTCAGGGATTCAATGTTCTTCTTAATGTCTTTGAATATGCACTATTGATTCACTTGTGATATTATTTCTAATGGGTGTATTTCTAGACATTGAGGACAATGTCTACTTTAAGTGTGTGGGGGGGTGATTATCATGTTGAATTTATGGTGCATGTCTTTCCAATGAATGGTGAGCAAATGACCCAAAATTTTTGTGAAAAATTTAATAAAATGTTAACCTTGATGGAATGGAATTTCTTGATTTCAATTTTGTCGAGTGGGATTTTGAAAAATTGAAGGGTTTAATTCAAAAGTGATGAATCGTGACCTAATGAGTTTTTAGGCCTTGTTGTGTATGACTAATTTTAGGTCATTTTGGTTCTTTGTTGTGTGATTCCACTCATGATTATGTGTTCTTCAAAACTTGTCTTGATTCTCTTTTAAGCTACAAATGACCACTGCATGCAATTGATATGAAAAAGGCATTTCTTCCAAATAACTACTAGCCAAAATAGCCGTCCTTGCATTGTTATCCATTGTTTACTCCCTTTGAGCCTAATTGACTTTTTCTTCATTTACAGCTCAATTCATGCCTAAAAGTGAAAAACCATTTTGCTACCCTACCTTAGGGAGTAAAAGAGCTTAAGGATTATGTTAGGAATTAGTTTTTGAATAAGTGTGGGGGAAATAATGATGTGTTTGCCTAGCTATGCATGTATATAAAATGACTCTTGTTGGCAAAATATCATGTTGAATAGGATGCAAGGTGTATATATATAAAAAAAGAAGAAGAAGGAAATGAGGAAGAAAAGGTAAAAGTTGAGTATTGAATGAAGAAAGGTCAGAAAAAGGAAAAGACACAGAAAAGAAATTGGAATTTGAAGATTACTGGGAAATTCTTTTTGAAATGATTGAATATCCTTCCCTTTGCTTTTCTAATTCCTATGATATAACTTTGCTTATCCTTGATGTATCCTACCTTGACCTTGACCCTATTATAACCTAATTTAAGACCTTTTGATCTTTGTGTGCATGTGACCTAAGTGGTAGAGAAGTAGAGGCTTGACAAGCCTATGATAGAGCATGTTTTCATGAGTTGGTTGAGAGTAAACACAAGCCTGAAACACTTGAGTGAAAAGCATATCAGTGAGGATTTATCATACTAATTTAACCTGGATATTTGATTGATTTTACTTGCTGATTTGGATTATCAATAGAGGAAATTCGTGATTGTTTAAAATCTTTAAAGAAATTAAAGCATACCAGTCTTTGCTCATTATTCTGCACTTTCATGGCTTATTGGGAAACTATGTTTAATTGTATATTTTTGCCCAGGAGTGCAAAAGGCTAAGTGTGAGGGTATTTGATCTATTGATTATTCCTACACTTAAGTGCCTTATAATTGATTAAATTAGTTTCCATTCATGCTTAATTGTTATCATTTAGTTAAGTTTATGATATCAAGCTTAATCAAAACATTATTGCGAAACTTTTCTTAAATGTGTTTATTAGCGCTCATAATTGAATTATGTATTTCAAGAGATCTATGAGCGATGCAGTCCATAAGCCTTAAACTAGGCCTACTATCCACTTGAAGAAAGAGCTAAGGATTCAAGGAGATCAATACCACCTCTTGAAGCAATGAAAGAAAAGTCTTTGTAAAGAATTTGGGCTGAAAATGAAGGAATCAAATGACAGGGCCCATATCATCTGACAAGGGGTGGGCCATGTCCTTCTCTGGAATCTCAACTGGACTAATTTTATCCCATGAACATGTGACACGGCCCATGCCATCTGATAGGGGATAGGCCTTGTCCTTCTCTGACTTACAATTCTATGAAAATCTGTTAACAGACTCGGACAGGGGGTAGGCCATATCAAATGACATGGCCTATGTTGTCACATTAGAAGGCAAATTTTGAGCTTTCACGAGAAGTTAGGTCAAGATACCTATAAATAAGAGTGCTTAGACTCTTACTTTGGAGGCAGCTGGGAAATTGAAGGAAATGGAAAGATGAGGGTTGGATCGAAGATTGAAGTCTCGGGTTCGAGGAATCAGAGATCTAACATCCTCAATCCTTAGAAATTCGTTTGATATTTAGTTTTTCTTCTGCAACTTCATTTCATATGATGTTTCTTTTCTGTTTTTCATTTGATCTTATATTTGCCATGTGTGGCTAAGTTTCTTTTAGTTAAGGGAAGATAAAACCCTAGTTTTGATTATGTGAATCTTCGTACTCCTTTATATTCAATACAATTATATTCTTATTCATATGTTTCTGTTCTTAATTCGGTATAAAGGTTTTTATATTCTTTGCTATTTTCGAAAGTGGTAAAATTAGGATTACTATGTACGGTTGCGGTGGTATGATTAGTGAGACATATGATCTAAGTAATTCAATTTCGGTGTGTAATTGGACCTTAGTGTGATTGGTTTTCTAAATCTTAATGTTGTCATTAGGAGGATATAAGAGTGGTTGCTTTATAACTAACTAGTGATTAGGGATTAATTTGAGCGATTGCTAAATTAACCAAAACTTAAGGAAAACAAAGAATTAATCTCACAATCACGTAAGAATATAATTGATCATGTTGATGATGTGTATGAAACAACATCATATTTTGTTATTGTTTTACATGCATTTTAGGCACTTTAGTTTCCCTTTTTATTTGTTTTTCCTTTAATTCAGTTAACTGCGTTGTTTGTGGTATTGTTGTGGGTGGAATGGGTGGAATGCTTAGAAATGGATGGAATGCTTGCATGATTGAAGTTGAAACTTAAAGGATAGCAAATGGGGACAAAAGGATCATTCCAGAAGCATACACGACCTGCCCATGGAAGACCCCATAACCATGGATCGAGCAGCTATGCAAAAAAGCAAACATGACTTAGCAGAAAAGTCCACGGCCTGACTGTGGAATGCCCCACGGCCGTGGAATGTACCATGGCCTGGCTGTGTGACGACGAAACCATTTTGAGGCAAAAATTTTATTTGCATGCTTGAATGTGATTAAGGCATCTTAGGTATTTTTCTGGCTTTCTGAAATAATTGTCACACTTTCATCCACTAGTTGCCCATTTTGAGCCTATTGCATAATTATTTTTCTTGATGCCTATAATGATACATTGTCGGTAATCATTCAGAATATTAAATAGAGTAAATTGAGTTTGAAAGTTGTGTTGGAAATTATATGTTTTTGAGCCTTCTCTTTCTCAAATGAAAAAAGAAAAGAAAAAGAAAATAAAAAAATCATGAGATGAAAGCTTGAAAAAGAAGAGAAAAAAATAAAAAATAAAAAGAGGAAGAAGATGCTTAGAAATGTGGACTTGATTTTGATTACCTCTCTAATTCTTGGTTTGCCTTTTCCTATTGCTTGGTTGGTTGTTTTCTTGTGTTCCTCATTCATTATTGTCTCTAGATTCTAGTTCTTGGTTTGGACTTAGTTATTGCTTGGGGACAAGCAAAATCTTAAGCTTGGGGGAATTTGATGTGTATGAAACAATATTATATTTTGTTCTTGTTTTACATGCATTTTAGGCATTCTAGGCACTTTAGTTTCCTTTTTTATTTATTTTTCCTTTTGTTCAGATAACTGCGTTGTTTGTGGTGTTGTTGTGCAAGATTGATGCTAAATTAGCTTAGAAATGGGTGGAATGCTTGCATGATTGAAGTTGAAACTTAAAGGATAGCAAATGGGGACAAAAGGATCATTCCAGAAGCATCCACGGCATGCCCGTGGAATACTCCATGGCCATGGATCGAGCAGCTATGCAAAGAAGCAAACATGACTTGGCAAAAGAATCCACGGCCGTGGAATTTACCACGGCCTGGCTGTGAAATGCCCCACGGCCATGGAACGTATCAGAGAAACAATGTGTGCCCATCCAGCAAGATCCACAGCCTAGCTGTGGAATGTCCCACAGCCGTGGAATGCACCACGGCCTGGCTGTGGAATTTCCCACGGCCGTGGATCGCAGTTCGAGATAGTATTTTGATTTCATTTTGATTTCTTTTTATGGGCTTGGACTAGTTGAAACCCTGAGGGTATTTATAAATGTTCTGAACATAATACTAGGGTTCCAATTTCTATTTGAAGGAGGCATGTTTGGAGGCTCTAGATCTTCATCTTCCTCTTCTTTTCTCTCTTTGCTACGGGTTTGGATGTTCTTTATTTTGTTTTCATGTTTCTTCTTCTCCATGTCTAAGTAGTTCTCTTTGTTTCTAGGATTGGGCAATGTCCTTTGATACAATGATGATGATTAATTGACTTAGTTTACCCCTTTTTATTAATTTTGAATGTTCTTTGATTCAATCCTTATTGCACTTATTCATGTGAATTTACTGGCCACATATTTACATCTCATAGACATTTAAGGACGTACTAAGAGGTGAACCTAGGTGTTGGAACCATAATAATTAAACTTAAGGTTTAAATCACGGGAGTAGGTTTTGCCTTTCAAGGACTTAATGAATTATCATAAAGCATAATGGGTTCAATTTAAATTCAATTACCCTGAGAGTATGAATTGGTTTAATTGGGCATGATTCTTGTCTCTTGAGAAAGAACATTAACTAATTTAGGATAATTTACCTTCAATTGAATTTTAATTTTAATAAAAGGGTTGTCATTTAGGATTTGTCTTTTATCATTGTGGTTACCCCTAATCTTGGAAGCTTTCTTAAATTTGAAAACTTTTCTTAACAACTTGCTACATTTCTATTCTAAATTTTGCATTTTAATTTTTATTTATTTAATTACTTGGTTTCTACGTTCTTATCACTCAACATTTATTTTTTCTTTTGTTTAATTTAATTGAATTAATTAATTAATTGATATTCATAGACATAGTCCCTGTGAATTCAATCTTTTTATTACTTGACAATAAAATCGTACACTTGTGGATTTCACACATCATTGATATAAAGATATGTAGGTTAGCATTATCATATAAATCTAGTGATGAATTCCATCTCTTAACTAATGTCTTTAAATTGGTAAATCAAATTGTGTTTATTGTTGTTACTTTAGATTCAATTTCTATTATTAGTTTTAATAAACAAAACCCCTTTTTTACTATTTATTGTTCTTCAGAGTTAAAATTTGGAATCATTTAATAGTGTCAATTGAATTGGTTCTCTGTGGATCGACCCTTATTAACTACAATTGGTTGTAAGGTTTTTATATTTTTGGTGGAACTTAATAACTGTTTTAATCTTAATCTGTAGCACGCCAATTTGTTGTTGTCTTTATTGATAACATTTTGATCTATTCTTGAAGTCAGGAGGAACATGCTGAGCATCTCGTTTGGTTTTTCAGATTTTAAAGGAGAACAAGTTATACACTAAGTTGTCCAAGTGTGAGTTCTAGTTAAGCGAAGTTCAGTTTTTGGGTCACGTGATTTCAGAGGAAGGAATTGAAGTGGATGCGTCGAAAGTTGAAGCAGTTCTTCAATAGAAAAGGTCGAAGATGATATCAGAGATCCATAGTTTTCTTGGATTAGCCGGTTACTATCGAAGGTTTATTGAAGAGTTTTCCAAGATAGCAGGACCTCTCACCCAGCTTACACGAAAGAATCAAACTTTTGTATGAACAGATGTGTGTGAGAAAAGTTTTCAAGAGTTGAAGAGACGATTGACTAATTCGCCAGTGCTGATTCTACCTGATCCTAATGAACCTTTTAAGGTGCATTGCAACACTTCATATCAAGGTCTAGGATGTGTCCTTATGCAAAATAAAAGAGTGGAAGCGTATGCTTTAAGGCAATTGAGAGTACATTAGAAGAACTATCCTACACATGACTTGGAGTTAGCTGTTCTTATGTTTGTATTGAAGATCTGGAGACATTTTCTTTATGGAGCATCATTTAATGTCTACAGTGATCACAAGAGTCTGAAATACTTATTTGATCAGAAGGAGTTGAATATGAGGCAAAGGCGGTGGTTAGAGTTTTTGAAAGACTTGTGGAAATAAGTTTGCCCCAAATGATTTTATATGTTAAGTTTTGATGATGACAAATACAAGACAAAAAGAATACTTTGCTTATGTTCTTTGTTGCATCCTATATAGAGCACATCCATTAATAATTGATAAATATCCTGTTTGGATGTTGTTCTGGACCGTGATCCGGGATCCCGCTCCATGGGATCAGCCCGGCATGCACATTACTGAACTCTCCTAGCTGGCATAAAGGAAGACTCATGACGTGTTCCGAACAATGGATTACGGCCTTCGAGCAGTATCAGTATTCGACATCGTGACTGATAGATTCGCGCAGTGGATGAATCCCTAAATATTCGTAACTGCCAATCATCAACTTACGATATTATAGAATTTATAGATATCCTTAATGGTTAGATACTTTCCATATCTTAATCCCAGATTTGCAGGGATATATCTGATAACAAAAGGAAGGCAATCCTCTTCAGGATACTAACCCTAAATTACCTGCATTCAGTATTCAATAAGAATCCCATTAGGATTCTGCTTACGCTCTATAAATACAAGGCTAAGTCATCTTAGTAAGGTAATTCTAAACCCCATCCCAAAAACCTTATTGTGCACTACCTGACTTGAGCGTTGGAGTCCCTTTGCAGGTATGCAACCCCCCTGTGTTACAAGCTCAGCTGCTGCGCGAAGGAGAACTCATTGCAACGTACCTATCTCAGGTACCCTCTGAATCTAGTTCAGAACATTGGCGTCGACTGTGGGGACCATAAATTTCTAATCCCACCCAATCATGGTGAATACGAGGCAAAACTCCAGAAGAGACGCTGCTCAGGCCTCTGTCAATCAGAGGCAAAATCTTAACATGCAACGTTCACCACCACCACTGCCTCCACTCGTGGCTCAAACCTCCGCTGTGAGAAATCAGGCACCCGGAACAGGAAGCCGACGTGATGGGCACTCTACCTCCTTTTCTGAGGAGTCTCCCAACCCATCACGCAGGATTTCTGTCAAGGAAAGACTTGAATTCCCAGCTCAGAGAGGAGATCAGAGCCTTCAAGAGCACAGGATTCCAGTGCACCAACGTTTGGGAATCCCGAACAACGAGTTCGATGATCGTGCGTCCCACTCTGAACGCACACATCAAACTCGGGGTTCCCAACGCCAGTTTCAAGATATGTTGCAGCAACATATGGACTTACTCAATGATCAATTCAGTAGACTAGAGGACATGCAGCGAACCATGCATGACAACCAATCGAAGCCGCACCGCCGTGACAGACAGTCTGGCATGGAAAATAACTGAAGGAAGGCCCACGATGATGACGAAATTCCCGATACTGGAGACAATAACCAGAATCGAGGAACTATGGAACAACCTTTCTCCGACCAACTCATGGAGTTCCGTGTTCCAAGGAATTTCAAGTTTCCTCCAAATCTTGAAATTTACGACGGAACCACGGACCCCTAGGAACACATAAATGCTTACGAGTAGTCCCTATGTTTCTATGGCAGCTCCATGGAGTTGTTGTGCCAAGCCTTCCCCCTCTCCCTCAAAAAGGGGGGCCTCAAATGGTTCACCAGCCAACCACGGGGGACCATTGTGGATTTGTCCGACCTCAAGCAGCGTTTTCTGCTGCAGTACACCACGAGCAAGGAACTGTTGGGAATTGCGGATCAAAATATCTCGCAGCGGAATAATAGGATTCCCACACAGGATCCATGCGAAAAGTCCATAATCCTAGTTTTTTAAAATTTACCTCTTGAAGCGTGATAAACACAAGCGAGGTGAATCACCAACACCGTAATAGCGACGATGTTTCTGTGGTATCCACACGAACAGACTTGCAAAAAGGAGTCACGCCTCTGTTTCGCGGTGCTAGCTGCGAATAGAAGAGAAGAACCTTTCACTGTCTCTCACTCACTTTCTTAGGTGCGGCTAGGGTTATGATGACATCTATAGCAGCCCCCTTAACAGTACTATTTATAATAGTGACTGCCTTAAGTGAGTGTGAGTAGTAGCAAGGTAAGCTGTGCAACCCTAAAACCCATCTGTCATGAGTTAGGCCCACAATTGAATCCGAGTCCAACTTGGATCCTTATTGCTCCAATTTAGTCTGTTCTAAGTGTGCGACCACTGCAGTTCTCATGACGTTGGTAGTAATATTAAAATCTCATTTTAATATTACAAACAATGAGCGGTATCTAGCAACACATCACCGCTACCCAAGTAATGAGAATGTCAGTGATTTGACATAACCTATCCGTGATCAATGTTTCCGTGTAGTTTAGTCCTTTTGTCAAGATATCTAGATTGAACACAAGGCATGGAATGCGTCACCCTTGTATAGTCCAATCATTCGTTTCCTGATACTCGAGTAGACTTTGTAATAATAAATGAGATCAATATCTCATATTGACTCATTTGAGCATGGCCATGCATTTCGCGGTCTCACTCAATCGGCCCGAAGATATCGCTCTGTTATGTAGGAGTGACAAATTCCATCTAGGTCACTCACATCCTCTCGCATGATTTGCGGTATGTCCAATAACCAACTTTATAATCACCTTGTTACAGATGACGTTTGATGGCATTAAAACACACAACTCCTCATGTAGGAATCGTAGTGATTTCGAGGACCACAAACACCATTATCACTATGAGAATCGCTATGACACTCACGTAACGATCCATGTAGCGTTCTCATGGTGGGTCACCCAAACATCATTACTCTAATATGTATCAATGTGAAGACTTGATATCTCATATCCATGACCCGTGAGATGCGGTCATCAGTCTCTACACATACTAGTCTCAATGTATTATTGTTGTCCTAATTAACAATAATACTTGACTAGGGACATTTAAGAATAGTGTTGTAACCAAAAGGATCTCACGATCAAGTCATCCACTTGATGTCCTATGGCATCAAACTTACTATTCTAAGGACTTTATTATGTTTATCAAAAAAGAACACAATAAATGAAATGCCTCATATATAAAATAGCATAATAGAATATATGTAAATACAAAAAATGTATTAACCTCTAGGGCATACACCAACAATCTCCCACTTGCACTAGAGCCAATCAAGCATATATCTAATGCCTAAAGACCTAGTGTGACCCTCATGCTTCGCATGCAAGAGGCTTCGTCATGGATCAAAGAATGTTATCATCCGTTGGTACTCAGCATATCTTCACATCTCCTCTATCGATGATCTCTCGAATGAGATGGAAGCGCCTAAGTATATGTTTGGATCATTGGTGAGATCTAGGCTCCTTAGCTTGTGCAATGGCTCCATTGTTATCACAATAGAAGTCCACTGGGTCCACAATACTAGGAATAGTGCCAAGTTCAAGAATGAACTTCGATCCAAACGGCCTCCTTTCTTCGCATTGGAGGCAGAAATATACTCGGCCTCCGTGGTAGAATCGGCGATCGTCTCCTCGCTTTGAACTCTTCCACCACAGCCCCACCATTTAGGCAAAAAACATAACCTGATTGCGATCTGGAGTCGTCCTTATCGGTTTGAAAGCTAGCATCAGTGTAACCTTTTACAACTAGCTCTTCCTCACCTCCATATACCAAGAACGAATCCTTAGTCCTTCTTAAGTACTTAAGGATGTTCTTGATAGCAGTCCAGTGACTTTCACCGGGATCAGACTGGCATAAAGCCTATGGCCACGATACAGAGGATTGCTATCAGTTGCGCGATGCCAATGAATTTTTAATCAAGGCCGGACGCCTACAGCAGTATATCCTCCGTGTACAAAACAACGAAGGGGATAATAGGCACAGAGACAGCAGGCGTCGAAGTCCATCCTCTACATGTAGGAGAAGAACAAGAAGCCCTAGGAGAAGATCCCGAACTCCACCTCAACGAGATAACAGCAATCGACAGGGTCGAACCAGGAACACTCCTCTTGTCAATAATGAAGACCACCGCGCCGAGCCCAACAGGACGATCCATACCATCGTCGGTGGCTTTGCCGGAGGGGGATCCTCCAACGGAGCTCGAAAGAAAGCCCTTAGAATGGCAGTTTTTAGCGTGGTCCACTCAGAGCCAAGAACACAAGCAGAGAATAGAAAAGCGCCACTCATTACCTTCTCAGACGAGGACTACGGTGGAATAATCCCAGATCATGACGACCCGCTCGTGGTATCCGGGGTAATTTCTAATGCCGAAGTTCGCCGAATTTTCGTCAATCAAGGGAGTTCTGCAGACATTATGTTCCTAGATCTCTATCAGAAGTTGGTGCTCCCGTAATCCGACTTGACTCCCCATGTAGGAGAACTGACGGGTTTCACCGGTGAGAAGATCACCCCGGTCAGATACTACGAAACCCACCTGACTCTCGGATCATCTACACTATTCAGGATCGTCAAGGTGAAGTTCCTGGTTATGGACTGCCCCTCGGCTTATAACATCATCCTGGGCCGCCCTTCTCTCAACTCCCTCGGAGCGGTGGTGTCCACCACCCACCTTATGATGAAGTTCCCCAATAAGAACAATGACGTCGTCACTGTAAAAGGCGACCAAATTGCAGCCAGGAAGTGCTATAATGAGAGTTTGAAGATCTGTAGAGTGCCCCGGTCGAGCCCCGTAGCATCCACCCCGGCTATCGACCAGGTTAACATTTTAATGACGGAGCTGGACGTTAGAGAAGAAATTCGGGATACCCGACCCCAGCCCGAAGGCGAACTAGAGTCTCTTCAACTCGGGGCCAACCCTGAACAGGTCACCAAGATCGGAGCTCATCTGGGTGAAAAAGAAAAATAGCAACTCTCAGAACTCTTGTTGAAAAACAAAGACCTTTTCGCTTGGACTTCCTCCGACATGCCCGGACTCGACCCCAGTTTCATTTGCCACCGATTGTCGATTACAAAAGGTACCAGATCGATCGCGCAAAAGAAGAGGAAGGTCGGGCCCGAGAGGCAGCAAGTTGTAGAGGACCAAGTTAAAGAGCTACTGAATGGCAACTTCATCAGAGAGATCTCATATACCACATGGCTCTCCAATGTGGTCCTAGTAAAAAAGTCCAACGAAAAATGGAGGATGTGCGTAGATTATACTGACCTGAATAAAGCCTGTCCCAAGGACCCATATCCACTCCCCAATGTGGATAAATTAGTGGATGGCTCCTCGGGGTTCAGATGTCTCTCATTCATGGACGCATATTCCGGGTACAACCAGATTCCCATGTACACTGGGGATGAGGATAAAATCGCTTTCATTACCGACAAGGCAAGCTACTACTACAAGGTCATGCCTTTCAGCCTAAAGAATGCAGGAGCCACCTATCAGAGGATGATGAACAAGGTTTTTGAAAACCAAGTGGGAAAGATGCTAGAAGTCTACATAGATGACATGATAGTAAAGACCCCACACTGTGGATCACACACGGCGGACCTCGAGGAAGTATTTACACAAATCCAGAAGTACAACATGAGGTTAAACCCAGAAAAGTACACTTTCGGGGTCCAGGCCGGCAAATTTTTGGGGTTCATGCTAACTCATAGAGGAATTGAAGCCAATCCGGATAAATGCCAGGCCGTCCTCAATATGAGAAGTTCCCGGAATGTCAAAGAAGTACAACAGCTTACAGGGCGCATAGCGGCCCTTACAAGATTCTTAGCTAAAGTCGCGCACAAGTCCCTCCCCCTGTTCAAATTGCTCAAGAAGGGAAAAAACTTCGAATGGACCTAGGAGTGTGAAGATGCCTTCACGTCATTAAAAAACCTTTTGTCCTCCCCTCCTATCTTGACAGGGCCGGGCACTGGAGAGACGCTCTACTTGTACCTATCCGTCCATGACGAGGCCGTGAGTTTAGTCTTGATTAGAGAAACCAACAAAGGACAGAAGCCTGTCTACTTCGTCAGTAAGGTCCTCTAGGGCCTTGAGCTTCGATACCAAAAGGTAGAGAAAGTTGCCTTCGCACTCATCATCACCGCAAGAAGACTTCGACAATACTTCCAATGCCACCCAGTGGTGGTAAGAACCGACCAACCCATCCGACAGGTGCTACACAAACCAGACCTGGCCGGGCGAATGATTGCGTGGTCGATTGAACTCTCAGAGTTTGGAATCACATACGAACCACGACTGGCAATAAAAGCCCAGACCTTGTCCGACTTCTTAGCAGAGCTCATAACAGACAACGGCAACCCAAGGAAAGCCTTCTGGACCATTTTTGCCGACGGATCTTTGAACCCCAAAGGAAGTGGGGCCGGGGTGATTGTCGAGAATTCGGAGGGTTTGACCTTAGAGCACTCCCTGAAGTTTGAATTCCCAACCTCAAACAATCGGGCTGAGTATGAGGCCTGCATCGTCGGGTTGCTAATGGCAAAGAACCCCTCTTGTAGAAATACTTGAACAAGGTTCAGGAACTTTTGAAAAGCTTCGAAGAGGTCAAGATAGAGCACATCCCAAGGGAACAGAACTCCAAAGCAGACCTTTTGTCTAAACTGGCCAGCACGAAGAGCCCCGGCAACAACCGATCTGTAATCCAAGAAACCCTCTCCCAACCCTCCATTACGGATCATAGCATATCCCAAGTGGAGGACCATCAGCCATCTTGGATCACTCCTATACTGGACTATCTGCAACATGGGAAGTTATCGTCGGACCCGAAGGAGGCTTCCAGATTGGTAAAGACGTCGGTTAGATACACCGTTTACAACGGTCGCTTATACCGACGTGGTTTCTCCTCCCCTCTTCTAAAGTGTTTAACCCTCGAAGAAGCAGAGTACGCCCTAGCTGAAGTTCATGAAGGAAGCTGCGGTCACCACTTGGGAGCCAAAGCCCTAGCCCAAAAAATATTAAGGGCAGGATTCTATTGGCCCACAATGGAAGCTGACTCTCATGCACATGTTCAAATTTGTGACAAGTGCCAGCGTCATGCAGATCATTTTCAAGCCCCTTCTGAAGAATTGTTCACGACGTCGGTCCCCTAGCCCTTTTATAGGTGGGGTATGGACATTTTGGGACCGTTCCCTCAGGCCCCAGGACAGTTTAAATACTTGGTGGTAGCAGTAGACTACTTCACTAAGTGGATTGAGGCCGAACCCCTGATCACCATCACTTCGGCGCGGGTCGAAAGTTTACTTGGTGCCATATTATCACCGGTTCGGCGTCTGACCGAATCGGTAGTCACAGATAACGGTACCCAGTTCAAAGACAAAGCTTTTGAAGAGCTACTAGCCGGATTGAAAATAAAACACCACTGTAGCTCAGTCAAGAACCCCAGAACAAATGGGCAAGCCGAGGCCACCAATAGAATCATCGTGCGAGGCTTAAAAGGGAGGCTCGACGAAGCCAAAGGAAATTGGGTCGAGCAACTTGACCATGTTCTCTGGGCATACCGGACCACTCCTCATTCCACGACGGGAGAATCCCCTTTCAAGTTAACCTATGGCTGTGAAGCCATAATCCCGGTAGAAATAGGGGAACCCAGCTGGCGTTACCAACAGTTCTCATCCGACAGCAACCCTGGTCTAATCAGAGAGGACCTGGACTTGCTCGAAGAAAGAAGAAACGTGGCCCATATACGGGATGCCGCCCTCAAGCAGAAGACAGCTGCCAGGTATAACAAGAAAGTGGTCCCAAGAAAATTCCATCCCGACGATCTAGTGCTCAGAAGAGCCGACATAGGAGGAAAAAATGCCTCCCAAGGGAAATTAGCCCCTAACTAGAAAGGCCCCTATCGTGTCGTCACTAGTACGGGTAAGGGAGCCTACACCCTGGAAACGTTATCTGGGACCCCGGTCAAGAATTACTGGAATATGGATAAATTAAGAAAATACTATAGCTGAATGCCCATAGCAGCTTAGCCCTCCAGTGGAATTACCTTTGATCCATTCCCGTTTTAAATAAGTATGCTATGTACGGACTCCTGTCCTCCTAATTTCATCAATAAAATTGTTATTCAGGAAACCAGGTTTATCCAACGCATTGCTTTAACTGCTAAATTGACAAGTCGATAGGAGGCAGTACGGATCATATGTACACGCTCCTTTATACCCAAGCCTAGAAGGGGTCCCAAAATCTATATGATTGTTAGGGTACCTACCCCGGGCAAGGTTAAATAATGATGATGCCTCAGGCAAAAGGGCTATCGCGTAAACTGCCCTAAGCCAGGCGTTACTTACCTATGTCTACAATTCTAAACGCTTCCCATAGCAAGCACTGGAATATGGATTGAGGTTTTACCTTGCCTAAGTCTAAAATTTCTTGACGTTTGATTATTATAAGCGTTAGATTATAGACTAAGGCGTTATTTTTACCTAAGTCAAAGTGGAATGCCATTCACTCAACGGTATGAGTGAAGGATCCCGGACCATGATTTTCTATGATAATAAGTTTTCTAAGTCCATTATAATGACTACGAAAATGGGCGTTGGACCCAAGTCGGACCATGAAAAATAAATGGTTAAACAAAATCATGTTATAAAACCCCAAACATGGGGCAATTGTCCATACAAATAGCAAAACCCCACGCAGGGGGCGAAAAAAAAAAAAAGGCTAGAGAAGCTAAGTGTCCGCCTCTTCCCCTTCCGGGATCTGAATAACCTCCGGGTTGCCACCAGGAGCTTTTGCGGCTAACTCTTCGACAGCTACAAGCTGGCCATTATGAAACATTTTATCCAGGGTAACACCCTCCAAGATAAGGTCGACCCCGGGGTTGAAGTGCTGGATTTGCTTCACAGTATTTTGGAACTGCTCTTCCCCGACATTTCCAGCTACTCCGTCCAGTTCCTCCACCTCCTTTTCGAGTTGTGTTACCTCGGCCCTCAAAGTGCCAATGCTTCGGTTGGCCTCAAGCTTTTCAACCTTCCTGGCAGCCTCAGAATCCGCCAACGCTTTCTCCAGCTCAATAACCTTCTTTTCCAGCTCAAGGACTTTCTTTTCCAGCTCGATGGCTCTCGTCCTATTATCCTCATTGGCCTTTAAGGACGCGGTCAACTTCTGGTTGATTTCCTCCTTTTCTTTCTTCAAGGCCCTCAGCTCTTCCGATGCCTGGCGATCAGCGTTCTCGATAGTGACTTCGATGACACGGATCTCGGCCGCTGCCCGGAGAGCTTGCCTCTGAAGTGCAGCTAAGGTTTGGGCCAAACCTTGCTCAGCAATATGCTGCCTCACCTCACCACTCAAGAGTCGCCCATCTATGAAAGGGCCGGGATCAGAGTGCCCCGCGATGATTGGTAAGAAGTCCGCCCCTCCCCTTTCACCGCCCTTCGACGACCCTCCATCGTGCTCGGGAGGCTCTTCAACAGCCTGCCTTTTCTTCCCTTTAAGATTCTGGGCAGGGGATCCCGGCTGATCTTGCTCTGCAATGACAACATCACGGTCGGATGAGTCCGGAATAGCTGTGGAGGAAGAAGCCGCCGTCTTCTTCCCCTTCCTCCGGTTTCTTGAAGTTCGCAGGGTAACCATGGAAGATCCTGAAGTCATGTTGCTGACTGGAAAGAAGCAGAAATAGATACAGTCAGTACATTATCACGAAACATTGATATATGAAGACAATGCAAACACCTAAGGATACTAGAGGTATAAACGCCCTAATTCCTACCTAACAAAGTGTAAAGAAGATCATCACCAGGGATACAAAGAACATCTCTAATGTTGATGTTCCCGTGCTTCTCAGCATATCGGGTTATGAATCTCGCGGTCCTAAGTTCCTCAGGGTCGAGATCTTCCTCCTCTTTCTCAATCAAGTTGATGGGCACATCCCTGCACCTCTGCGTCCAGTAAAGAGGAAATTCCGGCTCCCCGTCCGGCTTAAGGAAGAAAGGATGACATCCCTCCTTGGCTTTTACCTTGAAAAATACAGTCTTGAACCCTTTGAAGCTTTCTTCAAAAACATCAAAGGATTTACGACCAAGCCGGGATCGGATGACGAGCCAGCTCGTTTGCCGCACCGTCCCCTGGGTGTTTATTCTTGTGTAAAAATAAAAAAAAGGTGCTCGCCGAGCACTTGAGGCTCATTAGCCAACAAAACCTCTCAAATGATATGATGTAGCCCCAACCATTAGGGTGGATCTGCGAAGGGGCCACTTGGAGAGTACGGAGAACGTCCATTTGGAAGTTAGAAAACGGCATCCTTAGCCCTAACTTGAAGAAAAGTGGCTCATACAGAAACATGAAATGTGAACCCTCCTCTCGACAGGAGCACACCCTCTCGTTCCAGTTCGGACAGACGACTTCGAACTCGTCATCTCGAGCCTTATTCACAGTTAACTCCAAGGCGAATAGAGATTCTCGGAGCACGGTTTCGCTTGAAAACTTAGACTGACGATCCCATACGTCGTCTACTACCCATGGGCATACCAACCCGGGACCCCGCCGAACTCGAACCAGCTCGTCTTCTGCCGGATCACGGACGTCGTGAGATGGGGGCTGGACCCTAGTTTTCTTTCCTTTGGCCATGGAAACCCTGAGAACATCCGAAGAAGTCGGTAAGAAACTGTCAGAATCAATAGCTTCACAGATTCAGACACAGGGAGAGCGAGGTAATCCTAACCTCCCCTACCGACCTCCTGTCCCACCAGAAACAAGGCATTCGGGGGGAACCCCTCCACCGCACGTGGCGCGGCGAAGTTGGTGTTTCAGGGAGGCGACCATATCTACCTAAATCACTAAACCCTATTTGAAGGCAAGAAAAACCAGGAATGCGAAGCTACCCTACTTTCTGAAAAGCTATTGACATACTGAAAGTGCAAATAACAAAATGACTGAAAGAAAGCAACTTACTGTGTAAAGACAGAGTACTTGAAAGTTGAGAAGTTGAGTCAGAACAATGGAGGAGCTACGATTGGAGAGCACCCAAAAAAAAGCCAAGACTTCCAACTCACGGTGTTTTCAGTGAAGGAGGGCAAAAACGATAGAGCAAGGAAGACAAACCTTTTATTTATAAAGGGTTGAACGGTTAAGGGGCATTTCTGTCCCCTCCAGCGCAAGTTCAAAAAAGTGCTCATCATGGCTCGCGGGGCTCTAAGCACATTCCTCCGATGAAATCGCAACACGTGGCCCACCAGCTGTAATAGCAGTTGAAAGGATGGTTACGCAGTAATCCAAAGCGTCGTACGAATGTTGGATGAGAACCTGGGTTTTTACCACGGATTCCAAGTCCAATTAACTATTGACACTACGGACAACGTTCCTACTCCGAGGTGTGTTTATGGCTATTATGCCGGGTTGGCATTGGGCCTACCCCGGCAATCTCTTTACTTGATTATACCGGGATAAGCGTTGGACTCATCCCGGCATAGTTACCTCGGTGGAAAAGCATATGTATAATGAAAGTACAGGACAAATACAGAGAAGGTAAAGTCTATTGAATCATCTTCATTCCATACATCGTCATACAATTAAAAAAGAGGAAAAAGAAAATATTGAGACATGGAATGTATAACGAAATCCCGGGAACGAGGGCAAACATCTCCGGCTGCCCGGATCATACCCCATCCACATCTCCAATCCACGGTCTCTTAAAAAAGTGGGCTGGCTTCGCAGAACATTAGCAAACCGAGATCATAGCCCTAGAGAAAATGCCAAAGTCCTTTGCACTGCTTCTCCGCGATGCAACTAAAGACCGGGATCTTTTTTTTTTCTGGTTGGAAGGGGTACGACCTCTCTAGCTGAAGAATCCTCCGCCGGTCTCGACCATTCCAAGTTGCCTCAAGTTACGGAGCAGCTACAGCGGCCTTTCCACGTCGGAACAGAGTGAAGCCACTCCGAAGTAGAAATCCTCCGTTCGCCCGTTCTTCTCCCACCTTCTCGACAGATAATGGCAGAAGGGGATACGTGCTGCTTCCTTGAAAGCAAGTCAAAGAAAGCAGACCACCCCAGGTTGCTCTAAGGGGGTCCTCACTCCTTTGACCAGGCATCCTCTCATTTCCAGCCGTTACTTCGAAAAAGACCTGCTAAGTGCTTTCAAGCAGCCCGCTAAGAAGAAGAAGAGAGGAACAGCGTGCTCCATCAGGTCCCCATGCAATGGAAGACGGAAGCATTATTCCATCCTAACAACACGTTGGATCAGACACCCCCGTGTACGCCAGGATAGAAAGGCTTCCACCTCCCTAAATGCATAGCAACCCGATTTTACGCCAAGATAGAAAGGCCCCTGTCCAATAAGGATGAACGCTCGGAGAAAATCAAATCTCTTCGCGAACTTTGGAAAAAATAAAAATATAGTTTCTGCAGATAGTAAAGCTCTCTTCACAAAAGAAGGGAACGAAGGAAGAATTACACTCATTCCTTTGGGAGAAATCATCTCTGCTCGACAATGAAAAAGAAGAAGGGAATGCTAACTCACGAAGAAGTGTTCTCTACTTATAGCATGCATGAGGGATTCCGATTGGTCCCGTAAAAGGTGACCTGATCCCATGAAGTCAGCCAAAATAAATGCTTTGATCTCTGGTTGGTCACAAAGATAGGGAGCAGTTGAAAAAATCCGTATGAAACTGACGTTTTCTTTAAAGAATCACTACTTCCCAATAAAGTCCAAGCATCAGTTTCCCAGAGAATCGCAGACTGTTACGTCAGGGATCACGTTTGGGATCTGCGTCAAATATGTCTCCAGGAATCCTTAGTACTCGTGCTTGGGGGCAGCGATGTTTGTTCGTAATCGAATAAGGACAAGGATGTCGGTAATAACCCGAGGTCAGACATCTACCCGTCGAATTACCACATAATGGTTGATCCGTTCTAAACTTGACTCTGGTCTGTCTCATCCAAGAGCCAAGCTAGGGGCAACTGTTCTGGACCGTGATCTGGGATCCCGCTCCATGGGATCAACCCGGCATGCACATTACCGGACTCTCCTAGCTGGCGTAGAAGAAGACTCACGACGTATTCTGGACAACGGATTACGGCCTTCGAGCAGTATCAGTATTCGACATCGTGACTGATAGATTCGCGCAGTGGATGAATCCCTAAATATCTGTAACTGCCAATCATCAACTTACGATATTATGATATCCTTAATGGTTAGATATTTTCCATATCTTAATCCCAGATTTGCAGGGATATATCTGATAACAACAGGAAGGCAATCCTCTTCAGGATACTAACCCTAAATTACCTGCATTCAGTATTCAATAAGAATCCCATTAAGATTCTGCTTACGCTCTATAAATACAAGGCTAAGTCATCTTAGTAAGGTAATTCTAAACCCCATCCTAAAAACCTTATTGTGCACTGCCTGACTTGAGCGTTGGAGTCCCTTTGCAGGTACCCAACCCCCTTGTGTTACAAGCTCAGCTGCTGCGCGAAGGAGAACTCATCGCAATGTACCTATCTCAAGTATCCTCTGAATCTAGTTCAGAATAGATGTGTATATGAAAGTTTTATATGCATGTTAAATTAATTAGAGTTATACATTTATGAATCATACATATGAAGATATTGAATTATGATTTTGGACTAACTATGCTTATTTAAGTGAGCAATACTTTGTAGGATAGTCTAAGTACCAAGAGTGAGCATTGCAACAAGAAAACAAAAGATCTCAATTAAGCTCAACACAAAGAGAATGTGAATGCCTATTTCATGAAGGTATTGATAACATCAAAGTCATGTCAAACACCAAGTCCAAAGGAAGATTAAATGGTATAGCTTATAGGACTTAGGGTCTTTATGTAAGAAGCCTTATGGATATCTCAAATATGTTTTTAAAAATGGTTTTCCTATGCTAAAATGCCCAACAAACAAGTTTTGAAAAGCTAGTTATGGTAATAGTTCAAATCTATGAAAAATAGCCAAGTTTGAGTTTTGCAAAACTAATCTTTGGTCACTCTTTTGATCATATCTTTCAAAATACTTTGAGTTTTGTTTTGAAACTTCTTTCATTTGAAAATAGACTCAAAGATCTTTCCAATGACTAGTCATTTGCTTTAAACGGATAAGAAATGAAGAAGTTATGACCATTTAAAGTTAGTTTTCAAAATCAGAGTGGTTTATTCGAATAAAGGATATGTTATTCGAATAACACACCACAGAAATCATACCAGAACGAGTTTTTAAAGGTTTATTCGAATAACCAAAGGGTTATTCGAATAACACGACCCAGAAAACATTGTAGAACATGTTTTTGATGTTTTATTCGAATAACTAAACGTTTATTCGAATAACTAAAGGTTTATTCGATTAAAAGGTTCCAGAAAACACTTCTTGATGTGTTATAAGTGGGTAATTCGAATAAGATTATGTTTATTCGAATAACATGACCTAGGAAACACGCAACGGCTATTTTCAGAGGCTTTAATGTGATATTAATTTATACCCAACGACTCTTTTTCTTAAAACACTATAAATACATATTTTTGAGACATCTTTTACAAACACCCATTTATCTGAAATAATTCTTTCTTGCTTTATTTTGTGATACATATTTTACCAAATTTCTGTGCTCTTTTTTGCCAAAATTTGAGATATCCTTAGAGAGCTTCACAGTGCATCAAATTGTATTATCTACTCTTTGTGAGCGTTTCTCTTCATCTATATTTTCTGTTCTTCTGTATTGAGGGTGAGGTATCCTTCAAGATTTGTATAAGGGTGAGGTATCCCTTCAAGGTTTGTATAAGGGTGAGGTATCCCTGCAGGCTGAGACTTTAGCACAAGGGTAGAGTTTCCCTGTATGTGAAAAGTGCTCTTTTATGTAACGGTTGCAAGCACCTATTGAAGCTTGTATACATAGTGAAAAATCTCGAATTATTTTCAAGGACTGGACGTAGACCACAAGTGGGTTAGTGGCCGAACCAAGATAAATATTGTGCCTGCTTCTCTCTTCTCAATCTCTTTATTTTACGCAATTTTATATTATTACACATTTATTTATATGCTATTCTTAAAGATTTTATTCTTCATCTTGCAATTCCTTTTCTTTTATTTAATAGCTTAAATATTTGTGTTTATTTTAAGAGCATTTGTGAAAAAGTTTTTATACCCAATTCACCCCCCTCTTGGGTAATGGTTGCCATGACTAACAAGTGGTATCAAAGCTTCATGCTCTGGTGAAAGCTTAACCGCTTAGAGTTAAAGATCCTTGTTTATTAACAACCTTGAAAGTTTTTCAAAATGAAAGGTTTTGAAATTGATAAACCACCATTCTTTGATAGTGTAAATTTTGTTTATTAGAAAGCTAGAGTAGAGTTTTATATACAATCTATTGATTTGGATTTGTAGGATAGTGTGCTAAATGGATTTACTTACAAATCAAAACAAACTTGGAATAGTTTTGACAAAAAATGTTTTTCTTTAAACATTAGAGCTATGCAAATTTTGAGAAGTAGTTTGAATGATGATGCTTATGCTAAAATTAAAAATTACTCTAGTGCTAAAGATATATGGGATGCTCTTGATGATATCTATCTTGCTAACAATATTTTTATGCATAAAGTTGTATATAGAAAGCAAGAAGAGCAAAAGTCATTGAAGGAAGCTTGTCATGAAAAATATCCTCAAAGAGATGCTAAAACTATTGAAGGGAGTCAAATGCCTCTTGGTGACGATGGTGCTCAATTTGAAGAAGAGGCAAAGCAAAACAAAATTGATGGGGAAGAAAGTGATTCTCTTAAAGAGCCAAGTATGCTAGAAATTGAGACTACTTCCTATATGGCTAAAAAGGACTTTGAGGTAAATAATTCTAAACTAAATTATAGTCCTTCTTATGATGAGTTACAATGTGCATATAATGAATTATATGATAGTTTGTTGAATTTAGAAAAGAAAAACTTATAGTGTTTGGAAAACATTTCCTTTATTGAAAATGAAATTGAAACTTTGAAAAATGAATATACTTTTCTTGATGAGAAAATGTCTTTGAAATGTGAAACCTCAACTTCTTGTAAAAAATGCATTGATTTAGAAAATTAAGTTGAGGACTTATATTCCAAATTTGCCAAAGATAATGATTCTAATTGTTTACATTCTATACTTGTTAATGAGAATAAAATTAGTTTTATTCCATGTGAAAATTCAAGCAAGGCTTATGACAAAAATAATTTAGAATATAAAAATAACAAAAGGCTTAAGTTTTTCAAAAATGATATTCAAATGATCAAGCCATCATTAAATTCAATTGTTTGTAATTTTTGTAGTCATCTAGGACATATTTCTCATTTATGCAATTATAGAAGAAATCCTTATATGAGAAATTATATGGTATGAGTTCCTAAAAATCCTAAAGGCCCTAATACTAACATTCAAGGACTCAAAATGAAGTGGGTATCAAAGTGTCCTCCTAGTGTTTCAATTATGCAGAATATTTCTCAAAATGATGAACAAATTAGTCAAAAGAAAGAGGAGTCATCAAGGAGAATGCTTCCAAAGCCCAATGGTAGAAACTTTAGTCAAAGAAGGAAGATAACTTCAACTAAAGCTTCTCAAATACAAAATGTAGAGCTTGCAAAGTTTAAGACTTCAAAAGAGAAGCAATGGGTAAGAAAAAGTATTTCCTTGATTGCCAAAGCCAAGGTATTAAAAGTTTTTACCTCTTATGCACATTCGCTTAAAAATGATAATAATGAATATGAGGTATTCCTTGTAAGCCTTAGGTAGAAGATAGAATCATGTGTACTTGATAAAATTTGAATATTATGTTTAACACATAATTATGTTCATTCTTATTGTATCATAATTCATTAATTTGTTATATATCTTAGTACATAAGATTCTATAATGCCTAGGTATGTTTGCTATGCTTTATAATTGTTTATATATCATGAAAGTAAGCATGCTATTAACTATGTGCTTAATGGTATTTAATTATTTAATTTATTGTGCTCAATTTACATACTATGAAAAATTAATCTTTATGAGAGCATAATAGATTAATTTTTGAAAACTAACACACAAGGACCCAATAAAATTTGGGTACCAAAAGTCAAAAATTGAAGTGTGTTGTAGGTGTACTTGAAGGTCAAGAAGTGACTTTGGCATATTGAAAATGGCTGCTCCAAATACAAATATCATAAATAATTTCAAACTCTCTTCCTTGTCTCCATGAAGCTTAGACTTGCAATCCTTGGATAAGTGAAACTTGTGTTATGCTTTTCTAGCTTTATGCTTGAAAATGTTTCTACAAGTTAATATGCTAGATAAAAGTATGCTCATTGTTTGAAATGACATGATTGATGATAATATCCTTGAGCATGAGTTTTTGTTTAATCATGACTTAAAATGAGTATTTGTGTTAGATGGTTTTATCTTGTTTTATCCCTTTCCAACATAATCCTTGGTTGTTTCAAAATGCTTTTGTAAGAATCAAGAATTTGGTTTGATTGTCACGAATGCATGTTAAAATGAGTGCTAAATTGTTTGGTTGTTTTTAATCTTTGCACTTATTGGTTTTAATCCGCTGATGCTGTTCTGATATATTTATTTGAATAGAAAAGTTTTTTTTATTCGAATAAACCCTTTCTGTAGCCACTAAAATATGTTTTCGAATGCCTTTTTAATAAGAGCAAGTCTTATTCAAATAAGTCTTTTTGGTTGGCTACTAGTTCTGAATGTATGCTTCATTGTGTTTCTGATAGTTTTATTCGAATAAATATTGGTTTATTCGAATAAAGATCAAATCAAGTGATCAAAAATTGTGTTGCACATCAGTGTTATTCGAATAACATTCCATTTATTCGAATAAATTGATCCTTAAGCAACCATACTTTCTCTGCTTATTCGAATAAAGACAAGTTTATTCGAATAAACTGACTTCCATGTCAATTCTGCTTTTGCTGTGGTCTCTGTCTATTCGAATAGGAATTTCTTCTATTTGAATAAACCCCATTTTATTCAAATAAACACAATCTGCATGAAAATGTTCTGTTGCTTCTTTTCTTAAGAATTTGTTGTACATGTTAAATTCTTTTTAATTAGACTGGAAATGCAAATGCTTAATCAAATGTAATTGACTATTCTTTTGATAAATATATGTACTTGGCTAAATTGATCAATAAAATGAAATATCTTTTGCCCTTGTGAACTCATTTGTTATTTTATTATTTTGAATGCTTATTTGCATATGAGTTTGGCATAATAACTAACATCTATGGATCCAAAATTGATGGATACCAATTAAAGTACTTTGAATTGTATTGTAGGGTGATAACTACCTTAAGCAAGCATTTAAATGGAATAAGTTCAACTTGATGATAGTAAAGTTTAAAAGGATTCAACTTTTAAAAAGGGTGCAAAGAATTTCTATTCCCTCATGAAAGCTTGAAGCTTAGAAGTTGATGGAAGTGAGAGTCATCTACAAAAATTCAAAGAGTACATTTTTGGTGATATCAAACTATTATCATTTTCTTTTTATATACTTTAAATTTGATATCATATGCTATTTGGAGAAGTAGAGAGTTGCGTTATACATTTATATACCTTACATGATAATTATTTTTTTCCTAAAAATGCCTAAATAAGTTTTGATGATAATCATATGTTTCTTGATAAACTTGAATCATGCCTTAAAATGCTTAAACTATTTTTTTTATTATTTATTCAAGTTCATATGTACTTCATGCATTATTGTTAAAACTAACATTGCATGATTGATAATGTGATACATGCTTTAAATTATATATCAATCTAAATTATGCTTATAAATAGACTTACATGATATTTGATGCTAACCTATGTTTTAGAGGACTTTTAAAGTTAGCTTTGTAAGTCTCTCTATGTGTGTTTCAAATGTAGCCATCAGATTTTTACATACAAGCATATATGGATAAATGAGAAAAGCTGAATGGAATTCAAATAAAGAGGAAGATAAAGAAGACTTTCTTTTAGTGCAATGGAATAGAGAATTCAAATGAAGAAAGCTCAAAGTTAAAAGACCAATAAAGAAGGATCATCACTCTTTATCTAACTCAATAAGTATCTCTATCTCTTAGCTTTTGTGGTATTCTATATGGTATGAATCATATGATACTTGTTGAAAAATTGATCTTAAATGATTATATGCTTTCTTTACATGAGAAGTATGCTTAGCATTGACAAAGTGTCTAATTGGATATTAACTTGCTATTTTGTCATTGCATTTAGGGTGAATGATATTAGTTCTATATATGCCTTGATACCTATAGCATATTTCATCGATGAGATGTATTTATATTCTTTTGACTTGGATTGATCTGTCTCAATGAATATATATTTTTTTAATATAAAATATCTCTACCCTTCTAAAATGCTTTTGAAAATATAATGTGCTCTTGTAAAATTCTTTTTGAAAGGGGGAGAAGTTTTAAAATTGCTTTTTTGTTTGAGGATTTAAGAAGATGTATATTTGCCTTGCTTTTCTTTAAAGTGATGTGCTTACATGGTCTTCGCATACATATTTTCTTTATCTATTATTTTGATAATATGCATATTTTGAGGGGGAGCCTAGCCCTTAAATTGTTGTTTATATCTTTTGGCTTACATCTTTGTTTAATTACATAAAGTATTTTATTACTATCATATACTAAATGTTGACATACAAAAATATGACAAGCATTGCATGTATAATCTTTATATCTTGAAAAACATGTTTATTTCATCTCTCTATTCTTGAATCATATATAAAATCTAAGGGGAGAAAATATTATTTTTTTAAGCCTTTTTGTTGATGTCAAATAGGGGGAGTGAAAATTGGAAAGAAAAATATGTTATTGTGCTTATTGTTTGATATGCTTACATGAATATCCATTCTTATATATTGCTCAACATATTTTTCTTTGGTGATTTGTCATCATCAAAAAGGGGGAGATTGTGGAAATAAGTTTGCCCCAAATGGTTTTATATGTTAAGTTTTGATGATGACAAATACAAGACAAAAAGAATACTTTGCTTATGTTCTTTGTTGCATCCTATATAGAGCATATCCATTAATAATTGATAAATATCCTATTTGGATGTGTATATGAAAGTTTTATATGCATGTTAAATTAATTAGAGTTATACATTTATGAATCATGCATATGAAGATATTGAATTATGATTTTGGACTAACTATGCTTGTTTAAGTGAGCAATACTTTGTAGGATAGTCTAAGTACCAAAAGTGAGCATTGCAACAAGAAAACAAAAGATCTCAATTAAGCTCAACACAAGGAGAATGTGAATGCCTATTTCATGAAGGTATTGATAACATCAAAGTCATGTCAAACACCAAGTCCAAAGGAAGATTAAATGGTATAGCTTATAGGACTTAGGGTTTTTATGTAAGAAGTCTTATGGATATCTCAAATATGTTTTTAAAAATGATTTTCCTATGCTAAAATGTCCAACAAACAAGTTTTGAAAAGCTAGTTATGGTAATAGTTCAAATCTATGAAAAATAGTCAAGTTTGAGTTTTGCAAAACTGACCTTTGGTCACTCTTTTGATCATATCTTTCAAAATACTTTGAGTTTTATTTTGATTCTTTCATTTGAAAATAGACTCAAAGATCTTTCCAATGACTGGTCATTTGCTTTAAACGGATAAGAAATGAAGAAGTTATGACCATTTAAAGTCAGTTTTCGAAATCAAAGTGATTTATTTGAATAAAGGATATGTTATTCGAATAACACACCACATAAATCATACCAAAATGAGTTTTTAAAGGTTTATTTGAATAACCAAAGGGTTATTTGAATAACACGACCCAGAAAATGTTGTAGAACATGTTTTTGATGTTTTATTTGAATAACTAAACGTTTATTCGAATAGCTAAAGGTTTATTTGAATAAAAGGTTCCAGAAAACACTTCTTGATGTGTTATAAATGGGTTATTCGAATAAGATTGTGTTTATTCGAATAACACAACCCAAGAAACATGCAACGACTATTTTCAGGGGCTTTAATGTGATATTAATTTATACCCAATGACTCTTTTTCTTAAAACACTATAAATACATATTTTTTAGACATCTTTCACAAACACCCATTTATCTGAAATAATTCTTTCTTACTTTATTTTGTGATACATATTTTACCAAATTTCTGTGCTCTTTTTTGCCAAAATTTGAGATATCCTTAAATAGCTTCATAGAGCTTCAAATTGTATCATCTACTCTTTGTGAGAGTTTCTCTTCATCTATATTTTCTGTTCTTCTGTATTGAGGGTGAGGTATCCTTCAAGATTTGTATAAGAATGAGGTATCCCTTCAAGGTTTGTATAAGGGTGAGGTATCCCTGCAGGCTGAGACTTTAGCACAAGGGTAGAGTTTCCCTGTGTGTGAAAAGTGCTCTTTTATGTAACGGTTACAAGCACCTATTGAAGCTTGTATACATAGTGAAAAATCTTGGATTGTTTTTGGGGACTGAATGTAGACCACAAGTGGGTTAGTGGCCGAACCAGGATAAATATCGTGCCTGCTTCTTTCTTCTCAATCTCTTTATTTTACGTAATTTTATATTATTACATATTTATTTATTTACTGTTCTTAAAGATTTTATTCTTCATCTCGCAATTTCTTTTCTTTTATTTAATAGCTTAAATATTTGTGTTTATTTTAAGAGCATTTGTGAAAAAAAATTTATACCCAATTCACCCCCTCTTGGGTAATGGTTGCCATGACTAACAAGACTATGATGTCCAAGTTCAATATCATCCTGGAAAGGCAAACATTGTAGTAGATGCTTTGAATAAGAAGATGCTTAGTGTTTCTGCTATGATACTCAAAGAAAGTGAGTTAATAGAACAATTTAAGGATATGCGGTTGTTTGTGGAGTTGACACTGGGGAGAATGTACTTAAATATGATCACTATTTCAAGTGGATTAATGGAAAGAATTCAAAAGAAGCAAGGAACTAACCCATACTTACAAAATGAGAAGGAGCTGGTGAAGCAAGGTGCTATATCTGAATTCACGGAAGGGCAGGATGGGATCCTAAAATTCAGAAATAGAGTTTGTATACCGAGTGATTCTGAGCTTAAGAAGATGATTCTTGGTGAAGCCCATAAGAGCAAGTTGAGTGCACCCAGGAACTACTAAGATGTACCAGGATCTGAAACAATTATATTGGTGGCAAGGAATGAAGAGGGATGTTGCCAAGTATGTGTCGTCTTGTTTAGTTTACCAAAAAGCCAAAGTGGAACACCAAAAGCCTTCCGAAATGCTACAACCGTTGACTATTCTAGAATGGAAATGGGATAACATTGCAATGGATTTTGTGGGTGGACTTCCAAAGACTAGAAAAGGGTATGATTCAATATAGGTAATTGTTGAACGACTTACGAAGTCAGCACACTTCTTGCTAATTAACATAAGGTATTCGATGGAGAGATTGACTCAAGTGTATATCAGTGAGATTGTTAGACTACATAGTATACTCTCGAGTATTATTTATGATAGAGACCCAAGGTTTACATCAAGATTTTGGCAGAGTTTGCAAGGAGCCATGGGAACGAAGCTTCATCTAAGTTTTGCATATCACCCGCAAATAGATGGTCAATCAGAAAGGACAATCCAATCATTGGAAGATCTGTTAAGAGCTTGTGTCTTGGAACTGACTGGGAGTTGGGAATGAATTCTTACCTTTGATAGAGTTCACCTATAATAATAGTTTCCATGCAAGCATTGGGATGGCACCCTATGAGGCGTTGTATGGGCGACGATGGAGAACACCCTTGTGTTGGTACCAAGATGGCAAAAGTTTCGCAGAAGGACCTGAACTTGTACGATAAACAACTGAAAATGTTAAGTGATCCAAGAAAGAATGAGGGCAACTTAGAGCCGACAGAAAAGCTATGCTGACAAGAGATGATGACCTCTTGAATTTGAGGAAGGTGAGCATGTGTTTTTGAGAGTTACACGTATGACTGGTGTCAGAAGGGTTATTAAATCCATAAAACTCACTCCTAAATTCATCTGACCATATCAAATTCTTCGTCGGATAGGTCCAGCAGCCTACCAAATAGCTTTACCACCTTTTCTTTCTAACCTTCATAATGTCTTCCATGTGTCACAATTATGAAAGTATATTCCTGATCTAGCCCATGTCATAGAACCGGATACAGTATAACTAAAAGAGAACTTCACCTATGAAACACTTCCTATTAAGATTAAGGATAGGAGAGTGAAGCAACTCAGAGGCAAAAAAATTGCATTAGCAAAAGTGGTCTAGAATGATGTGACTAGAGATACAACATGGGAGCTAGAAGACAAAATGAAAGAGCAATATTCACATTTGTTCTAAGGTATGATGAAATTCGAGGATGAAATTCTTTTTAGAAAGGGAGAGTTGTAACACCCCAACTTCTTTTCTTTCTTGCTTTTCGGTTATTTATGATTTTTTATGGATTTTTATGAATTATTTGACTTATTTTTGGTTATTTTAATATTATTTTCAAAAAAAATTGGACTGTTGAAACGGGGCTGGGGGATCTTACTAAACCTGAAACTGAAGACAGTTTTCAAAGTTTTCTTTGTGTGAGATTTTATCTAGCAAAATAAAATTTGGGTACGTCCTATTATCCATTGGACGATAAATACTGATTTTATTAATTGTAACTTTTGTCCATTAGATAATAGCTTTTAGTAAAGATCTAGTAGATGGTTCTAGATATAAGCCTAGTCACTTTTTTTCTAGAGGATTTCTCTTTATGACATCACCCTTGGGACCCACACTTTTATGTCTCATCAAATATGGACTAATAGAAAACTAGCTTCCTAAAGAAGCTTTGAGGAAGCTTGTTGGAGAAGCTTTGAGGAAGCTTGCTGGAGAAGCTCGTCTCCCTTTCTCCTTGGGAAGTCCACGGCCAAGCCCACTCATGGAGGGTTCTAGGACTATGTTTTTCACTTATTCACTTCACTTTCATCTTTCTACTGCCAACCAAAAGCAAAACTCTCTCTTCTCTCTCTCATTGAAGCTGTAACGCCCCCTTTTTCGGGAGGAGGACGTCACACCAAACATACGAAACTAAAAAAAAATACACTAAGACCCAATTTATATACATATAGGCGATAATTTGTTCATTTATAAATAATATAGCAACTTGGTAATTTCTCTTTTATATATATATATATTTTCTTTTTTTTTCTTCAGCAAGAGGAAAACAAAATCTTAGTAGAAATTAATGTGAATATCAAACCATACTTTTATACAGAGGATATATAACATAAGTATCTAGATACACCAACAGTTTTAGCAAAAGAAAATAGAAGCTTTACATGCCCAAAAAGATATATACAGACAGCCACTAAGACTACAAAAAGTATCATACCCCCAACAACTACTGAGAAGGAGCCTCAGAGGGGTCCTCCTCAGGTTCTTCCTCAGGATCCTCCTCAGAAGAGGAAATCCTTATAAGAGCAATATATTCACGAGCAGGAGCTCGTGTAGAGGATAGGAATGAATCCTTGTGTGGAGTATACTCGCGATCACCCCACACCTAACGTATCGGCATATAGAACTCCAGCGATACAACAACATCAAAAGAGAAAACAGGTGGATCATAACGACTCAAAGCCAAAGATACAATCATATCTCCCACGTAGATGAAGTGCTCGGTGATCAAGTCGACGTGCCAATAGTCAATGCCTCTGTGGAACCTTAGTCTGGCATACCCTAGAAAACCTTGTCGGGATGCCATAACAAGCAGAAAACTAAACTGACCAAAAATCAGGAAACTCGGGCTTTTACTCGCCTCGATCTTTAAAGAAGCATGGACATAAACAGAATAACAAAGCAAAGAGGTGAGATATCCAACATCATTACCAATTATGACAGTAAGAAATAGAAACAACAGATGATGCCATACAGCACAACAAAAATAATAGGCAGTATCAAGATTCCAAAAATAAATAGTTTAATAATTCAAACAATCATAATATCAGTAAAATAAATAGTTACATATTATACATACATGCATGTATACCATATAACATGTTGACCAACTATGAACATGTACAAGGTACCAAAATCCTACTCCATAGAGCTAAACACAATTTTAGAGAAAATGATCAAGGAGACATGTCTGTATCTCATCAGCCTCAAATCAAGTGCTTCAACATTAACAATTTGCGCAACTTGGCTTATTCAAGATATTCTCCACAAGATTATGATATAGGACAATGTCTCGGTCTGGATTGTCGGTGCATTTATATCGGTTTGTCCCACGGTACAGAGGAACTACCAACTACCCATTGTGAGATACCCGCACCTCGACACCCCTAAGGTCAACAAGTGACCTACACTAGTCTACTCTCACCCGCACTAAGGTGTGATTCATCTCCTGGGCATAAAACCTTAAGAAAAACATAGTCCACTAGACTCTCAAAATGTATGATAACTTAATGCATATATATATATATATATATATATATATATATATATATATATATATATATATATATATATATATATACACACACACACACACACACATATTCAAGTAATAGCATAACCTTTCCATAACCACATGCCATAAATGGCCGAATTAATATCATTAAACTTTGGTCCCATTCATGGACCCACAACAATTCATTATTCCAATTTTTACTTTTGAAGACATACTTTCAAGGTTTAATACAAAATTAATCTTCAACTTCAACACTTTTCCTACTAAGTCTCTCTAGGGAAATCCTTTAATATTTTTCACCTAATCTTTGCTACTCTAATTAAATAAGTCTTTCTCTTAGTTCTAAACATAACTTACTTAGAGTAATTATTTCAAGTTTTCTCAAAACTTCACTTATACTCATGTTTTTTCCATTTTATGAATCCCTAATCAACATATAATCCTCTAATTAATTAAGTTTCCATCCTACACAAAATTTTACCATTTTATACTCTATGGCCGTGAGCTGTAAAGGCTAGGAACCTAAAATTCTCTTCATTCCAATCATCATTAAATACTAAATTAGCTAGTCCCCAAAATTATTACAAAGTTTTAAATTTTGGACACCCGATTTATAGGGCATGGCCATGAGCCTCAAACACAACGGCAAGGAGTCCTTATTTTTCCATACATGATTCCAATCAATCTAACACTATAAAAAAATGTACACTAGCAAACAAACAAAAATCATACAAAATAAAACCAACATAAAAATCATCAAGCATCACCAAAACTATGCAACAAAATGAGTAACCCACACATGGATTCCTCACTATCAACCCAAAAACAAGTTCCTCACCACCATGAAAGGTTGAAGAGGATGATCTCCCTCTTACCTAAGAAGATAACAAGAAAAAGAACTCCCTTTATGCCTTTTGAAATTCATCCAACTCCTCCACCAAAACCCTAGGATGATCAAACTCACATAATCAACACCCAAAGCTTGAAAAGAGGAGTCCTTGATCTCCAAGGTGACCAAGAATCATGAAAATGAAGGAAAGAAAATAGAAAATCAAGAACTTTACCTCAAAGCTTCAAGTTTAGGGCTTTATGGAAGAAGATGAAAATGGAAGAATCAAGTGATGGGCATAAAAGGAAAAAGCTTCTAGGTGATAAGTAGATGCAAGAAATAAGGTTAGTTGAGCAAGTAAGCATGGATGGCCATCAATGGTGGTGCTTGGCCGTGAGAATGAGGAGAAAAAATGGAGATGAGAGCTTTAGGAGGTGATTCTAACAAGAAAAGGTCTTTAAACAAGATGTAGTTTCAAGCAATGTGATTGCTTAGAATTAAACAAGCATGGAGGGTGGAGAAAGGGGGTGTGGCCATGAGGTTAGAGAGGAGAGGAAGAAGGGAAAATGTGATAGAAAAGTGAGAGAAAAGGAGAAGTTGAGAGAGAAAGGAAAAGTGGAGAGAGAAAGTGGTAAAAACTTTTAAAAATGGAAAAGGTGAAAAGGTGAAGGGGTGTTTAGATGAAAAGATGACAATTTGTGTCATCTTTCCCCCTTATTGTTGTGGAGTCTCCAAGGGAGGAGAGAGAAAAGTTGGCTTCCTTGAGAAGCTTGATACAAAGCTTCCTTGAGAAGCTTTGTCCACTTTTTGGAAAAAGTCAAGGATGATGTCACTTTGATGATGTCATCTTGGTGATGTCATTAAAGTACTCTCTAGAAAAGATGACTAACACTCCACTAAAGTTATTACCCAGTGGACAAAAGTTACAGTTAACAAAACTAGTATTTTATTATCCAACGGATAATAAAACATATCGTGATTTTATTTATCAGATCAAATCTCAAAAAATAAAAACTTTGTAAACTGTGTCCAGCCTCGAGTTTAGTAAGATCCCCCGTTATCATTTTCACAGTCCAAGATTTTTTGACCTCGAGAAAATATTTCATTTTCTTGGCCCCGCTCAGTGCACACACAAGTTGAGAAATATATTAAAATAATCAAATAATTCAAATAATTCTAGAAAAATTCACAAAAATTATAAATATTATAAAATGAATATATATTATGAAACGAACAATTTTCAGAGTGTTATAGAAGCTCACGGCCACACCCCCAAAACCCACTCTCTAATCTTCTTTAATTCTAATCATCCACATTTCTTGAATCCAAACCTTATTCTAAGACACTTTGATGTTGTGATATTGACCTTATTCATCCATTTTTAAGTGCTTCTTCAAGTTAGGGTTTGAAAGCTTTTATGGTAAAATTCCTCCATCTTCATCTTTCTCTTCACTTTTACTTTCTAAGACCATGATTTTGATCTATGGTCATTCTATTTCAAGCCTTAGATGTTGATCTTTTTGTTTGTGTTTTCATTTTCAAGAGCCTATTGGAAGAGAAAGTTTAATTCAAGAAGGCACCCAAGAAGTGGTTGGTCATCATCTAAGGTAAGTGAGAGATTACTCTCATCAACCTTTCATGGTGGTGAGAAATGAATTGATGTATTGAAAATGAAGAATCCATGTAAGGATTGTTCACTTAATTATATTGACTTTTGGTGATTTTGTAATCATTTGCCCTATATGATTTTATGGCTTAATGATGTGCATAATCATGGTAGAATAGAAAATTTTGATGATTGAAACATGTTAACATGCTTGGAATCTTGTTGTTGAAGATGAAAATTTTGAGGTCCAAAGACCTTAGGGTTCACGGCCAAGTGACCCTAAATAGGGTATCCAAGACAAAACTTTTGTGTTGATTTAGAACTTAGAAACTTAGGTGAAAAAGGAATTGGATTAAGGATTTATAATAATGAAGGAGTGATGAAACAAGATTTGATCATTTAATAAAAGAGGGATTTCAGCCTTGAGTGGGAAAAATAAGCTTGAGAAAGAGAGATAATGAAAACTTAATGTACTTTTAAGGTTTAGGGAAAGGAAAAGAATTTATGAAATTAAGATAATGTGGTTTCCTTTTTATGTTCTTCGTGAAAAATATTAGGAGGTATTACATAGAGGAGCATAGCTAGAAGAGTTTTGGAACTAAAGTTAATTTCTATATTAAGCCTTGAAAGTTTCAAAAAAAAAAACTTAAAAGTGAAATAAAAGTTTTACATATTAGAAAAATTTGTGATAATGTTTCATATAATTTAAAAATGATGATTCTTGAATTTGCACGATAAAGATACCTTGTAACTGAAAATAATAGTAGTGTGTTGTCAGGCTCTCGAACGGGACCCGAAGATGTTGATGATTGGTTTGGCTCGTGAGTAGCTTATGTTTATGGAAAATCATAATATTAAAATGTGTGTATGCATTGAGTCATTGTTCATGCATTATACTAGCGGTGTCGATTGAGGCTTTTTGCCTAGGAGTTGAATTACACCTTAGTGCGGGTGCGAATTGCATAGTGTGATTCACTTGTTGAACTTGGAGGTGTCGGGGCATGGGTATCCCACAAGTGGCCAATTGGTAGCTCCACTGGGCCATGGTGACTGAGCAACGCACCGACGATCTCGACCAGGCACTATTCTATTCACGATCTAATGTAGACTATCTTCTATAAGTCATGATACGCAAATTGAGAAACTATAACACTTGACTTGAGGCTAACGAGATACAGACATGTCTTCTAGGTCATTCTCTCCGAAATTGTGTTTAGATCCTTGGAGTAGGAATTGGTCCATTGTACGTATGCATAGTCTATCTACATATCATCGTGATATTTTATATACGCTAAATTATCTGATACTTGATGCCATAACTGCAATTATTGTTCTTTATTGTTTCTATGCTGCTATGTTAGTATTGATGTAGGGAATCTCACCTCTTTGTTATGTTATTCTGTTTTATGTGTACACGTTGATAAAGACTGAAAGGAAGATGAAGAAGGTTGCAGTTTCCCTGTTGTTTTGTTTTCTATGATGGTAACTAGAAGAGAGTTTGTTGGTTTTGTTAGAGTTCAGTTCCATGGAGGTAAGGGTGCTTAGCGTATCGACTGGGATACTGAACGAGTTACATATGTAGGAGATGTGACCCTGTCTGTTCATAGGACTCGCGATGGAGATCCTTTTTTTTCTCATGATGTCTCGATACGTTTCAAGTTTGTTATGCCGATTAGGGAGTTATGGGTAATTTGCATTACACCTCGAGGGAGGATCAGGACTTTATGGTGTCATCTACTAGGACACCTGTCCGTGAGCTCTTTCCCTACCTAGGGGACTTGTCTGATGAGGAGTCCGAGGAGGAGGACCCTACTCCCTAGGCATTTAGAGTTGGGCTAGTTTATGTTTTGTCAAATAGTTGTATATATGTCTTTTGAGTACAAACCTGTGTATTTTGGGTGGACTGTGATCCATGCCACTTATGTATATATTCTTTTGATGTGTATTATTTAGTAATTACAGCCTATGCTGTTTATGTTTTGTTTAAGTTTATGCCCTTGAGAAAATGAAAATTTGAAATTCGTATTTTACAAGATTAAACATTTTATGCTTTTTGTTAAGTTTTTGAAATTTTAATGGGTAAATATGGCACTGTAAATATGTTACATTGGTTGGTATCAGAGCCTAAGTTTAAGTCTTTTGTGGTTTGTGCTTAGGTCTGTCATGCTTATGTTGTGTGACTCTCTGTGTTTGGTATTCGAAAGGAAACAAAATTATTTGAAATGATTTCACCTAACTTTCATTATGTATTGTTTCATTTGACTTCAAAGGAACGTGATGGCTCATGGTGGAGGTGTACATATGAACCCTGGATGAGACAGTGAGAGTATGACTGCAGCAGCTGAGGCGATGCAGAGGATGGCAGATATTATAGTGCATCAAAACTAAATAGCTGCCCAACAATAAGAAGCTACCGCTAAAACTCAGAATCTATCAGAGTTTCGCTGCAACAATCAACTATAATTTAAGGGAGAATTCGATTCGGAGAAAGCAAACCTTTGGATCAAGAAGTTGGAGAAGATATTCAGAGGAATGGGAAGTACTGATGCTCAGAAGGTAACCTATGCTACCTTTATGCTTGGTGGAGATGCTGAAGACTAGTGGGCAGGAGCCCATCGATTGATGGAAGCTGAGGGAACATTGCTCACCTCGGAAGTCTTCGAGAACAAATTCTTAGAGAAGTATTTTCCAGCCAATGTGAGGCACACGAAAGAAATGGAGTTTCTAGGCCTAAAACACGGAAGCATGTCAGTCAGTGAGTATGTTGCTAAGTTTGAAATCTTGTCAAAGTTCTCAAGGTATTTCCAGCTACATCCTGATAAGGAGTAGAAGTGCCACAAGTTCGAAGAAGGATTGAGGCATGACTTGAAGAGAGCGACATTGCCTCTGGGAATTGATCAGTTTCCAGCTCTTTTGGACAAGTGTGGCAGGATTGAGGAGTTGGATCAATCACGAGAAATAAAAAACCATAACATTGGACCCTCTTGGTTCCAAAGGGGGAGGAATGGTGGTGGAAATCATTTTCAGTAAAATCCGTATTCGAGGCCACCAGGGAATCAATCTCAGCAACAATCACATGGAGGACGTTCTGGTAGCCACAAGTTTGGTCAGACCGTGGCATCATCACCAAAATGCTTCAAGTATGGAAAGGACCATTTAACGAAGGAGTGTATAATCAAGGGGATCATATGTTTTAGATGCGGGAAACCCAGACACATCTCAAAGGATTGCAATCAACCAAAGGCAGATCCCTCTATTAGCAATGTACATGCTACAAGACCTCAGGTGGGAGGAAGGGTTTACACTATGAGTGGAGCAGAAGCCTCCTAATCTGAAGATTTAATTAGGGGAAATTGTGCCATAGGAGGTAATCTTTTAACTGTACTGTATGACTCAGGGGCGACCCATTCTTTTATTGCCTATGATTGTGTGCACCGATTAGGATTATTTGTGTCTTCCTTACCTTTTGATTTGAATATTTCTACTCCCACTACTAGACCCATTGTTACTACTCAAGTTTGTTTGAACTGTCCTATTTTTGTGGAAGGTAGAATCTTTTTGGTCGATTTGATTTGTTTGCCTCTTTCTCAAATAGACGTTATTCTCGGAATAGATTGGTTATCTTCTAACCATATCCTATTAGATTGTTCCAATAAAACCTTAGTATTTCCTGATTCTGAGATTTCTGGATTTATAACTGCTAACCAAATCAAAATTTTCTTAAAGGAAGGAGCTCAAGGATACATGCTTTTGTCTTCCTTGGAGGTCAAGGGTGAGATCAATGTGAATGCTATTCCTGTGGTCAATGAGTTTCCTGAAGTCTTTTCTGATGATATACCTGGATTACCACTAGAAAGAGAGGTAAAATTTTCTATCGATCTTGTGCCAAGATCTGGTCCTATATCCATGGCACCATATTGGATATCGCCATTAGAGTTAGCCGAACTCAAGAAGCAGTTGGAGGATCTGTTGGAGAAAAAGTTTGTGAGACCTAGTGTTTCACTGTGGGGGGCCCCAGTGCTATTGGTTAAGAAGTAGGATGGAACTTCTCGGTGATATATGGACTATCATCAGTTAAACAAGATTATAATTAAGAACAAGTATCCACTTCCAAGGATAGATGATTTGATGGATCAGCTGAAGGGAGCCATTGTTTTCTCCAAGATTGATCTACATTCTGGCTATCATCAGATTCGTGTGAAAGTAGAGGATGTTTCTAAGACGTATTTTTAGATGCGCTATGGGCATTATGAGTATCTTGTGATGCCATTCGGAGTAACAAATGCTCCTGCTGTATTCATGGATTTCATGAATAGGATCTTTCATCCTTATCTGGATAGATTTATTGTTGTCTTTACTGATAACATTTTGATCTATTCTCGAAGTCAGGAGGAACATGCTGAGCATCTCAGTGTGATTCTTTAGATTTTGAGGGAGAACAAGTTATACGCTAAGCTGTCCAAGTGTGAGTTCTGGTTAAGCGAAGTTCAGTTTTTGGGTCACATTATTTTAGAGGAAGGAATTGAAGTGGATGTGTCGAAAGTTAAAGCAGTTCTTCAATAGGAAAGGTCAAAGACGGTATCGAAGATCCGTAGTTTTCTTGGATTATCCAATTACTATCGAAGGTTTATTGAAGGGTTTTCCAAGATAGCAAGACCTCTCACCCAGCTTACACGAAAGAATCAAACTTTTGCATGGACAGATGTGTGTGAGGAAAGTTTTCAAGAGTTGAAGAGACGATTAACTAATTCGCCAGTGCTGATTCTGCCTAATCCCAATGAACCTTTTAAGGTGTATTGTGACGCTTCATATCAAGGTCTAGGATGTGTCATTATGCAGAATAGAAGAGTGGTAGCATATGCTTCAAGGTAATTAAGAGTACATCAGAAGAACTATCCTATGCATGACTTGGAGTTAGCTACTGTTGTGTTTGCATTGAAAATATGGAGACATTTTCTTTATGCAAAAACATTTAATGTCTACAGTGATCACAAGAGTCTGAAATACCTGTTTGATCAGAAGGAGTTGAATATGAGGTAAAGGCGGCAGTTAAAGTTTTTGAAAGACTATGATTTCTAACTTTAATATCATCCCGGAAAGGCAAACGTTACAGTAGATGCTTTGAGTAGGAAGATGCTTAGTGTTTCTGCTATGATGCTCAAAGAAAGTGATTTAATAGAATAGTTTAGGGATATGCGGTTGTCTGTGGAGTTGACACCGAGGAGAATGTACTTAAATATGATCATTATTTCGAGTGGATTAATGTACTTAAATATGCTTAGTCTTTCTCAAATAGATGTTATTTTAGGAATAGATTGGTTATCTTCTAACCATATCCTATTAGACTGCTCAAATAAAACTTTAGTATCTTCTAACCATAGATGTGTGTGATATATATCAGACACACATATATAACCTATATATATGTGCGTGACATATATCACACACATATATAAGCCACATATATGTGTGTGATATATATTAGACATATATATTTGTGTGATATATATGATATCACACATATATTTGTGTGTGATAACATATAAGACACACATATATAACTCACGTATATATTTGTGACACAAATATCACACTCATATATAACCCACATATATTTGTGTGATATATCAGACACATATATATTTGTGTGATATATGTGATATCACACACTTATATGTGTGTGAAACATATCAAACAGACATATATAACCCACATATATACGTGTGATACATATCAGACAAATATGTATCACCCACATACATGTGTCTGATATATATCAAACAGATATATATGTGTCAGATATATATCACACACATATATGCTGCTTATATATGTGTCTGATATATGTGTCTGATATATATCAGACACATATATATGTGTGATATATGCCATATCAAGCACATATATAACCCACATATATATGTGTGTAATACATATCACACATACATATATAAATCACATATATGTGTATGACATATATCACACACATATATAACCCACAGATATGTGTGTGATATATATCAGACACATATATTTATGGTATATGTGACATCACACATATATATGTGTGCGATATATATCAAACACATATATATAACCCACAAATATATGTGTGTGATACATATCACACAAACATATATAACCCACATATATGTGTGTGATATACATCAGACACATATACATATGTGTGATATATACTAGACACACATATATAACCCGTATATATATGTGTGTGAGACATATATATATATATATATATATATATATATATATATATATATATATATATATATGTGTGTGTGTGTGTGATATATGTGTTATCACACACATATATAACCCACATATATGTGTGTGACATATATCACACACAAATATAACCCGTATATATGTGTGTGATATATATCAGACACATATATATGTGTGATATATGTGATATCGCACACATATATGTCTGTGATACATATTAGACATATATATAACCCACATATATATGTGTGACATATATTACACACATATGTAACCTACATATATATGTATTACACACACGTATTTTACCCATATATATGTGTGTGATATATATCACACAAATACTTTTGTGTGATATATCACGCACATATATATGTGTGATATGTGAGATATCACATACCACATACACATATCTAACCCACATATATATATGTTTGATACATATCACACACACATATATAACTCACATATAAGTGTGTGATATATATAAGACACAAATATATGTGTGATATATGATATCACACACATATATATGTGTGATATATATCACACACACATATATAACCCTCATATATATGTGTGTGATGCATATCACACATACATATATAACCTACATATATGTGTGTGATATATATTGACACGTATATATGTGTGATATATGTGATATCGCACATATATATGTGTCTGATATATATCAGTTACACATATATAAATCACATATATATGTGTGTGATACATATCACACACATATATGTAACCTACATATATGTGTGTGACTTATATCAGACACACAAATATGTGTGATATATGTGATATGTGTGATATCACACACAAATATGTGTACGATAAATATCAGACACACATTTTTAACTAACATATATATGTATGACATATATCATACACATATATAACCCACATATATATGTGTGATATATATATGAGACACATATATATGTGTGATACATGTGATATCACACACATATATATGTGTGATATATATCACACACGCATATATAACCCTTATATATATGTGTGTGATGCATATCACACACACATATATAACCTATATATATGTGTGTGATATATATTTGACACGTATATATGCATGCTATATGTGATATCACATACATATATGTGTTTGATATATATCAGGCACACATATATAAATCATATATATATGTGTGTGATACATATCACACACACATATATAACCCACATATATGTGTTTGACTTATATCAGACACGTAAATATGTGTGATATATGTGATATCACACACAAATATGTGTGCGATAGATGTCAAATAGACATATTTAACTAACATATATATATGTGACATATATCACACACATATATAACCCACATATATATGTGTGATATATATATGAAACACATATATGTGTGTGATATATATCAAACACATATATGTGTGTAATATATGTGATATCACACGTATATAACCCACATATAGATGTGTGTGATACATATCCCACACACATATATAACCCACATATATGTGTGTGACATGTAACGTCCCAAAGACTAACACTAATGACATACTCGGTTTGTGCATCAGTAATTAGAATTTAGAAAGTTACTTATGTATACCAACAATTTTCAAATAAATGATTTGATAATATACAAAAATATGAGCCTTCGCAGAAGCATATATTATATACATAGTGAAAGAAATAATATACAAACCATACATCGCCACATGTTTTATATAAATTTTGTTAGATGAATAAAATTACTAAGACTAATTTATAAATACCTAATTAACGACATCCTAAGTAATCCTTCAAATAAGCTCCATACACTTACTGATTTGCTTGGGTCACCTGGAATTATCATGGAAACCATAGAGAATAGTGGGGGTGAGAATCAACATTATCAGTAGTTTGTTTAAAATCGTATCATCACAATAATTTCAGCTATTTTGAGGAAAAATTTCATTTTCATTCAAAACATTTATTATTATTCTAGGAAGGTGGCTATAGGCCAAATCAAGTCCTTCCTCTTCCCGAAATAGATAGTTCATTTATCATTATGAAAATCTTTCGTAATCGTAAAAAATCACATCGATTCCTAAGTCATTAAGACTCAAATCTTTAAATCAGAATCCATGTCATCAAATCTCATACTTTCTAATCTTCAAATCAAATCAGGAATTCTCGTAATTTCTTTAAACATAAATATTCATCATTGTCTCAAATCATTAGATTCATCATTCGTTCATGCTAGCATTACAAAATCATTTACTTAGTAGTAGTCTGCTTTTAGGTTGGTGCACTTCAACCTCTTTGTGACTCACTTCATCACATAGAACTATTCCAGGTAACTGGACCCATGTCTCATTCAATTCAGGAGAGAGGATGCTTACTAACCCTCATTCAATCCACATGAATAGACCACGACCTCATGTCACTTAGGATGCTAGCATACGCCGCCCTAGCTGTGCCGGGTTTAGGATCACCCCAAGTAGGAGGGGAACGTCCATTCTCAACCACTAATGACTAGGGAAGCTCAGGTAAAGGAGAAGAACACATCTTAACCCCAATTACTCTAGTATAAAGAGATTCTTTATTCTCTTTTACCATTAACCAAGCATTACCCAAGTGCAAGGTAATCCAAAATCACACTCAGTCCAGTTCCACAAAGTGGATACCCATGACAATCAAATCATTTTGTCCATCAAATCATCATTCATGTAACATAATGCATAAGATAATCAATCTCGTCATGGGTATTCAATCATCATGAAATCATTTCTCACTTGAGGCAAACATATCATGCAATCAAGCATCGTTTAGTTCATCTCAAATCCATATTCAATATATATATAATCATTCTACCAAATCTTGGTATTCATCAATAAAACTAATGCATAAGCATCATTTACATAACATTATTTATGCTCTTGTTCACCTAGTATATCTCCAACATGGCATTACATTATATTTTGAAAGTAAATTCATAAGAAATATAGTAGAAATTCCATTCTGCCAGTCTGGCACCTAAGTGCTGGGATATGAGCGCCTAGACACTTGACGCGTGCTCAAACGCTCAACCATGAGCGCTCAGGCGCTCATCGCGCATCCAGAAGCTTGAGTTTCTAGGTTCTTGTTGCTCAGACACTCCGTTTAGGGTGCCTAGGCGCTCAAACCAGAAACCAGATTCTCTGTTTTGGTACTAGATCTCAAGCCTTCTAAAAATTAATCCAAAATAATCAACAAAAACATCATAAATCATTATATTCAAGGGTCCAAAATAGTTTCAAAACAAGAAATCAAATAAGGGATTCATACCCCTCTTTCAAAGTTCAAAACTCATCAAGAAATCAAAATCAATATAAAAATTTAAATCTCATTGAAATCTCAAAAGCATAGATCTATTATCCTCAAGTTAAAATCCCAACCAAACTCATCAATAATCTCAGATTTGGAAGGAAAACAAGGGTAAAAAGGAAAACAGAGAAAATCCCCTACCTTGGTTTCCATAGCCCTTGATCTTGTTTCTTTCTTGGTTGGTCTTCTTTCTTCTTTCTTCTCATTTCTTCTCTTTTTCTCTCCTCTCATTTCTGTCTCCATCTCCCCCTTTCTTTTCTTTTTTCTTTTCTTTATTTTTGGAACAGAAGCACACGGGAGAGAGAAATGGAAGGAAGTGAGAAAAATCTCACTTTTAAAAATTAAGAATTAGGGGCATTTTAGTCTTTTCGCTAAACTTCGTAACTATTAAGAACACTTTGATTTTTCTAAATCAAGTTTCTTATCTTCCAACAACTATAAAATAAATCTTAAGATTTATCTAAATTAATGTTTCATCATTTTCATAGTTTTTCATATCTTAATCTGGTATTAAAACACTCCTACAGTGTCTTTAAAAATAAAAGATTGACTCCATTTGTCCTCAAAATTTAACCACATCCTCTTTCACATATTTGTGACCTGTTAATAAAATTTTTCTTATTTATTTCCTTGGATTTAGCATTTATGCTATTTTTCTGAATCAAAATAGTCATTGTGTACGTTTTGTGTTGTGGCAAAGTGCCTAAATTAACTCAAAATGTCTCAAAAATCAATAGACAGGTTAAACAAGTATTATGGTACCTTATGACTATATACAAGTCTAACTTGATAAAAAGAAAATGTTACATGACATATATCACACACATATATAACCCACATATATGTGTGTGATATATATTAGACACATATATTTATGTGATATATGTGATATCACACACATATATGTGTGTGATACATATAAGACACACATATATGTGTGATACATATAAGACACACATATATACCCCACAAATATATGTGTGACATAAATCACACACATATAACCTACATATATGTGTGTGATATATCAAACACATATATATGTGTGATATATGTGATATCACACACTTATATGTGTGTGTATACATATCAGACACACATATATAATGCACATATAAATGTGTGATACATAGCAGACACATATGTATCACCCACATATGTGTCTGATATATATCAAACACATATATATGTGTCAGATATATATCACACACATATATGTTGGTTATATATGTGTTTGATATATATCAAGCACATATATATATGTGTGATATATGTCATATCACACATATATATGTGTGTGATAAATATCAGATACACATATATAACCCACATATATATGTGTGTGATACATATCACACATACATATATAACCCACATATATGTGTGTGATATATATCAGACACATATATATGTGTGATATATGTGATATCACACACATATATGTATGTGATATATGTCGACACACATATATAATGTAACACGCTAATTTTTTTCTTTTTTTACTTTTCGGTTATTTGTGATTTTTGTGAATTTTTGTGGATTTTTATGAATTATTTGACTTATTTTGATTATTTTAATATTATTTTTGAAAAGATTTGGACTGTTGAAATGGGGTCGGGGATCTTGCTAAACCCGAAACTTTGAAGTTTTCTATGTCTAAAATTTTATCTGGCAAATAAAATTTGGGTATGTTTTATTATCCATTGGATGATAAATACTGGTTTTGTTAACTGTAACTTTTTTCTATTGGATAATAGCTTTTAATAAAGATCTAGTAGATGGTTCTAGATATAAGTCTAGTCAACTTTTTCTAGAGGTTTTTCTTTATGACATCACCCTTGGGACCCACACCTTTATGTCTCATCAAATTTGGGCCAATAGAAAACTAGCTTCCTAAAGAAGCTTTGAGGAAGCTTGTTGGAGAAGCTTGTGTCCCTCTCTCCTTGGGAAGTCCACGGCCAAGAGGGCTTTCAAGTCAAGTTTTGTGACTAAAAATAGTTTCTTCTTTCTCTTAAGCCTTTCTTGTTTTGCTCTTGAGAAACCATTTACCAAAAACTCTCTCTTTTCTCTCATTGGATGCTGACGGCCAACACCTCTTCACCACCCTTCAATCTTAATTAATTCCAACCAACCTTATTTCTTGAATCTAAACCCCTTTTTGAGACACTTTGTTGTTGTGGGTTTCTCCTAAATCATCCATCTTCAATCTTTTCTCAAGGTTTCACGTTTGGAGGCTCTAGGTGAAGTCTCTCATCTTTATTTCTAAGTTTTCTTCTCAAGTTCTTGTCCATGATATTGATTCATGGTCATCTTGTTTCCAAGCCTTAGATGTTGATACTTGTGTGTTGTTTTGTTTTAAGGACCTTCTTGGGAGGAGAAGCTTTCTCAAGGAGACATCAAGGGGCTTTGTTCATCATCTAAGGTAAGAGAGAGATTAACCTTATCAACCATCTTGGTGGTGAGGGACGAATTTTGTGTTTTGTGGGTGACTAATCTATGTGAGGATTTATTCACTTGGTTATGTGTATTTTATGATTTATGTTTGTTTGGCTATTTGTGATTATGTGATGTTATAGATGTATGAAATTGCTATTACATGATTTGATGATTGAAATTCCTTGTATGCTTTGACTCATGTGTGAAAGGCAAGCTTTTTGAACTAAGGAATGCTTATGGCTCACGGCCATGAAGCTCAAATTAGGGTTTCCAAGACAAAATTGTTTTATTATTTGAAAACTTATATGATTAGGGGACTAGAATAGATATAAGGATTCACAAATTAAAAAGGAAAATGAACAGGGTTTTATTGTTTAAAAAGAAATTAATTTTGATTATGGAAATGAGTTTTGAGGGATGTTTTGAAAATTAAAATGTTTTGTTTAAGTGAATTCTTAGTAAAAATGATGGAAAGTGCTTTAAAATGTTTATGCAATTGAGAAAATGTTTTAAAGTGTTTATGCATTGGAAAATCTATGAAAAGGTGTTTCGTGGCTTTGTAATGTGACAAAATTGTTGCACGCTTGTGAAATTTCAATGAAAATGTTTCACATTTGAGAAAAATAGCAGTTTGCTGTTGGGCCGATGTACTGGACCTGGAGATGTCAGTGGTTGACTTAAGCCCTATTGTGGCTTTTTTTGGTGAAATTTATGTTGTTAATGAATATTGTTTTATCTTTGTCATGTGATCATGCATTGTGAAAGTCATAATGACTTGTTGTTGAGACTATATGCCTAGGAGATGAATTACATCTTTGTGCAAGTGCGAATTGCATAGGGAAGGTCTATGAATAACCTAGGAGACATCGGGGTGTGAGTATCTCACAAGTGAACAGTTAGTGGCTCCACTGGGCCGTGGTGACTGTGTAATGCACTGACAATCTCGATGAGACCCTATTCCTATTCCCGATCCGGTCAAGAGTGTCTTGTATAAGCCATGTTGTGCATATTGATTATATTTGATAGCACATGATTTGAGGCTAACGATATACAAACATGACTCCCCGATCATTCTCTCTGATGTTTGGTATTAACACCATGGAGTAGGTATCAGTTCATTGTGCATTCACATAGTCATTGAATATTTTGTTGTGATACATTTATATTATGGAATTACCTGCTGTTATATTGTTGAATTAACTGCTAATATATTGTTGCAATATCTGTTGATAAATATCATGACTGTAATTGTTATTTTTGTACTCTGTGACTTTACTGTTATTGTTGTCTCTTGCTGCCATGTTGGTATTGATGTAGGGGATCTCACCTCTTTGTTATGTTATTCTGTTTTATGTGTACACATTGATAAAGACTGAAAGGAAGATGAAGAAGTTTGCAGCTTTCTTATTGTTTTGTTTTCTGTGATGGCGACTAGAAGAAAGTTTTGTTGGTTTTGTTAGAGCTCAGTTCCATGGAGGTACAGATGCTTGGCATATCAATTGGGATACTGAACAAGTTAGATATGTAGGAGATGTGACCCTGTCTATTCGTAGGACCCACGATGGGGATCATTTCTTTTTACTTGACGTCTCGGTATGTCTGAAGTTCGTTATGCCGATCAGGGAGTTGTCGGGTGATTTGCATTACACCCCAAGGGAGAATCAGAACTCTATGGTGTCATCTGCTAGGACACCTATTCGTGAGCTTTTGCCCCGGCTGAGGGATCTGTCTGGTAAGGAGTTCGAAGAGGAGGCCCAATGGAGGATCCAGTGGAGGACCCTACTCCTTAGGCATATAGACTTGGGATAGTTTATGTTTTGTCAAATAGTTGTATATACGTCTTTTGAGAACAAACCTTGTGTATTTTGGGTGGACTGTGATCCATGTCACTTATGCATATATTCTTTTGAAGTGTATAATTCAATAATTACATCATGTGCTGTTTATGTTTTGTTTAAGTTTATGCCCTTGAGAAAGAAAATTTGAAATCTGAATTTTACAAGATTAAACCTTTTTCGCATTTTATTAAGTTTTTTATGTTCAAGAGTATAAATGTGGTACCCTAAGGAGGGTGCTACATATAGCCCATAAATATATGTGTGTGATACATATCACACATACATATACAACCTACATATATGTGTATGACATATATCACACACATATATAACTCACATATAAATGTGCGATATACATCAAACACATATAAATGTGTGATATATGTGATATCACACACAAATATGTGTGTGATATATATCAGACACACATATATAACCACCATATATATATGTGTGATACTTATCACACACACATATATAACTCATATATATAGTGTGTATGTGATATCACACACACATATATGTGTGATGATATATATATATATGTGATATATGATACATATATATCATAATATAACCCATATATAATATATATCGCATATATATACATATATATCACACACATATATGTGTGATGCATATCAGACACACATATATAACCCACATATATATGTGTGACATATATCACACACATATATATGTGTGTGATATGTATCACACACACATATATAACCCATATATATATGTGTGATATATATCAGATACATATATATATGTGATATATGTGATATCCCACACATTTATGTGTGTGATACATATCAGACACACAAATATAACCCACATATATGTGTGTGATATGTAACACCCCAAAATTTATAATTTCTATTTCTCGTGATTTATTTTGACTGTTCTGTGACTATTTTTTGATCTTTGTGTGTGATTTACTCCAAGTCAAGAAAATAATAATTTTTAGGTCAGGGAAAATCTTTACTGATTTATTCGGAGCCGAGGGATCTTACTAAACCCGAATCCAAGAGATATATTTTTAGAATTTATCTCGTAATAAAAATATTCCATGTATATATGTCACATTTGTTATTAAAATAAAATAACAATTAACGAGAATAATTAAATTATAAGGTTTTGATATAAATAAGTAATAAAACCAGTGCACTTACTTTGTTTCGAAAACATAAAAGTTATATCCTCAAGATATTTCACCTAAAAAAAAATTATTCTTATACACACATACATAGATAATATCAAGTACAATATACATTATATCCATAAACATATCCATCGATATATGTACAAAAATTTACATAAGTTTTGTTTTCTAAGTTGTACAAATATTTACACATAATTTACAAACCCAAATAAAAATACATACCAAAAGAAAAAGAAAGCATGAAAAGTTTATATTTACAACCCAAAGATCGTAAAGGATAACAAACCCAAGTGCACGTCACATATTTATACTGGAGAAACATTCTGTGATTCCTCCAATGACATATATGACGCCTCCCGTAAGACTGTGACACAACTCGGGTGCTGCATCGTGGACCATAATATAGTTAGGGGTCCGAACGTGTGTGGAGTCCGAAATAGACCGTTCAAAGTGACGAACTCCTAATGGTAGTTCTAACCGAACATAGAAATCACACATAGTAATAATCCGTTATAAGCGACAATATGCGCGATCCTAACCGTCCGCTCCTCCGTGGAATTCCAAACCGATAAAACCTAAAATGGATCATACCAAACAAAGCAAACAATACATCTCGGACAACTAACAGATGCTCCATACTGGAGCTCCGCTCCTCCGGCGAACTAAATGGTAGTTCCCGAACATAAAACCTAAAAATCCGGGTATATGATCTAAGGCTTCGGGTCTTCTGACTAAAAATCAGTAGATCGTGGTTCTTCCTCTGCTATGTACTCACCGCAACTCGGTTCTTCAACCCCTTCTTCATAGTCTAAATATATATATATATACATACAACAAACAAAGCAAACAATATATACAACAAATATAACCAATAAATATCACATATGGAATAATAATACAACATTAACATAAATAAAATCCATAACGTACATAAATCCCATGAATTTATGAATATGACAAAGTATAAAATGACTCATTCCTACTCCATGGAGCTACAACACATACTCGGATATCGAGAGAGAATGAGATGAGACTTCTATTAGTACACCAATCCAACTATTGCACCTTTGTCCACCCTTTGTGTCTATAGCTTTATATAAAACTTTGTGTCTATAGTGATCGTTGTGATTGCTATTGTTGTCAATACTTTGTGTCTATAGTGTATAACATATATATCACACATAATCAATTGTGTACTACAGCGTTAGTCCTCTCAAAACTTGATTAAGGTTAGTGCTCGTCGAGAACATAAGTGTGTCATCACGCATACGTATACATATGGAATAGTGCATATGAACTCCAAGTTCATATCGTGAACACACTATGCCTATCACATCGACAACACGATGTTATTCATCTCGTCAATCAAATCACCAAATTTCAATTTGGCATGACTCAATGCATGAACAGATGCGTAATTACCAAAATACCCTCGTTTTCAATTATTTATATAAGTGCCATAAATTTACGAATTATTTACAAAATACCATTAAATCTTCATTATTTACAAAAACGCCCTTAACTTCTATTATTTACAAAAATGCCATCAAACTTTGAATAATTTCAAAAATACACTTCAAACTTTAATTATTTACAAAATACCCTCCAACTTAATTTATTTACAAAAATTCCCTCAATGGCAAAATAATCACGTAATTGTCCTCTATGACAAAAATAATTACGAAAATGCCCTCCATGGCAAAAATCTTCAAATACGATAACTTGGCGCGCTTGTACATATCCGGTCCACCACTTTGGCCCGACAGAAACTCATTTGTTTTCATCAATCGCATAGAAATTTTATTTCGTTTTCAAAAATCTTGCCATTTTCACAATGTACATCACATTTTCAAATCGCGTAAATACATTTTTTGTTTTCTCAATCATGTAAATTTTTAAATCATGTTCTCGTCGATTTACTCACATAAATACTTGAGACCATTTAAAATATTTTTCCTAATTACGGTAATTAACAATACTCAAAATTTCTAAATATATTTAGTATTCATTAACAACATTGTAAAATACTTTAATTCTTCCCATTCAAGAATGTGACCGAACCTAGGGTTTGCACTCTTTGGAATGCTCATGCATTTCTAACACTAATCTAACACATACAATGTAAAACATATACAATGTATAATATATACAATACATCAAAGCTTAAACAATTAATAAAAGCTTAAAAATCAACACATAAAGGAATCCTTATGGATTTTACAAATTCAATCAAACCTAATTTCTTAATAACTTTTAATTTAATTAAATTTTGGTCTTCCTCTTACCTAAAATGATGAAAATTTCTTCTTTTCCTCTCCCTTGTGATTTCGAGAGTCTAGGAAAATAAATAAAATTTTATAAAGACTATTACTAGAAAAAGGAACAATACCATGGTTCAATCATGGCTTAGAAGCTTAGAAATGAAAATAGAATTGAAAAACAAGAAATTTTACCTTTGAAGAAGAATCTCCAAAGTGATCTTCAAGCTTGAAAATGAAAGAAGTAAGCTTTCAACTAGAGATAGTCTTATAGTGATGTTTAAGTTTTGAGTAAAAGGATGATATACTTTGGAGCTTGACCGAATGGGTTTTTGGAGCATTATTTGAAATGTTGGAGTGTTAGCCGTAATGCATGTGTTAAAATTCAAGAATGAATCTAGGCCATCCAATGGTCCAATGGTTGGATTAGGTCTTACAAGATAAGCTTGTTTCTTATTGGTTGATGGGTGATGAATCATGGCATGAATAAGCATTTATCTAGAGCCTTCTCGGTTGCTCTTATAGCTTGGCCGAATTCTCCATTTAAAAAGCCAATTAAATTTGTTTCTTCCAACTAATTAGTTATATATTTAAATGTAGGTTTAGTTACATATTAAATTAATTAGTTACTTCAAGTTACATTAGGTTAACTTAATTAGTTTAGGATTCTAGTTAGTTAGGCCTAACTAGATTACTATCTAGTTATCATTTTAGTTACACTAAGGTTGTAGTAATTAATTTAGTTAGATTTTAAAGTAACTATACTAACTAAATTAAATATTCTAGTTCTAATCTAACTAGCTTAGCCATTTTTGTTGACTTAACTTTATTAATTTGACTTCTAGGTGTCTTGTTCCTATTGGTCCAAAATTCCTAATTTCCTTATTGTTTACTTTATTTATACGTGGGTCCCACACATACAGTATCGGGTCCACACTAGTTTTATCTTGAGTAATAAAATAATAAAAAAAATTATTTTATCTTAAATTCTAAAAATTAAAACATTCAAAACAGTGTCTTTCGTAATGAGTTTACTAAACTCATACGTCTAAAAAAAACAAAACAAAAATAACATTTTATACGTACAAGTATAAAAAACAAGATCATACATAATTGTCATTTACCCTAAAGTCAGAATTTTTAGGGTGTTACATTCCACATTTTATTTTTCGTTGAAAAATATCTATTGTGTTGCGAGCACTAGTTTCTGCTTATCGGGTGATAAATTCTGTATCTATTATTTGTTGGACAATAGACTGGAAAAAGTCTTTTTGACTCACAATTTTTGTGGACCAATTAGAAGGCTTGGTGCTTAATGTAAACTAATAGAAATTGGTCAACAATAATGGCTAGACTAGTTACTAAGGAACTAAGTAATCTAACTAAGTTACCCTAAAAGCCTAAGTAGTAACTAAATGGAACAAACTAAGTTTGCTAATCCTTAGAGTCTATGGTTATAAGGAAGTAATCTAGAGTCTTCTAGAAGTGTGATCAATGCATGACAAATGCATAACTTAATCATATAACTAGATAGTTAGCCATGTAACTAGATGACCTAACTAAGTTAGCTTAAGTGTAACTAAGAATTTAATTGAATCAAAACTTCGTTAGTTTTTCCATTGAGATACATGGCCACTAGGTAGTTCTAGGGTGTTCTTGAACAATCTTTATGACCAAAGGATGACCATTTGATGACCTAGGCCATGTGAAACCATGTGAAGCCATGTGATTGATTTTTATCTTGCTAAACAAGCCTTAGTCTTCCTATCCATGCAACTACACAGCCATGCATGTGAAATATAGGCTATTTTCATTTCATTTCCAACACTTTGTCACATAAACACCTTTCATCTTTTTCTCTCTCTTCCAAGAACTCCAAGAACAACTAAAGAACTTCATCTTCTTTCTTCTTGAAGGTTTCAGCCATCACACCCAAAACCAACCTCCACTCTCTTATAACTTCAACCAATATCATTTTCTAAACTAATACAAGATTCTACACACCTTTTATCTTACAAGTTTCACCTAGTTCATCTTCTAAGTACTTCAAAATCAAGTCAAGGTTTTCTACTCCTAAAGGTAACATCTTGATTTCTTGTTCCTAAGTTTGATTCTTGAGTTTCTAAATCATGATTGATCCATGGTTTCTTATTTTCAAGCTTTGTTTGTGACACTAGTTTAGTTTAAGCTTGTTAGGGTTTCTTGAGGGTGCTCCATGAAATCATTAGGAGGCTATACAAGAGGGTTTTTGTCTTCCTTAAGGTAAGAGGGAGATTCACCTCATCAACCATGTGTTGGTGGTGAGAAAATGGCTTGTTTGTGGTGAAAAATCCATAAGTATTTATTCACTTGTATGGTTTAAGCTTGCTTTGTTTGTGGTGATTTTTAGTTGGTATGCTTTATAGCTTTGATTATATGCTTGAATATGTGATTGTGGAAGCATGATTGATTATTGTATTAAGTAGGATGTGATTCACATGATGAGGAAGTGTATGAAGGTTCCAAAGAACCTATGAAGGCTCACAACCATAACATTATAAAGGGAGCAAATTGTTCTAAATTATTTTCCTAATCATGGATTAAATGATTTTATGACAAGAAATTAGTTTAAAGGTTTTTGAAAAGAGTAAGGTGATAGAAAATAATTAAATATGATTAGTAGAGTATGTATTGTAATTTCGACCAACATGCCAATTTTTAATATTCTGAATTCAAAATTATTTTACTAAGTGTAGACTTAGGTATTTGATTAGTAGAAAATTAATTTGATAGGTTTTTAAACCTAAAAAGGAAGTAAAGTAATTTTTAGAATTAAATTAGTGTAATTAGATTATTAAGTAAGATAACAGTTAAAGTTGAAATTTACTGACATATAGCTCACCCTTTGCGTTTTGAAGCGCCTTAGAAAATTTCGAGTTGTAATATTCAAGTTAAATCAAAGAAAGGAAATTTTTTGAAAAATAGTAGGAAATACCACTTTTGGTGAGAAAATGTCAAAAATATTGTTAAAGGTGGTTTATTAAGGAAATAATAGAAATAAAGCCCAATTTTGATATTAAATGAGAAAAGTTTTAATTTGAGCTTAGAATATTAAAGAAATATTTTATGCGATTGAAAATACGCAGAAAAACACTAACGCGACCTAAAAATAGTAATTTTTAGCTACTCGATTAAGAAAATTTTTTAAAATCTTTACACGATTGAAAAAACATTGGAAAATACTTACACAATTAGAAAACATAAGAAAAATATTCTGCGATTGTGAAAATGAGATAAAATGTTTACGTGATTGAAAGTAACAGTAGTTAGCTGTTGGGCTGTTGTGGTGGGCCCAGTTATGTTGGAAAGTGATACTGCGTGTTTAGGTGAAATACTGTAAGAATGATGATTGCATATGTATTTGAACCATACATTATGCATTGAAACTCGTGTCAGCTTAATTGGTTAAGGCTATTGTTGCTTAGGAGATTGAAGTTACACTTTCGTACGGGTGAGAATTGCATAGTGACGATCTTCAGTGATCTTGGAGATGTCGGGGTATGGAATGTCATATGTGGCCAGATGGTAGCACCTCTGCGCCGTGGTATCCTATGCAAACACACCGACGATCTTGACGGAGTTACTACTCTTTTCATGATTAGTTGAGAGTGTCTTGTATGAGCTATGTTGCGCACATTGATATGATATATAGGCACATGTTTTGAGGCTGATGATATACAGACATGTACTCCTTATCTTTCTCTTCGAAATTGTGTTTAGTTCTATGGAGTAGGAATGAGTCTGTGTGCATATGCATAGTTGATCAACATATTGGCATGGTAATTATGTTTTTATGATATTTTATTTGCAATATGATATTCTATCTGTGATATGGGAATATGATTCTATAAGTTATTACTATATTTGTATATTTATTGTCATTTTCTATACTGCCATACTGGTATTGATGTAGAGGATCTTACCTCTTATTGTATTATATCTATTTTTACTGTGTATGTTTGATGAAGACCGAGGAGAAGAGGAAGCCAGAAATTTTGTTTACCATCAGTAACTATTTTCTTGTTTGTTGAGATGGCGGCAAGGCACCAAGTACTGGGATTTGTCCGAGTATTGTTTCATGGTGGGACTGATGCTTGGAGGTTTAACTTAGATAATGAACGGTTTGTGTGTACCGGGGATTTGACTTTGAATCTGAGTGGAACCCTGTGATGGGATTCCTGTTTTGACTCAGCATGTGTTTGTGCATCTAGAGTTCACGCTGCCTATTCGTGACCTCTGGGGTGGCACTGTCTATACACCACGGGAGGACTCGGTGGTGTCTTCGGTAAGAACCCCAGTCAGGCGAGTAATGTACCCGCCATGATATAGAGAAGGAGGATCCTTCTGAGGACCCAAATCCTTAGTCTTTAAAAGTTTTAGTTAAACAGTTTCTGTTTTGATGTACATGTTGTACATATTTATCTTTTTGGAATGTAGTGTATTTATATAAATTATTTAAGAACAAGGTTTATAATATGGTTAGTTTTGTTCTGATACAAGTTGTACTTATAGTTATTAGTTATTTTATTTATTTTCATTCTTTTCGCAAATGAAATTTCAAAATTAATGTTTTTACAAGATTAAATATTTTACAACTTGGGTAAGTTATATTAGGTTTAGTCTTAAATGTGATACACTACTATGGGTGTTGCATTAGTTGGTATCAGAGCTCCCGATTAGAGTATTTTGGGTTTTTGTGTTTAGGTCTGTTTTGCTTGTGTTGTGTGATTCTCTGCGTTTTGATTTTTAAAAAGCTACATTTGACTCTTATTGAGTTTTGTTTGGTTGCTTGTGAAGAAAGCTATGTCTCGTGGCAAAGGTACACGTATGAATCTGGAACGTGACAACGACACGATGACTGCTACTGTCGAAGCAATGCAACGAATGGCGGACGTGATTGTGCAATAGAATCAACGAGTTACACAACAACAAGAAGTAAATGCAGAAGCCCAGCATTTGTCTGAGTTTCATCAGAACAATCCGCCACATTTTAGAGGTGAGTTTGATCTTGAGAAAGCAAGTTTGTGGATCCAAGAGTTAAAGAAGATTTGTGAAGGAATTAGATGTACAAATGATCGCAGAGTGACTTATGCTACTTTTATGTTGATGGGAGATGGTGAAAACTGGTGGAAAACAACTCGAAGAGTAGTTCATGCTGAAGGAATGGAAATTACCTGGGAGGTATTTTGTGATGCATTTCTGGAAAAGTATTTTTCAGAAAGTGCAAGGCATGCCAAGGAGATGGAATTCCTTGGGTTACGACAAGGTGGGATGATAGTTAACGAGTATGTTGCGAAGTTTGAGAGCTTGTCGAAGTTCTCATGGTATCTTTAGATCCAGCCAGATGAGGTTTGGAAATGCCGCAAGTTTGAAGAAAGTTTGAGAGTTGAGTTGAAGAGAGGAGTGCTGCCAATGCGAATGAAACAGTTCTCAGCGTTGATGGATATGTGTTACGGACTTGAGGAATTAAAGCCATCGCGAGATATGAGGAACTATAACTTTGGACCGTCTAGGTTCCAAAGGGGAGGAAATAGTAACAACAACTGGTTTCAGCGGAAACCATATTCTCGACCATCGAGAGGCCAACAACAACAATAGCAATCATGTGGAAGAGGTTCGAGTGGCAATCATTTTGGTCAGATTGCACGATCAAGGGAATAATTTGTTTTCGATGTGGAAAGCCTGGTCATATCTTAAGGGATTGTGATCAAGCGAAGGTGGAGCCTTCAGTAAGTAACATTCATGCTGCTAAGTCGCAAGTTAGTGGGTGAGTGTATACGATGAGTGGAGCTAAAACCTCTCAGTCTGATAATCTTATCAAGGGAGAAGGTGTCATATCAAGTAATCTTGTAACTGTACTATATGATTCAGGTGCAACTTATTCGTTTATTGCATATGACTGTGTGGATCGTTTGGGATTGCCTGTGTCTTCTTTGAACTTTCAACTGATTATTTTTACACCTACTGCCAAACCTGTTAGTACTTCTAAAATATGCCTAAAATGCCTTATTACTATCAATAATCGAGTCTTTTCTTTTGGTTTAATCTGTTTGCCTCTTACTGATATTGATATAATCTTAGGAATGGATTGGTTATCTTTTAACCATATCCCATTAGACTGTTCTAAAAAGACTTTAGTATTTCCTGAAAATGAGGTTTCTGGATTTTTAACTGCCAAATGAGTTGTATCTTTATTGAGGGATGAAGCTCAAGGATACATGCTGTTGTCTTCTTTAGAAATCAAGAGTAAGAAGGATGTGAAGGTTATTTCTGTTATAAATGAGTTTCCTGAAGTTTTTCCTGATGAGGTACCCAGATTACCACCAGAAAGAGAGATAGAGTTTTCTATCGATCTTGTACCTGAAGCAAGTCCTATATCAATTGCACCATATTAGATGTCGCCATCGGAATTAGTAGAGTTAAAGAAGCAATTAGAGGAACTGTTAGAAAAATAGTTTGTGAGACCTAGTGTTTCACCGTAGGGAGCTCCAGTGTTGTTAGTCAAGAAGAAGGATGAAACTTCACGTTTGTGTGTGGACTACCGCCAATTGAATAAAGTTACTAAAGAACAAGTATCCACTTCCAAGAATTGATGATTTGATGGACCAATTGAAAGGAGCAACTGTTTTCTCTAAGATAGATCTGCGATCAGGTTATCATCAAATTCATGTCAAGGTAGAGGATATACCTAAGACATCATTTTGAACGCACTACGGTCATTATGAGTATCTTGTGATGCTGTTCGGAGTGATAAATGCTCCTGCGATATTCATGGATTACATGAATAGGATTTTTCGTCCATACCTAGACAGATTTGTCATTATTTTTATCAATGATATTTTGATCTATTCTCAAAATCAGGAAGAGCATGCTGAACATCTTAGCATAGTTCTCCAGATTTTGAAGGAAAAGAAATTGTATGCAAAGCTGTCAAAATGTGAGTTTTGCTTAGAAAAAGTTCAATTTTTGGGTCACATGATTTCTAAGGAAGAAATTGTAATGGATCCAGCAAAGGTGGAGACGGTTCTTCAGTGGGAAAGGCCAACGACAGTAACTGAGATTTAGAGTTTTGTTGGATTAGTTGGATATTACCGAAGGTTTATTGAAGGTTTTTACAAGATAGCCGGACCTCTTACACAACTCACAAGGAAGAATCAAGCTTTTATTTGGACGGATGAATGCGAAGAGAGTTTCCAAGAGTTAAAGAAAAGGTTGACTACTGCGCCAGTGTTGATTCTACCTGATCTAAATGAGTCTTTTGAAGTATACTGTGATGCTTCCTATCAAGGTCTAGGATGTATACTGATGCAGAATTGAAAAGTTGTAGCGTATGCATCGAGACAATTGAAGGTACATGAAAGAAATTACCCAACGCATGACTTGGAACTTACTGCAGTTGTTTTTGCATTGAAAATTTGGAGGCACTTCTTGTATAGGGCGACATTCAATGTCTTCAGTGATCACAAAAGTTTGAAGTATTTGTTTGATCAGAAGGAGTTGAACATGAGGCAGAGACAGCGGTTAGAATTTCTAAAGGATTACGACTTTCAACTTCAATATCATCTTGGAAAGGCAAATATTGTGGTAGATGCTTTGAGTAGAAAGATGCTCAGTGTTTCTGCTATAATGATCAAAGAGACAAATTGATAGAGCAATTTAGAGATATGTGGTTATCGGTAAAATTAGTGCCACAAAGAATTCGTTTGAATATGGTCACTATTCTGAATGATTTGTTAGAAGAAATTCAAGAAAAGCAGGAAGATGATTAGTTTTTGCAAAAAGTGAGGGAATTCTTAAAGCAAGGTTGTGTGGCACGGTTGAAGAACGATCTGATGGGGTCTTAAGGTTCAAGGGTAGGATTTGTATACTAAATGATCCTGATCTTAGGAAGGCAATTCTCAATGAAGCTCACACTAGCATGTTGAGTATACATCCCGGAATGACCAAGATGTATCAAGACCTGAAGCAATTATTTTGGTGGCTTGGAATAAAAAGAGATGTTGCTGAGCACATGTTATCTTGTCTTGTGTGTCAAAAGGCAAAGGTTGAACATCAAAGACCAGCAGGTATGCTGCAACCCCTAACTATTCCAAAATGGAAATAGGATAGTATTGTAATGGATTTTGTTACTGGATTACCAAAGACTAGGAAAGGTCATGATTCTATACGAGTCATTGTCATTGTTGATCGAACTTAATATCGGTATTCATTGGAGAAGTTGACCAGGTGTACATTAGTGAAATTGTTAGACTTCAACCTCTAGTATCATTTCGATAGAGATCCAAGGTTCACATCAAGATTTTGGCAAAGTCTACATGAAGCTTAAACTTTGCTAATTAATATCAGGTATTCATTGGAGAAGTTGACCCAGGTGTACATTAGTGAAATTGTTAGACTTCATGGTATACCCTCTAGTATCATTTCTGATAGAGATCCAAGGTTCACATCAAGATTTTGGCAAAGTCTACATGAAGCAATGGGGACTAAACTTTGTTGATGAAAAGTTCCTCTTGAATTTGAGGAAGGTGAGCATGTGTTTTTGCAAGTCACAAAAGAGGTTGGGGTGAATTCTTGGTAATGGGGACTAAACTTTGTTTGAGTTATGCTTAGCATCTGCAAACTGATGGTCAAACAGAGAGAATTATATAGTCACCAGAGGATCTGCTAAGAGCTTATGTGTTAGAACAAAAAGGGAGTTGGGATGAATTCTTGCCTTTGGTAGAATTCACCTATAACAACTAGTTTTCACTCAAGTATAGGGATGGCACCCTATGAAGCGCTATACGTTACCCAATCTTTTAATTTTTAGACGACGATGATAAATTATGTATCTATTATCCATTGGAACACCATTGTGTTGGTATCAAGATGGAGAGAGTATGACCATAGGACCTAAAATGGTGCAATAAACGATAAAGAAAGTAAGAATGATTCAAGAGAAAATGAGGGCAACGCAGAGTAGATAGAAAAGCTATGTTGATAAAAGAAGTAGTCCTCTTGAATTTGAGGAAGGTGAGCATGTGTTTTTGCAAGTCACACCCATCATTTAATCAAGGAGACAAGCTTACTATGCACTTCGTAGAGCGTGCGAAGCTTCTCAAGGAAGCTTCTTTGTGTTGGAAGGGTTATAAAATCCAGAAAACTCACTCCTAAATTCATTGGACCCTATCAAATTCTTCGTTGGATAGGTCCAATTGCATACCAAATAGCTTTACCACCTTTTCTTTCCAATCTTTATAATGTTTTCCATGTGTCCCGAATGTACATATATATAAATGATAAGCTAAGAAAGTATATTCCTAGTAATAGTAAGATCCAATATAGTGCTCATGTTATTCACCATTTTCGTCGAATGATAAAATCCGTCGAGTAAGGACCCATGGAAAACCTGTACAATTGAAAGAAAATTTGATGTATGAGGCACTTAAAACTGTTAAGATTGAAGACAGGAGAGTGAAGCAACTCAAAGGGAAAGCAATTCCATTAGTAAAAGTGATATGGAATGAAACAACAGGAGATGCTACGTGGGAGACGGAAGATAAGATGAGGGAACAATATCCACAATTGTTTTAAGGTATGATAAATTTCGAGGATGAAATTCTTTTTAGCAGGGGAAAGTTGTAACACCCCAAAATTTATAATTTCTCAATAATGTCTAAAACGTAGAATTGTATACTTGTTTGGTGTTTTACCGTGTAGTTTCCTGGACCCAAAACCTTGGGACTAATAGAGGAATATTGATCATAAATAAAAGGGATGACTAGAAATTACTTAGGGATGCATAAAGCGATTTATTTTGACTATTCTTTTGAAAAGGGTATTTTTTTTATCTTTGTGTGTGATTTACTCAGTTGAACGAAATAGACAAGTGGGGTCCAATAATAATTTTTGAGGCCGAAAAATCTTTCTTGATTTATTTGGATTATTTTCGGGGATCTTATTAAACCCGAATCCGAGAGATACGTTACCCAATCTTTTAATTTTTAGAATTTATCTATAAAATAAAAATATTCCACATTTTATTTTCTATCAAAAAATATCTCATTGTGTTATTACTATTCTGCTATATGGGCGCTTTGCGCCGTTTGGTTTCTTGATGCTATAATTGGTAATGATGGAAGGATGTTTCTCTTATCAAGTGATAAATTATGTATCTATTATCCATTGGACAATAGACTAGGAAAAGTCTTTGTGACTCACAATTTTTATGGACCAATTAGATGGCTTGGTGCTTAATGTAAACTAATACAAATTGGTCAACAATAATGGCTAGACTAGTTACTAAGAAACTAAGTATTCTAACTAAGTTACCCAAAAAGCCTATGTAGTAACTAATGGAACAAACTAAGTTTGCTAATCCTTAGAGTCTATGGTTATAAGGAAGTATTCTAGAGTCTTCTAGAAGTGTGATCAATGCATGAAAAATGCATGACTTAATCATGTAATTATATAGTTAGCCATGTAACTAGATGACCTAACTAAGTTAGCTTACATGTAACTAAGAATTTAATTGAATCAAAACTTGGTTAGTTTTTCCATTGAGATACACGGCCACTAGGTAGTTCTAGGGTGTTCTTGAACAATCTTTATGACCAAAGGATATCCATTTGATGACTTAGGCCATGTGAAACCATGTGAAGCCATGTGATTGATTTTTATCTTGTCAAACAAGCCTTAGTCTTCCTATCCATGCAACTACACGACCATGCATATGAAATATAGGCTATTTTCATTTCATTTCCAACACTTTGTCACATAAACACCTTTCATCTTTTTCTCTCTCTTCCAAGAACTCCAAGAACAACCAAAGAACTCCATCTTCTTTCTTCTTGAAGGTTTCAGCCATTACACCCAAAACCAACCTCCACTCTCCTATAATTTCAACCAATATCGTTTTCTAAACCAATACAAGATTCTATACACCTTTTATCTTACAAGTTTCACCTAGTTCATCTTCTAAGTACTTCAAAATCAAGTCAAGGTTTTCTACTCCTAAAGGTAACATCTTGATTTCTTATTCCTAAGTTTGATTCTTGAGTTTCTAAACCATGATTGATCCATGGTTTCTTATTTTTCAAGCTTTGTTTGTGACACTAGTTTGGTTTAAGCTTGTTAGGGTTTCTTGAGGGTACTCCACGAAATCAATAGGAGGCTATACAAGAGGGTTTTTGTCTTCCTTAAGGTAAGAGGGAGATTAACCTCATCAATCATGTGTTGGTGGTGAGAAAATGGCTTGTTTGTGGTGAAAAAATCATAAGGATTTATTCACTTGTATGGTTTAAGCTTGCTTTGTTTGTGGTGATTTTTGGTTGGTATGCTTTATAACTTTGATTATATGCTTGAATATATGATTGTGGAAGCATGATTGATTATTGTATTAAGTAGGATGTGATTCACATGATGAGGAAGTGTATGAAGGTTCCAAAGAACCTATGAAGGCCCATGACCATAACACCATAAAGGGAGCAAAGTGTTCTAAATTATTTTCCTAATCATGGATTAAATGATTTTATGACAAGAAATTGGTTTAAAGGTTTTTGAAAAAAGTAAGGTGATAGAAAATAATTAAATATGATTAGTGGAGTATGTATTGCAATTTCAGCCAACAAGCCAATTTTTAATATTCTGAATTCAAAATTATTTTACTAAGTGTAGACTTAGGTATTTGATTAGTAGAAAATTAATTTGATAGGTTTTTAAACCTAAAAAGGAAGTAAACTAATTTTTAGAATTAAATTAGTGTAATTAGATTATTAAGTAAGATAAAAGTTAAACTTGAAATATACTGACGTATAGCTCACCCTTTGAGTTTTGAAGTGCGTTAAAAAATTTTGAGCTGTAATATTCAAGTTAAATCAAAGAAAGGAAATTTTGTCCACTTTTGGTGAGAAAATGTTAGAAATATTGTTTAAAGGTGGTTTATTAAGGAAATAATGGAAATAAAGTCCAATTTTGATATTAAATGAGAAAATTTTTAATTTGAGCTTAGAATATTAAAAAAATATTTTACAAGATTGAAAATACGTAGAAAAACACTTACGCGACCTAAAAATAGTAATTTTTAGCTATGCGATTAAGAAAATGTTTTAAAATCTTTACGCGATTGAGAAAACATTGAAAAATACTTACACAATTTGAAAACGTAAGAAAAATGTTCCACAATTTTGAAAATGTGATAAAATGTTTACTCGATTGAAAGTAACAACAGTTAGCTGTCAGGTTGTTGTGGTGGGCCCAGTTATGTTAGAAAGTGATATTGCCAAGAGATAGCATGTTTAGGTGAAATACTGTAAGAATGATAATTGCATGTGTATTTGAACCATACATCATGCATTGTAAAGTGTGTCAGCTTAATTGGTTAAGGCAATTGTTGCCTAGGAGATTGAATTTACACCTTCATGCGGGTGAGAATCGTGTAGTTACGATCTTCAGTGATCTTGGAGATGTCGAGGTGTGGAATGTCATATGTGGCCAGATGGTAGCACCTCTGCATTGTGGTATCCTATGCAAACACACCGACGATCTTAACGGAGTTACTACTCTTTTCATGATTGGTTGAGAGTGTCTTGTATGAGCCATATTGCGCACATCGATATGATATATAGGCACATATTTTGAGGTTGATGATATACAGACAAGTACTCCCTATCTTTCTCTCCGAAATTGTGTTTAGCTCTATGGAGTAGGAATGAGTTTGTGTGCATATGCATAGTTGATCAACATATTGGCATGATAATTATGTTTTTATGATATTTTATTTATGATATGATATTCTATCTGTGATATGGGAATATGATTCTATAAGTTATTACTATATCTATATGTTTACTGTCATTTTCTATACTATCATACTGGTATTGATGTAGGAGATCTCACCTCTTGTTGTATTATATCTGTTTTTACTGTGTATGTTTGATGAAGACCGAGGAGAAGAGGAAGCCAAAAATTTTGTTTACCATCAGTGACTGTTTTCTTGTTTGTTGAGATGGCGGCAAGGCGCCAAGTACTAGGATTTGTCCGAGTACAGTTCCATGGTAGGACTAATGCTTGGAGGTTTAACATAGATAATGAATTGTTTATGTATACCAGGGATCTGACTTTGAATCTGAATGGAACCCATGATAGGATTCCTATTTTGACTCAACATGTGTCTGTGCATCTAGAGTTCAAGATGCCTATTTGTGAGCTCTGGGGTGGCACTGTCTATACACCACGGGAGGACTTGGTGGTGTCTTCGGCAAGAACCCCAGTCAGGCGAGTAATGTACCCGCCAAGGTTTTTTGATGATACAGAGGAGGAGGATCCTTCTGAGGACCCAAATCCTTAGTCTTTAAAAGTTTTAGTTAAACAGTTTATGTTTTGATGTACATGTTGTACATATTTATCTTTATGCAATGTAGTGTATTTATGTAATTTTTTTAAGAACAAGGTTTGTAATATGGTGAGTTTTGTTCTAATACAAGTTGTACTTATAGTTATTAGTTATTTTATTTATTTTCAGTCTTTCCACAAACTAAAATTCAAAATTAATGTTGTTATAAGATTAAAACTTTTACAACTTGGGTAAGTTACATTAGGTTTAGTCTTAAATGTGATACCCTACTGTGGGTGTTACATGATATATATCAGACATATATATATGTGTGATATATGTGATATTACACACATGTATGTGTGTGGTATATATCAAACACAAGTATATAATCCACACATATAAGTGTGTGATACATATCACACACACACATATAACTGACATATATATGTGTGATATATATCAGCACATATATAACCCACATATATGTGTGTGACAAATATATATATGATACATGTGATATCACACATATAGATGTGTGTGATATATATCGGACACACATATATAACCCACATATATATGTCTGTGATACATATCACACACACATATAAAACCCACATATATGTATGTGACATATATCACACACAAATATAACCCACATATATGATTGTGATATATATCAGACACATATATTTGTGTGATATATGTGATATCACACACATATATCTGTGTGATAACATATAAGACACACTTATATAATCCACATATATATGTGTGACATATATATCACACTCATATACAACCCACATATATGTGTGTGATACATCAAACACATATATATATATGCGATATATGTGATATCACACACTTATATGTGTGTGATACATATCAGACACACATATACCAAACACATATATATGTGTCAGATATATATCACACACATATATGCTTGTTACATATGTGTCTAATATATATCAGTTTCATATATATCTATAATATACGTCATATCACACACATATATAACTCATATATATATGTGGGTGATATATACACATACATATAAAACCCACATATATGTGTGTGATATGTATCAGACACATATATGTGTGATATATGTGATATCACACACACATCTGTGTGTGATATATATCAGACACACATATATAACCCACAAATATACGTGTGTGATACATATCACATATACATATATAACCCACATATATGTGTGTGACATATATCACACACATATATAACTCACATATATGTGTGTGAAATACATCGGACACATATATGTGTGATATATGTGATATCACACACACATATGTATGTGATATATATCAGACACATATATAACCCACATATACATGTGTGTGATTTATATCACACACACATATATAACTCACACATACGTGTGTGACATATATATGACAAACATATATAACCCACATATATGTGTGTGATATATATCAGACACATATATATGTGTGATATATGCCATATCACACACACATAGGTGTGTGATACATATCAGACACACACATAGGTTTTGCAAAAACCTAATCATCTTCATACACCCACATGCTGTGAAGCATTAGCATATGTTGCATAGCTTTCACACTTAACCGTGTTCCATCTAAGATGGTTCAAAAGACACCATATGAGATATGGACTGGGAGACGGCCCAGTATGTCTTTCTTGAAGATTTGGGGTTGCAAAGCTTATGTGAAACGTCAAGTTTCTGATAAGCTTAGACCTAAATCAGATAAAATGCTTCTTTGTGGGGTATCCAAAGGAAACTAAGGGATACTTTTTCTATAATCCTACCGAGGGCAAAGTGTTTGTCGCACGAACAGCTGTGTTTCTAGAAAGGGAGTTTATCTTCAAAGGAACTAGTGGGAGAAAAGTAGAACTTGAAGAAGTTCAAGTTTCACAAAGCAGCAATGAACCAATGGTGGAAATAGAGCAGCCTCCACAAAATGTTATGGAACAGCAACCTACTCTAGTAGCACAAGACCTGCGTAGGTCTAACAGGATACGTCATCAACTAGAGAGATATGGATTTCTTATGACCCAACAAGGTGATGTATTGCTCATGGATCAAGATGAGCCTGTGACTTACCAGGAAGCCATTATTGGTCCAGAATCTGAGAAATGGCTTGAGGCCATGAGATCTGAAATGGATTCCATGTATGCCAACAAGGTATGGACCTTGGTTGACCCACCTGAAGGGGTTAAACCCATTGGGTGCAAGTGGGTTTTCAAGAAGAAAACCGACATGGATGGTAATGTGCATACCTTTAAGGCACGATTGGTGGCTAAAGGTTTCAAACAAATTCATGGTGTAGACTATGATAAGACTTTTTCCCCATTGATGATGCTTAAATCTTTCCTGCTCTTGGATCATGCACATTAGATACCATGATTATGAAATCTGGCAAATGGATGTCAAAACTGCTTTCCTTAATGGAAATCTTCTCAAAGATGTGTACATGACACAACCTGAGGGTTTTGCCACTCCAGAGGATGCTAGCAAAGTATACAAGTTGCAACGATCTATTTATAGATTGAAGCAAGCTTCCAGAAGCTGGAATCTTCATTTTGATGATACAATAAAATAGTTTGGTTTCATCAAGAATGAAGAAGAATCTTGTGTCTACAAGAAGGTTAGTGGGAGCACTATTGTCTTTCTGGTATTATATGTAGATGACATAGTACTTATTGGAAATGACATCCCTACCCTACAGTCCGTAAAGACTTGGTTAGGGAACTGCTTCTCTATGAAAGACTTGAGCGAAGCCACCTATGTATTAGGTATCAGGATCTATAGAGATAGATCACTGAGACTGCTTGGCCTAAGTCAGAGTACATACATAGACAAAGTGTTAAGACGATTTAACATGCATGAATCTAAGAAAGGACTCTTGCCTATATCATATGGTGTAAGCATATCTAAGGCTCAATCCCCTTCTACCCAGGGTGAGAGGGATCGCATGAGCAAGATTCCATATGCATCTGCAATTGGATCTATCATGTATGCCATGATATGTGCTCAACCAGACATCTTGTATGCTTTGAGCATGACGAGTAGGTACCGGTCGATCCCTAGTGAGAGTCAACTTTGGATCATCAAGATCTTTAAGTACTATCAAGAACATCTTTAAGTACTTAAGAAGACTAAGGATTCGTTCTTGGTATATGGAGAGCGAGGAAGAGCTAGTTGTAAAAGGTTACACTGATGCTAGCTTCCAAACTGATAAGGACGACTCTAGATCGCAATCGGGTTATGTTTTTTGCCTAAATGGTGGGGCTATGAGCTGGAAGAGTTCAAAGCAGGAGACAGTCACTGATTCTACCACAGAGGCTGAGTATATTACTGCCTCCAATGCAGCAAAGGAGGCCATTTGGATCAGGAAGTTCATTACTGAACTTGGCACTATTCCTAGCATTATGGACCTAGTGGACCTCTATTGTGATAATAATGGAGCCATTACACAAGCTAAGGAGCCTAGATCTCGCCAGCGATCCAAACATATACTTAGGCGCTTCCATCTCATTCGAGAGATCATCGATAGAGGAGATGTGAAGATATGCAGAGTACCAATAGATGATAACATTGCTGATCCACTGACGAAGCCTCTTGCATAGCAGAAGCATGAGGGTCACACTAGGTCTTTAAGCATTAGATATACGCCTGATTGGCTCTAGTGCAAGTGGGAGATTGTTGGTGTATGTCCTAGAGGCCAATACATTTTCTGTATTTACATACATTCTATTATGCTATTTTTATATATGAGGCATTTCATTTATTGTGTTCATTTTTGATAAATATAATAAAGTCCTTAGAATAGTAAGTTTGACGCCATAGGACATCAAGTGGATGACTTGATCGTGAGATCCTTTTGGTTACAACACTATTCTTAAATGTCCCTAGTCAAGTATTATTGTTAATTAGGACAACAATAATACATTGAGACTAGTATGTGCATAGACTGATGACCATATCTCACGGGTCATGGATATGAGATATCAAGTCTTCACATGGGTACATATTAGAGTAATGATGTACTGGACTGACCCACCATGAGAACGCTACATGGATCGTTATGTGAGTGTCATAAGCGATTCTCATAGTGACAATGGTGTTTGTGGTCCTTTGACCTGAAATCACTATGATTCCTACATGAGGAGTTGTGTGTTTTAATGCCATCGAACGTCATCTGTAACAAGGTGATTATAAAGTTGGTTATTGGACAAACTGCGAATCATGCAGAGGGATGTGAGTGACCTAGATGGGATTTGTCACTCCTACATAACAGGAGCGATATCTTCGGGCCCCCTGATTGAGTGAGACTGCGAAATGCATGGCCATGCTCAAATGAGTCAATATGATATATTGATCTCATTTGTTGTTACAAAGTCTACTCGAGTATCAGGAAACCAATGATTGGACTATACAAGGGTGACGCATTCCATGCCTTGTGTTCAATCTAGATATCTTGACAAAGGGACTAAATGACACGGAAACATTGGTCACGGAAAGGTTATGTCAAATCACTGACATTCTTATTACTTGGGTAGCAGCGATGTGTTGCTAGATACCGCTCACTGCTTGTCATATTAAAATGGGATTTTAATATTACTGCTAACGTAATAAGAACCTGCAGGGTCATACACATAGAGCAAACTAAAATTGGAGCAATGGATCTAAGTTGGACTCGGATTCAAATATGGGTCAAACTCATAACAGATGGGTCTAGGGTTGCACAGCTTACCTTGCTGCTACTCACACTCACTTAAGGCAGTCACTATTATAAATAGTACTGCTAAGGGGGCTGCTAAGATACACAATTCTGAACCCTAGCCGCACCTACAGAAAAGTGAGTGAGAGAGCAACAAGTTTCTTCTCTTCTCTTTGCAGCTAGCACTGTGTGAGAGACGTGAGGCTCCTCTTTGCGGACGTTGGACGTTCATGAGTCTGTTCGTGTGGATACCACAGAGACATCGTTTCTATTACGGTGTTAGTGATTCACGCTTCAAGAGGTAAATCTTTTAAAAAAAACTCGGATTATGGCTTTTTCGCATGGATCCTCAGTGGGAATCCCTGTTTTCCGCTACGTGATGTATCCGCAAAAATTCCCAACAGGTCATGGTTAGGGTCAAGTTCCTTTTTATTTTTTGCTTGTTTCAAGACGATCCATAGCGTTCTCTTATCATTTGGTATTAGAGCGCCTCAGCTCTTGAAATCAGGTGATATCTATCCCTTGTGTGTTCATCTTCTTCAAATTCAAAAAAAATATTTATATATATAAATTTTGTTTTCGTTATTGCTTATCTCTTTTTAATTGTGTCGTCTTCCTTTGCTCAAACTCTGTCTAAGTCAATTCCTCTAGTTCTTTTCACATATACGTTTCTATTTCCAAAATTGTGTCCAAGTTCTATCATTTAAGGAAAAAAACTAGTGCAAAAAAAAATTTTCTGTGGAAAAAAAAAAGGCTGTGAATTGTGAAGACTCAATATTCCTTGTTGGATTTCAAAACCCTTTCATTGATCTTATTCGTTCAAATCCCTTGTTGAATTCTTTGTTGTTTCCATTTCAATTACTTCTTCGTCTTCAATCCTTTGCTACTTCTTGTTGTGTGGAATCATATAAAGGTTCTTTACTTAAGAGCTCATAAGGAGAAGTAGAGTAGTAAAAGGCAAAGAGTGGTAAGACTATCATAGGGAAAGAACTAACTAGAGTGAAACACAAGTGAAAAAAATATAATTGAGTGTAAACACGTGAGAGAGTGTTTGTATGAGGATTCTTGAAGACATAGTTGTTCTATATTATTGTCCATTTGTAATCATTTCTAACGCAAATTCTTGTAGCATTTTAATTATGAGTGGAGGACACGGAGAAGTTGATCTCAAATTGTTTGTGAAGGCTGTTCAAGAACAATTCCAGGCCCAAAATGCAAGATTAGATAGTCTATAAACCCCATTGAGATCTAGAACCCTAAGGCGATGCACTTTTGAAGAGGAAGAAGATGAGTATTCAGATGGAAGAAGTACTAAAAGGAGAAGAAAAAATGAATCAAAAGGAGACAATCATTTGGGTAGTATTAAGATGACAATCCTTACATTCCAAGGAAGAAATGTGTAACACCCCGATTTTTCGTTCTTTCTCTATTATATGTGTTTTTATAATTTTTGTGATTTTTGTGAATTTTTATGAATTTTAAATTTATTTTTATTATTTTATTATTATTTTGGACTGTATGTGTGTTTGAGGCAGGTCCGAAAAAATAAAAAAAAAATTGGGACCAGAAAATTTTGGACTATTAATGCGGGGCCGGAGGAGCTTACTAAACTTGAAATCAGAAATAGTTTTCAAAAATTTTCTTTATCTGAGTTTTTGTTTCGTTCTATTATCCATTGGATAATGTTATTACCCATTGGAAAATAAATCGCAGTAACTTTTGTCCATTGGTTAATAACCATCGATAAATATCTTACAGGAGCTTAGTCATGAGCCTAGTCATGAGTTTTATCTTTCTTTCTCATGACTCACCATGTGAATCACCTTATGACTAACTAAGTGACTCACTATATGACTCACACCATGACTCCTTAAGTGACACACCATATGACTCACTATTGTGACTCACCCTGTGACTCACTATTATGACTCATTATGATGCACCAATGGATGACAAGCTTGGAGGAGTAGTTTTAATTGTAACGTCCTGGGATTGCCTGCAGGATTGACGAGTGTCTCCACCAACCAACATGGGTCTTTTCAGCGTGCTTTGTCCTCACTCTCACGCATCCTAGGAAACTTCTCAAGAGATCACCCATCCCACAATTGCTCTAGGTTAAGTATGCTTAACCATCGAGTTCTTATGTTCTAGGCTCCCAAAAAGAAATTACAACTTGTTGATATGGCTACACCAAATCAATTCCTTTAAGCTATCCTCAACTATACAACCCCACACCTGCACAGTCTCTGAATCCCTCTCATTCTGGTGCGTATTTAGTTCATTTATGTGACCTTTCGCCTAGAAGCCTGCCAGAAGCCGCTCCTTGTCCATGCTTCATTGCACCGATGATCACTTCCCGCCCTCATCAGCCCTGGGACACACATGCCCACTAACTTCCACTTAGTTTGTCCCCGAACTACACCGTACTGGGAGAGGTCCCGTCTCTGATACCATCCATAACATCCCGGGACTGCCTGTAGGATTGACGAGTGTCTCCACAAACTAACACGGGACTTTTCAGCGTGCTTTGTCCTCACTCACACGCATCCTAGGAAACTTCTCAAGAGGTCACCCATCCCATAATTGCTCTAGGTTAAGCACGCTTAACCATGGAGTTCTTATGTTCTAGGCTCCCGAAAAGCAGTTGCAACTTGTTGATATAGCTACACCAAATCAATTCCTTTAAGCCATCCTCAACTATGCAGTCCCATACCTGCACAGTCTCTAAATCCCTCTTATTCCGGTGCGTATTTAGTTCATTCATGCGACCCTTCGCCTAGAAGCCTGCCAAAAGTCGTTCCTTGTCCGTGCTTTATTGCACTGGGGATCACTTCCTGCCCTCGTCGGCCTTGGGACACACATGAGTTGTAACACCCCGATTTTTCATTTTTCTTGAAATAAATGAGTTTTATAATTTTTATGATTTTTAAGAATTTTTGTGGAATTTTATGAGTCTCTGATTATTTTAATATTGTTTTGAGCTGTATGTGTGTTTGAGGCAAGCCCAGAAAAAAAAAATTTTCCTAGACCAGAAAGTTCCTAACTGTCAAGGTGGGATCGGGGGATCTTACTAAACCCGAAACCGGGAACAGTTGACGGAGATTTTTGGTATCTGAGTTTTCTATTATCTATTAAGTAATAATAGTACTAGCTATTGTCTATTGGGTAATATCTGCTAGAAAATATCTTGATGGTGATGAGTCAAAGCGATGGACATATGGTAAGCAGGAAGAAGACAAATTGGATACTCAACTTGAAGAGGAGAAATTCAAATTGATTACTCAAGTTAGAAGACAAATTCAATTTGACTATTTACTCTTTCAAGATATTTTAAACTTGTCTTGTCATTCTTTGTCTAGAAGCGATGACCCGCCATGTTCTAGAAGGATGTGGAATGCCGACTCACCTAGTGACTTGTCATGATGAGTCACACATTCCAGAAGTTTCTCTTGATGACTCAGCTAATGACTCGGCACTACGACTCACCATGCTGACTCAACTGTTCTAGAAAATTCTATGATGACTCACCTAGTAAATATCTAAGCATAAATATCTAGGAATAAATATCTTAGTAAAATATCTGAATACAAATATCTAAGTGAAAATATCTAAGCAGAAAATATCTAAGATATTTCTAATCAAAAAATATCTACGCTAAATATCTCAAGTGTAATCATAAAAATAAAAAACATCTAGGTTAAATATCTTAAGAGTAATAATGAACCATCATTACATGACATCATGATAATCAATTAGAGTCATTGAAAAGTTAACGAAAATGGCTAGGTTAGTTGTTAAGTAACTAGATAGTCTAACTAAGATACTTAAATAGACTAAGTAGTAACTAAATGGAGTTAACTAAGTTTGCAAATACTTAGAATCTTTAGTTACTAGAAAATATCTAGAGTTTCTAGAATCATTACCTATGCATGACAAAAGTATGATTTAATCATGTAACTAGATAGTTAATTAGGTAACTAGATGACCTAATTAAATTAGTTTAAATATAACTAGAAAGTAATTGAATTAAGATTTGGTTAGTTTTCTATTGAGCTCCATGACCACCTAGGTCCTTCTAGGAGATTCATGAATCATCTAATGACCTAAGGATGACTTCTTGATGACCAAGGCCATGTGCAACCATGTGAGCCCATGTGCTTATGTTTAATCTTGCAAAACAAGTCATGGTCCTTCTTTCCTATAACATTCCATGGCCATGCAATTAAACATAGGCCATTTCCTTTCATTTCTATTACTTTGTGAAACAACAAACTCTCTCATCTTTTCTCCAAAGAACCCCACGGCCATAAGCTTGAGAATAGGGTATTCACTTTCATTTCTATCATACTTTGTGACCATAAATCTCTATCATCTTTCTCTCTTATCCAAGAACATCAAGAGCACAACAACTTCATTCTCTCCTTTTCTCTTGAAGACTCACGGCCAAACCCATTGAAGCATCTTCCAATCATCAATAATTCTATACAACCTTAGATTTAGAACCTATACACAATTCTAAAACACTTTGTAGTTGAGATCTTAGCCTAGTTCTATCATCTTCAACCTTGTTTTTCAAGTTAAAGATCAAAAAGCTCTTACCTTTCTTCCTTGTGTAGCTCACGGGCAACCACCCTAAGACCACCTTCTAAGTTTGTTTAATTTCAACCAACCATACTTCTTGAATCCTCACATCATTCTAAGACTCTTTGATGTTTAGACTTTGGTCAAATTCCATCATCTTCAAGCTTGAATCTTGAATTTAAGTTTTAAGGTTTCAAGGTAAATATCTTGAAACTTGATTTCTTATTTGATTTTTAGAATCCTAAGGCCATGTTTGATCTATGGTCATCTTGATCAAGCTTTAGAAACTAATTTGTATATGTTTATTCTGATTCTAAGATCTTTTTGGTGGTGAAAGTTTGATACAAAGAAAGTCCTACAAGGAGCTAGGAGGACATCAACCAGGTAAGAGGGAGATTAACCTCATCGGTCATATGTGGCGGTGAAGGAATGGAATTATTTGTCTTCGTGAGTGAAAAATCCATGTGAGGATTTATTCACTCAATTGTGTGATTTTTGATTTATGCTTGATAAATTATATGTGATTGTTTTATTGCTTTGATAAATATGCATGATTTATATATGTGTTTAGTATGCTTATAGCTTTGATAATATGCTTACATGTGTGATTTAGAAAGCATGCTAATTTTTGTGTAACTTAAGATGTGATTCACATGATGGAAATTGTATGACGGTTCCAAAGAACCTAGAGGCTCACAGCCTCAATATCACCAAGGGAACCAAGTGTTCTAAATTATTTTTCTAATTAAAGATCAAATGCTTTTATGACAAGAAATTTGATTAAATATTTTTATAAGGAATAAAGTGTTAGAAAATAATTATATATGATTTATGAAGCTTAGTGTGAAATTCGACCAACATGTCATTTTGATGTTCAAGATCCAAAATTATTTTACTAAGTGTAGACTTAGGTGTTTAAATGGTAAGAAATTAATTTGGTAAATTTTAAAATCTAAAATGAAAGTAATTAACTTTTTAGAATGAAAATTGGCCTAATTAGGTTATGTACTAAAATAAAAGTTAAAAACTTGACATTTGTTAACGTATAGCTCACCCTCTGGGTTTTGAAGCGCGTTAGGAAATTTTGAGCTATAATATCCTAAATAAAATTAAGAAATATAGTCTTCTAGGAAACAGTAGAAAATACTAATTTTAAGGGGACTACATTGTAAATATTATTTAAAGAAGGATTATTATGTAAATATTATTTTATAGAAGGACTATTATGCAAATGATAAAAATAAAGTCAACTTTTGGTATTAAATGAGAAAAATCTTATTTTGAACATAAAATATGTTAGAAATAATTTACGCAATTGAAAATAAGTAGAAAAACTCTTATGCGATTTAAAAATAGTAATTTTTAGCTACGCGATTAAGAAAACATTTTAAAATCTTTACATGATTGAGAAAATGTTGAAAAACATTTACACAATTTGAAAACATAACAAAAGTGTTACGTGATTGTGAAAATGAGATAATATTGCTACGCGATTAAGAGGAACAGCGAGTTGTGCTGTAAAGCCAACTACTGAACTAAGTAAGTTGTGATATTAACATTGTGGACTGTGGAAACTGGAGTACTGGACCCGAGTGGATCTTTGGTATTATCGATTATATGGGCAGTTATATAATATCATAGATACTAATAGTATTAGACAACTGTATGAGCGGTTGTGTTAATATCATTGGGAATAGTACAATAGTACTTTGATATCGCCATGTGACGGCGTGTGAATAAGAAATACAATGTGATTAATGACAGTATATGTTTGAATCATTTATTATGCATAGAAAAGCGTATTCACTTGATTTGTTGTGGCGTTTTACGTCTAAGGAGTGAACGAGAACTTATAGGATAGTGAGAGGGATCCTGGGGACGTCAGGGCGCGGTGATTTCACTTTGTGATTATGCTATCACAATATGATATATATACCCCTAGCCGTGAGCACCGATTGCAACGCATTGACATCCCGTCAAATACTATTGCTTTTCATTATCCAGCATAGACTGTCTTTTTAGGGGGGACAGATCTTTTGGGCGTTCATCTCTGAATTTAAGTCTAACTTCATGGAGTAGGAACTGGTTGCATTATGCATATGCATAGTCAACATTTACGCTGTTGTGATATAATATTGTTAAGGTACAATATTATAGTGGTATTATTATTATTCCTGATGTTATGCTGCAAGTTTATTGGATTATTTATTTAATAACTATCATGAATATATCTGCTTATTAAATGGATTGTATGCTGTATGGTATTGGTATGTCTATCATTTCTTTGCTGCCATATTGGTATGTGATGTAAGGGATCTCACCTCTTTACTGTATTATTTTTCTATTATGTGTTGTGATTATGTTTGGTAAAGACAGTAAGAGGGACAAGATTGGATCGTCTAGGTTTGAGTTGGACTGGTTTTATTTGATCATTTTGTAATGGCTGCAAGGAGGGATTTCTCTGATTATATGTAAGCGCAGTTCCATGATGGCATTGATTCCTAGCATGTTGACTCAGATACTTGACGTTTTAGTTATATAGGAGAGGTGACTCTATCTTAGAGTGATACCTACCATGGAAACCCTACTATTACATATAATGCTGCTTGTGTACATGTAGAGTTTTCTATGCCTATTATAGAACTATGGGACATTGCTCACCGTTTGCCCAGTGAAGACTCTACAGAGTTAACTGCTCGGACTCCTATCCAAAGAGACACTTCCCGACCAGAGAATGTGCCTTTAGAGGATGTTGGGAATTGCGGATACATCACGCAGCGAAAAAATAGGATTCCCATCGAGGATCCATGCGAAAAAGACATAATCTGAGTTTTTAAATTATTTACCTCTTGAAGCGTGATCAAAAGGAAGGATGTGAATCACCAACACCGTAATAGAAATGATGTCTCTGTGGTATCCACATGAACAAACTCACGAACGTCCAACATCCGCAAAGAGGAGCCTCACGTCTCTCACATAGTGCTAGTTACGAAGAGAAGAGAAGAAACTTGTTGCTCTCTCACTCATTTTTTTGTAGGTGCAGCTAGGGTTTTGAATTATTTTTTATTAGCAGCCCTTTAGCAGTATTATTTATAATAGTGACTACCTTAAGTGTGTGTGAGCAGCAGCAAGGTAAGCTATGCAACCCTAGACTCATCTGTTATGAGTTTGGCCCATATTTGAATCCGAGTCCAACTTGGATCCATTGCTCCAATTTTAGTCTGCTCTATGTGTGTGACCTTGCAGGTTCTCATTACGTTGGTAGTAAAATTAAAATCCCATTTTAATATTACAAGCAGTGAGTGGTATCTAGCAATACATTGTTGCTACCCAAGTAATAAGAATGTCAGTGATTTGACATAACCTTTCCGTGACCAATGTTTTCGTGTTGTTTAGTCCCTTTGTCAAGATATCTAGATTGAACACAAGGCATGGAATGCATCACCCTTGTATAGTCCAATATTTCGTTTCCTGATACTCGAGTAGACTTTGTAATAACAAATGAGATCAATATCTTATATTGACTCATTTGAGCATGGCCATGCATTTCGCAGTCTCACTCAATCAGGGGGCCCGAAGATATCGCTCCTATTATGTAGGAGTGACAAATTCCATCTAGGTCATTCACATCCCTCTGCATGATTCGCGGTATGTCCAATAACTAACTTTATAATCATCTTGTTACAGATGACGTTTGATGGCATTAAAACACACAATTCCTTATGTAGGAATCATAGTGATTTCAGGTCAAAGGACCACAAACACCATTGTCACTATGAGAATCGCTTATGACACTCACATAACGATCAATATAGCGTTCTCATAGTGGGTCAGTCCAGTACATCATTACTCTAATATGTACCTATGTGAAGACTTGATATCTCATATCCATGACCTGTGAGATGTAGTCATCAGTCTATGCACATACTAGTCTTAATGTATTATTGTTGTCCTAATTAACAATAATACTTGACTAGGGACATTTAAGAATAGTGTTGTAACCAAAAGGATCTCACGATCAAGTCATCCACTTGATGTCCTATAGCATCAAACTTACTATTCTGAGGACTTTATTATGTTTATAAAAAAAGAAGACAATAAATAAAATGCCTTATATATTAAAATAAGCATAATAGAATGTATGTAAATACAGAAAAAGTATCGGCCTCTAAGGCATACACCAACAGAGGATTCGAGAGAGGATCAGGTTCAGAACCTTATTCTCTAGGTGTTTTGGCTTGGGGCAAGTCGAGTTTTTATGTGGTAATTAGATATTGCTAGGAATATAAATTTTATGTAATGATGACATTACAAATCTAAGTTATATATGAGAAATGTATTTTATTTTGTTCTTATATTGTATGTTTTTCTAATTCAATAAAGTTTCTTTCGTTCGCGAAAAAGCAATTTTGAAACCTGTATTTAAGTGATATTAGATATTTTATAACTTGGGAAATTAATTATTTATAAGCAGTTGGTATGAATGTGATACCCCTCGAAGGGGGTGTTACATTAGTTGGTATCAGAGCCAAAGTTAGAATCTTTTGGGTTTGTGGGTAGGTTTGTCTTATTTATGCTGTGTGTTTCTCTGACACCGAACACAAATATATATTGTTTGGTTTCCGAAAGGAGACAATGTTGATTTAAATGGTTACGTTTGGTTTCTTCGTGTTTTGATTTATTTGTCTGGATTACTGTAGACATAAGCATGTGGACGCAAGACGTGATGATGATCGTATAGTCGCAATAAGAAGTGTAATGCAGAGGATGACTGACATAGCGGCACAACAAAGTCAGAAGATCGTTCAACAGTAGGAACTGATATCTGAACTTCAGAGTATGTTAGAGTTGGAGTAGTCTCAGGATGCAAGAAGCTGTAACTTTGAACCTTCAATAATCCAAAGGGGAAGGAAATGTAGGATAAATCGATTTCAGCAAAACCCATATACATGACCACCGGGGAAGCAACAACGAACAAATGGAGGAAGTGCTAGTGGCAATGGATTTGGCCAGACTATAGCATCAGCATCGAAATGTAAGAAGTATGGAAAGGCTCATCTGACGAGGGAGTGCAAGAGTAAGGAAATAATTTGTTTCAAATGCGGGAAGCCTGGACACATTTCTAAAAATTGTATGCAACTGAAGATGGAATCTTTCGTTAATAATGCACGTATTTTAAGATCTCAAGTAGGAGAAGGAGTCAATACAAAGAATGGAATGAGAATGTTCAAATATAAAGATCTAAGAAACAAGGAAGCTATCCATAGAGAGTAATCTTAAAACTGTACTGTATGGCTTGCAAGGTGACCCATTCTTTTGTTATCTATGACTGTGTGAGCCATTTGGGTTATTAGTGTTTCTACTTCTTTTTGACTTGGATAGTGCTACTTTAACTTCTAAACTTGCTATTACTACTCAAGCCTGCTTAAAACATATCCTATTATTGTTGGAGTTTGGAACTTTTCTATTAATCTAGTTTGTCTACTTCTTTCACAAATAGATTGAGTAAATCGATTTGAGTTATTTGTGTCTTTGTTATCTTTTGATCCGAGCATTTCTACTCTTCTTGTTAAACTTGTTGTTTATACTCAAGTTTTCTAACTTTACCCTATATCTATTAAAGATCGAATCTCTTCTGTTGATTTGATTTGCTTATCTAAAATCACATCTATTTGAGAGCTTGACTTTATAAATGGATTAATTATTTTCCAACCATATCCTATTAGATTGTTTCAATGAAACTTTAGTGTTTCCTTGAACTGAGATTTTTGGATTTGAATCCAAAAATTGAATCCAGAAAGTTCAATTCTAAATTTATTTGACCATATCAAATTCCTTGTTGAGTAAATCTGGTAATCTACTGAATAGCCTTATCACTTTTCTTTTTAATCTTCACAGTGTCTTCCATGTATTTCAACTGAGAAACTGTATTCTTGATTTAACCCATGTTATAGTATCAAATACAGTACAATTAGAAGAGAACTTGATCTATGAAAGATTTTCTAATAAGATTAAGGGTAGGCAAGTAAAATAACTTACCTTGGTGAAGATAATCTGAAACGATGTGATGGGAGATACAACATAGAAACTAGAAGATCAAATAAAGAAAGCCGTTGTCTCCAATATCAATTTACGTTCTGATTATCATCATATTTGCATGAAAGAAGAAAATGTTCCAAGATAGATTTCTCGTTGTCCTTGTTGGTGATATCTTGATCCATTCTCGAAGTCCAAAGGAATATGCTGAACATCTTGGTGCGGTTCTTCAATTTCTGAAGAAGAAGAAGAAGTTATACATGAAGTATTCAAGTGTGAATGTTGATTGAAGAAACAGTAGTGATGTATGCTTCAAGGCAGTGGAAAGTGCATGAGAAGAATTATTCAACTCACGTTTTGGAAGTTGCAATAGTCATTTTGTAATGAAAATTTGAAGATGTTTTCAACCTACAATGCCTGCAGTAATTTCAAGAGCTTGGAGTACCTATTCGATCAAAAAGGGGTTGGATATGAGAAAGAGACAATAGTTAGAATTTTCAAAGGGCTACGATTTTCAACTTCAATGTCATTCCGGAAGGACAAATGTCATGGCGAATGCCTTAAGTAGAAGATGTATTTAGTATATATGCTACGATGGTTAAGAAGAATCTATTTGACTATGATTACTATTCAAATAATTTGTTGAAGGAAACCTAAGAAAAGTAGGAGGATCATCTGCAATGACGTAATTGGAAATGCTACATGGAAGTTTGAAGGCAAGATAAAGATGTAATATCTTTTCTGTTTTTATATGTAAGAGAAATTTTGAGGATGAAATTCTTTTTAGAGGGGGAGAGTTGTAACGCCCCAATTTTTTATTTTTCTTGAAATAAATGAGTTTTATAATTTTTATGATTTTTAAGAATTTTTGTGGAATTTTCTGAGTTTGTGATTATTTTAATATTATTTTGAGCTGTATGTGTGTTTGAGGCGGGCTCGGAAAAATAAAAAAATTTCTTGGACCAGAAAGTTCCGAACTGTCAAAGCTGGATCGAAGGATCTTACTAAGCCCGAAACTGGGAACAGTTGACGGAGATTTTTCGTATCTGAGTTTTCTATTATCTATTGAGTAATATAATAGCAGTAGCTATTGTCCATTGGGTAATATCTGCTAAAAAATATCTTGATGGCGATGAGTCAAAGCTATGGACCAATGGTAAGCAGGAAGAAGGCAAATTGGATACTTAACTTGAAGAGGAGAAATTCAAATTGATTACTCAAGCTAGAAGATAAATTCAATTTGACTACTTACTCTTTCAAGATATTTTAAACTTGTCTTGTCATTCTTTTTCTAGAAACGATGACTCGCCATGTTCTAGAAGGATTTGGAGTGCTGACTCACCCAGTGACTTGTCACGATGAGTCACACATTCCAGAAGTTTCTCTTGATGACTCAGTTAGTGACTCAGTACTACGACTCACCATGCTTACTCAACTATTCTAGAAAATTCTATGATGACTCACCTAGTAAATATCTAAGGATAAATATTTAGGAATAAATATCTCAGTAAAATATCTTAGACAAGTATCTTAATACAAATATCTAGGTGAAAATATCTAACCAGAAAATATCTAAGATATTTCTAATTAGAAAATATCTACGCTAAATATGTAACACCCCAAAAATTTGTATTTTATTTATTTCAGGCGATTCTTAATTATTTTGAGTAATCTGATTTGATTTTCATGAATTTTATGATTGTTGTGATTTTTAGGAATTCTTTTAGAGTTTTTACGTTTTTGAATATTTTAATATTATCTTGAAAACTATGTGTCTGAATTTCATTTTTTCTGAAAATATATGAGTTTTATAGTTTTTATGATTTTGGTGAATTTTGTAGAACTTTCCGTGTTTTTTATTATTTTAGTGTTATTTTGAGTTGTGTGTGGGCCAGGGGTGGACCTGGGGCAGGGCCGAAAAAATAAAAAAATTTTCTGGACCAGAAAGTCCCGGACTGTCAAGGCGGGATCAAGGGACCTTACTAAACTCGAAACTGGGAACAGTTGACAGAAATTTTCTATATCTGAGTCTTCTATTATCCATTGTGTAATAATAGCAGTAGCTGTTATCCATTGGGTAATATTTGTTAGAAAAATATTTTGATGACTCAGCTGGTGACTCTGCACTATGACTCACCATACTGACTCAGTTATTTTAGAAAATTCTATGATGACCCACCTAGTAAATATCTAAGCAGAAAATATCTACCGAGAAAATATCTTAATAAAATATCTTAAGTGTAATCATGAAAGCTGAAAATATCTAAGCTAAATATCTTAAGGGTCATTATGAGTCATTATTACTAAGGTTTATGACAACCAATGAAAATTGGTCAAACATAGTGGCTAGACTGCGTTGTGAACCGTTGGATGAAAAACTTGATGGAAAAGCCTTAGATCCTCACCGTTGATTTAATCAATGGTGTGAAAGCAATCTTGATAAAGAAGCTTGTAATATTCACCTTAGATTCAATCAATGATTAGGAGATGAAGTTGATTTTAATGGTTATGATTTAGTCAATAAAAGTGGCTAGATTAGTTACTAAGTAACTAAATACTTAGTTATCCTAATAGTCTAATTATTAACTAAATGAACTAATTTAGTTGCTAAATAATTAGAAGCTAGTTACTAGATAAAAATATATTATCTAGAAACATGACATAATCATGACCTATACCATGACATAATAATGTGACTAATTAATTATAAAGTAATTAGAAATCCTAACTAAACTAGTTTAATAGAAACTAGATGAATTGACTATTTAATTAAGGTGTAACTAAGTAATTAAAATGAACCTATAGAAACAAGTCAAAAATGATGGTTGGACTTTTCTAACCAATAGGAAATAGTCTATGTTGAAAAGTTTGACTAGTTATAAAGTAACTAAATAAACCTAATTTAGTTGCCTAAGTTGCCTAATTAGAAATTAAATGAAACTAACCTAGTTACTAATTAGTTAGGATCTAGTTATATCCTAATTTTATCTAGAAGCAAGTGACTAGGCATGACATACTCAATGACCTAATTCACTAGTTAGCTATGTAACTAAATAGTTAATCAAGTAACTAGAAAACCTAATCTAGTTAGTTGTTATTTGATTAAAGAGTAACTAGAACTAAATGGAAAGCAAATTAGGTTAGCTGTAGCAAGAGAGCCACACGGCCAAGTGGGCTTCTCCAAGCTTCATGAATGGTCTTTTATGACCACTTGGTGATCCTAAGGTGACATAGACCATGTGAGAGCCATGTGAACACCATGTGATGTTTAATTGTCTTAAATAAACAATTCTATCTCCTACACACTACATCACACGGCCATGCACTTCAAAATTGGCTATTCCATTTCATTTTCTCTCATTTTGTGACACAAAGCTATTTTCTCTCTTCTCTTTCTCTTCTAAAGAAACCAAAAACTCCATTCTTGCTCTCCTTTGAAGGATTTGGCCTCCACCCACCAAACCAACTATCTCACTTCAATAATTTCATCTCTTCTTACTTTCTAAACCTAAACACTATCTAAACATCTTTCCTTTTATGAGTTTTACCTAAATCCTACTCTAAGTGCTTCAAAAAGCAAGCTTTGATTTCTTACATCTAAGGTAATCTCTTGATTCTTTAGCTCTCAGTTAAATTTCTAATTTTCTAGACCATGATTGATCCATGGTTCTTTGTTCTTAAGCCTTGCTTGTGACTTTTAGAATTGTGTAATATTTTTAGGGAATTCTTTGAGTAACTCACGAAATTAAGAGGAAGGAAGAGCTTGAAGAATCTTGTCTTCAAGAGATAAGAGGGAGATTACCCTCATCAACCATGTGTTGGTGGTGAGGAATGGATGTGTGTGTGGTGAAAAATCCATAAGGATTATTTTACTTGTTTGTTTAAGAGCTTTCCATATTTATGGTTGTTTAGTGATTAAGAAGTTTATTGCTTTGATAACATGCTTTAGTATGTGTTTATGATGCATGATGAATTGTGTATGTTTTAAGATATGAATTACATGACAAAGGAAAATATGTTAGTTCCAAAGAACCATGGAGGCACACGGCCTCAAATTAATTTTTGGGAGCAAAAGATTCTAAGTATTTTACTAATTATGAGTTTTAGATTAAAGGGTAATAAGTTGATGATTTTGAGGATTTACAAAGAAAGTGGACAAGGAAATGAACAAAGATTTTTATGATGAAGGTATTTATGATTTTAGGCTAATATGCCAAGGATTGGTAAATTAGGAGTTTCATGAATGGTAAAATTGGATGATTAAAAGGAAAAAGGAAAAGAAAAGATATGATGGTTTCAATGACCTTGTAGTTACGATTTTGTGAGTTTGAAATGGTTTTACTTTGTGTGAAATTTTGATTTAGAAATGAAAAGTTAATTGATTTAGTACAAGAAATTTATAAAAGGATTTAAGAAAATAGAAGAGAAATAATTTGTCACTTGAGAGATGAAGATTTCATTGATGAAAGAAAAAGAGAGGTTGAAAGTGTTTGAACCTCCACTTATTTTGGAAAGGACTGATTTTAGAATTGATTTAGAATTATGGAGAATACGTTGGTGACTTGAAATTTACTAACGTATAGCTCACCCGTTGGGTTTGAGGCGCATTAGGAAATTTTAAGTTGGAATAATTGATTTTGAAGGAATATTGATTTTGAGTGGAAATGATGAAAAATATTACGTAAAAGATTTTTAAGTGAAGAATACGTGGAAAATGAAGTTAAAAATGGTATTGAGTTTTGAAAATCCAAAAAGATATTTGGAATATTGAGAAATATTTTATGAATTTGAAAAATGATGAAAAGGGGTTTATGCGACTTAAAAGTGTGATTTTTAAGTTTCACAATTTTGAAAACATTGAAAAATTGCTGCACGATTTGGAAAATGTGTAAATATTTTACGCAATTGAGAAAAATGATGGAAAATGGTTATGAGATTTGAAAATGTAACAAAAGTGTTATGCAATTGTGAAAATGTGTTAAAAATGATACGCGATTAAAAATATAGTAAGGATACTGTAAAGAATGTACTAAAAGAGAACCTTTTTAAAGATGAAATTGAATATATGCATTGAAGCATATGATAAAATTGAAAGATATGCATTGAGGTATATAATGAAATTGAAACATGCATTGAGATATTCGTGCATTGAATGGAATATAGCTGATAGCTATTATGGCCCTTGTGGTTGAAGAGGGAATGAGAATTGAAAAGTGAGATCTATGATGGATCTTGGGGGCGTCAAGGCGCGGCGGTCGATCTAGTAGGCAGAGGCAATTACCTTGTGCCATGTGGCGTTGCAGTCCATTGCAACGCATAGACGATACTTGACAAGAACACGATTCTTTTCGAAGACTGGAGATTGTTTGTGGGCTAAGGCTAGACAATTAACCAGAGCATTCTTCTCAAAATTGTGAAAACCTCCATGGAGTGGGAAAATTGGTCTAGTATGCATACACATGAGTCAGAACACATATTGTTGTGGCATGAGAAATGTTCATATGATATGACATAATCATTTTGCATACTGAGGATATTTGTTATGATGAAATTGGTACTGGTGATTTAACTGAGATATATATTTACTGGAAGTATGATGAATTGAAAATGAAGTATGATGAATTGATAGGGAATTGTAGTGAATTGATAACATGAATGAAAATATGATATCTGTGCGTATGGAATGACTTTGTCATTCGTATCATTCCTTGTTACCGCTTTGGTATTGATGAAAAAGGATCTCACCTCTTTGTTATATTATTTTGTTGTGCTTGTATTGTTAAAATTATATATAGTAATGGAACAAGTTTCTTAGACGTGACTGGAGGCAAATATTTTGAGTTTGGTGATAACATCGAGGAGTGACCACCCCGGATTGGTTGGTGTGCAGTTTTGAGGATGAATAGATATATGACGCATTAAGAGGGATACAAGACAGAATAAGTATATTGAGTTTTTCTTGTTAGTATTTTACCGTGCTATTGAGTAGGACCCGTAATGGGATTTGCTACTGTTTAGAATTGAGTCTGTAAGTTTTATGTTTCCTAAATAATTATTAAATATTATGTGGTGTCAATAATGTATATTAATAAGTTTAAATCTATTTTTCAGTATTACCTATCAATTACAGTAAGTTTATGTTTTCGCAAAAAGAAATTTTAAAACCCATGTTTTATAACTCAAAGCTTTTATGAAATTATTTTCAGATTATGAGCTTGTAGTCAGAAATGTGATGCCCTATGGAGGGTGTTACAAAATATCTCAAGTGTAATCATGAAAACAAAAAATATCTAGGTTAAATATCTTAAGAGTAATAATGAATCATCATTACATGACATCATGATAATCAATTAGAATCATTGAAAAGGCAACGAAAATGGCTAGGTTAGTTAGTTAAGTAACTAGATAGTCTAACTAGGATACTTAAATAGACTAAGTAGAAACTAAATAGAGTTAACTAAGTTTGTAAATACTTAGAATCTTTAGTTACTAGAAAATATCTAGAGTTTCTAGAATCATTACCTATGCATGACAAAAGCATGATTTAATCATGTAACCAGATAGTTAATTAGGTAACTAGATGACCTAACTAAATTAGTTTAAATATAACTAGAAAGCAATTGAATTAAGATTTGGTTAGTTTTCTATTGAGCTCCATAGCCACCTAGGTCCTTCTAGGAGATTCATGAATAATCTAAGGACCTCAGGATGACTTCTTGATGACCAAGGCCATGTGCAATCATGTGAGCCCATGTGCTTATGTTTAATCTTGCAAAACAAGTCATGGTCCTTCTTTCCTATTGCATTCCATGGCCATGCAATTAAACATAGGCCATTTCCTTTCATTTCTATTACTTTGTGAAACAACAAACTCTCTCATCTTTTCTCCAAAGAACCCCACTACCATCAACTTGAGAATAGGGTATTCATCTTCATTTCTATCATACTTTGTGACCAAAAATCTCTATCATCTTTATTTCTCATCCAAGAACATCAAGAACACAACAACTTCATTCTCTCCTTTTCTCTTGAAGACTCACAGCCAAACCCATTGAAGCACCTTCCAATCTTCAATAATTCTATACAACCTTAGATTTAGAACCTATACACAATTCTAAAACACTATATAGTTGAGATCTTAGCCTAGTTCTATCATCTTCAACCTTGTTTTTCAAGTTAAAGATCAAAAAGCTCTTACCTTTCTTCCTTGTGTAGCTCACGGCCAACCACCCTAAGACCACCTTCTAAGTTTGTTTAATTTCAACTAACCATACTTCTTGAATCTTCATATCATTCTAAGACTCTTTGATGTTCAAACTTTGGTCAAATTCCATCATCTTCAAGCTTGAATCTTGAATTTAAGTTTTAAGGTTTCAAGGTAAATATCTTGAAACTTGATTTCTTATTTGATTTTTAGAATCCTAAGGCCATGTTTGATCTATGGTCATCTTAATCAATCTTTAGATACTAATTTGTATGTGTTTGTTTTGATTCTAAGATCTTTTTGGTGGTGAAAGTTCGATACAAAGAAAGTCCTACAAGGAGCTAGGAGGACATCAACTAGGTAAGAGGGAGATTAACCTCATCGGTCATATGTGGCGGTAAAGGAATGGAATAGTTTGTGTTTGTGAGTGGAAAATCCATGTGAGGATTTATCCACTCAATTGTGTGATTTTTGATTTATGCTTGATAGATTATATGTGATTGTTTTATTACTTTGATAAATATGCATTATTTATATATGTGTTTAGTATGCTTATAGCTTTGATAATATGCTTACATGTGTGATTTGGAAAGCATACTAATTTCTGTGTAACTTAGGATGTGATTCACATATGGAAATTGTATGATGGTTCCAAAGAACCTAGAGTTACACGGCCTCAATATCACTAAGGGAACCAAGTGTTTTAAATTATTTTTCTAATTAAAGATCAAATGATTTTATGACAAGAATTTAATTAAATATTTTTATAAGGAACAAAGTGTTAGAAAATAATTATATATGATTTATGAAGCTTAGTGTGAAATTCGACCAACATGCCACTTTGATGTTCAAGATCCAAAATTATTTTACTAAGTGTAGACTTAGGTGTTTAAATGGTAAAAAAAACAATTTTTAAATCTAAAATGAAAGTAATTAACTTTTTAGAATTAAAATTGGCCTAATTAGGTTATGTACTAAAATAAAAGTTAAAAACTTAAAATTTGTTAATGTATAACTCATCCTCTGGGTTTTGAAGCGCGTTAGAAAATTTTGAGTTGTAATATCTTAAGTAAAATTAAGAAGTACAGTCTTCTGGGAAATAGTAGAAAATAGTAGTTTTAAGGGGACTATATTGCAAATATTATTTAAAGAAGGATTGTTATGTAAATATTATTTTATAGAAGGACTATTATGAAAATGATAAAAATAAAGTCAATTTTTAGTATTAAATGAGAAAATTCTTATTTTGAACATAAAATATGTTAGAAATAATTTATGCGATTGAAAATAAGTAGAAAAACTCTTATGCGATTTAAAAATAGTAATTTTTAGCTACGCGATTGAGAAAACGTTTTAAAATCTTTACACGAATGAGAAAACATTGAAAAATCTTTACGCAATTTGAAAACATAACAGAAGTGTTACACGATTATGAAAATGTGATAATATTAATATGCGATTGAGAGGAACAGCGAGTTATGCTGTAAAGCCGACGTACTGAACTAAGTAAGTTGTGATGTTAACATTGTGGACTGTGGAAACTGGAGTACTGAACCCGAGTGGATCTTTGGTATTATCGATTGTATGGGCGGTTATATAATATCATAGATACTAATGGTATTAGACAACTGTATAGGCAGTTGCGTTAATATCATTGGGAATAGTACAATAGTACTTTGATACCACTATGTGGCGGCGTGTGAATGAGAAATACTATGTGATCAATGATAGTATATGTTTGAATCATTTATCATGTATAGAAAAGCGTATTCGCTTAATTTGTTGTGGCGTTTTATGCCTAAGGAGTAAACAATAACTTACAGGATAGTGGGAGGGATCTTGGGGACGTCAGGGCGTGGTGATTTCACTATGTGATTATACTAACACAATATGATATATATACCCTTGGCCGTGAACACCGATTGCAACGCACTGACATCCCGACAAACACTATTGCTTTTCATTATCCAGCATAGACTGTCTTTTTAGGAGGGACAGATCTTCTGGGCGTTCATCTCTGAATTTGAGTCTAACTCCATGGAGTAGGAACTGGTTGCATTATGCATATGCATAGTCAGCATTTATGCTGTTGTGATATAATATTGTTAAGGTACAATATTATAGTGGTATTATTATTATTCCTGATGTTATGCTGCAAGTTTATTGGATTATTTATTTAATAACTATCATGAATATATCTGTTGATTAAATGGACTGTATACTGTAAGGTATTGGTATGTCTGTTGTTTCTTTGCTGCCACATTGGTATGTGATGTAGGGGATCTCACCTCTTTGCTGTATTATTTGTCTGTTATGTGTTATGATTATGTTTTGTAAAGACAGTAAGAGGGATAAGATTGGATCGTCTAGGTTTGAGTTGGACTAGTTTTATTTGATCATTTTGCAATGGCTACAAGGAGGGATTTCTCTGATTATATGCAAGCGCAGTTGCATGATGGCATTGATGCCTAGCATGTCGACTCAGATACTTAGCGTTTTAGTTATATTGGAGAGGTGACTCTATCCCAAAGTGATACCTACCATGGAAACCCTACTATTACATATAATGCTGCTTGTGTACATGTAGAGTTTTTCATGCCTATTGTAGAACTATGGGACATTGCTCACCGTTTGCCCAGTGAAGACTCTACAAAGTCAACTGCTCGGACTTCTGTCCAAAGAGACACTTCTCGACCAAAGAAATTGTATTTAGAGGATTCGGGAGAGGATCAGGTTCAGAATCTTACTCTCTAGGTGTTTTGGCTTGGGCCAGGTCGAGTTTTTATGTGGTAATTAAATATTGCTTAGAATATAAATTTTATGTAATGATGATGTTATGAATCTAAGTTATATGCGAGATATGTATTTTATTTCGTTCTTATTTGTGTGTTTTTCTAATTAAATAAAGTTTCTTTCATCCGTGAAAAAGCAATTTTAAAACCCATATTTAAGTGATATTAGATATTTTATAACTTGGGAAATTTATTATTTATAAGGAGATGGTATGAATGTGATACCCCTCAGAGGGGGTGTTACATTAATCTCTACCCTTGATGTGATCCACGATTTTGAGAAGCTTGAGTGATCATTTTAATTACTCATTTCTCTTAATATCTATCTTGTTCATTTTTAAGACAACAAATATCAAAGAGCTATCACAAAACACTCTTTCATTTTCTTTCCATTGAGCTCATGGCCATAGAGCTTTTAGAGGACCAAAAATTGGTTTTGCTATCACTTTATCTAACTTATCATCTTTCATGAGACCAAAAACACAAAACTCTCTCTCATTTTCCTCTTGAAAGCCCATGGCCATACACTTAAGAACCATCATCCAATCTTCCATAATTCAAGATAATTTCATATCTTGAATCTACACACAATTCTAAGACACTTTGGTGTTGTGATCAAGATCTAGTTCTTCCATCTTCAAGCTTTTTCTTTAAACTTAAGTTCAAGAGTTTTAAGGTGAAGTACTTGAATCTTCATTTCTTGTTCCATTTTTAAAGTTCTAAGACCATACTTTGATCTATGGTCATCTTATTCAAGCCTTAGATGTTAATATTTGTGTGTTTTCTTTGATTTTAAGAACAACTTGGTGGTGAAATTTTGCTACACAAAGACATACAAGAAGCTTAGGGAGCATTATCTAAGGTAAGATGGAGATTAACCTCATCAACCAATTATGGTGGTGAGGAACGAAATTTGATTGTAGGTGATAAGTCCATGTGAGGATTTATTCACCTTGTTTGTATGATTTTGTGATTTGTGTTTATTTCCTTTATGTGATTTTATTACTTTGATATTATGCATGAACTTGATATAGTAGGATTGTGATGCTTAAAGTTATGTTGTATGCTATAACTTGTGTTAGAAAAGAAAAAAAAATTGGTTCCAAAGACCATTGAGGCTCACTGCCACCATACCCTAAAAAGGGTAAACCTATGCAAAAATGATTTATAAATTGTTAACTTGGATGATTAAGTGATAAGAAATTTAATTAAGGCAATATAAAATAGAAATGGAAATGAATAAATTTTATCATTAAGCAAAGGATGATTTTTGGCCATAGTATTAGAAAAATAGGATGGAGAATTAAAATGGAAACTTAAAGTATTTTATTTAAGAGGATTTCAGTAAGGTAAATGGAAAAGATTTTATTAAATTAAAATAATGTAAGTTTTAGAAAGAATGTTAGAAAATATTACTTAGATAATTAGGAGACTAAATTAGGATTAAAGGATTTACATGTTAAAAAGAAGGTGAACACAATTTTATATAATTTAAGAAGTAATTATTTTCGGCTATGTCAATAGAATAAGGATGGTTTGGAACTAAAAATATTTTATTTAAGAAAGTTTTCATTTAGAGTAATGAACAAAGATTTTGAGGCATCTTGAATTAATTAAAACAATATGAGTTTCTCTGAAAAACATTAGGAAATATTATTTAAAGGAGGTTTACTAATAAATGTTGGAATTCAAGTGCAAATTTTGTATTAAATGAGAAAAGTGAAAATAAACTTAGAATACCAATAGAATGCTTTACGCGATTAAAAATATGTAGAAAAATCTTTACGAGAGTTAAAAATGATAATTTTTAGCTACGTGATTAAGAAAACATTTTAAAATTTGTCCGCGATTGAGAAAAAGTTAGAAAAAAGTTACGCGATTTGAAAACGTAACAAAAGTTTTACGCGATTGTGAAAATGCAATAAAAATGCTATGCGATTAAGTAAAATAGCAGTTTGCTGTTGGGCCGATGTACTGGACCTAGAAATATCAACGTATGGTTGTAGCCGGTAATGGCTTGTGATATGCATTTAGTCATTGATCATGCATTGTTGTACAGATGATGTCTATAAAGGCTTTTGTTTCCTAGGAGATGAATTACACTTTTGTGCGGGTAAGAATTGCGTAGTGAAGGTTTATGAATGACCTTGGAGGCGTCGGGGTGCGGGAATCCCATAAATGGCTAGTTAGTCGCACTACTGCACTGTGGTGACCGATGTAAACGCACTGACGATCTCGACTAGAATACTATTCCTTTCATGATCTGGCGTAGAATGTCTTGTATAAGCCCTGATGCGTACGCTGATAATCTTTATGGCACTTGACTTAAGGTTGACGATATACATACATATCTTCTGGATCATTCTCTCTGAATTTGTGTTTAGTTCTATGGAGTAAGAAATTGGTATATTGTGCATATGCATAATCGGTTACCATACTATTGTGATATATATATATATATATATATGTTTGTGGTATTATCTGTTATTTGATGCAATGGTTATTTGAAGCAATAAATATATTTCTTATTGCTATATATGAATGGTATTATTGTCGTTACTATTTCTATGTTGTCATGCTGGTATTGATGTAGGGGATTTCACCTCTTTGTATTATTGTTCTGTCTGTTTCTGTTTATGTTAATGTCTGTGAAGACTGCGATGGCGGCAATGAGGGATCTACTAGGTTTTGTTAGACTACAGTTTCTCGAAGGCGCTGATGCTTGGCGTGTTCATTGGGACACGAAGCATATAGAGTATTGTGGAGACACTACTTTATCCATAAGTAGGACTCGCCATGGGGTCACTACTTTTTCTTTTGTTGCCGTATATGTAGAGTTTGTTATGTTTATCAGGGAGTTGTGGAGTAATTTTCACTATACCCCTAGGGGGGACTCCGTGGTATTTTCTGCTCGGATTTCCACTCGTTGAGACACTCCCTAGCCAGGGAATTTGTATACGGAGGAGGAAGAGGATCCTGAGGAGGACCTTTCCATTAGGTGTTGTGAACTTGAGCTAGTCTAGTTTGGTTATGTTATATGTTTTATGTTTTTGATATGTAAGTATGATGTACTTATGGTTGTAGTAAACTATGTTTATATGTAAAGTATATTATTCAGTTCTTATATCTTGTGTTTCTATAAATTGATAAGTTTATGATATTTGCGAAAAAGAAATTTTGAAACCCGTAATAAAATAAGATCAAATGTAATGCCCTTTGGAGGGTGTAACAATAATTGGTATCAGAACCCAAGTTTGAGTCTTTTGGGTTTGTGGGTAGGTTGTCTTGTTTGTGCTGTATGTTTCTCTGTGTTTGGTTTTCGAAAGGAGACAATCTTGCTTGAATGATTGTATTTAATTTTCATTGTGTTCTGATTAGTCTAACGTCAAAGAAAAGTAATGGCTTATGGTTGAGGTGCATATATAGAAATGGGACGTGACAACGATAGTATGGCTATAGCTGCGGCAACAATGCAAAGGATGACAAATGTTATAGTACAACAAAATCAAAGGGCTGCTCAACAGTAGGAGGCAACAGCTAAGGCACAGAACTTGTCAGAGTTTCACCGCAATAATCTGCCACAGTTTAAGGGCGAATTTGATCCAGAGAAAGCGGATCTTTGGATCAAGGAGTTAGAGAAAATCTTTGGAGGAATGGGATGCACAGATGAAAGGAAGGTAACTTATGCTACCTTTATACTTGTTGGAGACGCTGAGGATTGGTGGGCTGGAACTCAACAGTTGTTGGAAGCTGAGGGAAGGTTTATCATATGAGAAGTTTTCCAGAGTAAGTTTTTGGAGAAGTATTTTCTAGCTAGTACGAGGCACGCCAAAGAGATGGAGTTTCTTGGACTAAAGCAAGGGGGAATGATGGTTAGTGCGTATACTGCTAGGTTTGAAAGCCTATCAAAATTCTCTCGATACTTTCAACTCCAGCCTGATGAGGAGTGGAAGTGCCAGATGTAACATTATCTTTTTAGCAAGTTAGACTTGTATATGGTCATAAGGTACCATAATACTGGTTTAACATGTCTGTTAATTTTTGAGACGTTTTGAGTTAATTTAGGCACTTTGCCGCAACACAGAACATGCAAAATGACTATTTTGACTCAGGAAAAATAGCATAAATGCTAAATCAAAGGAAATAAATAAGGAAAATTTTATTAATAGGTCACAAATGTGTGAAAGAGGATGTGGTTAAATTTTGAGGACAAACGGAGTCAGTTTGGTATTTTTAAGGACATTGTAAAGGTGTTTTAATACCAGGTTGAGAAATTACAGATTTGGAAATTCATGAAAATGATGAAATAATAATTTAGATAAATCTTAAGATTTATTTTATAGTTGTTGGAAGTTAAAAAACTTGATTTAGTAAAATCGAGATGTTCTTAACAGATACGAAGTTTGGCAAAATAACCATTTTACCCTTATCTTTTAAAAGATGAGATATTTCTCATCTTTCTTATCTCTCTCTCTCTCTCTCATGTCTTCATAAAAAAAATGAAATGAAGAGAAGAGAAAATAGAGAATGAAAGAGAGAAAAGGAGAAAAGAAGAAAGAGAAAAGAGGGAACATGGGAGAGAGCTGAAAATGAAGAAAAGGGAAGAAGGAAGATCAAGCAAGAACCAAAGTGGAAAATCAAGAATGGAAAAGCATGGAGCCATGGGAACCAAGGTAGGGGTTTTTCTTACTCTTTCTTGTTCGTCCTTTGTGTTTCAAAATTTGAAACTAGATGATTTTTGTTTGAGATTTTGACTTGATAAGGAAAGATTTGTGGTTTTAAGCTTTGATGATGAACAAAGTTTCAAGCTTTGCTTTTGATTTTCATATTGGATTTGAGACTTAAAAAGGGACATGAAACCCTTGATGGATTTTTTTCTTTACAAGTTATTTTGTGTGCATGGATAAGATAATTTGATGTTGTTGATGATGATTTTGAGTTTGATTTTTGAAAGACTTGAGATCTGGTACCGAAACAGAGATTCTGGTTTCTGGTTTGCGCTCACAATGGAGCACCTGAGTGCCCAGAACCCATAATTTCAAGTTTTTGGATGCGTGAAGAGCGCTTGAGCACTCACAGTTGAGCGTCTGAGAGCTCGTCTAGCACCTAGGCGCCTAGAGCACACCGCTTAGGTGCCATCCTGGCAGAATAAAATTTCTGCTCTATTTTTTAAGAATTTGGTTTCGAAATGTAATGTAATGCTATATTTGTGATATATTAGGTGAAGAAGAGTATAAACAATGTTATGTAAATGATGCTTATGCATGAGTTTTATTGATGAATACCAAGATATGGTGGAATGATTATATATATATTGAACATGGATTTGAGATTGATTGATGATATTTGAACAACCATGATGAGAATGATTTAATAATGCATTATGTTGCACGATGATTTGATGAAATGGTTTTCTCTCATGGGTATCCAATTTGTGGAACTGGACTGAGTGTGGTTTTGGATTACCTTGCAATTGGGTAATGCTTGGTTAATGGTAAAAGAGAATTAAAGAATCTATTTATACTAGAGTAATTAGGGTTAAGATGGGTTCTTCTCCTTTACTTGAGTTTCCCTAGTCATTAGTGGTTGAGAATGGACGTTCCCCTCCCACATAGGGTGATCCTAAACCCGGGAAAGCTAGGGCAGCGTATCCTAGCATCTCAAGCGACATGAGGTCATGGTCTATTCATGGGGATTGAATGAGGGTTAGTAAGCATCCTCTCTCCCAGGTTGAATGAGATATGGGTCCAGTTACCCGGAGTAGTTCTGTGTGATGAAGGGAGTCACAAAGAGGTTGAAGTGCACCAACCTAAAAGTAGACTACTACCAAGTAAATGATTTCGTAATGCTAGCATGAACAAGAGATGAACCTAGTGAATTGAGATATGATGAGATTTCTATCATATATATTGAGATTAGAAAAGTGATTATGTTTTGACGACGTGGATTTCAATTTAATGATTTGAGTCTTAATGACTTTGGATTTGATGGGTTTTAAATATTAGATTTTGATGACATGATTGATGATTTTTAAGACATGAGACTTGATGTAATTTGACGATTACGAATGATTTTCATAATGTTAAATGGAATATCTATTTCGGGAAGAGGAAAGACTTGATTTGGCCTTTTGCCACCTTCCTAGAGTAATAATAAATGTTTTGAATAAAAATGAGGTTTTTCCCTGAAATAGTTAGAATTATTATGATGACACGATTTTAAATGAGCTACTGAGATTTTCTAAATTCTCACCCCTACACCTTTGATTTCGATGATAATTCCAGGTTGCCAAACAGATTAGCAAGATGGAGTTTACTTGAAAGATTGGTTAGAATGTTCTTAGTTAGGTATTTATAAATAGTAATTTTGCTTACTTGATAAAATTTGTTTGTAATGTGCGGCGATGTATAATTTGTATATTATTCCTTTCATTATGTATGTAAATTATGTTTCCGTGTAGGCTCATATTTTGTATATTATTAAATTATTTATTTTAAAAAATTTGTGGATATTCATAAGTAATGTACTAAATTCTAATTACTAATGCGTAAATCGGATACGTCATTAATATTAGTTTTTGGGACGTTACACCGGAAGTTTGAAAAAGGGTTGAGACACGACTTTAAGAGAGCGGTTCTACCTTTGGGAATTGATCAATTCCCAACTTTGTTGGATAAGTGTCATCAGATTGAAGAGTTAGATCAATCCCGGGATATGAGGTCCCGTAACTTTGGACCATCTCGGTTCTAAAAGGGGAGTAATGGTAATGGAAACCAATTCCATCAGGAACCATATTCATGGTCACTAGGGAATCAACAGCAACAATAAACAGTTGAAGAAGGTACTAGTGATAGTAGATTCAATCAAGCAGTGACATCTTCACCAAAATATTGGAAGTGTGGAAACGGCCATTGGACAAAGGAGTGTGCAAGCAAGGAAGTAATATATTTCAGATGCGGGAAGCTCGGACACTTTTTAAGAGACTATACACAACTAAAGACGGTGCCTTCTATTAGCAATGTACATGCTTCAAGACCTCAAGCAGGAGGAAGAGCCTATACATTGAGTGGAGTAGAAGCCTCCCAATCTAAAGATCTAACCATGTAAGATGGTATCATAGGAGGTGGGCCTTTAACTGTACTGTTTGACTCAGGGGCGACCCATTCTTTTATTGCCTATGACTGTGTGAACCAATATGGGTTTATCTGTGTTTCCATTTCCTTTTGAATTGAATATGGCTATTCTCATTTCTAAGCTTGTTATTACTACACAAGTCTGCTTAAACTATCCTATTACTCTTAGAAATTGGAACCTTTCTGTTAATTTGATTTGTTTACCTCTTTCACAAAAAGACTTGATCTCAGGAACGGATTAGTTATCTTCTAACCATATCTTATTAAACTGTTTCAATAAAAACTTTAGAGTTCCTTGAGACTGAGATTTCTGGATTTGAATCTGAAAAGCTTACTCCTAAATTCATTGGACCATATGAAATTCTTCATCGGATAGGTCCAGTAGTATATAAGATAGCTTTACTACCTTTTTTTTCTAACCTTCATAATGTCTATCATGAGAAGGAGATTTATACCAAGCCACTACTATAGGGACTTGCATCGAAAATTGTAAAATCTAACTCAAGGTTCCATGAGTGTGGAGGATGACTATAAGGAGATGGAAATAGCCATGATTAGAGCTAATGTAGACAAAGATCGTGAAGCAACTATGGCTAGATTTATTGGGGGCTTAAAGAAAGAGATAGCTGATGTTGTAGAATTACAACATTATGTGGAGATGAAGGATTTGTTGCATAAAGCTAATCAGGTGGAAAGGCAATTAAAAGCTAAGGGTACTTCCAGATTTGCTTCTAGTTCATCATGGAAATCAAATTGGCATAACAACAAAACTATGTCAAAGCCTAAAGAAGATGCAAAGGCCAAACATTCGGTTGCTGCTCCTAAAGGTAAAATCGAAACTAATACATCTTCTAGATCACGTGATATCAAATGTTTCAGGTGTCAAGGAGTTGGGCATATTGCTTCTCAATGTCCAAATAAAAAGGCAATGATTTTGCTAGATAATGGAGACATAGAGAGTGTGAGCTCAAATGATAATGAAATGCCACCATTGGAGGATTGCAGTGATGTTGAAGTTGCTGAACCTGTGAAGGGAGATGTACTTGTTACTAGGCATGCTCTTAACATACAGCCTAAGGTAGATGGTGATGAGGAGCAACGTGAGCATATCTTTCATACAATATGCCATGTAAATGACAAGGTATGTAGTTTGATCATTAATAGTAGAAGTTGTACTAATGTTGCTAGCATCTTATTGGTTGAGAAATTGAATTTACCCACATTAAATCATCCTAATCCGTATAGATTATAGTGGCTGAATGATTGTGGAGATGTAAGGGTGACAAAGTAAGTGTTAGTTTCATTTTCCATTGGCAAAATAAGGATGAGGTTCCTATGCATGTTAGACATCTGCTTCTTGGGTATCTATAGCAATTTGATAGGAATGTTACTCATGAGGGTACAAAAATAGGTACTTGATTTCTATGAATAATCGCATCATTGTATTAACACCTCTCAAACCTACTGAGGCTTATGCTAACCAAATCAAGATTGCAACAGAGTGTAAGTTGAGAGAAGATCAAATGAGTGTTTAAGAGAAGGAAAGAAAAGATTAGAAAAGTGAGAATAAGCAAAAGAAAGAGAATAATAAAATTGAGTGCTATGAAGAAAAAAATTTGAAGGTTGGTGTGCAAGGATGTTTATTTCACTAATGATCTTAACTTTTCTTTGCCAAGTGAGGTTGTTTCCTTATTATAGGAATTTGTTAAAGTTTTTCCAGAAGAAGTGCCCCATAGATTTCCTCCTTTCAGAGGTATTGAGCATCAAATTGACTTGATTCCTAGTTCTTCCACTACAAGAATTTTGTAATTTTGCTACCAAATTTCGCTACAGAAAATTTTGGTAGCTAATCCATAGCTAATTAGCTATGGATTAGCTACGAATTTAATTACCGTAGCTAAATTTAGAATATTGAAAATTCAAAATTATAACACCTAAATAGCTACAAATTAGCTACCATTTAGCTATGAAATTTAGCTACAAAACATTTTGGTAGCTAATCCGTAGCTATTTTGCTACAGATTAGCTACGAAATAAAACTTGGTAGCTAAAATTTGAATCACAAAAAAAAAAAATTATCAAATAAATATCTACGAAATTGCTACAATTTAGCTACGGAAAAAATTTTTATCGTAGCTAATTAGTAGCTAATCCGTAGTTAATTAGATATGAATTAACTACCAAATAATTCTGTAGCTAAATTTCAATTACATAAAAAATTTTTTCCCCAATTCAGCGCCCAAATCTAAAATCCCTCCCTCCCACCCTCCCAAATCTCATATGTCTGTCACTCAAATCCCTTCCCTCCCTCTCCCAAATCTCTCTCGCTCGTCTCTCTCGCTCGTCTCTCTTGGATTCACTATCATTTTGTAATCCCACGCACACCTCTTCATCCCTCTCTCCCTCTCATGGCTCGAACTTAATGGTTGTAGTGAAGATAGCTGTTTGTTGCTCTGACTCAAGGAACCTGTTTTGTTCTTCATATTTCTCTTCTTCGTCTCAGACATTTAGCAAGCGAGTCTCTTTTTCAGGTAATATTACTATTGCTATCACTATTTCCACTTGCTATTAATTCCTTTTTGTTTTTGTCATTGTTGATGAAATCCATGTCCGGGAACAAGTTAAAGAAGTTTTGGGGAGTTTTGGGTGTTTGATTTTTGAAGAAATGTGTGAATGATAAGTGTGAACGCATTGAAGATTTCGCGTGAAGGTGAAAGTGGGGGTTTGGGAGATTTAGATATAGGTTAGCTTTCTCATTCTCTCTCTCTCTCTTTGCCGTGTCTTTTGCTGTGATGTCTGCTTCTTTTGGATGAATTGAGTAGGATTTTGAAACAGAGCATGATAGGATTAGATGATAGATATGGTAAAGTGCTTGGTTATTCTAATGTTGCATTCTTTTTAGATATTCGTTGGGATCTTGTTTTGCTTTCCTGTGGTTTAAATCTAGATGAATTTTTAAAGAGAATGATATAAGTTCTGTTTGGTTGTTGAGCAAATTTTGAGGCAAACGAAAATGAAAAAGAAGAGAATGGGTTGAGTAGCATTGTGATTTTCAGTTACTTTCTCTGTGATGAAGATAATTGGTTAAGTAGCATTGTGATTTTTGAAATTCTAGCTTAGTTCAGATGAGTTTTACTTGATGTGAGGGTTCTTGGATTTAATCCATCCTCTGCACTTACTTGTAGTAAGCAATATCCGAACGAATTTACAGGATATTGGAAGTGTCAGATTCATGCAACAACAAGCATAATGCATCTGCATATGACAGACAACAAATGTTAACATCTTGAGGTGAATTGTTATATGATGGTTAAGCTGAGCTAATTAATAAGGAGAACAAAATGAATGTGAAAGGTTGGGGGGAAAAGAAGGGTGGTAGTAGGAAAATTAATATGCAAAGAGATGATGAGGTTATAGATTTAAAGGGGTTAGAGCAGGGAAGTACAAGCAGGAGAGTAGTCTCATGGCAATAAAAAAAAACGTTTGAAATATAAGGGGGACTTGGAAGAAAGAGCTGAATGGTACGAGAGTGGGGGAGAAATGATAAGTGGGTGTTGTCGGAAGGAATATTTTTTGGCTGTTTCTGAATGTGAGAGGAGGGTTTGGTCATTGCATTGGGTAGTCAAAAGAGCCCACGTGATAAGCGAGAACAGTCTTCCATGGATCTGCCTTCTTCGATCACGAGGCTTTGTTAGTGTCTGCCATATGCAGTTACACAGTTTAATAGTTACAAAGTTTAATTGGTTGGACTTAATATGAAGGTGAAGGATAAGTTAAGGCTGTGAATCTATTTCTTGGAAAACCACGAGGTCTTTTTAGTTTATATGGTGATGTTGGATACAAGATTAAAAATGAAAGGGTGAACTGCCCCATGCAGGATTGAACCGAGACCTTTACTTTATAAGACTGACGCTCTACCACTGAGCTATAGGAGCCTCTTGTTAAGAGTGGTTGATATTATTTTACTTAAATTATGCTTAGTACTCAAGTTCGTTACCATGGGAATTATGCTTAGTTTTCAGGATGAAGTTCAATTTTTATATTTATAGCGGAAGGAATGGTGGCTTCTAGATGCTGATAGCATGCGTTTCCATAACATAATTTGCATGACCACAAGTTTCATATCTAGGATGTGCAAATGGATAATTTCTTAATAATTACAACATTTTCAATATTATTAATGTATGATTAATTAGTGTTTATGAATTATTCTTCTTGATAACATGTTCTTCATAATATATCACAAAGCTTTTGATATTTATCTTTTTTGGTCTTGGTTTTTGGTTCCCTTTATATGATTTTGTTGCAAGTGAAACATGAACGGTGCTAAGTAAGATTTTTTTTTTTGCTTTCATCTGCTTCTAATTCTCATGTTTGCATCGAATCTTGGCAAATAGACAATCTGCTCAAAAATCAAGAGTGAGGAAGTTGCAATACATATCGAGCTTAAGCAAAGTGTAACTTCATTACAGGTTTGTTGAGCCCATCTATATTATGCTAATTTTTTATTTTAGTTTTTTTTATTTTTCATAGAATATTATGCTAATATTTTTTCTACCATAATTATTTATTGACATACTGGTTTGTAGGTATTTGTTTATAGTTAAATGTTTTAATTAAATCATACAAATTGATAGGAATCTTATACTCAATAGTTTCTTTTCATTTGTTGAAATCATTAAAATCTGATGTAACCATCAGACCATTGAAAAATGCTAAACATGTTACTTTTGACAGTTCATAGTTTATTTTTTGTAGCATTCCTTGTCAAATATAATCGTTTTGGTGAGCGAAACCTTAGTTTCCCGTTTGAGATTCAATATTAGTGAGCACATGTACTTTTTGAAGGTACTGCTCATTGTATTGAATCTTGAATTGTCCAAGTTGGACAGTTTGGGAAGAAACTTTTCCTTTACTTGATTATAGTTACTCCTTAATTCTCATATCATATACTTGATGAAATTTTATTGTGTAACATTTCCTTTTGTTCTCTGGGTGCACACTTGATCGTGGTAGTTGTCACCACTTTTTAGTCATGCACTTGGAGACCAATGGGAAATGCTGCCGAAATTTTGTCAAGTATACGATGTGTGATTTTTGTGAGTACTATTTCATCAAGTCTTTGAAAAGTATCTTCTCGAATGGGATAGGGCCACACCATGTTAAGAGAGATGAGGATTTTGGAAATAATAGTACTAATGTGTTAAATTAACTTCAGCAATCATGAAACCTGATCGAAGTTGGATGTTACGAAGAAAGGATCACACTGGCCTTGTAAGTGAAGAATTCAAGAATGGAGTTGATGATTTCATTAAGGTTGCCAAAGGACACCCGATGGTTTTTGATGCATTAAGTCGCATTCCTTGTCCATGTGCAAAATGTAAGAACCATGTTTGGATGGAATCATTTTCGAGAGAACCATCTCGTATAAGTATGGATTTGTGGAGGGTTATGTAAATTGGACCATTCATGGTGAGGACAGATGGGGAGATAGTGGTTCAGCTTCCATTGTCCATGATGTTGAAGTGGAGACTAGAAATCCATACGTGGATATGGTTATGGATGCTAGGGGTGATATATTAAATCCGAAGTTCAAGATTTGGAAGAAGATCCGAATCACGTCGCTTCAAAGTTTTATGATTTGTTGAGAGATCTTTGACGAACCTTTATGGGATGGTTGCCAAAAGCACACGAAATTGTCACCAGTAAGTCAACTCTTGAATCAAGTCAGAGTTCAACATGAGTGAGAGTTGTTATAATCGAATGATTGTCATAATTAAGAGCATGCTTCCAAATGTCAGAAAGGTTACCCGAAAATTATTACAGATCCAAGAGAATGGTTAATGAGTTGGGATTAGGATATGAGAAAATAGATGCATGTCCTAATCATTGCATATTGTATTATGGAGAGTACATGGACAAGAGTGTTTACTCAGTGTGCTTAGTATGTGGACACTCGCGATTCAAACCGAAGGTGGGACGTTCAAAAATCGAAGGATGTGCCATTCTCAGTGTTGCGATATTTTCCCATTATTCCTAGACTCCAACGTCTCGTTTATGTCAAAAAGATCGCACAATATATGCGCTGGCACGCGATGGAGTGCGTCAAGATAAATCAGTGATCATGCATCCAGATGACGCCGAGGCTTGGAAATGTTTTGACGCTATCCATTCGTCATTTGCGTTAGAAACTCGAAATGTTAGACTTGGCCTTTGTACAGACGGTTTTAATCCATTTAGTGGTTCAGCTACTCCATACTCATGCTGGCCTGTTTTTGTCACACCTTATAATTTTCCCCCAAGTATGTGTATGAGACGGGAATACATATTCCTTACTCTTATGATTCCTGGACCGAAGTCACCAGGTAAAAGTTTAGATGTCTATCTTAGACCCTTGATTGATGACTTAAAGATTTTGTGGGACACTGGGGTGAACACTTTTGATGCGTGGAATAAGCAAAATTTTAATATAAAAGCAGCTTTGTTGTGGACAATAAGTGACTTTCCAGCTTATGGAATGCTAAGTGGATGGAGCACTCATGGAAAACTTGCTTGTCCCTACTGCATGGAGAATAGTAAGTCATTTGTATTGAAGCACGGTAGGAAGTGTTGCTGGTTTGATTGCCATCGTCAATATCTGCCACCTGAACATCCGTTCTGTCGTGATCGGTACTCTTTTAAGAAGAATTCAACAGTGAAAAGTTTTCTTCCGCCGCAACGATTGAGTGGAACAAATGTCTTGACTAGAGTGACTCAACTTGAGGAAGTCATTTTTGGCTTGATTTCACGTAACCAAAAACAACGTGGCTTTGGTGAGTTTCACAACTGGGTGAAGAAAAGCATATTTTGGGAGTTGCCTTATTGGTCCACTAATCTAATACGACATAATTTGGATGTTATGCATGTTGAGAAGAATGTGTTTGAGAATATCTTCAACATTGTTATGGACATAAAGGGCAAGACAAAAGATAATGCAAATGCAAGAGAAGATTTGAAGATGATATGTAAACGTCCCACCTTAGAATTGATTGTTGAGAATGGCAAGTATAAAAAACCGAAGGCAACTTATGTGTTAAATGCCAATCAAAGGAGGACAGTGTGTGAATGGATAAAACAACTGAGATTTCCTGATGGGTATGCGTCAAATATTGCTCGTTGCATTAATTTAGATGATGGGAAGATATATGGAATGAAAAGTCACGATTGTCATATTTTTATGCAAAGGTTAATTCCTCTGGCATTTCGTCATATGTTACCAAAACCTATATGGGGAGCATTAACAGAGCTTAGCTTATTCTTTAAACAAATTTGTGCAAGTGAAATACGTACTTCTATTATGGAGAATGCAGAGCTTTCCATTATTGAAACAGTTTGCAAGTTAGAGAAAATTTTTTGAAAGATTTTTGATGTGATGGAACATCTAGTTGTGCATCTCCCCATGAAGCTAAGGTTGGAGGACCCGTGCAATATAGATGGATGTATCCATTTGAGAGATGTATGTTGTACTTGAAAAGGAAAGTTCGTAATAAGGCAAGAGTTGAAGGGTCTATCTGTGAAGCATATAAATTAGAAGAAATTTCCAATTTTGCTTCCATGTATTTTGATCCACAAATACAGACAAGGCGCACTCAAGTTCCTCGAAACGACGATGGTGGGGAAGATATGACTAATGAATGCTTGTCTATTTTTAAGCATCCATGCCGCCCTATTGGGAGAGGTCGTAATAGGTTCTTGACGGATGTAGAGCTTCAAATTGTTGAGACTTATGTGCTTGTAAATTGTAGAGAAGTAGAACCCTATCTCCAGTAAGTCTACTCACTAACTTAGCTATTTAATAAATTTCCAATTACATTATGTTCAATATTAATTATTTTATTGATTAGACAATTTGAGGATATCTTGAGGGAGACAAATTCTAGTATCTCTGAGGATCAAATATTAGAACTTCGGGATAAGGACTTCAGTAGGTGGCTAAAACATCAAGTGAGTCCTTTCATTCATAATCATATATATCATATAAAAAATAATGTTTGTTATAGTAATACTAAATGTTACAACTATTTGTTCTCCTTGTAATGATTCACAGGTAAATATAGGTCAAATTGAGGATCGAATGATTCAACGATGAGTTATGGTCCATCCAAGTCTGTTATTTCTTACAATGGCTTAATAGTTAATGGGTATAGGTTTCATACTAAGGAGTATGAACAAAACAAAGCTACCATGAACAGTGGGGTTTGCGTTAGAGGAAGTATATATGGCGAGAATGACTTAGACTACTATGGCATCCTTGAAGAGATATTAGAATTTTCATATCTAGGTCAAAACAAAGTATTCGTTTTACGGTGCCAATGGTTTGACCCGATTTATGGAGTCAGTGTTGATGAGAGATATGGATTGATTGACGTCAAGCACAAATCGAGGCTTCACACAAATGAGCCATTTGTATTAGCTGAACAAGCACAACAAGTATACTATACGGTATACCCACAATGCGGGGGTCGAGCTAGTGGGGAATGGTGGGCAGCTTGTAAGGTTAGAGCAAGACTCTTTGCAGCTGAGACATTCAATGATGAATGTGATGGATCGAATGAGGTAGTCTATCGATTACTACCAGGATAATGGATCCTTGACAACACACAATGATTCAACAGAATGATGGAGTGATTTCCTTGTTTGATGCAAGTGCCCCAATGGAAGAAATAGCCATAAATGAAATACATAATCCAAATGATGTTCCGTTTGTTGACCTTCATTGATGACAATGAAGAAGATGAAAATAATGACTTCATAGATGAAGATGAGGAATTACATGATTCAGACTCAAGTAGTAGCAATTGAACTTTGTTTATGGTATTTACATTGAAATGTCATTTTTATATTTTATGAGATTTTGCACAATATTGATGTATATAGTCTGCTAACATGTTATGTTTCATTATGACAGACATTTATTATGGCAATTCGAGGTAGGGGCAATGGACGAGGTCGAGGAAGAGGCCACAACAATCCACCTCAGTGTTCTCAACCGCCCATTGGTGCACCACCATTGCAATCTTCTTCGCGCTCCCCGGTATACCTTTTATAATAATATTTTTATTGTTAACTTTTGATTTATATGTATTTATGAATTTATATTGCTTATGATTATTTAGGCGCTATTTCGGCTACTAGCCCTTTGACCACTGGCGACCCATCAACACTCTCTCACCCTCCACTATCCCCGTCCCTGTCCCACCCCCCACTATCTCTGTCCTCGCCCCACCCCCACACTGTCTCTCGTCCCCTGCCCCACCCTCCACAAGTTGCCTCCAACTAGTGACCCATTTCGATGCCTTCAATGGAGCATCCCAAAAATTGATAGAAGGCCGCTTATATCTCAGGAGGACATCTCTCAACCGTGAGTAATATAGTGAATGTCATGTTTCATTACATTTCTTTTACTTTTAGATTATTAACATATCTTGAACTTGTAGGAGGAGGTTTGTCCCGATCTGTGACCGTGAGATTATGGCCACCGTGATCACGCGATGCCCATTCCAACTGAAGTTTGGAAAAATTATCCTATCGACATGAAGAATGAACTATTTCAGATTTTATGGTAAGTAATTATGTTTCTAGCGTCATTGTATTATACAATTTATATAGAGAAATATACTAACATGACTTTGTTTTAGAATAAATATCGATTTGCATCGATTATGATTGTTGCATGGCAAGAACTGCTTTGGGAAAGAACATGCATGGACCGTTATTCAGATGATTTGAAGAATCATAGAAAGACAATTATGAAAAAGTTAAAGTCATCAAACATAGCTGACCTTAAGGGCCATGGACCCCCACTTTGAAGTCGAAGTGTGGGATGGCCTAGTTGACATTTGGTTGACACCAGAGTGGCAAAAGAAGTCTGTTGCTGGTCGAAGTAATAGAGCAGCCAATCCTGATGCTATGCTACACACTGCAGGCTCAATAAGCTTCGGTCAACATAAGAAGAAGATGGTAATATAAACTTTCTTATATGATTGTTGCAACATCCTAATAATTCTATCTTATATTATTGTATAATTATAGTACAAGTGAGTTAAAATTCTAAAAAAAAAAGGAAAAAACGGTGCTGCTATATAATGCCAAAGTACACTGGAATAAACCCCAAGGCTAAATCTTACTATCTCTTTGATGGCTATGCTCACCTATCCACTGGCCTTGCTTGTGGCCTTGCATGTTAGAATGACTATTAGAATTGTTGGTGATGCTAGAGTGAGGTATTTTTCCTTTTCTCTCTTTTTTTATCAAATCTTTTACTTGCTACTCTGTTTCATTTCCTTTTGCTTACTTGCAGTAAAGCATGTGGAAAGTACTTTATACACTTAATCTATTTGTTATGTGCTACTACTTTATTTTTCTTCCTTAATTTCTTTTGTTAGTTTGAGAGATGGGCTTTTTTATAATTAAAAGAAATATCATATTTATAAGTGGGGCCTAAAATGGTTGCATTCAAGCAAGCTTATTCTATTTAGTATCGCGTCCTAAACTTAAACATGATGACATGAAAATGACATATTCTGTATTTTCAACCCTTTTTTCTGCCACCTTTAATGTATATGCAGTGATAGGCTAGTCTCATAGAGGGAGGGACACAGGTTTAGCCTTGAATGTGACCAAACACTTGCCAATTCTATTGATTAGCAACATTAGTAAAATGCTTGACATTAATGCTCCAATCCCAGTTGTAGTCCCAGTTATCTTTAACTAAGTCGTGAAAAGAGTCATGTGCTAGTCATGCATCTAGAAACTTAAAAGGTTTAAGTTTTCAAATAGAGTGTGACCCTTGACCAATAGTGCCTGATTTCTTTTATTTTGGTTGGAAATAGCACTTGAAATTTTAATGCTGATTGTCTTACTCTGTTCCCATTAAACAATTTAACTTGGAAGGGAGAATGACTTCACCTTCAGAGTTTGGCATGATCATATTTTGTGGTTCAACTTTGGGGAGTAAAGAAGTTATTTATATGCTTTAAATTCTTCTCGTTCCATCTGTTGATGTGAAACAATGCCATGGCAAAGTGACTCTGAATTCTTCTATTTATGCAATTTAAATGGTTAAGTTATTTACTAAGTAGTTTCTACAAGAAATAATACTTTTTAACTGTACGTGAAAGAGCAGTGGCATTTGTTTATATATTAGTAGATGAAAGAAGCGAAGTGTTATATATACACAAACAATCGTGCACAATTTTTAATATCTGTTTTAAGTTTACTGGATCCATGTAAAATTCATCAAGTATAAAATTCATATGTTATCTATCTGAATGCTTGTTATTTGATGGTTGGGTTCTGCACTGATATTAGATATTCTCTTTTAACAAGCATGATTATTAAGTTTAAATCCATAGTTGCTCGGTTAACATCTCTTAATAATGGGGTTCCTTCATTTGAAAAAAATAATGTGGTTCCAAGTTTTATATGTTCAATCGAGAGACCACCGATCCGTAGTCATTATTGTTATATATTTTTGAGATTCAGTTGATGCTCAGAACTTCACTCTTTTCATCTTCTTTTTTTGTTTTTGTTTATTGGGAAGCCTATGATGTTGTTGTGTGTGGTATTGAAGATTAATTTAACAATAGTGGTTATTGGTTTTTGAAATATTGATGTATGTTCAATCTACATATAATTTTGTTTGGAATTTTCTCAACTCGGCATACCTTTTGTTCCAACTACCGCTTTTACCTTGTATTAGTCCTCTTTTTACCAAAGTGGATGGAAACTCATGCATGTTTGTGAGTCATATTTAGTAATTAGTACTGAGACCTTGCCATCTATTGGTCTGAGAATCAAGAATGTTTGATGAGCATTTGTATGCCCCAACAAGTTTTGCTCAAGTGCACTTCGGTTTCACATAGTAGCACTATAATTATACAATAATATAACTCACTTATACTATAATAATACTATAATTATAATAAAGATTTTAGAATTTTATATTCTAATATATGTTGATTACAAGGAGGCGAGTTGAACCGTCCAAATTCCACTTTCTAGAGATTTGTATGAAAGTGTTCATAAGAGGAAAAATGGAGAATATGTCACTCACCGCTCAAAAAACTTCATTGTAGGTGTTTTTAAAATGAAAACTAATCACATTTGTTAAGTTATTGATTATTTTGATAAAGTTTTTTATATTTTTCATTTCAGACTCTTATGACACCACGATGTTAGAGAAATATGGAGAAGATTCTTCAACGCATCCAATGGTTGATCAGGATGTGTGGCTAGAGGTGACGGGTCCTAACAAGAAGGGACGGGTCCATGGCATGAGTCATAGCTTAAATATGCCTATTCATGGATCTAGTTTTGCTTCATCCTCACAGTTTGCTGGTTCCTCCAATGCTGCTTCGACACGAGAAGCCATAAAAGAAGTTGTTAATGAAGCGATGACTTCCTTTGTCCAGACGCAGTTGATGTCTGTTGTCCAGACGCAACTAACGTCTGCATTAGAGCCTATCTTAAGAATTGTTAGCTCCCAAGCAGGAAGTGCTATGCCGCAGGCACCATCACAAAGCGATGCAGTTGGGGAGGATCATGAAGTTGATGATGATGGAGCTAATTAGGATTGATTAGTTGTGTTTATTGATGATGGGATTAATGTTTTGAACTATTTGTATTTATTAACTTGGACTAGTTATGTATTCTTTGTAGAACGCGTTAAATCTATTAATACAATTATGATATTTTCTTGTTTTGCACAATTATTTGTTAGATTTTTTTATTTGGATTGAAATATACAGGTATGATTTGAAAAAATACACAAATTATCATTAATTTAATTCGAATTAGCTTCAGAACAGCTAGGGAATAGCTACGGAATTGCTACAGAATTTAGCTAGGGAATAGCTACGGAATTGCTACTGAATTTAGCTAGGGAATAGCTACGGAATTGCTATCGAATTTAGCTAGGGAATAGCTCAGAAATTGCTACAGACGTTAGCTAGGAAATAGCTACGAAATTGCTACAGAATTTACCTAGGGAATAGCTACGGAATTGCTACAGACGTTAGCTAGGAAATAGCTACGGAATTGCTACAGAATTTACCTAGGGAATAGCTACGGAATTGCTACAGAATTTACCTATGAAATAGCTACGGAATTGCTACGGATTTAGAAACAACAAATAGCTACGGATTTGCTACAAAATGGCTACGGAAATTAGCTACGGATTTCGCTACGAAATATTTTGTAGCTAATTAGTCTGGAAAGGAAGGAAAAGTTTTAAAAAAATTAGCTATGGATTAGCTACGGATTAGCTACGAAAATTAAAAATATAGCTACGGATTAGCTACAAAAATTTTTTGGTAGCTAATTAGCTACCAAAAATTGACTACGGAAAAATCCGTAGCTAATTGGTAGCTAATCCGTAGCTATCTCGGTTAGCTACGGATTAGCTACGGATTAGCTACGGATTTTTTCGTAGCTAATTGGTTAAATTCTTGTAGTGTTCACTTCCAAATAGACTAGCCTATAAAACAAGTCCTGAGGAAGCAAAGGAAATTCAAAGGCAAGTGGATGAATTGCTGCAAAAAGTATTTGTAAGGGAGAGTCTTTGTCCATATTCTGTTCTTGTGATCTTGGTTTCGAAGAAAGATGGGACATGGCACATGTGTACTGACTACTGAGCCATAAATAAAATCACTGTAAAGTATAGATATCCTATCCCCAGATTGGATGATATGCTTGATGAATTGCATGGTTTGTATTTTTTCTAAAATTGATTTGAAGAATGGATACTATCAAATTCGCATGAAAGAATGAGATGAATGGAAAATAACTTTCAAAACAAAATATGGTTTGTATGAGTGGTTAGTAATGCCATTTGGCTTAACTAATGCACCCAGCACTTTCATGAGATTAATGAACCATGTTTTGCGTCCTTTCATTGGGAAATTTGTTGTAGTCTATTTTGACGATATTTTCATTTATAGTAAAACCTTGGCTGAACATTTGCATAATGTTTTTGATGTTTTGAGAGAAAATAAGTTGTATGCAAATCTTAAAAATTATTCATTTTGCCTTGAATTTGTTGTGTTTATGGGTTTTGTTGTAAGCTCCAAGGGAATAAGTGTGGAAGAAGAAAAAGTAAAGGCAATTAGGGAATGACCTACACCTAAGAATACAAATAAGGTAAGAAGTTTTCATGGTTTAGTAAGTTTTTATAGAAGGTTTATAAAGAAATTTAGTTCTATTGCTGCACCATTGAATGAACTCATTAAAAAGAATGTTGTTTTCATATGGAATGATGTGCATGAAAAAGCTTTTAATTCATTGAAGGATAAGTTGACCAATACACCTTTGCTTTGTTTACCCAATTTTGATAAAGCTTTTGAAGTTGAATGTGATGCTTCTGGTGTTGGAATAGGGGCTGTATTGATGCAGGACTCTAAACCAATTGCATATTTCAGTGAAAAGCTTAGTGGAACAACCTTGAATTATACCATATATGACAAAGAGTTGTATGCCTTGGTGAGAGCTTTACGAACTTGGCAACACTACTTATGGCCTAGGGCATTCATAATTCATTCTAACCATCAAAGTTTGAAGTTTTTGAAATCTCAAGGTAAACTTGAATGGAGACATGCCAAGTGGTTGGAATACATTGAGATGTTTCCTTGTGTGATCAAGTATAAGAATGGTAAGGAAAATGTTGTGGCTGATGCTTTGTCTGGAAGGTTCGCATTGCTCACATCTTTGCAAACAAAATTACTTGGTTTTGAGATTATAAATGTAACACTCTTCGAAGGGCATTACATTTCAGACCAACTCTTTCATAACTTTACCCAAGCCTTAAGTTATTTGATATTATTTTAATACGGGTTTCAAAATTTCTTTTTGTGAATAACATAAACTTACCAAATTATAGAAACACAAGACATAAGAACTGAATAATATACTTTACATAAAAATAAAGTTTATTATAACCATAAGTACATTATACTTACATACCCAAAAACATAAAACATCTAACATAACCAACCTAGACTGGCCCAAGTTCACAACACCTAATGAGAAGAGTCTTCCTTAGAAGACAAATTCCCTAGCCGGGAATGTCTCAACGGATAGAAATCCAAGCAGAAGATATCTCAAAATCCTCCCTAGGAGTATAGTAAAGATCATTCCATAATTCCTTGATAGGTATAACAAACTCTACATATACAGCAACAAAAGAAAATGTAGTGACCCCATGGTGGGTCCTACTTACGGATTGAGTAATGTCACCACAATACTCTACATGCTCTGTGTCCTAATGGACACGTCAAGCATCAGCGTCTTCGAGTAATTGCAGTCTAAAAAAACCTAGCAGATCCCTTCTTGCCGCCATCGCAGTCTTCATAGACATAAGCATAAAATGGGAACAGATAGAACAATAATACAAAGAGGTGATATCTGTAACATCCCTCGATTTAATAACCACGGCACAATCGTTATTATGTCATGGTTACTAAATTTCAGTGCGTTACGATTGTCAAACAATAAATTTTCCAAAACAAATTAATCATTTCGCATATGAGGAAAATAGGAGCCACGAATGAAAAGTTACATATACAACCAATTAAAATATGAATTATAAGATGTACTCAATTTATAACATTTAAGTCTGGATAATCACCTTAAAACATACATATACCCAGAAATACACTTTATATAGGTAATGCAAAATAAAGTATAAACTACCCACAACATATCTACAACTAAGGAGTTGGGCACTCCCTTGGATCCTGAATGCGTAAGGTAACCCCGGGCACACCGGTGTAGTGAGAAATACGGGATAAGGTCTTCAATCACAATCCTCTTCACGGTCAAGGTCAGATCCCCAATAGATCGCATATACTTGTTGGTCCAGTCGACTCGCCAAGCCTTGGCACCTTCGGTGAACTCAATTATGACGAAACCAATAGGGTCCCTTCAAGGTGTCCTTACCGAACGCAGAAAATCAAACCAAGTGAAGTCTAGGAGATTCAACCTCACCCCCTTTACAGAACTTAACCAAAAGCACACCAAATAGCAACAAATACAGGAAAGAGGTAAGACATTTTACTTTCATTACCTATTATGGCAGTAAAGAAACATAACACGAATGACGAAGTCATTCCATACATACAGATATCACAAATATGTTCAAGTTATCAATTGCATAGATATTTTCATAAAACATACCCAATGATAATACAATTATCAACAGCACTATAACAACAAGTATTCACTATAGATATATAATAAGTATTTATATTTCCACAATATGTATGTTAATCATGCCATGATAATATGTGAACTAAACATGCATATGCATAATGCATATGCTGACCATTCTCATGTACGATGTACTCATTTCCTACTCCATAGAGCTAGACTCAAAGTTTTCAGAGATGAACATCCCAGAAGATCTACCCCCTAAATAGACAGTCTACGCCGGGCCACGAAAAGCAATAGTGGTTTGTCAGGCTGTCAATGCATTGCAACAATGTTCACGGCCAAGGGTATAATGTGATAGCATAATCACGAGTGAAACACCGTGCCCTGACCCCCTCAAAGGACTCATACAATGCCCCCACTATCCTGTAAGTTCTCGTTCACTCCTAGGCATAAAATGCCATAACTGTATGATGCTCAAACGCATATCCAATGAAATGAATTCACATCAGACTCAATAGTCTATCAGATGTTTCCAGGGTCCACTTCGTCGGCCCAATAGCACAATGATGCCAATGCATGTTCTCTCAGAGTATCTCAATTATATAAATTCAAGAATCATACATTTTAAAATTATAAACTAAAATAGTCATTAACAGATTTAGGTCCCACTCATGGGCCCGATAACAAAGTCGTCATTCATAATTAATTTGGGACTTACCATTATCTCATAAAGTTTTATCATTGTTCTTCTCTTTGTCCTTAATAAGATTCATTTAATTACATGTCCTATGATTCTCAAGGTCTCACTTACACTCTTAATTCTTGTTTCTCTAATTCCATCAGTCATTCATCATTTATCAACAAGGTTTTAATCTCATTCTTGGGTCCACATCAAGCCAATAACACACTTTAAGGATAAACACAACCCCATCCATAGTTATGATAAAAGTTAAACATTAGGTTCATTATGTTCCTCACAACCTCACCCATACTCATGTTCTTCCTTTATTCCAAAAATTGCTCTAAACTATAAGGCAAACTATCATTCTTGGTTCTTCCCATTTTATGAATCCCTAATCAACTTCTAATCATTCAATTAATTATGTTTAATAAGTTTATCTTAGCACTAAAACCTTATAATAAGTGCCCAAGGAGACCAGAGGCTCAAAGGGGCTAGAAAAAGCCTAAATTCCATTACTGATCATGTTACACGGCCATGGGAAAATTACACGGTTGTGTGGTCATACACGGCCTAGGCCGTGTACTCCTCTAGAGTGTACCAGAAACACGTTTTAGTCACACAGAGAGATACACGGCCGTGTATCACTCTGTGGACGCAGAAATCACCAGAAACCATTCCAATCTTCATACAATCCAAAATCTATCAACATACAACTTATTCCTACCAATCAAAACACCATTAAACAACCAAATTCACTCAAATAAAAGGTACCCACAAATGGGTTTCACCCAATCAACACAACAAAGACGTTTCTCACTACCAAAATGGGTTGAAGAGAATAATCTTCCTCTTACCTTAGTGAAGAACAAGGAAAAGCAAGCTCCTTTTGTCCTTGAAATTTTGTGCTTCACCACCACAAGATCCTTGGGGGTTCAAATCCAACAAATCAAGATCAAAGAGTGGAAATGGCATCCATAGTCACCAATGTGGCCATGGACCATGAAAATGGGGAGAAAAGGAGAAGAAAGTTGAGAGCTTTACCTTAAAGCTTGGAGCTTTGGTGTTGGGCTGCCAACCACGAAAATGGGAGAGCCAAGAAGAGTTCCACCAAGAAGAGAGCTTGAAGATGGTGAGGGAAGACAATGGCTTGAGTTAGCTTGAGCAAGGAAAGCTTAAAGCTTAACAATGGAGTCTGTGGGTGTGGGAGAAGAGAGGAAGATGGGTGAGAGCTGCATGAGGGAGGGAGAGAGGAAGAGAAAATGAGAGAGAAATGTGAAGTGAGAAAATGAATTTCCCCCCTCCAAACCGTGCAGCAACATAAGAGAGGGAGGAGAGAGAAAAGTGGGTGGGAAGGAAGCTTTCTTGATAAGCTTCGCACGCTTCTCAATAAAGTGAAGGGTGTAGTCACTTAAATGATGTCATAAAAATAACTAGATAGAAATAATCTACTAGAACTATTTCTCAGTGGACAAAATTTTACAGTTAGCGTAATAACATTTTATTACTCCACAGATAATAAAATATATTGTGATTTTATTTATCAGATAAAATCTTGAAAAATGAAAACCTCGTAAACTATATCCAGCCTCGGGTTTAGTAAGATCCCCCGTTGACGTTTCTACAGTCCAAAGTTTACTAGCCTCAGGAAAAAAAATTTGTTTTCCCGGCTCCGCTCAGTGGACACGTAAAATGAGAAATATATTAAAATATTCAACTTTTTCAAAAAATTCTACAAAAATTCCTAAAAATCACAAATATTAGAAAATAACTATTTATAATGAAACAAATAGTTTTCCGAGATGTTACACTGACACTGCTCAGTGTGCACGTAAAATGAGAAATATATTAAAATATTCAATATTTTTAGAAAATCTAGAAAAATTCTCAAAAATCATAAATATTATAAAATAATTATTTATAATGAAGTAAATAATTTTCGGGATGTTACAATATCCCCTACATCAATACCAACATGGCAGCAAAAAACAAAAATAACAATAATGCCATTCATATATAGCAATATTACAGAACAATAGGTATAATCATGTTATCAACTAACAGATAATTTAACGATATATACATCACTTTATATGAATACTGACCATACCACAAAATAAGTATACTAACTATGCCACAACAATATGTACACTGACTATGCACATACACAATGTGTATACTGATCATTCTTATGCACAATGCACCCATTTCCTACTCTATGGAGCTAAACACAATTTCGGAGATAATGATCCAGAAGATATGTCTATATATCGTCAGCCTCAAGTCAAGTGCTATAAAAAGTATTAGCATACGCATCTGATCTTATACAAGACATTCTACGCCAGATTGGGAATAGGAATAGTATCTCATCGAGATCGTTGGTATGTTTGCATCGGTTGCCACGGCATAGTAGAGCAATTAACTGGCCACTTATGGAATTCCATGTCCTGAGGCCTCCAAGATCATTCATAGACCTTCACTACGCAATTCACACCCGCACAAAGGTATAATTCAACTCCTAGGCAACAATAGTCTTAACAGACACCGTCTGACAAATAATGCATAATTAATGACTCAATACATGTCACAAGCCTTTACTGGCTACAACCATATGTTGATATATTTGGGTCCAATACATTAGCCCGACAGTAAATTACTATATTTCTCAATCGCATAACATTTTTATCGCGTTTTCACAATCGCATAACTAAAAATCATCATTTTTAAATCGTGAAAAGGTTTTTCTACATATTTTCAATCGTGTAAGACATTTTCTAAATATTTTAAGCTCAAATTAAAACTTTTCTCACTTAATATAAAAATTAGACTTTAATTCCAACATTTGCTCACAAAACTTCCTTTAATTAATATTTCCAAATGTTTTTCACAAAAACTTAGATTTATTTTCATTAAATCGAGATACTACAAAAACCCTTCTTCATTACTCTTATTAAATAAGATACTTTAATTTTTTGAAACATCATTCTAGCTTTATTTCCATACTAAGGCCGAAAATCACTCTTTGTTCATAAAACTTTCTTAAATTAAAATACCTGAAATTCTAACTATCCTTAAAAATTATTTCCATTGATATAGCAAAAAGTCATTACTCCTTAAATTATGAAATTATGCTCATCTTTTTTTTTTTACTTGTAAATCCTTTAATCCTAATTTAGTCCCCAAATCATCTAAGTAATATTTTCTAACATCCTTTCCAAAACTTTCATTATTCTAATTCTAAATAAAATCCTTTCCATTTAACTTATCAAAAATCATCTTAAATAAAATACTTTAAGTCTCCAAATTACTTCTCCATCCTATTATCAAATACCATGGCCGAAAATCACCTTTTTAATGGATAATAAAATTTGTTCATTCTCATTTTGTTTTGTAAACTCTTAATTAAATTTTTCATCACTAAATCCTTTAGGTTAACATTTAATAAATCATTTTTGCATTGAATTCCCCTTTGAAAGGCTTGAAGGTCGTGAGCCTCCATGGTCATTGGGACCAAAATACTTTTCCTTTCTAGCATAATTTATAGCATACAACATAATTTAAGCATCACAATCATACTATAACAAGTTCATGCATAATATCAAAGTAATAAAATCACATAAAGCATATAACCACAAACCACAAAATCATACAATCATGGTGAATAAATCCTCATATGGATTTATCACCCACAAATGAATTTGTTCCTCACCACCATAAGTGGTTGATGAGGTTAATCTCCCTCTTACCTTAGATTGATGAATCTCCCTCTTACCTTAGATTGATGCTCCCTAAGCTTCTTGTATGCCCTTGTATAGCAAACTTTCACCACCAAGAGGTTCTTAAAATCAAAGCAAACACACAAGAATTAACATCTAAGGCTTGAATAAGATGACCATAGATCAAAGTATGGTCTTACACCTTTAAAAATGAAACAAGAAAGAAGATTCAAGAACTTTACCTTAAAACTCTTGAACTTAAAATTTGAAGAAAAACTTGAAGAAGTACTTGAAGATAGATGAACTAAAGATTGATCTCCACATAAAAGTGTCTTAGAATGATGTATAGATTCAAGATATGAGATTATCTTGAATTATGGAAGATTGGGTGATGGGTTTTGAGGGCTTGGCCGTGGGTTTAGAGAGAGAAAGTGAGAGAATTTTGTGTTTTTAGCTTTTTGTGAAAGATGATAAGTGAATAATGAAATAATAAACTCAAAATGGTCACTCAAAGCTTCTCCAAGAAGCTTCTTGGTCGTGGGCCATCAAGGGCAAAAAGGGCAAAAGGGCAAGGCTTCTCTAAGAAGTTTCACTGCTTAGGAAGTTTGCCTCCAAGCTTGCTTGAGAAGCTTCCTTCCAAGCTTGCTTAGGAAGCTTTCCTCCCATTGGCTCAAGATTAAACATTTAACCAAATATTTACCAAAAGCTATTACCTAATGGACAAAGGCTACTGTTAGTAAAATCAGTATTTATTGTCCAATGGATAATAGAACGCACCTAGATTTTATTAGTAAGATAAAATCTAAGAAAAAGAAAACTTTGAAAACTGTCTTCGATTTTGGGTTTAGTAAGATCCCCCAACCCTGTTTCAACAGTCTAATTTTTTTTAAAATAATATCGAAATAATCAAAATAAGTCAAATAATTCATAAAAAAATTCACAAAAATTCACAAAAATCACAAATATTATAAAACTCATAAATATCAAGAAAAATAAAAAAATTGGGTGTTACAACTCTCCCCCTCTAAAAAGAATTTCGTCCTCAAAATTTTTCTTACCTTAAAACAAATGTGGATATTGTTCTTTCGTCTTGTCATCGAGCTCCCATGTTACATCTCTAATTACGTCATTCCAGATTACCTTCACTAAGGCAATTTCTTTCCCTCTGAGCTACTTCACTCTCTTATCCTCGATCTTTACAGGAAGTGTTTCATAGGTCAAGTTCTCTTTCAATTGTACTGTATCCAGTGCTATGACATGGATTGAATCAGGAATATAATTTTGTAATTGTGATACATGAAAAACATTATGAAGGTTAGAAAGAAAAGGTGGTAAAGCTATTTGGTATACTACCAAACCTATCTGACGAAGAATTTGATATGGTCCGATAAATTTAGGAGTGAGTTTTCTGGATTCAAATCCAAAAATCTTAGTCTTAGGGAACACTAATTTTTTTTTCTATTGGAACAATATAACAAGATATGGTTAAAAGATAACCAATCCATTCCTAAGATCATGTCTTTTTATGAAAGAGATAAACAAATCAAATTAGCAGAAAGGTTCCAATTTCCAACAGTAATAGGATAGTTTAAGTAGACTTGTGTAGTAGTAACAAGCTTACTAATGGGAAATAGTAATATTCAAGTCAAAAGGAAATGATAACACAGATAAACCCAAATTGGTTCATATAGTCATAGGCAACAAAAGAATGGGTGACCACTGGGGTAGAAACAATAGGCTTAGCAGTAGGGGTAGAAATAATCAAATCAAAAGATAATGAAGACACAGATAATCCTAAACGATCCACACAATTACTGGCCACCTGTGGAATTCCACGTCCCGACGCCTCCAAGATCATTCATAGATATTCACTATACAATTCGCACCTGCACTAAGGTGTAATTCATTTCCTAGGCAACAATAGCCTCAACAGACACCGTCTGTCCAATAATGCATGACTAATGACTTAATGCATATTACGAGCCACTATCGGCTACAATCATACAGTGATATATCCGAGTCCAGTATATCAGCCCGATAGCAAAACTTCCTGTTCCTCTCAATCGCGTATCATTTTTATCACGTTTTCACAATCGCAAAAAACTTTTGTTACGTTTTCAAATTGCGTAACATTTTTCCAACATTTTCTCAATCGCGTAAAGATTTTAAAACATTTCCTTAATCACATAGCTAAAAAATCACCATTTTTAAATTGTGAAAATGTGTTTTTACATATTTTCAATCGCATAAAATATTTTATTGATATTCTAAACTCAATTTAAAATTTTCTCATTTAATATAAAAATTGAACTTTAATTCCAATATTTTCTTACTAATTCACCTTTAAATAATATTTCCTAATGTTTTTCACAAAAAATGTATATTATTTGAATTAATTCAAGATATCTCAAAAATCCTTCTCCTTTACTCTTATTAAATAAAATACTTTAATTTCGAACATCATTCTAACTTTATTTCCATACTTAAGGCCGAAAATCACTCTTTGTTTATTACTCTAAATAAAAACTTTCTTAAATAAAATATTTTAAATTCCAAACCATCTTTAAAAATTACTCCCGTTGACATAACCGAAAATCATTACTTCTTAAATTATAAATTATGTTCACCTTCTTTTAAGTTGTAAATCCTTTAATCCTAATTTAGTCCCCTAATCATCAAAGTAATATTTTTTAACATTCTTTCCAAAACTTACATTATTTTAATTTAATAAAATCTTTTCCATTTACCTTACTAAAATCCTCTCAAATAAAATACTTTAAGTTTCCATTTTAATTCTCCATCCTATTTTTCCAATACTATGACCAAAAATCATTCTTTGCTTAATGATAAACTTTATTCATTTCCATTTTTATTTTATATTGCCTTAATTAAATTTCTTATCACTTAATCATCTAAGTTAACAATTTATAAATTATTTTTGCATAGGTTTACCCTTTTTAGGGCATGAAGACCGTGAGCCTCAATGGTCTTTGGAACCAAAATTCTTTTCCTTTCTAACACAAGTTGTAGCATACAACATAACTTTAAACATCACAATCCTACTATATCAAGTTCATGCATAATATCAAAGCAATAAAATCACATAAAGCAAATAAACACAAATCACAAAATCATACAAACAAGGTGAATAAATCCTCACATGGACTTATCACCTACAATCAAATTTCGTCCCTCACCACCATAATTTGTTGATGAGGTTAATCTCCCTCTTACCTTAGAGGTAGCTTCCTAGCTCCTTGTAGGACTTCTTTGTAGCAACTTTGACCACCAAGTTTATCTTAAAATCAAAGTAAATACAAACATATTAACATCTAAAGCTTGATTAAGAAGACCATAGATCAAGTATGGTCTTAGAACTTTTAAAAATGAATCAAGAAAAAAAGTTTCAAGAACTGTACCTAGGAACCTTTGATCTTGAGATTGAAGAAAAACCTTAAAGATGATAGAACAAGGGGTTGATCAAAATACCAAAGTATCTTAGAATGATGTTTAGAATCAAGTAGTAAAGTTAGTTTGAATTATAAAAGGTTGGAGGGTGGAAAATGGTGGTTTGGCTGTGAGCTTTTAGGAGAGAAAATGAGAGAGAATTTTGTGTTTAGCTATGCATGAAAAAGATGATAAGCTTTGAAATGTGATAGAAAAATGTGTTTTGGTCTCCTTTGAGCCTTAATGGCCATGAGTTCAATGGAGAGAAAGAGTGATCAATTTGATCAATTAAACTCCTCACAACCATGGATTAGATCAAGGGTGTAAATCAAATCTTCTCCTCCAAGCTTGTTTCCTATTGGTCCATCACAAGGAGTCATGGGCCCTTTTGTTGACTTCAAGCAAGCTTCTCAAGTAAGCTTGTTTCTCATTGGTTCATTATAAAGATGTCATAACCATCAAATTTGACTAGCATCTAGATATTTTTCAGTAGCTATTGCCCAATGGACAAAGGCTACTACTATTTATTGTCCAATGAATAATAACATTACATAATGGATAATAGCATCACCCAATGAATAATAGAATGTAACAAAAACACAGATAAAGAAAATTTTTAAAAAATGTTTCTGGTTTCGGGTTTAGTAAGTTCCCCCAGTCCCGCTTTAACAGTCCAAAACTTTTTAGTCCAGAAAAATTTTATTTTTCCGGGCCCTCCTCAAACACACATACAGTCCAAAATAATATTAAAATAATTAAAATAAATTAAAAATTCACAAAAATTCACAAATATTCACAAATATTACAAAACTCATAAATATCAAGAAAAATGAAAAATCGGAGTGTTACACCTATGGTCTCGCAGCACGTGCATTGTTGACATAAGGCTCTATCTTGGGTGGTTAATCATAATATTTGGAAATATGGCCTAGCTTTCCGCATCTAAAACAAATGATCCCCTTGATCGAGCAATCATTTGTTAAGTGGTTCTTTTCATACTTGAAGCATTTTGATGAAGATGCCATGATCTAACCAAATTTATTGCTACTAGTGCTTCCTCCATATGATTTCTATTGAGATTGACTCCCCGGTGGTCGTGAGTACAGTTTCTGTTGGAATTGGTTATTATTACTGTTGCATCCTCTTTGGAACTGAGATGGTCCAAAGTTGTGATTTCTCGTATCGCGAGACTGGTCTAACTCCTCAATCCGATGACATTTATCTAGTAAAACTAGGAACTGCTCTATCCCCAGAGGCAGCACCACTCGCTTCAAATCGTGTCTTAGGCCTTCCTCAAACTTCTGACACTTCCACTCCTCGTCAGGATGTAGTTAAAAATACCTTTAAAACTTTGACAGGTTCTCGAATCTAGCAGCGTATTCTCCGACCGTCATTCCTCCTTGTCTCAGACTAAGGAATTCCATTTCCTTAGCATGCCTCATACTGGCTGGAAAACATTTCTCTAGGAACTCGATCTAAACAACTCCCCATGTGATCATTCTTCCTTCAGCTTCTAGTAATCGTTGTGTTCCGGCCCACCAATCTTCACCATCTCCGACAAGCATAAAGGTAGCATAAGTTACCTTCCTTTCATCGGTACATCCCATTCCTCTAAATATCTTCTCGAAGTCCTTAATCCAAAGATTCGCTTTCTCTAGATCAAATTCCCCTTTAAATTGTGGTGGGTTGTTGCAATGAAACTCTGACAAATTCTGAGCTTCGGCGGTTTCTTCCTAATGTTGGGCAGCTCTCTAGTTTTGTTGTACTATGACATCTGTCATCCTCTGCATTGCTTTAGAAGCTGCAGCCATACTTTCGTTGTCTCGTCCAGAATCCATACTCGCACCTCTACCACGAGCCATCGCTCTCCTTAGAGATTAAACTAAACAATACATAATCAAAGTCAAATGAAATCATTCCAACAATATTGTCTCCTTGCGGAGACCAAACACTAAGAATCACACAACACAAACAAGACAGACCTAATCACAAACTCAAAAAACTCAAACCAGGGCTCTGATACCAACTAATGTAATACCCTCTTTAGAGTATTACATTTAAGACTTCAAACTTACCAAACTAGAACCAGGTCATAAAAATGAATAATATTGTACGTATGTTTTTCAAATATTTTTCTTCGTGAATAAATTGAAACTAACAAAATAAATAAAAACACAAGATATATCAAACCAAATAATATACATCATATACATATCCAGTTGTTATACTTAAACATCTAGCTTTTATCCTTAAAACTTTTACACAGACACCAAAAGCAAACATAAACTAGCCTAATACCATACTCCTAGTGAGAAGAGTACTCATCCAAATCCTTTTCCGGGTCCTCCTCAAATTCTTCAGGTGATAACAACCCAGGATGGTTCATAATCCTACGGACTGGAGTTCGTGCAGACGACACGACTGAGTCCTCCCTAGGGGTACTATGACAACTACCCCACAACATACCAATAGGCATAACACACTCCAAATGCACACAAGTATTAAAAGAGAAAATAAAGGCCCCATGATAGGTCCTACTTAAAGTCACAATCACATCCCCAATAAAAACAACACGCTCAGTATCAGTGTCAAAGTGCCAGGCATCAGTGCCTCTGCGAAACTGCACACTCACGTAACCAAGAAAACAGGGTCTCGATGCCATCTCAGAAATATCAACACAAACAGAAAGGAGGCGATCCTTCCTCGTCCTCTTCACAATCTTTATCAAACAGAATAATATAACAAAGGTGAGATCCCCTGCATCAATACCAGCATGGCAGCATAGAAACAATAACAACAATAATACTATTCATAGACAGCAATAACAAATATATTCATTGCATCAAATACAGATAATTCAATATATAAATATGTCACAATAATATGATAACAGACTATGCACATGTACAATGAACCAATTGCCTACTCTATGGAGCTAAAACACAAATTCGGAGAGAATGATTTAGAAGATATGTCTGTATATCAGCAGCCTAAAGTTAAGTGCTATAATTTCACAATGTGCACGTCACGGCTTATACAAGACATTCTATGTCAGATCATGAATAATGTAGTGTCTGGCCAAGATCGTCGGAGCATTGCTCAGTCACCATGGCCCAGTGGAGCTACCAACTGTCCACTTGTGGGATACCCGTGCTCCTACGCCTCCAAGATCAACAAGTGAACTACACTACGCAATTCGCACCCACACTAAGGTGCAATTCATCTCCTAAGCAATAAAAGCCTCAACAGACACCGTCTGTCAAATAATGCATGATCAATGACTCAATACATATCACAAGCCACTACTGGCTACAACCATACAATGATAATTCTAGGTCTAGTATATCGGCCTGACAGCAAACTTGCTATTCTTCTCAATCGCATAGCACTTTTATCGCGTTTTCACAATCGCATAAAAATTTTGTTACATTTTCAAATCGCGTAACATTTTTTGACATTTTCTCAATCGCGTAAAGATTTTAAAATGTTTTCTTAATTGTGTAGCTAAAAATCACCATTTTTAAATCACGTAAGAGTTTCTCTACATATTTTTAATCGCGTAAAGCGTTTTATTAATATTCTAACCTCTATTTCAAACTTTTATCATTTAATATAAAAATCAGACTTTAATTCCAATATTTCTTACTAAATCACCTTTAAATAACATTTTCTCACATTTTTTTCCAAAACCTATATTATTTTAATTTTAAATAAAATCTTTTCCATTTAACTTATTAAAAATCCTCTTAAATAAAATACTTTAAGTTTCCAATTTAATTTTCCATCCTATTTTCCAATACCATGGCCGAAATTCACTTTTTGTTCAATGATAAGATTTATTCATTTCCATTATTATTTTGTAATTCCTTAATTAAATTTCTTATCACTAAATCATCTAGGTTTACATTTAATAAACCATTTTTGCATTGGATTACCCTTTTGAGGGCATGGTGGCCGTGAGCCACAATGATCATTAGGACTAAAATTTCTTTCCTTTCAAACACAATTTATAGCATACCACATGCTTTAATCATCACAATCTTACTATATCAAGTTCATGCATAATATTAAAGCAATAAAATCACATAAAGTAAATAAATACAAATCACCCAAAAATTATACAAACATGGTGAATAAATCCTCACATAAACTTATCACCTACAACCAAATTTCATTTCCTCACCACCATAATTGGTTGATGAGGTTAATCTCCCTCTTACCTTAGATGATGCTCTCTAGGCTCCTTGTATGCCTTCTTGTAGTAAACTTTCACCACCAAGTAGTTTCTTGAAATCAAAACAAACACATAAACATTAACATCTAAGACTTGATTAAGATGACCATAGATCAAAATATAGTCTTAGAACTTTAAAAATGAAACAAGAAATGAAGATTCAAGAACTTCACCTTAAACTCTTGAACTTGAGCTTAAAGAAAACACTTGAAGATGGATGAACTAAGTCTTGATCACAACACCAAAGTGTCTTAGAATTGTGTGTAGATTCAAGATATAAGGTCGTCTTGAATTATAGAAGATTGGATGATGGTTTTAGGATACTTGGCCGTGGGTCTTAGAGAGAAAATGTGAGAGAGAGTTTTGTGTTTTTGGTTTGCATGAAAAGATGATAAGTTAGAAAATGTGATAGCAAAACTAGTTTTGGTCTCCTAGCTCCTCCATGGTCGTGGGACTCTTATATGCAAGCTGGCCAAAATGAGTCATCCACCATGAGTCACACGTGTGTCATGCCATGAATCATTAGGTGAGTCACCTAGCTAGTCATAAGGTGAGTCATAGGAAAGAAAGATCTAGGCTCATGACTAAGCTCATGACTATACTAGTTGGTTATTAACCAATGGAGAAAAGATACTACTATTTAATGTAAAATGAATAATAACATTATCTAATGGATAATAGAACGGAACAAAATTTCAAATAAAGAAAATTTTTAAAAACTATTTTCAGTTTCGAGTTTAGTAAGTTCCCCCGATCCTCATTAACAATCCAAAACTTTCTGGTCCTGAAAAATTTTTATTTTTCCAGGCCCGCTTCAAACACACATACAATCCAAAATAATAACAAAATAATCAAAATAAATTAAAAATTCATATAAATTCACAAAAATAGTAAAACTCATAAATATCACACACGTATATAACCCACATATATGTGTGTGATACATATCACACACATTTATATAACACACATATATATGTGTGATATATGCGATATCACACACATATATATGAGTGATATATATCATACACACATATATAACCCATATATATATGTGTGTGATACATAACACACACACACACACACACACATATACAACCCACACAAATGTGTGTGATATATATAAGATACAAATATATGTTTGACATAAGTGATATCACACGCACATATGGTTATGATATATATATCAGACACACATATATAACCCCCATATATAGGTGTGTGATACATATCAGACACATATATATAACCCACATATTTATGTGTGATATACATATATATGTATGTGATACATATCACACACACATATATAATCCACATATATATGTGCGACATATATAACACCTATATATAACCCATATATATATATGTGTGAAACATATCAGACACACATATATGTGAGTGATATAATCAGACAAATATATAACTCACATATATGTGTGTGATATATATTAGACACACATATATAGCCCTTGTATATATGTGTGATGTACATATATATGTGTGTGATATACATCACACACATATTTATGTGTGATATATCACACACATATATATGCGTTAACACTCACATATACATGTGTGATATATATCACACACATATATATGTGTGTGAAACATGTCACACACACATATATAACCCACATATATAACATATATAACCTACATATATATGTGTGATATATACCACACACATATATATGTGTGATATATATCAGATACACAAATATAACCCACATATATATGTGTGTGATACATATCACACACACATATATAACCCACATATATATGTGTGACATAAATTACATGCATATATAACCCACATATATGTGTGTGATATATATCAGACACATATATATGTGTGATATATGCGATATCACACACATACATGTATATGATACATATTAGACACACATATAACCCACATTTATATGTGTGAAATATATCACACACATATATGACACACTGTGTGATATATCACACACATATTTGTGTCTGATATGTGTGATATCACATATCACACACACATATATAACCCATATATAAATGAAATCACACACATATATATGTGTGATATATATCACACACACATATATAACCCTCATATATATGTGTGTGATGCATATCACACACACATATATCACCCACATATATGTGTGTGATATATATTTGACATGTATATATGTGTAATATATGTGATATAACACACATATATGTGTCTTATATATATCAGACACACACCTATAACCCACATATATGTGTGTGATATATATCACACACATATATAACCCACATATATGTGTGACTTATATTAGACACATATATATGTGTGATATATATGATATCACACACATATATGTGTGTAATACATATCGACACACATATTTAACAAATATATATATGTGTGACATATATCACACACATATATAACCCACATATATATATATGTGTGATATATATCACACACACATATATAACCGATATATATTTGTGTGATATATATATGAGGCACATATATGTGTGACATATATCAAACACATATATATGTGTGATATATGAGATATCACACACATACATGCATGTGATACATGTCTGACACACATATATAACCTACACATATATGTGTGATATATATCAGACACATATATAACCCACACATGTGTGTGATATATATCAAACACATATATATGCGTCATATATGTGATATCACACACATATGTGTGTGTGATATATATCCAACACACATATATGTGTGTGATACATATCACACATACATATATAACCCACATATATGTGTGTGACATATATCAAACACATCTATAACCCACATATATGTGTGTGATACAAATCAGACACATATATATAACCCACATATACATGTGTGACATATATCACACTCATATATAACCCACATATATATGTGTGTGATATATATGACCCACATGTATCACATATCACATCTTTCACACATATATATATGTGTTTGATATATATCACACACATATATGTGGGTTATATATGTGTGTGATAACACATATATCATACATATATATATGTGTCATATATATATAATGCAAATATATGTGGGTCATATATGTGTGTGATCTATGTCACACATATATATGTAGGTTATATATGTGTGTCAGATATATATCACACACATATGTGTTTGATATGAATCACACACATATATGTGTATGATATCACGTATATGACACATATATGTGTGTCTGATGTATATCACACACTTATTTGTGGGTTATATATGTGTGTGATATATGTCACACACATATATGTGGGTTATTTATGTGTGTGATATATATATATCACACACTTATTTATGTGTGTTATATCACACACACACACACACACACACACACACACACACACACATATATATATATATATATATGATATATGTCATATCACACACATATATAACCCATATATATATGTGTGTGATGCATATCTCACACATATATATAACCCACATATATGTGTGTGATATATATAAGACACAAATATATGTGTGATACATGTGATATCACATGCATATATGTGTGTGATATATATCAAACACATATAACCCACATATATATGTGTGTGATACATATCATACATACATACATAACCCACATATATGTGTGTGACATGTATTACACACATATATAACCCACATTTATGTGTGAGAGATGTGATATCACACACATATATGTGTAATATATGTGATATCACACACATATGTGTGTGTGTGTGTGATATATATCAAACACACATATATAACCCATATATATATATGTGTGATACATATCACACACACATATATAACCCACATATATGTGTGTCACATGTATCACACACATATGTAACTCACATATATGCGTACGATACATATCATACACACATATATAACCCACATATATATTAGTGACATATATGTGTCTTTTCTTGCATCACATATATATGTGCGTGATACACATCACACACACGTATGTAGCTCACATATATGTGTGTGATATATATAAGACACATATATATGTTTGATATATGTGTATCTTTTCTTGCACATATGGTAAGGCCCAATGGGTCTTTTCTTGCATCACATATATATGTGCGTGATACATATCACACAGACATATATAACTTACATATATATGTGTGAATCATATCTCACACACATATATAACTCATATATGTGTGTGATATACATCAGACACATATATATGTGTGATTTATGTGATATTACACATGCAACACCCACTGTAGGGTGTCACATTTAAGACTAATCCTAATATAACTTACCCAAGTTGTAAAAGAATTAATCTTGTAAAAACATCAATTTTAAAATTTTATTTGTGAAAAACTAAAAATAAATAAAATCATTAAAAACTATAAGTACAACTTGTATCAGAACAAAACTCACCATAATATACATTAATATTACAAATCTTGTTCAAATAATTTACATAAACACAGTACACTCCAAAAAGTAAAATATATAACTTTTACATCAAAACCTAATTACTAAAACCTAAACTCTAAAAACTAAACTAGAACTAAACTAAGGATTCGGTTCTCAGAAGGATCCTCCTCCTTTACTATATCATCAAAGAACCCAGGCGGATACATCGGTCGCCTAAGAGGGGTTCTCGCCGAAGACACCATCGAGTCCCCTTGTGGTGTATAGACAGTGCCGCCCTAAAGCTCATGAATAGGCATCATGAACTCTAGTCGCACAGACACATGCTGAGTCAAAACAAGGATCCCATCACGGGTCCCACTCAAATTCTGAGTCAAGTCCCCAGTATACACAAACCGTTCATTATCCAAATTAAACCTCCAAGCATCAGTTCCCCCATGGAACTGAACTTGGACAAAACCCAAAACTTGATGCCTTGCCATCATCTTAACCAACAAAGAGAAGTATCACTGGTGGTAAATAGAATTACCGACTTCCTCGTCTCCTCGGTCTTCAACAAATATACACAATAAAATAGATATAACACAACAAAGAGGTGAGATCTCCTACATCAATACCAGTATGGCAGTATAGGAAATATACAGATATAGTATTAACACATTGAATCATATTATTCCATCACAGATAAAATATCAGATAAACATAATTATCATGTCAAAATGTTGACCAACTATGCATATGCACATCGACCAATTCCTATGCCATGGAGCTAAACACAATTTCAGAGAGAAAGATAGGGAGCTCATGTTTGTATATCGTTAGCCTCAAATTATGTGCCAATATATTATATCAATGTACGCAACATGGCTTATACAAGACACTCTCAACCAATCACGAAAAGAGTAGTAACTCCATCAAGATCGTTGATGTGTTTGCATAGGATACCATGGCGCAGAGGTGCTACCATCTGGCCACTTATGGCATTCCACACTCCGACGTCTCCAAGATCACTGAAGATCGTAACTACATGATTCTCACCCGCATGATTGTGTAATTTCAATCTCCTAAGCAAATAGCCTTAATCAATAAGCAGACACATTTTTCAATGCATGATGTATGATTCCAATACACATACAATTATTATTCTCACAGTATTTCACATACACATGCTTTCTCTTGGCAGTATCACCTTTTAACATAACCGAGCCCACCACAACAGCCCGACAACAAACTGTTGTTATTTCCAATCGCGTAAATATTTTATCGCATTTTCATAATCGCATAACACTTTTGTTACCTTTTCAAATTGCATAACTATTTTTCAACGTTTTCTCAATCCGTAGCTAAAAAATTACTATTTTTAAATCGCGTAAGTGTTTTTTTGCATATTTTCAAATGCGTAAAATATTTCTTTAATATTCTAAGCTCAAATTAAAACTTTTCTCATTTAATATCAAAAATTGACTTTATTTCCATTATTCCCTTAATAAACCACCTTTAAATAATATTTCTGACATTTTCTCACCAAAAGTGGTATTTCCTACTATTTTCCACAAAATTTCCTTTCTTTGCTTTAACTTGAATATTACAGCTCAAAATTTTCTAACGCGCTTCAAAACTCAAAAGGTAAGCTATACGTTAGTAAATTTTAAGTTTTACACTTTATCTCACTTCATAACCTAAATAGGCTAATTTAATTCTAAAAATTAGTTTACTTTCTTATTATTTCTCAAAACTTATCAAATTACCTTTCTATTATTCAAATACCTAAGTCTACACTTAATAAAATAATTTTTAAATCTTAGAGTGTCAAAATAGGGATGTTGGCCGAATTTTACCTTATGCTTCTTAAATCATAATTAATTATTTTCTATCACTTTATTTTTTTTAAAAACATTAAATTTAATTTCTTATCATTAAATCATTTAATCCATAATTAGGAAAATAATTTAAATCATTTGGCTCTCTTGGTGGTGTTGAGGTCGTGAGCCTCCATAGGTTCTTTGGAACCTTCATACACTTCCTCATCATGTGAATCACATCCTACTTAATACAATAATCAATCATACTTCCATAATCACATATTCAAGCATATAATCAAAACTATAAAGCATATCAACCAAAAATCACCACAAACAAAGCAAGCTTAAACCGTACAAGTGAATAAATCCTTATAGATTTTTCACCACAAACAATTCATTCCCTCACCACCAACACTTGGTTGATGAGGTTAATCTCCCTCTTACCTCAAGGAAAACAAAAACCTTCAAGTTCCTTCTCCTATGGATTTCGTGAAGCACTCCCAAGAAGCCCTAACAAGCTTAAACCAAACTTAAAGTCATAAACTAAGCTTGAAAATAAGAAACCATGGATCAATCATGGTTTAGAAATTTAAGAATCCAATTTAAGAACAAGAAATTAAGAAGTTACCTTTAGGAGTAAATAACCTAAACTTGATTTTGAAGCACCAAGAGGTTGAATTAGATGAAAGTCTCAAGATGAAAAGTGTTTAGGATGTTGTTTAGGTTTAGAAAATGATGTTGGGTAAAATTATGGAAGCTTGGAACTAGGTGTTGGGTGTAGGGGCCGAAACCCTCAAGGAGAAAGAAAGAATGGAGTTTTTGTGTTTGCTCTTGGAGTTCTTGGAAGTGAGAGAAAAGATGACGAATTCTTGTCACAAAGTGTTAGAATGAAATGAAAATAGCCTATTTTACTAATGCATGGCCGTGTGATTGCATGGATGGGAAGACTAAGGCTTGTGTAGCAGGATAAAAATCAATCACATGGCTTCACATGGCCTAGGTCATCAAATGGTAATCCTTTGGTCATAAAGATTGTTCAAGAACATCCTTGAACCACCTAGTGGCCGTGGAGCTCAATGGATGGAAGTAACTAAGTTTTGATTCAATTAGTTTCTTAGTTACACTTAGTTTAGGTAGTTAGTTCACTTAAGCTAACTTAGTTAGGCCATCTAGTTACTTGGCTAACTATCTAGTTACATGATTAAGTCATGCATTTGTCATGCATTAGTCACACTTCTAGAAGACTCTATAATACTTCCTTGTAACCATAGACTCTAAGTATTAGCAAACTAAGTTAGTTCCATTTAGTTACTACTTAGGCTTTTAGGGTAACTTAGTTAGATTATCTAGTTCCTTGCTAACTAGTCTAACCACTTTTGTTGACCATTTTCTATTAGTTAAGAAAAGTCTAGTTATTTATGTTGACCAATTCCTATTGGTTCATCAAAATTATGAGTTACAAGACTTTTCCCAGTTTATTATCCGATAGACAAAGGATACAGAATCTATCACCCGATAAGCAGAAAACTACGGCTCGCAACACAGTAGATATTTTTTGATAGAAAATAAAATAAAAAAATTTTTATTTTAAAGATAAATTCTAAAAATTAAAAGATTGGGTAACATATCTCTCGGATTCAGGTTTAGTAAGATCCCCCGGCTCCGAATAAATCAGTAAAGATTTTTTCCGACCCAAAAATTATTATTTTCTTGACTCGGAGTAAATCACACACAAAGATCAAAAACAGTCACAAAACAGTCAAAATAAATTTACAGCACACAGATATCACAAAACAGTACAATTCAGATATTTTAGAGAAATGACAAATTTTGGGGTGTTACAACACACATATATGTATGCGATATATACCAAACAAACATTTATAACCCACATATATAACCCAAATATATATGTGTGACATATATAAGACACACATATATATGTGATATAGGTGATATCACACGCACATATATGTGTGTGATATATATCAGACACATATATGTGTGTGATATATATCAGACACTCATATCTAACCCACATATATATGTGTGTGATACATGTCACATATACATATATAACCCAAATATATGTGTGTGATATATACATAAGACACACATATATGTGTGATATAGGTGATATCACACACACATTTGTGTATATATATCAGACACATATATATAACCCATATATATGTGTGTGTGATAGAAATCACAAACAGATATATAACTCAATACATGCCTGTGACATATATCACATACATATATAACCCAAATATATGTGTGTGATATATATAAGACACACATATATGTGTGACATAGGTGATATCCCACACACATATATAACCTACATATATGTGTGTGATATAGATCAGACACATATATAACCCATGTATATGTGTGTGATATAAATTAGACACATATATGTGTGATATATGTGATATCACGCACATATATGTGTGTGATACATATGAGACACATATATAACCCACATTTATTTGTGTGACATATATCGCCCACATATATAACCACATATATATGTGCATGTGATGCATATCACATACACATATATAAACCACATATATACGTGTGTGTGAGATATATCACACACACATGTATAACCCACGTATATGTGTGTGATATATATTTGACCTATATATATGTGTGATATATGTGATATCATACACATATATGTGTGTGACACATATCAGACACACATATATAACCCACATATAAATGTGTGACATATATCACACACATATATACCCTATATATGTGTGTGTGATAGATATGAGACACACGTATATTTGTGTATAATGTTACACATATATATATGAGTGATATATACCACACACATATATAATCGACATATATATGTGTGTGATACACATCAGACACACACATATAACCCACATATATATGTGCGACATATATCACGCTCATATATAACCCACATATATATGTATGTGATACATATCCTACACACATATATAACTGACATATATGTGCGTGATATATATCAGACACATATATGTGTGTCATATATATTAGACACATATATATGTGTGATAAATGTGATATCAAGCACATATATGTGTGACATATATCACACACATATATAACCCACATTTATGTGTGAAATATGTGATATCACACACATATGTAACCCACATATATGTGTGTGATATGTATCTAACACATATATATGTCTGATATATGTGGTATCACACACATTTATGTGTGTGATATATATCAGACAGGCATATATAACCCATATATATATTTATGTGATACATACGACACACACATATATAACCCACATATATGTGTGTGACATATATCACACACTTATATAACCCACATTTATGTGTATGATATATATCAGACACATATATATGTGTGATATATGTGATATCACATACATATAAGTGTGTGATACATATCACATACACATGTATAACTCACATATATCTGTGTGTGATGTAACATCCTTGGACTACCTGCAGGATTGATGAGTCTCTCCACAAACCAACACGGGTCTTTTCAGAAATTCTAACTGTCGTCTCTGCCTCTTATCGAACTCCTTCTGATTGAATAGGTACTCCAAGCTCTTGTGATTGCTGTAGACATTGTAGGTTGATTCACAAGACAACATTTCTAGATTATCAAAGTAAAAATGATAATCGCAAATGCCAAAATTTGAATTGGATAATTCTTCTCATGCACATTCCACTGCCTTGAAGTATACATGATAATCTTTCTATTTTGCATCAACACGCGACCTTAATCCAAAAGTTGAACTTCCTCTACCAGAATTCGTACTTAGACCGCTTCGTGTATAACTTTTTCTTCTTCTTCAGAATTTGAAAAATTGCATTGAGATGTTCAGAATGTTCCGCCGGACTTCGAGAATAGATTAGAATATCGCCAGCAAGGACAATGATAAATCTGTCTAAATAGGGATGAAAGATCCTATTCATGTAATTCGTGAATATCACAAAAGCATTTGTTACCCCGAATGGAATTACTAAATACTCGTAGTGCCTATAATGCATCTGAAAAACTGTCTTGGAACATCTTCTACTTTGATGCGAATCTGATGATAACCAGCACTCAAATCGATCTTGAAGAAAACAGTGATGCCCTTCATTTGATCTTCTAGTTCCCATGTTGTATCTCCCATCATAGATTGAGTTCTCTTTATAATTGTACTGTATTTGGTACTATGACATGGGTTGGATCAAGAATATATTTTCTTAGTTGAAATACAATGTAGACACTGTGAAGGTTAGAAAGAAAAGTGATAAGGCTATTCGGTAGAATACCTGATTTATCCAAGAAAGAAATTAATATGGTCTAATAAATTTAGAAACGAACTTTCTGGATTCAAATCCAAAAATCTCAGTCTAGGGAAACACTAAAATTTTACCAAAATAATATAACAGGATGTGGTTGAAAGATAACCAATCCTTTCACAAATCTATGACCTCAAATAGATGTAATTTTAGATAAGCAAATCAAATCAACGGAAGAGATTTGATCTTTAATAGATATAGGGTAGAGTTAGAAAACTTGAATATAAACAACAAGTTTAACAAGAAAAGTAGAAATACTCAGATCAAACAATAATAAAGACACGGATAACTCAAATCGATTTACTTAGTCTTATTTGTGAAAGAAGTAGACAAACCAAATCAACAAAAAGTTCTAATCTCGAAGAATAATAGGATAGTTTTAAACATGCTTTACGTAGTAATAGCAGTTTAGAAGTTGAAGTAGCACTATTCAAGTCAAAAAGGAAATAGAAACACAGATAACCCAAATGGTTCACACAGTCACAGACCATAAAAGAATGGGTTACCTTGCAAATTATACAATACAATTTTTAGGATTACTCTATATGGCACAACTTCCTTATTTCTTAAATTTTTATATTTGAACACTTCTATTCCACTCTTTGTATTGACTATTTCTCCTACTTGAGATTTTGAAACACGTGCATTACTAACAGAAGGTTCCGTCTTCGATTGTGTACAGCCTCTAGAAATGTGTCCAGGCTTCCTGCATTTGAAACAAAAAACTCCTTTGATTGTACATTCTTTTGTTAAATGAGCTTTTCCACACTTCCAACATTTTGATGTTGATGCTACAGTATGACCAAATCCTTTCCGACTAGTACTTCCTCTATTTGTTCATTGTTGCTTGCCCGGTGGTTGTGTATATGGCTTTTACTGACATTGATTGACCTTACGTTTCCTTCCCTTTTGGATTATCGAGGATTCAAAGTTACAGCTTCTTGTATCCTGAGACTGCTCTAACTCTAACAAGTTCTGAAGTTCGGTTATCAGTTCCTGCTGCTGAACAATCTTCTGATTCTGTTGTACTGCTACGTCAGCCATCTTCTGCATTACATTTCTAGCTGCGACCATACAACCATCATCAAGTCTCGCGTTTACATGCTTACGTCTACTATGATCCATTGTCTTTCTTCGAAGACAAACAATTCAAAACACGAAGAAACCAGATGTAACTATTTCAATCAACATTTTCTTCTTTTGGAAACCAATCAGTATATCTCTGCGTTCGGTGTCAGAGAAACACACAACACAAACAAGACAAATCTACCCACAAACCCAAAAGACTTTAACTTGGGCTCTGATACCAACTAATGTAACATCCACCTTAGGGTATCACATTTCAAACCAACTTCTTATAAAATCCTTTACCCAAGTTATAAAATATTCAATATTATTAAAATATGAGTTTCAAAATTTCTTTTCACGGATAATATAAACTTTACTGAATTAGAAAAACACAAGATATAAAGACTGGATTAAATACATCTCTTGTATATAACATAGATTCATAACATCTTCATTACATAAAACTCATGTATTCTAAATAAAATATAATTACCATATAAAAACTCGACTTGGCCCAAGTTCACAACACCTAAAGACATAAGTCCTTCTCAGAAGATAAATTCCCTACCTGGGAATGTCTCGACAGATAGAAATCCGAGCAAACGATATCTTGGAGTCCTCCCTAGGAGTATAGTGAAGATCATTCCACAACTCCCAGATAGGTAAAACAAACTCTACATATACAACCATAAAAGAAGAAGTAATGACCCCATGGTGGGTCCTACTTGTGGATAGAGTAATGTCACCACAATACTCTATATACTCTGAGTCCCAATGGACACGGCAAGCAACAGCGCCTTCAAGAAACTGTAGTCTAAAGAAACCTAGTTGATCCATCCTTGCCGCCATCGTAATCTTCACAGAAATAGGCATACAATAGAAATAGATAGAATAATACAGCAAAGAGGTGAGATCCCCTATATCGCATACCAATATTGCAGCAAAGAAATGATACAAACAACAATGTCGTTCTATACATACAATCCATAGATTAATATAAAATCAGCAGATATATTCATGACATTTAATAAATAAACAATCCAATAAACTTGCAACACAATTTCAGGCATAATGATAATACCACAATCATATTATATCACAATAATACTATATCACGACAGTATGAAATGCTGGCCATGCATATGCACGATGTGTATGCTGACCATCCTTATGCATAATGCAACCAGTTCCTACTCCATGGAGTTAGACTCAAATTCAGAGATGAACATTCCAAAAGATCTATCCCCCCTAAAAGACAGTCTAACGTCGGATAATGAAAAGAAATAGTGGTTGTCGGGCTGCTAGTGCATTGCAGTCGATTTATCACGGCCAGATATATATATATATATATCATATATATATATATATATATATATATATATATATATATATATATATATATATTGTCATAGCATAATCACAAAGTGAATCACCACGCCCTGACATCCCCCAAGATCTGGTCCAGATCCACTATCCTGTGAGTTCTCGTTCACTCTTTAGGCATAAAATGCCACAACAGCCACCGACTGTATAATGCTCAAATGCATATCAAACTACCATTGTACCATTCCCAATGATATTAAAGTAACTGCCCATACAATTGTCCAATACCACTAGTATCAATGATATTATATAACCGCTCATACAACTACATAATACCAATGATCCACTCGAGTCCAGAACTTCGGTCCCACAAGCACAATGTTAAACCACAACTACTTAGGTACAATACGTCGGCTCTACAGCACAACTCGCTATTCCTCTTAATTGTGTAGCAATATTATCGCATTTTCACATTCGCGTAATGATTTTTCAATGTTTTCTCAATTGCGTAGCTAAAAATCACTGCTTTTAAATTGCGTAAAATATTTCTAACATATTTTAAACTTAAATTAAAACTTTTCTCATTTAATATCAAAATTGGACTTTAATCCCAATATTTCCTTAATAAATCACCTTTAAGTAATATTTCTAACATTTTCTCACTAGACTTCCTTTAATTACTATTTCCAAACGTTTTCCACAAAAACATATTATTTTAATAAATTCAAGATATCTCAAAAATATTTGTTCATTATTCTCAATAAAACTTTAAATAAAATACTGTAAGTTCCAAATCATCCTCAAAAATCATTTCATTATTAAAACTTCTCTAAATAATATTTTCTAATATTTTTTTCACAAAACTGTATTTCTTTGATTAACTTGGAATATTACAGCTCAAAATTTCCTAACGTGCTTCAAAACCCAAAGGGTGAGCTATACGTCAGTATATTTCAAGTTTTGACTTTTATCTCACTTAATACTCTAATTACACTAATTTAATTCTAAAAATTAGTTTACTTTCTTTTTACATCTCAAAATTCACTAAATTGAGGTCTTGTTAATTAATCCTTCAAGACTACACTTAAGAAAATATTTTTGGTCTAAAATACTAACTCTTGGCATGTTGGCTGAGAATCCATTTATTTTCCATAATCAAATATTTATTCATTTCCTATCTCATTTTTCTTTGTAAAAATCTTTAATCCTTTTACTTGTTACCTAATCATCTAAAATCCATACTTAGTAAAACATTTCAAGTGGTTTATTCCAAAATCATCATTGAGGCCGTGAGTCTCTTGGTTATTTGAACCCAAAATAGTTTTCCTTTCCACCTGAATCTTATCATATACAACATATCATATATTCATGCTCACTATTAACGCAATAAAATCATATTAAGCATTTAATCATAATTTAGTCATAATCATACCATCTCACATATATAAATCATGCATAAATATCAAAGCTATAGAAATAACATATAATCTAATAAACATAAACTAATAACCACACAATCGAGTGAATAAATCCTGGCATGAATTTTTCAATCACAAACACAAACAATCCATTCCTTCACCACCATATATGGCCGATGAGGTTAATTTTCCTCTGACCTAGTGTGTAGCTTCCCAAGCTCTTTGTTTAATCCTCTTTGTATCAAACTTTCACCACCAAGTAAATCTTAGAATCAAAATAAACACATAAAATTTAGTATCTAAGGCTTGATTAAGATGACCATAGATCAAACATAGTCTTAAGATTCCAAGAATCAAGTAAGAAATCAAGTTTCAAGATCTTTACCTTGAAACCCTAGAACTTAAATCCAAGAATCAAACTTGCAGATGATTGATTTAGACTAAAGTCTTAACACCAAAGAGTCTTAGAATGATGTGAGGATTCAAGAAGTGAGGTTGGATTGAATCAAAAGTGGTTAGATGTTGATAGAGTGGGTATAGCCGTGAGCTTCCTTGGAAGAGCAATTTATGAACTTTTGATTTTTAACTTGAAGAACAAGATTGAAGATGGATGATCTAGGCTAAGATCTCAACTACAAAGTATCTTAGAATTGTGTATAGATTCTAGATCTAAGATTGTTTAGAATTATTGAAGCTTGGAAGGTGTTTCAATGGGTTTGGCCGTGGGGTTCTTTAGAGAGAAAGTGAGAGAACCTTTTGGTTGTTCTTGGATGAAAGAGAAAAGATGATAGAAGTTGATGATCATAAAGTGTTAGAAATGAAAGTGAATATCCTATTTCACACTTGCATGGCCGTGTGGTTGTCTTGATAGAAAGTTTAAGGCTTGTTCAAAAAGCTAGAAATAATTGCACATGGCTTCACATGGCATAGGTCATCAAGTGGTCACCTATTAGTCATAAAAGATCATTCAAGAACATGCTAGAATAGCCTAGTAACCATGTGTCTCAATGGAAAGCTAACTTAGTTTTGATTTCAATTAGTTTCTAGTTACATCTACTTTTGGTAGTTAGTTCAATTAAGCTAACTTAGTTAGGTTATTTAGTTACATAACTAACTATCTAGTTACTTGATTAGATCATGTATTTGTCATGCATTGATCATCCTTCTATAAAAACCCAAGATATTTTCTTGTAACCATAGACTCTAAGTATTAGTTAACTTAGTTTGTTCCACTTAGTTACTAATTAGGCTATTAGGGTAACTTAGTTAGTTCATCTAGTTACTTAGTAACTAGTCCAATCATTAATGTTGACTTCATATCCTAACCATTGATTTAATCTAAGATGGATATTCTAAGCTTCCTTATCAAGTTTACTCTCACACTATTGATTAGATCAATGGTGATGATCGAGGGCTTCTTCATCAAGTTTTCCATCCAACGGTTTAAAACAAAGTCCATGCCACTAAGTTTGACTAATTTCTATTGGTTAGTCATAAAGCTAGGTAATGATGGTTCATGATTACTCTTAAGATATTTAAGTTAGATATTTTCATTCATATATTTTTCAAAAGAGATTTTCAACTTAGATATTTTTACTGAGATATTTTACTGAGATATTTTCTGTTAGATATTTATCCTTAGATATTTATCCATAGATATTTTACTAGGTTAGTCAATGTTTCTACAAGTTTCTAGAGAAAGAATAATAAGATAAACTTGAAAGAGTAAGTAGCCAATTTCAATTTGTCTTCTAGCTTGAGTAATCAATTTGAATTTCTCCTCTTCAACTTGAATAACCATTTTGACTTCTTCCTACTTGCCATTTGGTTCATCACTTTGAGTCATAGCTATCAAGATATTTTTCCAAAGATATTACCCAATGGACAATAGTTACGGTTATTATTACTCAATGGATAATAGAAAACTCAGATAAAGAAAATTTTCGTCAACTGTTCCCTTTTTCAGGTTTAGTAAGATCCCCCGATCCAGCCTTGACAGTCCGAAACTTTATAGTCCAGGAAAAATTTTTATTTTTCCAGACTCGCCTCAAACACATACAACTCAAAATAATATTAAAATAATGAAAAACTCAGAAAATTCAACAAAAATTCTCAAAAATCATAAAAATTATGAAACTTATATATTTTCAGAAAAAATGAAATTCGTGCATACAGATAAAAAATAATATTAAAATAATAAAAATAATATTAAAATAATAAAAATACTTAAAAATTTTTAAAAATTCACAAATATTATAAAACGTATTTATATCAAGAAAAATGAAAAATCGAGATGTTACATGTGACATATGTCAAACACATATATAACTCACATATATATGTCTGTGATACATATCACATGCACATATATAACCCACACATATGTGTATGATATATCTCAGACACATATATAACCCACATATGTGTGTGTGATATATATCAGACACATATATATGTATGATATATGTGATATCACACAGATGTATATGTGTGATACATATCAGACACATATATAACCCACATATATATGTGCGATATATATCAGACATATATATATGTGTGATATATGAGATATCGCACACATATGTGTGTGTGATATATATCAGACACATATATATAACCCACATATATATGTGTGTGATGCATATCACACACATATATAACCCACATATATGTGTGATATATGTGATATCACACATATATATGTGTGTGATACATATTAGACACACATATATAACCCACATATATATGTGTAACATATATTTTTGTTTTCTTTCATCACATTTATATGCGTGTGATACATATCACACACACGTATATAGCCCACATATATATGTGTGATTTATATAAGACACACACATATGTGAGATATATGTGATATCACACACATATATGTGTGTGATATATATTACACACACATATATAACCCCCATATATATATGTGTGTGACCCATATCACACACATATATATAACCCACTTATATGTGTGTGACATATATAACCCTCATATATGTGTGTGATATATATCAAACTCATATATGTGTGTGATACATATCACACACGCATATATAACTCACATATAGATGTGTGACATATATCACACACATATATAACCCACATATATATGTTTATGATACATATCACACACACATATATAACCCACATATATGTGTGTGATATATATCGACATATATATATATATATATATATATATGTATGATAAATATGATATCGCACATATGTATGTGTGTGATACATATCGACACAAATATAACCCACATAATATATGTGTGATATATATCGAGATATATATATGTATGATATATGAGATATCGGACACATATGTGTGTGATATATATCAGACACGCATATATAACCCACATATATATGTGTGTGATGTAACGTCCCGATTTTCTTTTGTTTAAGGATTATTTGTAATTTTTGTGATTTTTGTGAATTATTTAACTTATTTTGATTTTTTTTTAAATTATTTTCAAAAAATTTTGGACTGTTGAAACGTGCCCGGGGGATCTTACTAAACCCAAAACCGGAGACAGCTTTTAAAGTTTCTTTTATCTAAGATTTTATTTTGCAAATAAAATCTAGGTACGTTTTATTATCCATTGGACGATAAATACTAGTTTTGTTAACTGTAATTTTTGTCCATTGGAAAATAACTTTTAGTAAAGATCTAGTAGATGGTTTATATCTAGTCACCTTTTTCTAGAAGTTCTCTTGGTGACATCACCCATGTAACATCACCTATATGACATCACCCATATGACATCACCCATATGACATCACCATTTGACTTTTTAGACCAATAGGAAGGAAGCTTCCTAAGGAAGCTTTGAGGAAGCTCATTGGAGAAGCTTTGGACACTCTCCCAAGGAGAAGTACATGGCCAAGGGGGAGCCAAAGGCTTCTAGAGTAAGCTTTCATTTAACTCATTTTATCATTTTTCCATTCATCTTCAACAACTCAAAAAAGCTACACACTTTTCTCTCTCACTTTTTCCTTTTATTTTCTCTCCACCAAGCTCCACACCACCAAAAACCACCCTCCACTCTTCTTTAATTCCAACCATCCACATTTCTTGAATCCAAACCTCATTCTAAGACACTTTGGTATTGTGATCTTGTTCTTCTTCATCCATTTTCAAGTGCTTCTTCAAGTTAGGGTTTGAAAGCTTTTAAGGTGAAATTCCTCCATCTTCATCTTTCTTTTCATTTTTACTTTCTAAGACCATGATTTTGATCCATGGTCATTCTATTCCAAGCCTTAGATGTTGATCTCTTTTGCATGTTATTTTCATTTTTCAAGAGCCTCTTGGAAGAGAAAGTTTGATTCAAGAAGGTACCAAGAAATGGTTGTTCATCATCTAAGGTAAGAGGGAGATTAACCTCATCAACATCTTGGTGGTGAGGGATGAATTTTGTGTTTTATGGGTGACTAATCCATGTGAGGATTTGTTCACTTAGTTATGTGTATTTTATGATTTATGTTTGTTTGGCTATTTATGATTATGTGATGTTATGGATGTATGAAATTGCTATTACATGATTTGATGATTGAAATGCCTTGTATGCTTTGACTCATGTGTGAAAGGCGAGCTTGTTGGTTCCAAGGAATGCTTATGGCTCACGGCTATGAAGCTCAAATTAGGGTTTCCAAGACAAAATTATTTTATTATTTGAAAACTTAGATGATTAGGGGACTAGAATAGGATTTGAGGATTCACGAATTAAAAAGAAAAATGAACAAAGTTTTGTTGTTTAAAAAGAAAATTAATTTTTGATAATGGAAATGAGTTTTGAGGGATGTTTTGAAAATTAAAGTGTTTTGTTTAAGTGAGTTCTTAGTAAAAATGATGGAAAGTGCTTTAAAATGTTTATGCAATTGAGAAAATGTTGTAAAGTGTTTATGCATTTGAAAATCTATGAAAAGGTGTTTCGTGGCTTTGTAATGTGACAAAAGTATTGCACGCTTGAGAAGTTTCAGTGAAAATGTTTCACGTTTGGGAAAAAATAGTAGTTTGCTATCGGGCCGACGTATTGGACCCAGAGATATCAGTAGTTGACTTAAGCCTTGTTGTGGCTCTTTTTGGTGGAATTTATGTTGTTAATGAATATTGTTTTATCTTTGTCATGTGATCATGCGTTGTGACAGTCGGAATGACTTGTTGCTGAGACTGTATGCCTAGGAGATGAATTACACCTTTGTGCATGTACGAATTGCATAGGGAAGGTCTATGAATGACCTAGGAGGCATCGAGGCATGGGTATCCCACAAATGGACAGTTGGTAGCTCCACTGGGCCGTGGTGACTGTGCAATGCACCGACGATCTCGACGAGACCCTATTCCTATTCCTGATCCGATTGAGAGTATCTTGTGTAAGCCATGTTGCACATATTGATTATATTTGAAAGCACGTGATTTGAGGCTAATGATATACAGACATGACTCCCTGATCATTCTCTCTGATGTTTGATTTTAGCTCCATAGAGTAGGTGTCAGTTCATTGTGCATTCACATAGTCATTGAACATTTTGTTGTGATGCATTTATATTATGGAATTACCTGCTGTTAAATTGTTGAATTTACTGCTGATATATATTGTTGCAATATCTGTTGATAAATATCATGACTGTAATCATTATTTCTGTACTCTGTGACTTTACTATTATTATTGTCTCTTGCTGCCACACTGGTATTGATGTAAGGGATCTCACCTCTCTGTTATGTTATTCTGTTTTATGTGTACACGTTGATAAAGACTGAAAAGAAGACGAAGAAATTTGCAACTTTCTTGTTGTTTTATTTTCTGTGATGGCGACTAAAAGGGAGTTTGTTGGTTTTGTTAGAGTTCAGTTTCATGGAGGTACGAATGCTTGGTGTATCAACTGGGATACTGAGTGAGTTAGAGATATGTAGGAGATATGGCCCTGTTTGTTTGTAAGACCCACGATGAGGATCCTTTCTTTTCTCTTAACGTCTCTGTACGTTTGGAGTTCGTTAGGCTGATCAGGGAGTTATGGGGTAATTTGTATTACACCTCGAGGGAGGATCCAGACTCTATGGTGTCGTCTACTAGGACACCTGTCCACGAGCTCTTGCCTCGGCTGAGGGATCTATCTAGTGAGGAGTCCAAGGAGGAGGACCCGATGGAGGATCCAGAAGAGGATCCAATCAGAGGATCTAGTGGGGGTCCTTGCTCCCTAGGCATATAGACTTGGGCTAGTTTATATTTTGTCAAATAGTTGTATATATATCTTTTGAGTACAAACCTTGTGCATTTTGGGTAGACTGTGATCTATGCCACTTATGTGTATATTCTTTTTGGTGTGTATTATTTAGTAATTATATCCTATGTTGTTTATGTTTTGTTTAAGTTTATGCCTTTGAGAAAGAAAATTTGAAATCCATTTTTTTTAAGATTAGATCTTTACCATGTTTTGTAAAGTTTTGATGTTCTAGTGTGTACATGTGGTACCCTAAGGAGGGTATCACATTGGTTAGTATCAAAGCCTAAGTTTGAGTCTTTTGGGGTTTATGGTTAGGTCTCTCTTGCTTGTGTTGTGTGATTCTCTATGTTTGGTTTCCAAAAGGAGACGAAATTGTTTGAAATGATTTCACCTGACTTTCATTGTGTATTGTTTATTCTGACTTCAAAGGAACGTGATGGCTCATGGTGGAGGTGTACGTGTGAACCCTAAACGAGACATCGAGAGTATAGCTATAGCAACTGAGGTGATGCAGAGGATGGCAGAGGTTATAGTGCAACAGAACCAAAGAGCTGCCCAACAACAAGAACCTACCGCTGAAACTTAGAATTTGTCGGAGTTTCACTGCAACAATCCACCATAATTCAAAGGAGAATTCGATCCGGAGAAAGCAAACCTTTGGATCGAAGAGTTGGAGAAGATATTCAGAGGAATGGGAAGTACTGTAACACCCCTCGATTTAATAACCAATGCACAATCGTCATTATGTCACGGTCACTAAATGTCGGCGTGCTAACTTTGTCAAACAACAAATTTACCATAAAATTTTAAACATTTCTTATATGAGGAAAATAAGAGCCACGAATGAGTAGTTACATATACAACCAGTTAAATTATGAATTATTATATGTACTCAATTTACAACATTTAAGTTTGGATAATTGCCTTGAAGCATACATGTACTCAAAAATACACTTTATATAGGTAATGCAAAATAAAATATAAACTACCCATAATATATCTACGACTAAGGAGTTGGACTCCATCGTATCCCGAATGCGTGAGGCAATTCGGGCTTCACCGGTGTAGTGAGAAATACAAGATAAGGTCTTCAATCACAGTCCTCTTCATGGTCAAAGTCGAATCCCGTGCATGTCACACACGCTTTATGCTTGGTCCAGTTGACTTGCTGTCTTGGTATCACCGGTGAAACAATTCGAACCAAAACCCAAAAGAAGCTCCCTTCGCGACAATCACACGGTACAACGGGTCAAGCCAATAAAGTCCAAGGGAAAACCAACCTCGTTCCCTTACAGCCTCTTTAACCAAAGATTTACATAGAATAAAGAAAGTACAAGAAAGAGGTAAGACATCCTACCATCATTACCAATTATAGCATCAAGAAACCAAACGCAAGTGTAAGCTTAATGGAGATAAGCATTTAGTAGCGATTATGATCATCCAAACAGCCAGCAATCATATATATATGTATGGATATATCGAAATACAACAGTTCCAATTATAATAACAATGTATGCCAGATAATTCATGGACTCACTATGCACATGTGCCCTCAATAATCAAAATCCTACTCCATGGAGCTAGACACAAAACACTCGGAGAGAATGATTCAGGGAGACATGCCAGTATCTCGTCAGCCATAAAAACAAATGCTTTTCAAAAAATAATCAGTCATTTTGCGCAACAAGGCTTTATACAGCGGCATTCTCACAAGATCTCGATATAGGGTATCAGGCCGGTCGGGATCGTCGGTGCGTTTGCATCGGTCCGTCCCACGGTCCCGGAGGGGCTACCATCTGCCTTTGTGAGACTCCCGTGCCCTCAAGGTCGTTCACAGGGACCCCACGTGTCTATTCGCACCCGCACTAAGGTGTTATTCAACTCCTAGGCTAAAATCCTCAACAAAGTCCAACAGACATTCTCTTTCTCTTTTTATGCCATGCATGACTCAATCATGCTCCTCAAATGCATATCATATGATTTAACAATCGTTTTGTTCCCATTCTTGGATCCACAAGACATTTACAATGCATAATATGTATGATTCAAAATTCCATACAATTTCATAATATGCCACAATTGGCCAAAAGAGCATCAATATACAAGTGGTCATTCACGTGGATCCTTAGCATCATAATATTAAGGTCAAACATTAGGTTCATTATGTTCCTTACTACCTCACCCATACTCTGGTTCTTCCTTTATTCCAAGTTCTCACTAGTTGTAAGGCTCAATCACGCTCCTTGTTTTTCCTTCATTATGTGTCCCTACTTTGTTTCTAGTCATCTGATGTTATTTATGATTAATATAGTGTATATTAGTCCCAAAAGTTGAATCGAGGTCACAAGGCCGAAATCATCCATTCGTTTGCCAGGTAAAAAGAATTGAAATATACTTATAATTTCGACGAACAAAGGTGAGAAACTTGAGAGCTGCTTCGACGAGTGCCACCTGACAGATCAAGTAAATGGAAAACAATCGCGGGGGATAAACTCTAAGTGCTATCGAATTGGGAAACGAACTTCGACCGATGAAGTATATAACTCTCGAATATGCTACCACATTTACGAGAAAACATGATTCGATGGACACCGACATTAGGTCGGTTCCTCTATTAAACCTTCGAAATTCTACACGACGGATTTGGAGAAAATCTCTCTATTTAATAATCGGGAACTCCACTGACGGGCATTCACATCCTAACTCGACGGATATAATTCTCACCTAACCCGATGGATTTTCACATCTTAACTCGACGGATTTCCACACTTTAGTTCGACGGATATTCTCATTGGGTAAGTTTCTCCATTAAACCTTCGAGAACTCTACTCGACGGACTTTCACACCTTAACTTCGACGGATATTCCCATCCTAACTCGAAATTTTCACATCTTAACTCGACGGATATGATTCACACTAACTCGACGAATTTTAACTTTGAAGGAGTTTCACTCGTGTTCAACCGACGAATACGCTAAAAGTTCAATTCTAACTCGAGATTTTGGATAATGGGGAATCCCGTCTGTCGAACCGACAAGAATGTTAGGGTTACAAGGTTCTAATTCGACGGATTCTCGAAACGTTGAGATTTCACTCCTAATGGACCAACTCGGCAGATCCCGGAAAACGCTAAGGTTTCACTCATGCTGATTCGACAAATACACTCGACGGGTTTTGACATTCAACGGAAAAGTAAGAAGTCTAAACTCGACGGATTTTCACATTGTGCTTTAGTGGTCAGAAATCTAAACTCGACAGTATGTCACTCGACGGATTCGACTTTGGAAAAATGTTGAGGTCTCACTTAAGCCCCATCCGACGGATTTAACTCGACCGATTGAAAAATGTTGAGGTTTCACCTATACTAGTCCCAGACACTAAGAGGGCCACACTTTCTAATTCGACGAATTCACAGGCGACAGGTGTTAATGGGGGTCACTAGCTTCGACAACTTTTGACATGATGAAGGGCCCCACTTGTCGACAGGTTTGGCCAGAGCTCATACTCGATGAGTTTTAACATCTTAATTGTCGGACATGGCTTACTCACTCTCGATGGATTTTAACATTTACTTTAGAATGGATCAAAGAAACCAAGTCATTACCATTTTCAATATAGGATCTCTGTTTTCAAAACCGTGACCATACGAGAACCAAAACGGGGCTCATTTCTTTCCATATTACACATTCCAAATATATATATATATACATACAAAACTCCAAAGAATCAGCTAGCATCTATACATCACAAACAACATTTAAAAACAGAAAGACCCTCAACACAAATTACTGACGTTCCTAAATGCTAAGAGAGGTTGAGGAGGAGTGTCTTCCTCTTACCTAAGTGAAGAACAGGGATAAAGAAGCTCCTTTCATGCTTGAAAATCTGATTTTCTTCACCACCACCAGAACCTTGGGCGTTCAAGATCCACAAAAATTAAGGTCAAAAGAGAGAATGGCAGCAGGAAACCAGAATGCACGAAAATGAGGAGAAGAGAAAAGTTAAGAACTTTACCTTAAAGGTCCAAGCTTTGGGGCTGTTTTGTGAAGACACTTCCGAAGCAAGGTGTGAAGGTGGAGAGGGAAAATGGTCTCTCGGGTTGAGTAAAGGAGGCTTGAAGGATCAACAATGGTGAATGTGGGTGGTGTGCTTGAAGAAGAAGAGAGAAAAGAGAGTGAGAGGTCAGCTGCGTGAGGGGGGAGGAGCAACGTGAATGAGAGAAAATGGGAGAAATGAAATGGAAAATGTGAATGAAAGCAACGCCAGACGTGGGGGAGTGGGAAAAATGGAATAGTCAATGTAATAATTCCCTCAACAAGCCGCAAGAAAGATAAATTGGGGAGGAGAGAGGAAAGGTTGATTAGATGGAAATAGGAAGCTTCCTTGAGAAGCTTTGTGCGCTTCTCGAGGAAATGAAGTGTAAGGTTGTCACCTTAATTAAATTCATCCGACAGGATGAATAATTAAGTCGTAAAATTATTTTCTCAATGAAATAAAATTACAATTGATGAAAATAATATTTTATTACTCATCGATGATTTTATGATACGATGATTTCATGTATCGATAAAGTCTCGTGAAGCCCTCGTAAACTGTGTCCACCTCGGGTTTAGTAAGATCCCCGTCAACGTTTCCACAAATCCAAAGTTTATCAGCCTTAGGAAAAAAAAATATTTTATTTTCCCGGCTTAGCAAAATATACACGTAAAATGAAAAATATATTAAAATATTCATCGTTCACAGAAAAAAATCCAGAAAATTTCCTAAAATTCACTAATATTATAAAATAATTATTTATAATGAAATAAAGAATTTTCAGGATGTTACAAGTACCGATGCTCAGAAGGTAACCTATGCTACCTTTATGCTTGTTGGAGATGCTGAAGATTGGTGTGCAGGAGCCCATCGATTAATGTAAGCTGAGGGAATAGTGATCACTTGGGAAGTCTTCAAGAACAAATTCCTGGAGAAGCATTTTCTAGCCAGTGCAAGGCACGCGAAAGAAATGGAGTTTCTAGGCCTAAAACAAGGAAGCATGTCAGTCAGTGAGTATGCTGCTAAGTTTGAAAGCTTGTCAAAGTTCTCAAGGTATTTCCAGCTACAGCTTGATGAGGAGTGGAAGTGCCTCAAGTTCGAAGAAGGATTGAGGCATAACTTGAAGAGAGCGGTATTGCCTTTGGGAATTGATTAGTTCCCAGCTCTTTTGGACAAGTGTCACAAGATTAAGAAGTTAGACCAATCACGAGAAACAAGAAATCGTAACTTTGGACCCTATCGGTTCCAAAGGGTGAGGAATGGCGGTGGCAATCATTTTTAGCAAAAGCCATATTCGAGGCCACCGGGGAATCAATCTCAATAACTATCACATGGAGGTGGTTATGGTAGCCACAAGTTTAGTCAGGTCGTGGCATTGTGGCCAAAATGCTTCAAGTATGGAAAGGACCACTTAACGAAGGAGTGTATAATCAAGGGGATCATCTGTTTCAGATACGGGAAGCTTGGACACATCTCAAAGGATTGCAATCAACCCAAGGTGGAGCCCTCTGTTAACAATGTATGTGCTGCAAGACCTCAGGCAGGAGGAAGAGTTTACACTATGAGTGGAGCAAAAGCCTCCCAATCCGAAGATCTAATTAAGAGAGATTATGTCATAGGAGGTAATCTTTTAACTGTACTGTATGACTCAGGGGCAACCCATTCTTTTATTGCCTATGATTGTGTGCACTGATTAGGATTATCTGTGTCTTCCTTACTTTTTGATTTGAATATTTCTACTCCCACTACTAGACCCATTGTTACTACTAGAGTTTGTTTGAACTGTCTTATTTCTGTGGAAGGTTGAATCTTTTCGGTCGATGTGATTTTTTTGCCTCTTTCTCAAATAGACGTTATTCTAAGAATGAATTAGTTATCTTCTAACCATATCCTATTAGACTATTCCAATAAAAACTTAGTATTCCCTGATTCTAAGATTTTTGGATTTATAACTGCTAACCAAATCAAAATTTTCTTGAGGGAAGGAACTCAAGGATACATGCTTTTGTCTTCCTTGGAGGTCACGGTGAGACCAATGTGAATGCTATTCTTGTGATCAATGAGTTTCCTGAAGTCTTTTATGATGATATACTTGGATTAGCACCAGAAAGAGAGGTAGAATTTTCTATCAATCTTGTACCAGGATCTGGTCCTATATCCATGGCACCATATCGGATGTCGCTATCAGAGTTAGTCGAACTCAAGAAGTAGTTAGAGGAACTATTGGAGAAGGAGTTTGTGAGACCTAGTGTTTCACTATGGGGGGCCCCAGTGCTGTTGGTTAAGAAGAAGGATGAAACTTCTCGGTTATGTGTGGACTATCATCAGTTAAATAAGATTACAATCAAGAATAAGTATACACTTTCAAGGATAGATGATTTGATGGATTAGCTAAAGGGAGCCACTATTTTCTCCAAGATTGATTTATATTCTGGCTATCATCAGATTCGTGTGAAAGTAGAGGATGTTCCTAAGACGACTTTTCAGATGCGTTATGAGCATTATGAGTATCTTGTGATGCCATTCGGAGTAACAAATGCTCCTATTGTATTCATGAATTATATGAATCGGATCTTTCGTCCTTATCTGGATAGATTTGTTGTTGTCTTTATTGATGATATTTTGATCTATTCTCAAAATCAAGAGGAACATGCCAAATATCTCAGTGTGGTTCTTCAGATTCTGAAGGAGAAGAACTTATATGCTAAGTTATCTAAATGTCAGTTCTGGTTGGAGGAGTTCGGTTTCTGGGTCATGTGATTTCAAAGGAAGGAATTGCAGTAGATCCATTGAAAGTAGAGGCAGTTCTTTAATGGGAAAGACTAAAGACTGTAACAGAAATTCGTAGCTTTGCGAGATTAGCTGGCTATTATCAAAGATTTATTGAAGGATTCTCCAAGAAAGCAAGACCTCTCACCCAGCTTACAAGAAAGAATCAAGCTTTCGTATGGTCAGATGCATGTGAAGAGAGTTTTCAAGAGTTGAAGAGACGGTTGACTACTTCACCAGTGTTGATCCTACCCAATCCCAATGAACCTTTTGAGGTGTATTGTTATGCTTTATATCAGGGTTTAGGATGTGTCCTTATGCAGAATAGAAGAGTGGTAGCATATGCTTCAAGGCAATTGAGAGTACATGAGAAGAACTATCCTACGCATGACTTGGAGTTAGCTGTTGTTGTGTTTGTGTTGAAGATCTGGAAGCATTTTCTTTATGGAGTAACATTTAACGTCAACAGTGACCACAAGAATCTGAAATACTTATTTAATTAGAAGGAGTTAAATATGAGGCAAAGGCGGTGGTTAGAGTTTTTGAAAGACTATGATTTCTAACTTCAATATCATCCCAGAAAGGCAAACATTGTAGCAGATGCTTTGAGTAGGAAGATGCTTAGTGTTTTTGCTATGATGCTCAAAGAAAGTGAGTTAATAGAACAGTTTAGGGATATGCAGTTGTCTGTGGAGTTGACACTGGGGAGAATGTGCTTAAACGTGATCACTATTTTGAGTGGATTGATGGAAAAAATTCAAGAGAAGCAAGGAAGTGACCCATACTTACAATATAAGAAAGAGCTGGTGAAACAAGGCGTTGTATTTGTTAGGGTCAAAACGTGTTTGCCCATTTGCTAACCGCAAGTGCACGGGTCGCACAAGTAATAAAATGATGAGTACAGATATCGTTCCCACGAGGATAATTTTATTTCCAATGCTAAGTATTAACCGATAGCTTACCTAATTCTATTCAAGAACATAAAAATGGATAAAAGTAAAGAAAGTAAAGACATAAAGCAATAAGGATAAACAGGTAGAGTTTAGGGAAATCCTTCTTCACCCTTTACTTCAACCAACAACATGCAATCCTCTTCATAAATATGAATGCAATGATTATGTTAGCTTGAGAATCTACATTAGCTAAACGCCTATATCTAGGTCATCTAACCATGGTGTCATTTGCCCAACTCTCTAAGTGTCCTTGAGAGCTAACACAAAATCCACTCTTTAAGGTCTATTCTCAAACACATGCTATGCATGGCTAATAGGTATATGTCTATCCCATTAGTGAATCAACTCATCCCGCCATTGGAATAGAATTGAACATGCATCAACCATACATACGATCTTAAACCCAAATCCCTATGTCTAGGTTCATTAGATCTTATCAAACCACTCAAATGTTGGCCAAACATTCAAGAGCATTAAGCACAATATGATTGAACAAAAGCAAAGATCCACACAAACTCAGAGAAGAACAAATCATTAATATTAATAAAAGGATCCAAAGTCATCCCTAAATAAAGCTCAGCTATACAATGAACATGCGAACAAATTACAAAATACATGCTCAAGAAATGAGGAAGAGAAAAGAGAAAAGAGAGAAGGAGAAAGCTTATGGATTTCGTCATTGAAGCTCAGATCCTCCTCCAAGAAAAAGAGGGCTTCCATCCTTAGCTCCCCAAGCTCCATCTCCACCTCCAATGGAGGTCTAGCCGTAGCCTCTAACCCAGAAAACTAAAAACCTAAAACCTAAAAAAAAAAACTAAGAGAGCCAGAAAGGGCACGTGGAAAACTAAATAAATAGGCTCAATTGGCCGATGCGCGCCGCGCGGCGTGGGCAAGTCCACGCCTCGGCGCAGAGCTCTCTGTCTTGACAAGATTGGGTGGTGACACAAATACGCCACGGCGTGAACATTCTTGCGCCGAGGCGTGGAACTCTGGAATGCTTCCTTGGCTTCTTTCCTCCAATGCTAGGCCTTTGCTTGCTTCAACTTGTCTCTTTTGAGCCTTTCCTGCATTAGACAAGGCACCAAGTTAAACATAATTGTAAATTTACTTAATCAATCAACAAATATGCCCAAATTGCTCAAAATCATAAAGGAAGGTATCCAAATGACATTTAACAATTATAAGCGTAAAACCTTCCAAATATGCGTAAGAACAAGGACTGAGCATGTCATGAAGCACAAATATGGGGCATAAATAACTACATTTCATGGAGTTATCACACCCCCAAACTTAAGATGTTGCTAGTCCTCGAGCAACACAAAGTATGACTAAGAAAATTCACTTTGACAATTCATGCTCACATGCATTCAACAATGATAAATTCAATTTTCTTTTAACCACAACCAGTGCACAATGATTATAATGGCCCTCAAAGAATGCGCATGCCTCACAGTTAAGTTCAACACATACACAATCCTTAACATGCCATCAATCAAGCTTCCAATCATGCACATGACATCTCTCACAAAGATGCAAGCTCAACTTATCTTTTTCAAATCATGCTTATTCGGATAAGTTTATGAACCTACACATGGATACAAATCAAGATTCCACAAAATTGTAGTACAACTCTCTCTCCACTAATGTAAATCACACATGATTGAGGATCAAGAGGGACTTTAATAGCTTGTAATGTAAGGCCAAGGTGATGAGGTGAAGAACAAAGGGGAATGGAAAACATACAAACATTGAGAAACATAACATGATATTTCAAGACTTGAGTCACTACAACAGGGGTATACAAAATGAAACAAATAACACTATTCAGAACCACTCGATGCTTTTTTCATTTATGCTTTCTTTCTTTCATTTGTTTTTTTCTTTTCTTTTCTTTTCTTTTTCTTTTTCTCTTTTTGTATTTTCTTTTTCTTTAACAAAAACAACTTTTTGTGCAACAAACGGTTCCTTCAAGCAACTTATGTATTGAATAACACAAATACCCTAAACAATGGACTCAAGTGAAGAAATAACATATCATGCACTCAACAAACATAAAGGGAAGGAAAAGATTGCAATGCTTTCGCATGCATTAGAATGGTTACAAGGTAGGAAATATGAGGGTGAAAGAAGAACATAGAAGGCCAAACAATTATAAGGCTTCAAAAGGGGACCTAGGGATATAATCATTTAAGGGTAAGCTTGAAAGGCTCAACCGGTCCAAACAATGCCCTAATCACTTCTTCAATCATGTGCAATCTAGGATTTCGCCTCAAGAGAGTTGCAAAACAATTTCAAGGATAGTAGAAATCATCCACATGCACAATCCATAAACATTCTCTAAATAAACACTCAAATCTTTTCAAAGTTAAACAAGCATCTAAGTGAGAAATACATCATGCATAAAAACAAACAAGATTGCTTAAGCATGCTTCAAGATCGCAAATGGTTTCACAAAAGAATTGAGGACAATTGCAAGCATTTATATCATTGACCAACCATCACACACTAGCAAATGGCATAAAGTCATGCATTCAAAAGATTCATCATTTTCCATTTCAGGATGCATAACAATATGCACAAAGTGTTGAAAACTGAAACTTTTATTAACAGCCCACTAGTAATAGCCAAAATAGGATATACTCATGAAAGCATGATGACCATCACTACCACATACTTAAAGTATCAAAACATGTGTACACATTAAGCATTAAGGGTGAAAATATGCAATGATACTCCCCCAAACCAAAGTGAATGTGTGTTCTTGGTGTTCATGGTTTATAGGGTACTTGAGCAAGTCAAAACAGCAAGCAAACTAGAACTGAGCACTATTAAATAAAGAAAAACAGAGAAAATAATAGAAAAATGCAAAAACAGGGGCCACGCCGAGGCGTGAACATTTCCACGCCGAGGCGTGGAGCTCTCTGGTGCGTGTTTTTGTCAGGCAGAGACTGGCACGCCGCGGCGTGAACATTCCCACGCCGCGGCGTGAGAGGTGATGCTGCAGAATTCTGCAGCAAACCAGTTTCCGCCAGAACTGGTGCTCCATTTTGGCCCCTAGCACCTCCAAAACATGTCTAAAATCTTAAAACATAGTATGTACAACAAAAACATAACAAAAACACAAAATCAAACTATAACTACTTATCTAAACAAACCAAAAACAAAAGCATAAAAACATGAATTAAAACTATTTACAACAACAAAACATAAAAACTTGAATTAGAACTAAGCAAACTCATTGTCAATATTAGCAATACGGAAATAATGCCTTATCCCAAGAACGGCGCCAAAAAAACTTGTTAGGGTCAAAACGTGTTTGCCCATTTGCTAACCGCAAGTGCACGAGTCGCACAAGTAATAAAATGATGAGTACAGATATCGTTCCCACGAGGATAATTTTATTTCCAATGCTAAGTATTAACCGATAGCTTACCTAATTCTATTCAAGAACATAAAAATGGATAAAAGTAAAGAAAGTAAAGACATAAAGCAATAAGGATAAACAGTTAGAGTTTAGGGAAATCCTTCTTCACCCTTTACTTCAACCAACAACATGCAATCCTCTTCATAAATATGAATGCAATGATTATGTTAGCTTGAGAATCTACATTAGCTAAACGCCTATGTCTAGGTCATCTAACCATGGTGTCATTTGCCCAACTCTCTAAGTGTCCTTGAGAGCTAACACAAAATCCACTCTTTAAGGTCTATTCTCAAACACATGCTATGCATGGCTAATAGGTATATGTCTATCCCATTAGCGAATCAACTCATCCCGCCATTGGAATAGAATCGAACATGCATCAACCATACATACGATCTTAAACCCAAATCCCTATGTCTAGGTTCATTAGATCTTATCAAACCACTCAAATGTTGGCCAAACATTCAAGAGCATTAAGCACAATATGATTGAACAAAAGCAAAGATCCACACAAACTCAGAGAAGAACAAATCATTAATATTAATAAAAGGATCCAAAGTCATCCCTAAATAAAGCTCAGCTATACAATGAACATGAGAACAAATTACAAAATACATGCTCAAGAAATGAGGAAGAGAAAAGAGAAAAGAGAGAAGGAGAAAGCTTATGGATTTCGTCATTGAAGCTCAGATCCTCCTCCAATGGAAAGAGGGTTTCCATCCTTAGCTCCCCAAGCTCCATCTCCACCTCCAATGGAGGTCTAGCCGTAGCCTCTAACCCAGAAAACTAAAAACCTAAAACCTAAAAAAAAAAGAAAACTGAGAGAGAGTGAAAGGGTGCGTGGAAAACTAAATAAATAGGCTCAGTTCGCTGACGCGCGCCGCGGCGTGGGCAAGTCCACGCCTCGGCGCAGAGCTCTCTGTCTTGACAGTATTGGGCTGGCTAACACAGCCACGCTGCGGCGTGAACATTCTTGCGCCGAGGCGTGGAACTCTAGAATGCTTCCTTGGCTTCTTTCCTCCAATGCTAGGCCTTTGCTTGCTTCAACTTGTCTCTTTTGAGCCTTTCCTGCATTAGACAAGGCACCAAGTTAAACATAATTGTAAATTTACTTAATCAATCAACAAATATGCCCAAATTGCTCAAAATCATAAAGGAAGGTATCCAAATGACATTTAACAATTATAAGCGTAAAACCTTCCAAATATGCGTAAGAACAAGGACTGAGCATGTCATGAAGCACAAATATGGGGCATAAATAACTGCATTTCATGGAGTTATCAGTATCTGAATTCACGGAAGGACTAAATGGGATCCTAAGATTCAGAAATAGAATTTGTGTACTGAGTGATTCTGAGCTCAGGAAGATGATTCTTAGTGAAGCCCATAAGAGCAAGTTAAGTATGCACCCAGGAACTAATAAGATGTACCAGGATCTGAAACGATTATATTGGTGGCAAGGAATGAAAAGGGATGTTGCCAAGTACGTGTTGTCTTGTTTAGTTTTCCAAAAAGCCAAAGTGGAACACCAAAAGCCTTCTAGAATGCTACAACCTTTGACTATTCTAGAATGGAAATGGGATAGCATTGCAATGGATTTTGTGAGTGGACTGCCAAAGACTAGAAAGGGGTATGATTCAATATGGGTAATTGTCGATCGACTTAGGAAGTCAGATCACTTCTTGCTAATTAACATAAGGTATTTGATGGAGAGATTGACTCAAGTGTATATCGGTGAGATTGTTAGACTACATGATGTGCCCTCGAGTATTATTTCTGATAGAGACCCAAGGTTTATATCAAGATTTTGGCAGAGTTTGCAAGGAGCCATGGGAACGAAGCTTCATTTAAGTTCTGCATATCACCTGCAAATAGATAGTCAGTCAGAAAGGACAATCAAATCATTGGAAGATATGTTAAAAGCTTGCGTCTTGGAACAGACTGGGAGTTGGGATGAATTCTTGCCTTTGATAGAGTTCACCTATAATAATAGTTTCCAGGCAAGCATTGGGATGGCACCCTATGAGGCATTGTATGGGCGACGGTGTAGAACACCCTTGTATTGGTACCAAGATGGCAAAAGTTTCGAGGTAGGACCTGAACTTGTACAACAAACAACTGAAAAAGTTAAAATGATCTAGGAAAGAATAAGGGCAACTCAAAGCCGACAAGAAACGGTGACCTCTTGAATTTGAGGAAGGTGAGCATGTGTTTTTGAGAGTTACACCTATGACTGGTGTCGGAAGGGTTATTAAATCCAGAAAACTCACTCCTAAATTCATCGAACCGTATCAAATTCTTCGTCGGATAGGTCTGGTAGCCTACCAAATAGCTTTACCACCTTTTCTTTCCAACCTTCATAATGTCTTCCATGTGTCACAATTGTGAAAGTATATTCTTGATCCAACCCATGTCATAGAACAGAATACAGTACAATTAAAAGAGAACTTGACCTATGAAACACTTCTTATTAAGATTGAGGATAGGAGAGTGAAGCAACTCGGAGGCAAGGAAATTGCATTGGTAAAATGGTCTGGAATAATATGACTAGAGATGCAACATAGGAGCGAGAAGACAAAATGAAAGAGCAATATCCGCATTTGTTCTAAGGTATGATGAATTTCGAGGACAAAATTCTTTTTAGAAGGGGAGAGTTGTAACACCCCGATTTTCTTTTAGTTTTGGATTATCTATGATTTCTGTGATTTTTGTGAACTTTTATGATTTTTGTGAATTATTTGACTTATTTTGATTTTTTTAATATTATTTTCAAAAAAATTTGGATTGTTGAAACGGGGCCAGGGGATCTTACTAAACTTGAAATCGGAGACAGTTTTCAAAGTTTCCTTTGTCTAAGATTTTATCTAGCAAATAAAATCTAGGTACGTTCTATTATCCATTGGATGATAAATACTGGTTTTCTTAATAGTAACTTTTGTCCATTGGATAATAGCTTTTAGTAAAGATCTAGTAGATGGTTTATATCTAGTCACCTTTTTCTAGAAGTTCTCTTGATGACATCACCCATGTGACATCATCTACATGACATCACCATTTGACTTTTTAGACCAATAGGAAGAAAGCTTCCTAAAGAAGCTTTGAGGAAGCTTGTTGGAGAAGCTTTGGACACTCTCCCAAGGAGAAGTGCACGGCCAAGGGGGAGCCAAAGGCTTCTAGAGTAAGCTTTCATTTGACTCATTTTATCATTTTTCCATTCATCTTCATCAACCCAAAAATGCTACACACTTTTCTCTCTCACTTTTTCCTCTCATTTTCTCTCCACCAAGCTCACGACCACACCACCAAAAACCACCCTTCACTCTTCTTTAATTCCAACCATCCACATTTCTTGAATCCAAACCTCATTCTAAGACACTTTGGTGTTGTGATCTTGATCTTGTTCATCCATTTTCAAGTGCTTCTTCACGTTAGGGTTTGAAAGCTTTTAAGGTGAAATTCCTCCATCTTCATCTTTATTTTCATTTTTACTTTCTAATACCATGATTTTGATCCATGGTCATTCTATTCCAAGCCTTAGATGTTGATCTTTTTTTTTTATAAATTGAATGCAAAAGCATCACAATAAAGTAAGAGATCCCAACTAAGTTGGCCTCTCATACTCTACCAATCATCTGCAGCAAACTGGAATTTAATTAAAGAACAATAACAAAAAAAGTACAAAATATGGGGGGCAACAACCAAACCCAAAGGAAAGCAAGGATTATTTAAATCTATAATTGGATTGACCAAACCTATTATGGAAAAGGTCTATCCTAATGAAATCAGGAATCAAATCCCACCAAGAATAACACATAGAAGTAACACCAAAAGATGCTAATTTGTCAGCATAGTTATTCCCTTCTCTATAAATATGAGAGACCTTGAATTGCATGGTAGAAGTAAGAAGGAGACAATTATTCCACTTGTTTCTAAGCCTCCAGGGAACTATCTCAGAAGAAGTAAAAGCTTGGACTACCAAAGAAGAGTCACACTCTAACCAAAATTTATGCCAACCTTTCTCATAGGCTACCTCTATAGCAAACATAGTCGTGGACAACTCAGCATGAATAGAGTCAGTGACACCATAATAAGCAGCAAAGCAACCAAGAACCGCACCACTTTTGTCTCTAAATATAGCACCACCACCCGCAGGGCCAAGAGATCCTTTGGCTGCGCCATCAGAATTTACTTTGATCCAACCACAAGCAAGTGGAAGCCAATCCACCTGAATGACTGAAGGAGCTTTGCTGGGATGACCTGAAACACTAAAGGCTTTCAAAATTAAGAATTCTTGCATAGATGAACCTATGTGGTTTTTGGTGAGGTTACTTGAAAGAGAAGTAGTGGAAATAACCATGCTAATAGCAATTTTGAGCGCAACAAATTTATTGTCAAAACTAATTTTGTTCCTGCAAAACCAAATGACCCAAATAATGCTATTAATAGTAGCAGAAATAACATCCTTAGCTTGCAGGCTCCAACCTCTGTTACAAATGGAAAGAATAGCATTCAAAGAAGATACATCTATAGTCAAGTTTATTATAGAATTAAACCAAGTCCAAAGCTTCATTACAAAAGGACAATTGAAGAATATATGATCAGAGGATTCAGCAGCTTGATAGCATAGGCTGCAAACAGAAATAATGACACAACCTCTATGTTGCAAATTTTCATCAGTTGGCATCCTATTATGAAGCAACCTCCAAGCTATAAATGATTTAGAGGGAGGAATTACAGAATTCCAAATCAACTTACACCAAAGATTATGCGGCTGAGGAGGCTTGAAGTGTAAAAAAACATCTTTTAAATGTAAGAAAACCAGAGTTTGAATTTTGCCAAACTAACTGATCAGTAGCACAAAAATTAGGAATTGTAATATGAGCAATATCATTAGCAATAAGAGGAAAGTGATGCAACAGAGGAGCTGGAATTATCCACTTATTATTATGAATGAAGTCTGCACAGAAGATTTAAGAAATTTGTGCAAGCAAGAAGGAATCTGCATAGACTCCACCAGAGGCTGGCCTAACCAGTTATCCAGCCAATAGTTAATATTCTTGCCATCCCCTAAAAGCCAAATAGAATTAGATAGGACAGTATTCATGTTAACCTTAATGCCTGGCCAAATTGAAGATTTAACATACTTAAAAATTGGCTTATGCAGAAAGGTGAACCTAGTCCTGAAGAAAACTGCCCATTCATTATTAGAAGCAATCATTTCCCAAGATAGATTCATAAGAACTACTTCATTTAAGGCTCTAAGAGATTTAATACCAAGACCTCCCTCCATTGTAGGTGAGCATAATTTTTTCCAGGATACTGTGACCATTTTTCTAACCTTTATGTTACCAGCCCATATAAAATTTCGGATGCACTTATCAAGGTCTTTTAGAAGTGATATTGGCTAAGCATAAACATGGAAACTGTAAATGAGCATGCTTTGGATGACAGACTTGACTAGCTCAACTCTACCCATTATGGATAAAAGAGAGCCCTTCCAAGAAGCTAGTTTAGAGATAATTTTGTCTGCAATAGGTTGGAGATGAATCTTCCTAGGCTTCCCCTTGAATAAAGGAACACCTAAATAAGAGAAAAAGAGAGTGCCTGCTGCAAAACCAAGCAAACTAGCTATACAATCATTTTTTCTGGCAGTGATGTTACCTGAATAAAATTTGCACTTGTTCAAACTAAGAAGCTGCCCAGAAGCTTGGCTATAATCTTTAAACAAGTTCATCAAGGCCTCAAGACTTCTTTTGCTCCCTTTACAAAAGACTAAGACATCATCCGCATATAAAACATGGCTAGGAGTGGAAAAATTATTAGGTCCAGTGATAGTTTTGAGAATGCCAACTTCAACCAATTGAGTGATTCCTCGACTGAGAACATCTTCAGCAATACAAAAAAGAAGAAAGGATAAAGGGTCACCTTGCCTGACCCCCATTTTACAATTGAAAAATCCCACAGGTCTACCATTAACTAGAAAAGAGAGCTTAGCTGAATTCAAGATTACCTTGATCCAATTACAAAAATTGGCATTAAAACCAAAGGCTTCCAAGACATTAACTAAGAAATTCCAATCAGGCTTTCCTAATGTCTAGTTTGAGAGCAGGATTACCACCAAAAGTCTGATAATCTAGCAAATTAATAACTTCTGAGGCAATGCAGATGCAATCTTGAATATGTCTTAAAACCTCTTTGTTACTGGGAAATGATTTTAGGGGCAATGAGAGCTAATCTATCAGCCAGCACCTTTGTTATAATTTTAAATTAGAAGTTGGCCAAAGCAATAGGCTTGAAGTCTTTAATTATATCCGCCCCAACAATCTTACGAATTAACACAACCAGATTTGAGTTTAAGTAGGGCAGCATTTGTAACACCCCCTCCGAAGGGTATCACATTTCAATCTAACTCCTTATAATTAATTAATTTCCCAAGTTATAAAATATTTAATCTTATTTAAATACGGGTTTCAAAATTTTTTTTTCGCGTAAGATATAAACTTTAATGAATTAGAAAAACACAAAATATCATAACTAAATAAGATACATCTCTTGCATATAACATAGATTCATAACATCTTCATTACATAAAACTTATATATTCTAGGCAATATTTAATTACCACATAAAAACTCAACCTGGCCTAAGCCAAAACACCTAGAGAGTAACGTTCTGTACCTGATCCTCTCCCAAATCCTCTAAAGGCACACTCTCTAGTCAGGGCGTGTCTCTTTGGACAGGGGTCCGAGCAGTTGACTCCATAGAGTCTTCATTGGGCAAACGATGAGCAATATCCCATAGTTCTACTATAGGTATGGAAAACTCTACGTGTACACAAGCAGCATTATATGTAATAGTAGGGTTTCCACGGTAGGTATCACTCTGGGATAGAGTCACCTCTCCTATATGACCAAAACGTTAAGTATCTGAGTCGACATGCTAGGCATCAATGCCATCATGGAACTGTGCTTGCATAAAATCAGAGAAATCCCTTCTTGCAACCATCGTAGTCTTCACAGATATAAGCATAAAATAGAAACAGACAGAACAATATAGCAAAGAGGTGAGATCCCCTACATCAGTACCAGTATGGTAGCAAAGAAACGATATGAATAACAATGTCATTCCATACATACAGTCCATAGATTAATATAAAATCAGCAGATATATTCATGACATTTAATAAATAAACAATCCAATGAACTTGTAACACATTATAATGATAACACCACAACCATATTATTCACAATAATACTATATCATAATAGTATAAATGCTAACTATGCATATGCACACAGACTTATTCCTACTCCATGGAGTTTACTTAAATTCAGAGATGAACGCCCAGAAGATCTGCCCCCCCTAAAAATACAATCTATGCTAGATAATGAGAAGTAATAGTGTTTGTCGGGATGTCAGTGCATTGCAATCAGTGTCCACAGGCCAGGGGTATTACGTCATATAATAATCATGGGTGGTAACAACTCCACCGCGTGAATCACCAAGCCCTGACGTCCCCAGGATCCCTCCCACTATCCTGTAAGTTCTCGTTCACTCCTTAGGCATAAAACACCACAACAATTCATGTGAATACATTTTTCTATGCATGATACATGATTCAAACATTTACTGTCATTGATCACGTAGTATTTTTTATTCACACGCCATCATATGGCGGTATCACAGTATAATGCTCAAAAGCATTTTTAATTGAAACAAAGTACCATTGTACTGTTCCCAATGATATTAACGCAACCGCCCATGCAATTGTCTAATACCATTAGTATCTATGATATTATGTAACTGCCCAAACAACTACATAATACCAAAGATCCATTCGGGTCCAATACTTTAGTTTCACAAATTACTTAGTTCAATACGTTGGCTCTACAACAAAACTCACTGTTTCTTTCAATTGCATGGTAATATTATCTCATTTTCACAATCGCATCACACTTCTGTTACGTTTTCAAATCGCATAGAGATTTTAAAAAATTTTCTCAATCGCAAAGCTAAAAATTTCTATTTTCAAATCGCGTAAGAGTTTGTCTACGCATTTTCAATTGCGTAAAGTAATTCTAACATACTTTAAGTCCAAAATAAGATTTTTCTCATTTAATATCAAAAATTGACTTTATTTTCATTATTTGCATAATAGTTCTTCTAAAAAATAATATTTACATAATAGTCTCTCTTTAAATAATATTTCCAAAATAGTCCATTTTTAAAGAATATTTTCAATATAGTTCCCATTTAAATAATATTTTCAATATAATCCCTCTTTAAATCAATATTTCTACTGTTTCTCAAAAAATTGTGTTTCTTTAATTTACTTGGGATATTACAGCTCAAAATTTCCTAATGCGCTTCAAAACCCATAGGGTAAGTTATACGTCAGTAAATTTCAAGTATCAAAATTTATTTTACTGTATAACTTAATTATGCCAATTTAATTCTAAAAAGTATATTACTTTAATTTTAAGTTCAAACTCTAGTAAATTAATTTCTTACCATATAAAACACCTAATTCTACACTTAATAAAATAAGTTTGGATCTAATTTATTGATTTTGGCATCTTGGCCAAAATTTATATATATATGTTTTATGATTTATTCTTTATTTCTTTCTATCGTTTATTCTTCATAAAAACTCTTGATTTATTTATTTGTTACAAAGCTAATTAATCATTGATTAGGAAAACAATTTAGGATCCTTGATCCCCTTTTGTGGTGTGGAGGCCGAATGCCTCATAGGTTCTTTGGAACCTTCATACACATTTCCTTCATATGAATCACCTCCAAAATTACACATAAATTAGCATGCTTTCAAAATCACATAGGCAAGCATATTGTCAAAGCTACAGGCATACAAACTCACATGCAATCATATTTTCAAAGCTATAAACAAATCAATCACAAATCAAGATGGCTCAAACAATATAGTGAATAAATCCTTATGGATTTTTCACCACAAACAATCCATTTCCTCACCACCAACACAAAGTTGATGAGGTTAATCTCTCTCTTACCTTAAGGGAGACAATAACTTCAAGCCTCTCCTTCCTCTTGAATTCGTGTGGCACTAAGAAAAATCCTACGAAATCTTAAATAAATCTAAAAGTCATAAACAAGGCTTGAAAACAACAAACCATGGATCAATCATGGTCTAGAAAATTAGAAATACTTAGGATCAAAGATTCAAGAAATTACCTTAGAAGTAAGAAACTAAAGCTTGATTTTTTATGCCTTTAGAGAAGGATTTAGACAAAAATATCTAAAGGAAATATGTTTGGAATTGTGTTTGGGTTTAGAAAGTATGAAGAGATGAAATTATGGAAGTGTAGAAGTTGGTTTGGTGGGTGGAAGCCGTGAGCTTCACTAGAGAAAAAGGATGGAATTCTTTGGTTTTCTTTGGATGAGAGAGAATGGAGAGGACGGTTAAGCTACAAAGATGATAGGAAATGAAATGAAATTGCCTAATATCCAAGTGCATGGCCTTGCAATGCATGGATAGGAAACTTAACAAGATAGAATTTCTACTCACATGGCCTCACATGGCTTTCACATGGCCTAGGTCATGTAGGAGTCATCATTTGGTCATTTAGATAGTTCAAGAATTGGCTGGAAAGCCAAGTTGGCGGTGGGACTTTAGGAGAGAAATAAGAGATAGCTAGTTTACAATAGCCTTTAGCTTTCTTAGATAGGAACAAATAGAAATATCTAACAAAATATCTATTGATATAAATCTTTAACAAACTATTATTTAAATCTAATTATCATTTACACAAACTAAAAGTAATTAGTTGAGGTTATTACTCTTCTTATAATTATAATTTACTAATCATAAAGACTAACTAAATTTAATTCCCTAAATATCTAGTTTCATGAGAAGATAATTATCAATTAAAAGAAAATATCCAAAGTTCTCTAATGAAGTTTGACCCGTAGGAATCATTAGGAGAAAAGATGAAATATTTCAATTTACTTGTTTGTGAATTGTAGGAAAGATGATAAGAATAGAAATGAATTGAAGTGTAGAAATTGCCTTCCAAAAGGCATGCATAGCCATAGGAATACATAAAGAGAAGCCACCAATATTGACTAGTCTTACTTTGTTCAATTAATAAAAGATGATAGGAATTGAATTGTAATATTTTGTCTCACAAAAGCTTGCTTAGCCGTGGGATACAATAAGGAGAAGTCATCATTGTTGACTAGTCTTTTAATTGGTTTATCAAGGAAGACTAAATTCTTATTGGTTCTTGGAAAGTCCAAGCCACTAAGTTGGAATCATCACCACCATTGGTTAGATCAAGGGTGGAGATCCAAAGGCTTCCCCTTTAAGCTTGCTCAAGATATTTTCTGCTTAGATATTTTTATCTAGATATTTTTATTCAGATATTTTCTAGCAGATATTACCCAATGGATAATAGCTACTACTATTATTACACAATGACTAATTGGAAACTCAGATAAAGAAAATCTCTGTCAACTGTTCCCGATGTTGGGTTTGGTAAGATCCCCCGATCCGGTCTTGACAGTTCAAAACTTTCTAGTCCTGGAAAATTTTTTATTTTTCGAACCCACCTCAATCACACATATAGCTTTAAATAATATTAAAATAATAATAGACTCAGAAAATTCCACAAAAATTCTCAAAAATCATAAAAATTATAAAACTCATATTTTTAGAAAAAACTAAATTCGGACTTATATTTCAAAAATAATATTAAAATAATTAAAATAATATGAAAATATTCAAAATAATTAAAAATTCCCAAAAATTCACAAAAACTCTTAAATATTATAAAACGTATTTATTTCAAGAAAATCAAAAAGTCAGGGAGTTACAACTTTCCCCCTCTAAAAAAATTTTATCCTCGAAATTTCTTTTGCATAACACACAAAAAGATATTATGTCTTTAGCTGGTCTACCAGCTCCCACGTAGCATCTCCAGTTACGTCGTTTTAGATGATCCTTCAGCTTTTCTTGAAATCCTCCATTAGATTTTTTGAATCATAAACATAGTCAAACAGATTCTCCTTAACCATTGTAGTAGATATACTAAACACACTTTCTACTTAGGGTATTTGCCACGACATTCATCTTTCTGGAATAACATTAAAGTTGAAAATCGTAGCTCTTTAAAAATCCTAACTATCGTCTCTTCCTCGTATCCAACCCTTCTTGATTGAACAGATACCCTAAGCTCTTGAAATTATTGTAGACAGTGTAAGAAAGAAAATATCTTCAGATTTTCCTCGCAAAATGACTATCGCATATCCCAAAACGTAAATAAGATAATTCTTCTCATGCATGTTCCACTGCCTTGAAGTATACGTTACTATCATTCCTTAAATCAAAATTCAAACTTGACCAGCTTCACGTATAAACTTTTCTTCTTCTTCGGAATTTGAAGAGCCGCATTAAGAGGTTCAACATGCTCCTTCGGATTTCGAGATTAGATCAGAATGTCGCTAATAAGGATAATGACAAATCTACCAGGATGGGAAAGAAAGATCCTATTTATGTAATTTGTGAATTTCACAAAAGCACTTGTCACTCAGAACGGTATTAGTAAATACTCGTAATAACTATAACGCGTCTTAAAAACTATCGTGAAACATCTTTCTACCTTCACGCAAAATTGAGGAAAATTAGAACGCAAATCGATCTCGGAGCAAATAGCGACTTCCTTCATTTGGTCTTCTAGTTCCCATGTTGCATCTCTTGTCACATCGTTCCAGATCTTCTTCACCAAGATAAGTTATTTCACTCATTTATTTGTAATCTTAATAGAAAATATTTCATAAATCGAGTTCTCTTTATACTCGTACTGTATTTGGTACTATATGACATGGTTTAAATTAAGAATATATTTTCTCAATTAAGATTCATGGAAGATACTATAAAGGTTAGAAAGAAAAATGGTAAAGCTATTCGGTAGATTACTACATTTATCCAATAAAGAATTGGAGATGGTTTAATAAATTTAGAATCAAACTTTTTGGATTCAAATCAAAAAATCTCAGTCCAAGGAAACACTAAGGTTTCATTGAAATAATATAGTAGAAAGATAACCAATCCATTTATAAAGTCATAAACTCAAATAAATGTGATTCTAGATAAGCAAATCAAATCAACAAAAAAGATTTGATCTTTACTAGAAATAAGGTAGATTTAGAAAACTTGAGTATAAATAACAAGTTTAATAAGAAGAGTAGAAATACTCATATCGAAAGATAACAAGGACACAGATAACTCAAATCGATTTACTCAGTCTATTCATGAAAGAAGTAGACAACCAATTCAACAGAAATGTTCCAATTTCAAATAGTAATAGGATAGTTTTAAATAGAATGGAGTAGTAATAGCAAGTTTAGAAGTTTAAGTAACACTATTCCATTCAAAAGGAATTAAAAACACAAATAAACCCAAATGGTCCATACAGTCACAAACAACAAAAAGATGGGTTACTTGGCAAATTATACAGTACAATTTTAGGATTACTCTCTATGGCACAACTTACTTGTCTCTTGAGTCTTCATATTTGAACGCGTCCATTTCGCTCTTTGTATTGACTCCTTCTTTAGCTTGAGAATTTGAAACAAGTGCATTACTAACAGATTCAACTCTAACAAGTTCTAAAGTTTGATTATCAGTTTCAGCTGCTGAATAATCTTCTGACTCTGTTGTACTGCTACTTTAGTCATCCTTTGCATTACACTCCTAGCTGTGACCATACGTTCATTACCAAGTCTCACGTCCCCACGGTTATGTCTATCGCGAGCCATTTCCTTTTCCTCAAAAATAGACAAATCAAAACTCTAAGAAACCAAACGTAAATATTTCAAACAACATCGTCTCCTTTCAGTGTCAGAGAAAAACACAGCACGAACAAGACAAACCTACCCACAAACCCAAAAGAAGCTAACTTGGGCTCTGATACCAACTAATGTAACACCCCCTCCGAAGGGTATCACATTTCAAACTAACTCCTTATAATTAATTAATTTCCTAAGTTATAAAACATTTAATCTTATTTAAATACGGGTTTCAAAATTTCTTTCTTGTGTAAGATATAAACATTACTGAATTAGAAAAACACAAAATATCAGAACTGAATAAAATACATCTCTCGCATATAACATAGATTCATAACGTCTTCATTACATAAAACTTATATATTCTAGGCAATATTTAATTACCACATAAAAACTCGACCTGGCCCAAGCCAAAACACCTGGAGAGTAACGTTCTGTACCTGATCCTCTCCCAAATCCTCTAAAGGCACACTCTTTGGTCGGGACGTGTCTCTTTGGACAGGGGTTCAAGCAGTTGACTCCGTAGAGTCTTCACTGGGCAAACGGTGAGCAATGTCCCATAGTTCTACTATAGGCATGGAAAACTCTACATGAACACAAGCAGCATTATATGTAATAATAGGGTTTCCACGGTAGGTATTACTCTAGGATAGAGTCACCTCTCCTATATGACTAAAAAATTTAATATTTGAGTCGACATGCCAGGCATCAATACCATCATGGAACTGTGCTTGCATAAAATCAGAGAAATCCCTTCTTGCAGCCATCGTAGTCTTCACAGATATAAACATAAAATAGAAATAGACAGAATAATACAGCAAAAAGGTGAGATCCCTTGCATCAATACCAGTATGGCAGCAAAGAAATGATATGAACAACAATGTCATTCCATACATACAATCCATAGATTAATATAAAATCAGCAGATATATTCATGACATTTAATAAATAAACAATCCAATAAACTTGTAACACATTATAATGATAACACCACAACCATATTATTCCCAATAATACTGTATCATAATAGTATAAATGCTGACTATGGATACGCACACAGACATATTCCTACTCCATGGAGTTTACTTAAATTCTGAGATGAACGCCTAGAAGATCTGTCTCTCCTAAAAAGACAATCTATGCTGGATAATGTAAAGCAATAGTGTTTGTCGGGATGTCAGTGTATTGCAATCTGTGTCCACAGGCCAGGGGTATTACGTGATATAATAATCACGGGTGGTAACAACTCCACCGCGTGAATCACCGCGCTCTGACGTCCCCAGGATCCCTCCCACTATCCTGTAAGTTCTCGATCACTCCTTAGGCATAAAACACCACAATAGTTCAAGCGAATACACTTTTCTATGCATGATACATGATTCAAACATATACTGTTATTGATCACATAGTATTTTTTATTCACACGCCATCATATGGTGGCAACACGGTATAATGCTCAAAAGCATTTTTAATTGAAACAAAGTACCAATGTACTGTTCCCAATGATATTAACGCAACCGCCCATTCAATTGTCTAATACCATTAGTATCTATGATATTATGTAACCGCCCATACAACTACATAATACCAAAGATCCACTTGGGTCCAATACTTCAGTTTCACAAATTACTTAGTTCAATATGTTAGCTCTACAGCAAAACTCATTGTTTCTTTCAATTGCGTAACACTTCTGTTACGTTTTCAATTAACGTAAAGATTTTAAAACATTTTCTCAATCGTGTAGCTAAAAATTACTATTTTTAAATCGCGTATGAGTTTTTCTACGTATTTTCAATTGCGTAAAGTAATTCTAACAAAATTTAAGTCCAAAATAAAATTTTTCTCATTTAATATAAAAAATTGACTTTATTTTCATTATTTGATAATAGTCCTTCTATAAAATAATATTTACATAATAGTCACTCTTTGAAAATTATTTCCAAAATAGTCCATTTTTAAAGACTATTTTCAATATAATCCCTCTTTAAATCAGTATTTCTACTGTTTTCTAAAAAATTGGGTTTCTTTAATTTACTTGGGATATTACAGCTCAAAATTTCCTATTGCGCTTCAAAACCCATAGGGTGAGCTATAAGTCAGTAAATTTCAAGTATCAATATTTATTTTACTGTATAACTTAATAATGCCAATTTAATTCTAAAAAGTATATTACTTTAATTTTAAGTTCAAAGTCTAGTAAATTAATTTCTTACCGTATAAAACAACTAAATCTACACTTAATAAAATAAGTTTGGATCTAATTTATTGATTTTGGTATCTTGGCCAAAATTTATATATATATGTTTCATAATTTATTCATTATTTCTTTCTATCATTTATTCTTTATAAAAACTCTTGATTTATTTATTTGTTCAAAGCCATTTAATTCTTGATTAGGAAAACAATTTAGGATCCTTCATCCCCTTTTGTGGTGTGGAGGCCGAATGCCTCATAGGTTCTTTGGAACCTTCATACACATTTCCTTCATATGAATCACCTCCTAAATTACACATAAATTAGCATGCTTTTAAAATCACATAGGCAAGCATATTGTCAAAGCTACATGCATACAAACTCACATGCAATCATATTTTCAAAGCTATAAACAAATCAATCACAAATCAAGATGGCTCAAACAATATAGTGAATAAATCCTTAATGAATTTTCACCACAAACAATCCATTTCCTCACCACCAATACATAGTTGATGAGATTAATCTCCCTCTTACCTTAAGGAAGACAATAACTTCAAGCCTCTCCTTCCTCTTGAATTCGTGTGGCACCACAAAAAATCCTAAGAAATCTTAAATAAATCTAAAAGTCATAAACAAGGCTTGAAAACAACAAACCATGGATCAATCATGGTCTAGAAAATTACAAATACTTAGGATCAAAGATTCATGAAATTACCTTAGAAGTAAGAAACCAAAGCTTGATTTTTGATGCCTTAGAGAAGGATTTAGACAAAACTCTCTAATGGAAAGATGTTTGGAATTGTGTTTGGGTTTAGAAAGTATGAAGAAATGAAATTATGGAAGTGTAGAAGTTGGTTTAGTGGGTGGAAGCCGTGAGCTTCACTAGAGAAAAAGGATGGAATTCTTTGGTTTTCTTTGGATGAGAGAGAATGGAGAGGACGGTTAAGCTACAAAGATGATAGGAAATGAAATGAAATTGCCTAATATCCAAGTGCATGGCCGTGCAATGCATGGATAGGAAACTTAACAAGATAGAATTTCTACTCACATGGCCTCACATGGCCTAGGTCTTGTAGGAGTCATCATTCAGTCATTTAGATGGTTCAAGAATTGGCTAGAAAGCCAAGTTGGCGGTGGGACTTTAAGAAATAAGAGATAGCTAGTTTACAATAGCCTTTAGCTTTCTTAGATAGGAAGAAATAGAAATATCTAACAAAATATCTATTGATATAAATCTTTAACAAACTATTATTTAAATCTAATTATCATTTACACAAACTAAAAGTAATTAGTTGAGGCTATTAGTCTTCTTATAATTATAATTTACTAATTATAAAGACTAACTAAATTTAATTCCCTAAATATCTAGTTTCATGAGAAGATAATTATCAATTAAAAGAAAATATCCAAAGCTCTCTAATGAAGTTTGACCGTAGTAATCATTAGGAGAAAGGATGAAATATTTCAATTTACTTCTTTGTGAATTGTTAGAAAGATGATAAGAATAGAAATGAATTGAAGTGTAGAAATTGCCTTCCTAAAGGCATGCATAGCCATAGGAATACATGAAGAGAAGCCACCAATGTTGACTTGTCTTACTTTGTTCAATTAATAAAAGATGATAGGAATTGAAATGTAATATTTTGTCTCACAAAAGCTTGCTTAGCAGTGGGATACAACAAGGAGAAGCCATCATTGTTGACTAGTCTTCTAATTGGTTCATCAAGGAAGACTAAATTCCTATTGGTTCTTGGAAAGTCCAAGCCACTAAGTTGGACTCATCACCAACATTGGTTAGATCAAGGGTGGAGATCCAAAGGCTTCTCCTCTAAAGCTTGCTCAAGATATTTTCTGCTTAGATAGTTTTATTTAGATATTTTTATTCAGATATTTTCTAAAAGATAATTTCTAACAGATATTACCCAATGGATAATAGCTACTGCTATTATTACACAATGAGTAATAGGAAACTCAGGTAAAGAAAATCTCTGTCAACTGTTCCCGGTGTCGGGTTTCGTAAGATCCCCCGATCCTACCTTGACAGTTCAAAACTTTCTGGTCCAGGAAAAAATTTTATTTTTTCGTGCCCGCCTCAATCACACATACAACTTAAAATAATATTAAAATAATAACAGACTCAGAAAATTCCACAAAAATTCTCAAAAATCATAAAAATTATAAAACTCATATATTTTCATAAAAAACTAAATGTGGATATATATTTCACAAATAATATTAAAATAATTAAAATAATATTTAAATATTCAAAATAATTAAAAATTCCAAAAATTCACAAAAACTCTTAAATATTATAAAACGTATTTATTTCAAGAAAATAAAAAATCGGGGTGTTACAACTTTCCCTTCTAAAAAAAATTTCGTCCTCAAAATTTCTCTTACATAACACAAAAAGATATTATGTCTTTTATCTGTTCTACCAGCTCCTATGTAGCATCTCCAGTTTCGTCGTTTCAGATGATCCTCCAACTTTTCTTGAATTCCTCCATCAGATTTTTTGAATCGTAAACGTAGTCAAACAAATTCTCCTTAACCATTGTAGCAAATATACTAAACACACTTTCTACTTAGGGTATTTGCCACGACATTCGTCTTTCTAGAATAACATTAAAGTTGAAAATCGTAGCCCTTTAAAAATCCTAACTATCGTCTTTTCCTCGTATCCAAGCCCTTCTTGATTGAACAGATACCCCAAGCTCTTGAAATTATTGTAGATAGTGTAAGAAAGAAAATGTCTTCAGATTTTCCTCGCAAAATGACTATCGCATATCCCAAAATGTAAATCGGATAATTCTTCTCATGCATGTTCCACTGCCTTGAAGTATATGTTACTATCGTTCCTTAAATCAAAATTCACACTTGACCAGCTTCACGTATAAACTTTTCTTCTTCTTCAGAATTTGAAAAGCTGTATTGAGAGGTTCAGCATGCTCCTTCGGATTTCGAGATTAGATCAGAATGTCACCAATAAGGATAACGACAAATCTGCCTAGATGGGAAAGAAAGATCCTATTTATGTAATTTGTGAATTTCACAAAAGCACTTGTCACTCAGAACGGTATTAGTAAATACTCGTAATAACTATAATGCGTCTGAAAAACTATCGTGAAACATCTTTCTACCTTCACGCAAAATTGAGAAAAATCAGAATGCAAATCGAGCTCGGAGCAAACAGCGACTTCCTTCATTTGGTCTTCTAGTTCCCATGTTGCATCTCTTGTCACATCGTTCCAGATCTTCTCCACCAAGATAAGTTGTTTCACTCATCTATTCGTAATCTTAACAGAAAATGTTTCATAGATCGAGTTCTTTTTATACTCATACTATATCTGGTACTATGACATGCTTTAAACTAAGAATATATTTTCTCAATTAAGATTCATGGAAGACACTATAACGGTTAGAAAGAAAAATGGTTAAGCTATTCGGTAGATTACTAGATTTATCCAATAAAGAACTGGAGATGGTTTATTAAATTTAGAATCAAACTTTTTGGATTCAAATCCAAAAATCTCAGTCCAAGGAAACACTAAAGTTTCATTAAAATAATATAGTAGGATATGGTTAAAAGATAACCAATCCATTTATAAAGTCATAAACTCAAATAGATGTTATTCTAGACAAGCAAATCAAATCAACAGAAAAAATTTGATCTTTAACAGAAACAAGGTAGATTTAGAAAACTTAAGTATAAACAACAAGTTTAATAATAAGAGTAGAAATACTCATATCAAAAGATAACAAGGACACAGATAACTCAAATCGATTTACTCAGTCTATTCGTGAAAGAAGTAGACAAACCAATTCAACAGAAATGTTCTAATTTCGAATAGTAATAGGATAGTTTTAAATAGAATGGAGTAGTAATAGCAAGTTTAGAAGTTGAAGTAACACTATTCCATTCAAAAGGAATTAGAAACACAGATAAACCCAAATGGTTCATGCAGTCATAAACAACAAAAAGATAGGTTACTTGGCGAATTATACAGTACAATTTTAGCATTACTCTTTATGGCACAACTTCCTTGTCTCTTGAGTCTTTATATTTAAATGCGTCCATTCCGCTCTTTGTATTGACTCCTTCTTCAACTTGAGATTTTGAAACAAGTGCATTACTAACAGATTCAACTCTAACAAGTTCTAAAGTTCAATTATCAGTTTCAGTTGCTGAACAATCTTCTGACTCTATTGTACTGCTACTTTAGTCATCCTCTACATTACACTCCTAGCTGCAACCATATGTTCATTGTCAAGTCTCACGTCCCTAAACTTACGTTCTACCGCGAGCCATTTCCTTTTCTTCAAAAATAGACAAATCAAAACTCTAAGAAACCAAACGTAAACATTTCAAACAACATCGTCTCCTTTCGGAAACCAAACAATATATCTCTGTGTTCGGTGTCAGAGAAAAACACAGCACAAACAAAATAAACATACTTACCTACAAACCCAAAAGACTCTAACTTGGGCTCTGATACCAACTAATGTAACACCCCCTCCGAAGGGTATCACATTTCAAACTAACTCCTTATAATTAATTAATTTTCCAAGTTATAAAATATTTAATCTTATTTAAATATGAGTTTCAAAATTTCTTTTTCGCGTAAGATATAAACTTTACTGAATTAGAAAAACACAAAATATCATAACTGAATGAAATACATCTCTCGCATTTAACATAGATTCATAATGTCTTCATTACATAAAACTTATATATTCTAGGCAATATTTAATTACCACATAAAAACTCGACCTAGCCCAAGCCAAAACACCTGGAGAATAACGTTCTATACCTGATCCTCTCTGAAATCCTCTAAAGGCACACTCTCTGGTCGGGACGTGTCTCTTTGGACAGGGGTCCGAGTAGTTGACTCCGTAGAGTCTTCACTAGGTAAATGGTGAGCAATGTCCCATAGTTCTACTATAGGCATGGAAAACTCTACATGTACACAAGCAGCATTATATGTAATAGTAGGGTTTCCACGGTAGGTATTACTCTGGGATAGAGTTACCTTTCTTATATGACTAAAAAGTTTAATATCTGAGTCGACATGCCTGGCATCAATACCATCATGGAACTGTGGTTGCATAAAATCAGAGAAATCCCTTCTTGCAGCCATCGGTTTCTTCATAGATATAAACATAAAATAGAAACAGACAGAATAATACAGCAAAAAGGTGAGATCCCCTACATCAATACCAGTATGGCAGCAAAGAAACGATACGAACAACAATGTCATTCCATACAAACAATCCATAGATTAATATAAAATCAACAAATATATTCATGACATTTAATAAATAAACAATCCAATAAACTTGCAACACATTTTAATGATAACACCACAACCATATTATTCACAATAATACTATATCATAACAGTATAAATGCTGACTATGCATATGCACACAGACTTATTCCTACTCCATGGAGTTTACTTAAATTAAGAGATGAATGCCCATAAGATCTATTCCCCCTAAAAAGACAGTCTATGCTGGATAATGAAAAGTAATAGTGTTTGTCGGGACGTCAGTGCGTTGCAATCAGTGTCCACAGGCCAGGGGTACTACGTGATATAATAATCACGGGTGGTAACAACTCCACCGCATGAATCGCCGCACCCTAATGTCCCGAGGATCCCTCCCATTATCCTGTAAGTTCTCGTTCACTCCTTAGGCATAAAATGCCACAACAATTCAGGCAAATACGCTTTTCTATGCGTGATACATGATTCAAACATATATTGTCATTGATCACATAATATTTTTTATTCACATGGCATCATATGGCAGTATCACAGTATAATGCTCAAAAGCATTTCTAACTGAAACAAAGTACCGTTGTATTGTTCCCAATGATATTAACGCAATCGCCCATACAATTGTCTAATACCATTAGTATCTATGATATTATGTAACCGCCCATACAACTACATAATATCAAAGATCCACTCGGGTCCAATACTTCAGTTTCACAAATTACTTAGTTCAATACGTTGGCTCCACAGCAAAACTCGCTGTTTCTTTCAATCGCGTAGTAATATTATCGCACTTCACAATCGCATAACACTTCTGTTACGTTTTCAAATCGCGTAAAGATTTTAAAACATTTTGTCAATCGCATAGCTAAAAATTATTATTTTTAAATCGCGTAAGAATTTTTCTACGCATTTTCAATTGCATAAAGTAATTCTAACATATTTTAAGTCCAAAATAAGATTTTCCTCATTTAATATCAAAAATTGACTTTATTTTCATTATTTACATAAAAGTCCTTCTGTAAAATAATATTTACATAATAGTCTCTCTTTAAATAATATTTCCAAAATAATCCATTCTTAAAGAATGTTTTCAATATAGTCCACCTTTAAATAATATTTTCAGTATAATCCTTCTTTAAATCAATATTTCTATTGTTTCCCAAACAATTGTATTTCTTAAATTTACTTGGGATATTACAGCTCAAAATTTCCTAACGTACTTCAAAACCCATAGGGTGAGTTATATGTCAATAAATTTCAAGAATCAATATTTATTTTACTGTATAACTTAATTATGCCAATTTAATTCTAAAAAGTATATTACTTTAATTTTAAGTTCAAAGTCTAGTAAATTAATTTCTTACCATGTAAAACACCTAAATCTACACTTAATAAAATAAGTTTGGATCTAATTTATTGATTTTGGCATCTTGGCTGAAATTTATGTATATATGTTTCATAATTTATTCTTTATTTCTTTCTATCATTTATTCTTTATAAAAACTCTTGATTTATTTATTTGTTACAAAGCCAATAAATCCTTGATTAGGAAAACAATTGAGGATCCTTAATCCCCTTTTGTGGTGTGTCAGCCGAATGCCTCATAGGTTCTTTGGAACCTTCATACATAATTCCTTCATATGAATCACCTCCTAAATTACACATAAATTAGCATGCTTTCAAAATCACATAGGCAAGCATATTGTCAAAGCTATAGGCATACAAACTCACATGCAATCATATTTTCAAAGCTATAAACAAATCAATCACAAATCAAGATGGCTCAAACAATATATTGAATAAATCCTTATGGATTTTTCACCACAAACAATCCATTTCCTCACCACCAACACATAATTGATGAGGTTAATTTCCCTCTTACCTTAAGGAAGACAATAACTTCAAGCCTCTCCTTCCTCTTGAATTCGTGTGGCACCAAGAAAAATCCTAAGAAATCTTAAATAAATCTAAAAGTCATCAAGGCTTGAAAATAGCAAACTATGGATCATTCATGGTCTAGAAAATTAGAAATACTTAGGATCAAAGATTCAAGAAATTACCTTAGAAGTAAGAAACCAAAGCTTGATTTTTTATGCCTTTAGAGAAGGATTTAGACAAAACTCTCTAAAGGAAAGATGTTTGGAATTGTGTTTGGGTTTAGAAAGTATGAAGAGATGAAATTATGGAAGTGTATAAGTTGGTTTGGTGGGTGGAAGCTATGAGCTTCACTAGAGAAAAAGGCTGGAATTCTTTGGTTTTCTATGGATGAGAGAGAATGGAGAGGACGATTAAGCTACAAAGATGATAGGAAATGAAATGAAATTGCCTAATATCCAAGTGCATGGCCGTGCAATGCATGGATAAGAAACTTAACAAGATAGAATTTCTACTCACATGGCCTCACATGACTTTAACATGGCCTAGGTCATGTAGGAGTCATCATTTGGTCATTTAGATGGTTCAAGAATTAGCTAGAAAGCCAAGTTGGCAGTGGGACTTTAGGAGAGAAATAAGAGATAGCTAGTTTACAATAGCCTTTAGCTTTCTTAGATAGGAACAAATAGAAATATCTAACAAAATATCTATTGATATAAATCTTTAACAAACTATTATTTAAATCTAATTATCATTTACACAAACTAAAAGTAATTAATTGAGGTTATTAGTATTCTTATAATTATAATTTACTAATCATAAAGACTAACTAAATTTAATTCCCTAAATATCTAGTTTCATGGAAGATAATTATCAATTAAAAGAAAATATCCAAAGCTCTCTAATGAAGTTTGACCGTTGGAATCATTAGGAGAAAGGATGAAATATTTCAATTTACTTCTTTGTAAATTGTTAGAAAGATGATAAGAATAGAAATGAATTGAAGTGTAGAAATTGCCTTCCTAAAGGCATGCATAGCCATAGGAATACATGAAGAGAAGCCACCAATGTTGACTTGTCTTACTTTGTTCAATTAATAAAAGATGATAGGAATTGAAATGTAATATTTTGTCTCACAAAAGCTTGCTTAGCCGTGGGATACAAGAAGGAGAAGCCATCATTGTTGACTAGTCTTCTAATTGGTTCATCAAGGAAGACTAAATTCCTATTGGTTCTTGGAAAGTCCAAGCCACTAAGTTGGACTCATCACCAACATTGGTTAGATCAAGGGTGGAGATCCAAAGGCTTCTCCTCTAAAGCTTGCTCAAGATATTTTCTGCTTAGATAGTTTTATTTAGATATTTTTATTCAGATATTTTCTAAAAGATATTTTCTAACAGATATTACCCAATGGATAATAGCTACGCTATTATTACACAATGAGTAATAGGAAACTCAGGTAAAGAAAATCTCTGTCAACTGTTCCCAGTGTCGGGTTTCGTAAGATCCCCCGATCCTACCTTGACAGTTCGAAACTTTCTGGTCCAGGAAAAAATTTTATTTTTTCGGGCCCGCCTTAATGACACATACAACTTAAAATAATATTAAAATAATAACAAACTCAGAAAATTCCACAAAAATTCTCAAAAATCATAAAAATTATAAAACTCATATATTTTAGAAAAAACTAAATTCGGACATATATTTCAAAAATAATATTAAAATAATTAAAATAATATTAAAATATTCAAAATATTTAAAAATTCTTAAATTTTCACAAAAAATCTTAAATATTATAAAATGTATTTATTTCAAGAAAATCAAAAAATCGGGTGTTACAATTGCATGTGTGTGTCGGGGCCGATGAGGGCGGGAAATGATCGCCAGTGCAATGAAGCATGAACAAGGAGTAGCTTCTGGTAGGCTTCTAGGTGAAGGGTCGCATGAATGAACTGAATACGCACTGGAATGAAAGGGATTCAGAGACTGTGCAGGTATGGGATTGCATAGTTGAGGATGGCTTAAAGGAATTGATTTGGCGTAGCCATATCAACAAGTTGCAACTTCTTTTTGGGAGCCTAGAACATAAGAACTCCATGGTTAAGCGTGCTTAACTATGAACAATTATGGGATGGGTGACCTCATGGGAAGTTTCCTAGGATGCGTGTGAGTGAGGACAAAGCACACTGAAATGACCCGTGTTAGTTTGTGGAGACACTCGTCAGTCCTGCAGGCAGTCCTGGGACATTATAGATGGTATCAGAGATGGGACCTCTCCCAGTACGGTGTGGTTCGAGGACGAACTAAGCGGAGTTGGTGGGCATTTGTGTCCCGGGGCCGACGAGGGCAGGAAGTGATCGCCGGTGCAATGAAGCACAGACAAGGAGCGACTTCTGGCAGGCTTCTAGGCAAAGGGTCGCATGAATGAACTAAATACACACTGGAATGAGAGAGATTCAGAGACTGTGCAGGTATGGGACTGCATAGTTGAGGATGGCTTAAAGGAATTGATTTGGCGTAGCCATATCAACAAGTTGCAATTTCTTTTCGGGAGCCTAGAACATAATAACTCCATGGTTAAGCATGCTTAACCTGGAGCAATTGTGGGATGGGTGACCTCCTGGGAAGTTTCCTAGGATACGTGTGAGTGAGGACAAAGTGTAACATCCCGAAAATTTATTATTTTGTTAAAAACGATCATTTTATAATATTTGTAATTTTTAAGAATTTTGTGGAATTTTCTAGAGATGATGAATATTTTAATATATTCCTCGTTTTATGTGTGTGCTGAGTGGAGCCGGGAGAATAGAATATTTTCCCTGAAGCTGGTAAACCTTGGACTGTCAACGTGTCAATGGGGGATCTTACTAAACCCGAGTCTGGGCATAGTTTACGAGGTCTACATTTTTGAGGTTTTATCTGCTAGGGTAATAAATCATCTGTCAGAGGTATTTAATCGAGGAGACAAGCTTACTATGCACTTCGTAGAGAAGCGTGCGAAGCTTCTCAAGGAAGCTTCTTTGAATCATTTTTTTATTATTTCTCTCTCCTCCCATTTTGTGCTGCACATTTGAATTAAGGGATCTAATTCATTCTTCATCCACACATTTTCCTCCTCCTGTACGTAGCACTCACTATTCACTCATCTTTCTCTCTTTCCATTTCTCCTTACAAAGAAGACCATCCACCCACATTCATATTTTATCCTCCAATACCGTCACACTCCTAGCACCATTTCGTGTTTGGAGGAACACCATATCTCGAGGGAATCATCTTCAAAGTTCTACATTTTCTTCATCTTCGTTTTCCTCCACGGTTGAAGTTTAAAGGTTGGAACTTTAAGGTAAAGTCCTTAGCTTTTTCCTCATCTCTCCTCATTTTCGTAACCCACTTGTCATTTTGATGACCATGGGTATCCATTTCAACACTTGATTCGATTTTGGTGAGCTTGAATGTTCAAGGATCTCTTGGGAGCCGAAAACATAATTTCGACCAAAAAGGAGCAGCCTTTCTTTGTGCTTCTCTAAGGTAAGAGGAAGACACTCCTCCTCAACCTCTCTTAGCATTTAGAACGTCTGTGATTTGTGTTGAGGGTCTTTCTCGCTTTTGTATGTTGTTTGCCTTGTATATGTGCTATTTGATTGTTTGAGTTTTGAATGTATATATATATATATATATATATATATATATATATATATATATATATATATATATAACTGGATGTATTGGAATGTGTAATATTGAAGGGAATGAGTTCCAATTTGTTTTCGGATAGTTACGGTGTTGAACCCAGAATTTGGAAACTTCATGTGGAAATTAGTAATAGTATGAAATCTGGCCAAACTCATCGAATACAATAACTTGATATTTTGGTGATGTGTTAAAATCCGTCGAATGAAGACTTCTAACCATTTTTCGTTGAATGTCAAAATCCGTCGAATGAAAACTTCTGACCATTTTCGTCGAATGTCAAGATCCGTCGAGTATGAACTTCTGGCCAAACCTGTCGAATTTGGTATCCTAATTACTTAGTGAAATGTTAAAACCCGTCGAGTAAGGACTCATGGCCAAACCTGTCGAACGTGATAACCTAATCACTTAGTAAAATGTTAAAAATCCGTCGAGTAAGGACTCATGGCCAAACCTGTCGAATTTGATAACCTAATCACTTAGTAAAATGTTGAAATCCGTCGAGTAAGGACTCATGGCCAAACCTGTCGAATTTGATATCCTAATTACTTAGTAAAATGTCAAAATCCGTCGAGTATGAACTTCTGGCCAAACCTGTCGAATTTGATATCTTGATCACTTAGTAAAATGTTAAAATCCGTCGAGTTTAGACTTCTGACCATTTCCGTCGAATGTCAAAACCCGTCGAGTTTAGATTTCTGATCACCAAACACAAAGTGAAAATCCGTCGAGTTTAGATTTTTGGCCACTAGACACAATGTCAAAATCCGTCGAGTATGAACCCCGATCATGCCCGTCGAGATTGATCTTCCGACCAAAACCCGTCGAATAGAGTCCCTGGACACTTAGGAGAAACTGCCCCAAAGTTAATAATCATCGAATTTGAGAGATAATGCCTGTCGAGTAGATGAATTTCTCTGCACCGTCGAAATTAGAGATTTCGACCGGTGTTCGCTCTGTTCGACACTGGGAGATTTTCTCCAACGTCGACACCTATACCCGTCGAATTGAGGCTTTTGCTGACCATCTGGAGGGTTCGACAGTTTTGATCTTCATCCGACAGAACCCCCATCCGACAGAAAACGATTTCTTGCCAATCCTATTATAGAATGTTTTCCCCATTCTTTCCTCCTCCTGTTACACTATTCTTCGTCGAATGGCAGCTTCAATTATTCATAAAACGTATTGTCTTTGTCGAATTCAAAAGTATACCTATCACCCAACACCTAATAATTGAAATCTGTGACTCAGTTTGTGATTCCGACTGTGTATTTTCCTGGACCCAAAACCTTGGGACTAATAGAGGAATATTGATTATAAATAAATGGGATGACTAGAAATTACTTAGGGATGCATAAACAGGGAAGAACATGAGAGGGTGAGATTTTGAGATCTTAGAATAACCTTCTAAGGGCATATGAATAAATTACCTAAGAGGATTTAAGTTAACTAAGAGAATTCCTTTAGAGACAAACTCTGTAAGTAAAGCTAAACCTAAGCAAGAATTCATAATACGCTTTAAAAAGGTATTAATTTATTTAACGACAATATTATGCTATTGTGGGTCCATGTGGGAGACCATTGATTGTATTAATTCTTACTTTGGTAAATTGTGACATATGATGGAATAGTATGTGATAATGATCATACATGATTATGCATAGAGTCTGTATGCATTGTGATTGTCCGTTGGACTGTCGTAAGGCCTAGTTGCCTAGGAGTTGAACACACCTTAGTGCGGGTGCGAATAGACAAGTGGGGTCCTGTAGTTGGCCTTGAGGGCGTTGGGGCGCGGGTGTTTCACAAAGGGCAGTGGTAGCCCCTCTGGACCGTGAGACAAACCGATGCAAACGCACCGACGATCCCGACTGGCCACAGGCCCTATATCGAGATCTTGTGAGAATGCTCGTAGCATAAAGCCTTGTTGCGCAAAATGACCGATTATTTTCTCGGAAAGCACTTGTTTTTATGGTGACGAGATACTGGCATGTCTCCCTGATCATTCTCTCCGAGTGTTTTGTGTCTAGCTCCATGGAGTAGGATCTTGATTATTGAGGGCTCATGTGTATAGAGTCCGTGCATTATTAGCATTTATCATTATTGTGGTTTGGCATTGATATATTGTTGATATACCTATGACCGCTCCTGAACCGTTTGCTTGATCATAACTCGCTCTTGAATGTCTATTACTATTACCGTTGTTGTAAATGCTATGTGGGCGCTTTGCGCTGTTTGGTTTCTTGATGCTATAATTGGTAATGACTAAGGATGTCTTACCTCTTTTTCCTTCCCGTCTCTCCATTCCCGTTTATCTATACATTGCGTCTCATCGAAGACAACCGTGAGGAACCTAAGCTCCCAACTTCCCTGGTTTTTGGCCTTATCTTGACCGAGCGACTACATGAAGACTATGGAGCCCCGTACGCACGCATTTTTGGGAGATGTACGTCCGACTTTCTTAGGAGGGCCGAGTGCTTTGGTATATCAACTATAGTTCGAACGCCGTGTCTACACGGAGATGTCTCGATATCACTAGCCCGGAGGCGCCACGAACCACCCGTCTTCACCGCCGTATTAGCCTACGTTTGGAGTTTCACCACACCGATACGCGAGACGTGGGGCGATCGTTACTTCACCCGAGAGAGGACTCTTTTCGTTCTCTACATCGGCCCCGTCCCGTGTCTCTCGCTATTCCTATGGTGATTTCCTCTCGATGATGAGGAAGATCCCGAGGAAGATCCCGAGGAAGTCCCCGAGGACGACCCCGAAGAGACCCCGAAGAGGATCCCGGCACGATTCCTCCTCACTTGAGGGATTGATGTTACTCGTAGCTACCGAAGGCTACCAAGTATTTTATTTTGGGGGCCCGATGTTTTGTTTGTAATGGGTCAGAAATTCGATACCGTGGGGATGTGTATGTAATACTTTGGGGCAGTATAGCTTTGCTTTTTGATGTACCAGGTTTGTAACTAAATGTTTTGATAAACCTATATATATATATATGATGATGCAGATGTTAATTCCTATGCATGTTTTACTGCTTTGATCTTTTATTCCCATTGATGTCTCGTCAACATGGTTATTAATTATGAAAAAAAAAGTATATATATAATATAACCGCCAATTAAAATACCCAACTATAATCTAGTGAATATACGCGTCTTATTAAAACGAACCGGGTCTCAACTCACCTAATTTTATTTCCGCATTGTAATCGACCATGTGGCGTTCCCTTGGGAGGGGCGTTACATTTTTGGTATCAGAGCCCCGGTTTATGTTTCTTTGGGTCTTGTGGTTGAGTCTCGTCTTGTTTGTCTTTGTGTTCTCTGAATGGTATTCGTAAAGGAGTAGTGTTTGGTATTCTTAGTGAATGCAATGACTTTTCTATAATCCGAATCGAGAAAGTGAGATGGCACGAAGGGAAGACATGGCAAAGAAATTTGCAGCCGATGCAAAGGATGGCCGAGGTCATCGCACAACAACCGAGCAAGCCGCACAACGGCAAAAGAGAGTTACGCAACAACAAGAGCGAGCTTCAACGCTAGAGGCTACCGCCGATGCTCGAATTTAGCAGAGTTTCGACGCCATAATCCTCCTCAATTTAAAGGAGAATTTGATCCTGGACAAAGCTAGTCTGTGGATCAAGGAGTTGGAGAAGGTATTTCGAGGAATGAATTGCGCCGAGGGTAAGAAGGTGGATTATGCTACTTTTATCTTTGGTAGGCAACGCCGAGAACCGGTGGAACGGAGTGCGAGGATGCTAGAAGCTTGAACCGAGAGGTTACTTGGGAGTTGTTCAAAGAAAAGTTCTTGGACAAGTACTTTCCTGCGAGTGCAAGGCATGCGAAGGAGTCGGAATTCCTCAACCTGCGACAGGGGAATATGACTATTAGCGAGTACGCAGCGAGATTCGAAAACTTGTCACAGTTTTCGACCTACTTTCATAACCAACCACGATGAGGCTTGGAAGTGCCGAAGATTCACGGAAGGATTGAGGTACGAATCGAGGAAAGTCAGTGATCACCTTGAGGATCAATGAATTCTCACAACCGCCGGATACTTGCCGTGATGTAGAGGCTCTGGAGCAATCTAGAGATATGAGGAATAGAAACTTTGGGCTGCAAGATTCCGGAGAGCGGCAATAATGCTAACCGCTTCCAAAAGAAGCCATACTCTCGACCAACGGAAGTCACCAACAAGCCATGGGTGGAAGTTCAAGTGGAGGTTCTAGTGGGAACCTGACCGGCCAAAACTTGGCATACCCCTCCAAATACCTAAGTGTGGAAAAGATCATCTGACAAGGGATTGTCCTATCAAAGGGATTATCTTAGTTTTCGATGTGGGAAACCTGGACACATCTATAGAGACCGCAATCAAGCGAAGGTCGAACCTTCAATGAATGTTGCGAAAGCCAAGAAACCGCAAGCCGGAGGACGAGTTTACACTATGAGCGTGAGCCGAAGCCTTCGAATCCGAAGATTTGATACAGGAGAAGGCATCATAGAAGGTAATCTTTTAACTGTCATCAGTATGACTCTGGGTAACCCATTCTTTTATATCGTATGACCGTGTGTGCAAAACCGAGTCTACCTATGTCGTCCTTACCTTTTAACTTAACTGCTTTCTACCCCCACCGATAAACCGGTAGTTACTACCAAAGTTTGTCTAAACCGTCCATTGATTGTTGAAGGTCGATCCTTTTTGGTCGATCCGATTTGTTTACCTCTTTCCCAATTAGATATTATCCTAGGGATGGATGGTTGTCTTCTAACCATGTTCTCGTTAGACTGCCCGTAAAGACCATAGTTTTTCCCATAAATGAGAATTCTAGATTTCGACGACGCCAACCGAGTTCAAGCTCTCTTGAAAGAAGGAGCTCACGGATACATGCTACTTGTCTTCTTTGAAAATCGAGAACGAGGTTGATGTGGACACAATTCCAAGTGGTGAATGAGTTTCCCGAAGTCTTTCCCGAGAGTGTGCCCGGTTTACCACCGGCCGAGAGATAGAGTTTGCTATCGACTTAGTACGGGAGCATGTCTATAACACCGCACGGATGGCACCAACAGAGTTAGCCGAGCTAAAGAAACAGCTAGAAGAGCTTTTGGAAAAGCAATTTGTCGTGCCAAGTGTGTCACCATGGGGAGCACCAGTCTTTGTTAGTTCGCAAGAAGGATGGCACCTCAAGGTTATGTGTGGACTATCGCCACCGAACAAAGTGACGATTAAGAACAAATATCCACTCCCGAGGATTGATGACTTGATGGACCAACCGAAGGGAGCGGCAGAGTTTTTCCAAGATTGATCTGCGATCCGGGTATCATCGATACGAGTGAAGACAGAGGATGTGCCCAAGACTGCCGCACCCGATACGGCCACTACGAGTATTTGGTGATGCCGTTTGGCGTGACGAATGCACCACCTATCTTCATGGACTACATGAACCGAATCTTTCGACCTTACTTGGATAAATTCGTTGTGGTCTTCATTGATGACATTCTCGGTATACTCTCAAAATCGGAGGACCATGCCGAACACCTCGATAGTTCTTCGTGTTCAAGGGAGAAGGAATTGTATGCCAAACTGTCGAAATGTGAGTTTTGGCTGGAAGAAGTCAAGTTTCTAGGTCACGTGATCTCAAAGAGTGAGATTGCTGTGGATCCATCGAAAGTGGAGGCAGTACTACGATGGGAAAGGCCGAAGTTAGCAACAGAGATTCGAAGCTTCGTGGGTTTAGCGGGATATTACCAGAGGTTCATTGAGGGATTCTCCAAGATTGTTGGACCACTTACACAACTCACAAGGAAAAACCAAACTTTTGAGTGGACCGACAGCGTGAGCGAAGTTTCCAAGAGTTGAAGAATCGATCCGACTACCTCACCGGTGTTAGTGCTACCCGATCCAAATGAACAGCTTTGAAGTGTACTTGTGACGCTTCATACTAAGGGCTAGGATCCGTACTTATGCAACATGGAAGAGTGGTGGCTTATGCTTCAAGGCGCTTGCGAGTGCACGAGAAGAATTATCCGACGCACGACCCGGAGCTAGCGGCAGTAGTTTTTGCTCGAAAATATGGAGACATTTTCTCTACGGAGCAACGTTCGACATTTTCGATCACAAGAGTCTCAAGTATTTGTATGATCGAAGAGTTCAACATGAGGCAACGAAGGTGGTTAGAATTCCCTTACGATTTCCAACTTCGTATCATCCTCGGCAAGGCAAATGTTGTGGCGACGCTCTAAGTAGGAAGATGATCGATTGTCTCCGCCCGATGATCAAGGAAAAGGATCTAATAGAGCAATTCGTAGATGTATGGTCTTTTGTGAAGTTAGATCCTCGGAAAGATTTGCATGAATATGGTTACCATCTCGAGCGAGTTGATGGACAAAGATAAGAAAAGAGCGAGAAGAAGGACAAATTCTTGCAAGAAGTGAGGGAACAAATGAAGCAAGGAAATGAAACAGAGTTTGCGTAGAGGAACTGGATGGAATTTTGAGATTCCATGGGAGAGTTTGTGTCCCTCTAATCAAGAATCGAGAGAATACATCATTAATCATGCTCACACAAGCCAACCGAGTATGCACCGGCATGACGAAGATGTATCAAGACTTGAAGAAGTTGTTCGGTGGCACGGAATGAAGAGTGACGTTACTAGACGTGTATCTACTTGTCTGGTTTGTCAAAAAGCTAAAGTGGAACATCGAGACCAAGGATTGCTTTAACCGTTATCTATTCCTAATGGAAGTGGATAGTATTGCAATGGACTTTGTAGTCGGATTACCAAGGACAAGAAAAGGTCATGATTCGATTTGGGTAATTGTAGACCGACTCACGAAATCAAGACATTTTCTTCCAATCAACATCAAGTACAAGCTAGAGAGATTGACTCGCATCTATATTGGAGAGATTGTCGATCGCACGGTGTGCCTACAAGTATTGTTTCGGATAGAGATCCGAGGTTTACTTCAAATTTCGGGAGAGTTTGCAAGAAGCATTGGGGACAAAATTACGACTTAGTTCGCTTATCATCATCCGCAGACTCGTCAAGAACAATCCAATCTTTGGAAGATTTGCTTAGAGCTTGCACCATGAGCAACCGGGAGTTGGGATGACATTCTGCCCTTGATAGAATTCACCTACAACAACAGTTATCATTCGAGCATAGGAATGGCACCCTATGAAGCTCTGTATGGACGACGATGTCGAACACCTATGTGTTGGTACCAAGACGGCGAGCGCCTTACTATTAGACCCGAGATTATACAACAGACAACTGAGAAGGTTAAAATGATTCAGGAAAAGATAAGGACGGCTCAGAGTCGACAAAAGAGTTATGCAGACCGAAGGAGAAAACCTCTTGAGTTTGAGGAAGGTGAGCATGTATTCCTGAAAGTCACACCTACGACTGGGGTGGGCCGGGCTTTAAAATCTAGAAAACTCACTCCTAAATTCCTTGGACCATACCAAATCATTGGTCGTGTAGGTCCTATAGTATACCAAATATCCTTACCTCCTTTTTCTTTCAAACATTCATAATGTTTTCCATGTGTCACAACTTCGGAAATACCTTCCTGACCCAAGTCATATCATAGCACCAGATACAGTACAACTAAAAGAAAACTTAACTTATGAGACGTCTCCTATAAGAATCGAGGATAGCAGGATAAAGCAATTAAGAGGCAAGGAGATCGCATTGGTGAAAGTGATCTGGAACGAGGTGACTGGAGATGCAACTGGGAGTTAGAAGACAAGATGAGAGAGCAATACCCACACTTATTCTAAGGTATGCAAATTTCGAGGATGAAATTTCTTTTTAGAAGGGGAGTGTTGTAACATCCCGAAAATTTATTATTTTGTTAAAAACGATCATTTTATAATATTTGTAATTTTTAAGAATTTTGTGGAATTTTCTAGAGATGATGAATATTTTAATATATTCCTCGTTTTATGTGTGTGCTGAGTGGAGCCGGAGAATAGAATATTTTCCCTAAAGTCGGTAAACCTTGACCGTCAACGTGTCAACGGGGGATCTTACTAAACCCGAGTCCCAGTACGCTTTTACGAGGTCTACATTTTTGAGGTTTTATCTCTAGGGTAATAAATCATCCGTCGAGGTATTTAATCGAGGAGACAAGCTTACTATGCACTTCGTAGAGAAGCGTGCATAAGCTTCTCAAGGAAGCTTCTTTGAATCATTTTTTTATTATTTCTCTCTCCTCCCATTTTGTGCTTGCACATTTGAATTAAGGGATCTAATTCATTCTTCATCCACACATTTTCCTCCTCCCGTACGTAGCACTCACTATTCACTCATCTTTCTCTTTTCCATTTCTCCTTACAAAGAAGACCATCCACCCACATTCATATTTTATCCTCCAATACCGTCACACTCCTAGCACCATTTCGTGTTTGGAGGAACACCATATCTGAGGGAATCATCTTCAAAGTTCTACATTTTCTTCATCTTCGTTTTCCTCCACGGTTGAAGTTTAAAGGTTGGAACTTTAAGGTAAAGTCCTTAGCTTTTTCCTCATCTCTCCTCATTTTCGTAACCCACTGTCATTTTGATGACCATGGGTATCCATTTCAACACTTGATTCGATTTTGGTGAGCTTGAATGTTCAAGGATCTCTTGGGAGCCGAAAACATAATTTCGACCAAAAAGGAGCAAATTTCTTTGTGCTTCTCTAAGGTAAGAGGAAGACACTCCTCCTCAACCTCTCTTAGCATTTAGGAACGTCTGTGATTTGTGTTGAGGGTCTTTCTCGCTTTTGTATGTTGTTTGCATTGTATATGTGCTATTTGATTGTTTGAGTTTTGAATGTATATATATATATATATATATATATATATATATATATATATATATATATATATATATATATATATATAACTGGATGTATTGGAATGTGTAATATTGAAGGGAATGAGTTCCAATTTGTTTTCGGATAGTTACGGTGTTGAGCCCAGAATTTGGAAACTTCATGTGGAAATTAGTAATAGTATGAAATCTGGCCAAACTCGTCGAATACAATAACTTGATCTTTTGGTGATGTGTTAAAATCCGTCGAATGAAGACTTCTAACCATTTTTCGTTGAATGTCAAAATCCGTCGAATGAAAACTTCTGACCATTTTCGTCGAATGTCAAGATCCGTCGAGTATGAACTTCTGGCCAAACCTGTCGAATTTGGTATCCTAATTACTTAGTGAAATGTTAAAACCCGTCGAGTAAGGACTCATGGCCAAACCTGTCGAACGTGATAACCTAATCACTTAGTAAAATGTTAAAAATCCGTCGAGTAAGGACTCATGGCCAAACCTGTCGAATTTGATAACCTAATCACTTAGTAAAATGTTAAAATCCGTCGAGTAAGGACTCATGGCCAAACCTGTCGAATTTGATATCCTAATTACTTAGTAAAATGTCAAAATCCGTCGAGTATGAACTTCTGGCCAAACCTGTCGAATTTGATATCTTGATCACTTAGTAAAATGTTAAAATCCGTCGAGTTTAGACTTCTGACCATTTCCGTCGAATGTCAAAACCCGTCGAGTTTAGATTTCTGATCACCAAACACAAAGTGAAAATCCGTCGAGTTTAGATCTTTGGCCACTAGACACAATGTCAAAATCCGTCGAGTATGAACCCCGATCATGCCCGTCGAGATTGATCTTCCGACCAAAACCCATCGAATAGAGTCCCTGGACACCTAGGAGAAACTGCCCCAAAGTTAATAATCGTCGAATTTGAGAGATAATGCCTGTCGAGTAGATGAATTTCTCCAGACCCGTCGAAATTAGAGATTTCGACCAGTGTTCGTCGGTGCTCGACACTGGGAGATTTTCTCCAACGTCGACACCTATACCCGTCGAATTGAGGCTTTTGCTGACCATCTGGAGGGTTTGACAGTTTTGATCTTCGTCCGACAGAACCCCCATCCGACAGAAAACGATTTCTTGCCAATCCTATTATAAAATGTTTTCCCCATTCTTTCCTCCTCCTGTTACACTATTCTTCGTCGAATGGCAGCTTCAATTATTCATAAAACGTATTGTCTTTGTCGAATTCAAAAGTATACCTATCACCCAACACCTAATAATTGAAATCTGTGACTCAGTTTGTGATTCCGACCGTGTATTTTCCTGGACCCAAAACCTTGGGGACTAATAGAGGAATATTGATTATAAATAAATGGGATGACTAGAAATTACTTAGGGATGCATAAACAGGGAAGAACATGAGAGGGTGAGATTTTGAGATCTTAGAATAACCTTCTAAGGGCATATGAATAAATTACCTAAGAGGATTTAAGTTAACTAAGAGAATTCCTTTAGAGACAAACTCTGTAAGTAAAGCTAAACCTAAGCAAGAATTCATAATACGCTTTAAAAAGGTATTAATTTATTTAATGACAATATTATGCTATTGTGGGTCCATGTGGGAGACCATTGACTGTATTAATTCTTACTTTGGCAAATTGTGACATATGATGGAATAGTATGTGATAATGATCATACATGATTATGCATAGAGTCTGTATGCATTGTGATTGTCTGTTGGACTGTCGTAAGGCCTAGTTGCCTAGGAGTTGAACACACCTTAGTGCGGGTGCGAATAGACAAGTGGGGTCCTGTAGTTGGCCTTGAGGGCGTTGGGCGCGGGTGTTTCACAAAGGGCAGTGGTAGCCCCTCTGGACCGTGAGACAAACCGATGCAAACGCACCGACGATCCCGACCGCCACAGGCCCTATATCGAGATCTTGTGAGAATGCTTTGTGTATAAAGCCTTGTTGCGCAAAATGACCGATTATTTTCTCGGAAAGCACTTGTTTTTATGGCTGACGAGATACTGGCATGTCTCCCTGATCATTCTCTCCGAGTGTTTTGTGTCTAGCTCCATGGAGTAGGATCTTGATTATTGAGGGCTCATGTGTATAGAGTTCGTGCATTATTAGCATTTATCATTATTATGGTTTGGCATTGATATATTGTTGATATACCTATGACTGCCTGAACTCGTTTGCTTGATCATAACTCGCTCTTGAATGTCTATTACTATTACTTGTTGTTGTAAATGCTATGTGGGCGCTTTGCGCCGTTTGGTTTCTTGATGCTATAATTGGTAATGACTAAGGATGTCTTACCTCTTTTTCCTTCCCGTCTCTCCATTCCTGTTTATCCGTACATTGTGTCTCATCGAAGACAACCGTGAGAACCGGAAGCTCCCAACTTCCCCGGTTTTTGGCCTTATCTTGACCGAGCGACTACGAAAGACTATGGAGCCCCGTACGCACGCATTTTTGGGAGATGTACGTCCGATTTTCTTAGGAGGCCGAGTACCGGTATATCAACTATAGTTCGAACGCCGTGTCTACACGGAAGATGTCTCGATATCACTAGCCTGGAGGCGCCACGAACCACCCGTCTTCACCGCCGTATTAGCCTTTTGGAGTTTCACCACCGATACGCGAGATGTGGGGCGATCGTTACTTCACCCGAGAGAGGACTCTTTTCGTTCTACTGAGTCCCGTGTCTCTGCTATTCCTATGGTGATTTCCTCTGATGATGAGGAAGATCCTGAGGAAGATCCCGAGGAAGTCCCTGAGGACGACCCCGAAGAGGACCCTGAAGAGGATCCTGGCACGATTCCTCCTCACTTGAGGGATTGATGTTACTCGTAGCTACTGAAGGCTACCAGTATTTTATTTTGGGGGCCCGATGTTTTGTTTGTAATGGGCTACCAGTCCCGGGACGTTACAACATCCAACCTTGATCAAAGAATTGAGCCACTGACATGCAAACATTAGCTCCAATTATATTCCAATACCTTTGATAGAAGCACCCTCCAAAACCATCAGGGCCTGGAGCACCATTTCCATTCAAAGCAAAAACATCATTTCTAATTTCCTTAGTAGAGGGCAACTTGTTTAACAGGTCATTATCCTCTGAAGTAACTAAAGAAGGCACCACTAAATTGATCAAATCATTAGGAACACAGTCATTACTAGTGGCATACAGAGAGGAAAAGTAGTCTAATACATGCTGAGCTATGTCCTCAAGATTATCCAAAATTATATTAGCTTTCTTTAACACAGACATTGATTTAGAAGCTTGCCTAATTTTTGTAACTCTGTGGAAAAAGGCAGTGTTTCTATCTCCTAACAATGCCAATTAATTCTAGACTTCTCCCTCCAAAACTCCTCTTCAAGAATTAAAGCCTGCTGGAGTTCTAATTGAGCAATAGCCTCCTGCTGGATCAAATCATCATTGACATATGTAGAGTCAATCAACTGCTGAATGTTCTCAATAGCAGTCATTGTGTAACACCCCGATAATTTTTTTCTCTTTTACAATTGTGATTTATAATGAGACTAAATTTAAATGAGTGGATTAAAGAAGCTAATAATCTTTAATAACGGCTAGCTATTTTCATTATTCCAAGTCATCATAATTCTCACGTTTGTAAGAATATATTTTTATGCCTAGAATTTCTTTACCAATGAGTGACACTTAAAGTATTAAGAATTAAAAACTTAATTAGGAGTCTTGCATAACCAGAAAAATTAACTAATAACTATAAGATTTAGTATTGAATAGATGAAAAATCTTGGAATCCAAGTCAAACACAGCTGAAACATTTGGAAAGCTACATGATTTGCTAGCCATGCAAGGTGACATCTCAAAGTAACATGATTCCTTAGCATTCCAAGACAGCCATGGTTGGAAACATTTGGATTGCTGCATGACCGCATTCAAGACTCCTTTGACACCTTTCAAACTCTTAATTAACCCCAAGACAAGTGTGCAAATCGAGCACACCTTTTGCATCATGTAGTGGCACGGCTACCATGGAGATTCCAAGACATAATTTCTTTTCAACAAGCTAGACATAACGTGTTCAGCTGCATGTCTTCAAGGAACTTAATGAATGACATCTCACTTTGAGCATCTAAAAAATGCAAGACACTTGGTCTCCATGTAATCCATTTCTTTATGCTATGACACCTCTCAAGACTTGGGAATCACTTGATTCACGATGGAAATAAGAGGTGGCAGAAACCTCATATCCTTCACCTTATCTTTTCCATTTCACTTCAAACCTGCAGATCTTGAATTTCAATATGATGTTCTCTCCAAGTACCCAACAAAGACACTCTTCCATCAAGATATCCCTAGTCCTAGCCTAGCCATGAAGGTAATGATGGCAATCTTAATTCTGCACAAGAAAACCATGAATGGTATTTTAAGAGGCTTTAAGTCTTTGAAGCTCTCCTTGGACAGTATACCTCTTTCACTTCTATCCTCATATAGGCGTGAATCTCCTAACTCACTCTTTAATTTTCTATATCCACAAACACTCTCCATTCTTGTCTTCATCACCCATGGATCCTTGAAGAAGCATCATCTACCTTTCTTTCTATTAGGGAAGTGGTCAAGGTAGGAAAAACAAATGGGGAAATCACTTCTCTACAACTCTTCCTCATGAAATTTTTTTTTATCTTCTTAAATCTTCATTCTTCTTTTCTTCTCTAACAAGAACAATTTCTGTTTCAGCCCTTAATTTATGAGAGAGTACTCTAAATTAAATATATTGTAGTACTAACAATTTATTATAAGCTTTGTTTACGTAAGTTGCTGTTTTGGATTTAATTAACTACTTTGCTAATTTAAACTCTATTCTGTCTACAATTGTCATTAACATCAACTCAACTAAATTTTCTTTTTAGAATGCAAAGGTAAGTTGCTTGCTTAAATGGACAGCTGTGCTTTAATGATTGTTGGAATGATGATGTTGTTCATGATTATAGAATACAAGCTTGTTTGGAATTGCTTGACATAAATGGTTTGAGTTATTATATCTTTACTTGATTAATATTATTAGGTTGGTATAGTCTTGATTATTTTAACTATACTATTTGGAAATTCTTGAATTGTGTAAAGTGACCGTGATGCCTATGCTCATGTGGAATGTTTAACTTGAAATAAACTCGGATGGAACTTGTTTGATGGCCGTGAGCTTTGAACTGAATTATTGGAATCTATTTTGATGAGTTCCATTTTAATGTCACCATAAGCTTTCAAATTATGAAATATAATTATATGATAAGAAAAAAGTAGGAAGACAAGGATTCCTTGGGATTAGCCTACATGATGATACGTGAGGAGTAGATTGGGCGGGGTGGTGAAACCCTTGGGAGTAATGCTATTGTGACCACACGTTTGTCCAGGGAAGGACAAGTCCTGGTTGGACTGTGATTTTGTTTATCATAGGGGTCGCTTCCGGAGGTGGCATTACTTTGAAATGCCCTTTTTCTCCAAGACGATGGAGAGCATGCAGTGGGAGGTATGTGTACTCTTGTCCATCCACTATCCTAAAGGAGCACTTCATGGAGTTGGTTTTAAGTAAAAGACTTTTAAGATATTTCTATGATTATTTTATCTTGTTTACATTTTAATTGTGATCTATATAGATATTTATTATATTATTGTAATACATTTATTTAGTACCATAGGGGTGTGATTGTTACAGTAGATGTGTGAGTGTTTCTATTCTCCACTAATGCAATTTATGGCGTTGTCTGTATATGAAATTTTATTTCTTATCGTTTAACTGTAAAATTTCTAACGTCTATTTTATTTTGTAGAGAAGGTATTTTTTGAAAGAATAACGTTTTGGGAATCAGAGATTTTTGTAAAGCGAAATTAATTACTATTATGGACTTTTTTTTAAAAAAAACCCGATTCCCCTGGAACGCTATTAGTTATGATTTTTTAAAGTATTTTCCTACTGAGAAATCTTTTCTCACCCCCTGTGATTTTATTATGGTATTCCAGACCTGCAGATATGAGCACCATTGTGATTTGATTGGGTGAGGGTAATCGGTTCTATGACATGGAGAATAAACTGTTCACATTTACCGAGCATATCACAATCCAAGTATCCTCCATAGCTTATCCGGAATTTGGGACTATATCAATTTCTAGCTACTTTACATTCCAAGTGATCCTCCTACCTTGGTGACCCTATTGTAGCCTGACCCAACTATGCTGACTGTTAACCGCTGCTTATTTCTCCTCCACCTACTACTTGAATAGAGGAGAAAAGTGTTGATGTTTTATTTGTATTACATGTTGTTTTTAACTACCGGCCTGTATATGACCTTTACAAAGGTCAAATTTTGTGGTGTCACTTTGGACAAGTATTTGGTAACTTGAATTATGATGAATGTTCTTGGTAATATTCGTACATTAATCTTAGCTATTAGTTTCATGCTTGAAAAATTTATGAAAATTTCATCTTGTTTATCCTTAAACCGCAATAATTAGAATAACTTTATCAACATAGTAGGGGTACATTATTTTGAGTCGTTACACATTGCATTATCAACCCGAAGATGAATATTCCCAAACACTAGGTTGTTTTAGCTTTTCAACCCAGTTTTGACAGCCTTCAATTTTTGGGAAAGGATAAACATTGGACAGCCATGAACTGGCCTATTCCACACTTCAGCAATAAGCAATTGACAGTCTGGATGATTCATCCACATCTTATGGAACTTGAATGAAGAGGGAAAAGAATGAGACACATTCTGAGATACCAACAGCAAAGGGAAGTGATCCGATTTACTTCTAACAAGAGTACAACAAGCAGTGGATCTCTAGAAGTCCAACCAACCATCATTACAAATACTCCTATCAAGCCCTTTTTCAGTATGAGCGGGGCCTCTTCTACTATTACTCCAAGTAAACTCAGCACGTCTGGTAATAATATGAGTCAAATTACAATTATCAGTAAAAGCTTTGAAATCATCATAAGCAGTCATAAGAGGCAAAGTTGAACCTTTCACTTCATGAGAACCAAGGACAGCATTGAAATCACCTATGTAACACCAAGGCCCGGGATAAGTAGCTTGAAGAGAGTTCAGGTCTAACCAAAGCTTTCTTCTCATTAAATAAGCAGTGCTAGCATACACTGCACAAATGAAAACAGAATGCCCATCTATAGAAATATAGATAGAAACCTGTTGAGAAGAGTTAGAAATGACAGCAGGAGAAAAAGAATGTTGCAGACTCCCCACAAATTAGGAAGATGACTATTTCTATTGTTGACAATGAAAGGTTTCAAATTCAATTGCTTCCAAAAAGAGGAGGGAACATCATCAATAGAAATCCAAGGCTCAGAAATAAAAACCAAATTTGGCTTATGCAAAAGACACAATTTTTTCAACACTAATCTAGTGCCAAGGTTACCAAACCCTCTACAATTCCAATAAATGATCTTCATTAAGAAAAGTTTAGAGGACCACCCCTCGAACGGGTATGACAATTTTCAGCATTATGCACCTGGATAACTCTCTTTCTCATTCTTTTCTTCTGAGATTTAGACAAGACAACAAAAAATCCTTCATTAGAACCTTGCTTATTAGCTCCTACAACATCTATGAGGTATTTGCTAGGATCTGCATTACCTTGATAAGGGAGATGCTCCTGAAATTCATCATCAAATTCAGCTTCCACAGTATCACTCCAAAGAGTACCTACTATCCTTAAATCCTTCTTGGCTCTGTTGCATGTTGTTTTCATTTTTCAAGAGCCTCTTGGAAGAGAAAGTTTGATTCAAGAAGGCACCAAGAAGTGGTTTTTCATCATCTAAGGTAAGAGGGAGATTAACTGCATCAACCATCTTGGTGGTGAGGGATGAATTTTGTGTTTTATGGGTGATTAATCTATGTGAGGATTTGTTCACTTGGTTATGTGTATTTTATGATTTATGTTTGTTTGGCTATTTGTGACTATGTGATGTTATGGATGTATGAAATTGCTATTACATGATTTGACGATTGAAATGCCTTGTATGCTTTGGCTCATGTGTGAGAGGCAAGCTTTTTGGTTCCAAGGAATACTTATAGCTCACGGCCATGAAGCTCAAATTAGGGCTTTCAAGACAAAATTGTTTTATTATTTGAAAACTTAGATGATTAGGGGACTAGAATAGGATTTGAGGATTCACGAATTAAAAAGGAAAATGAACAAGGTTTTATTATTTACAGAGAAATTAATTTTTGATAATGTAAATGAGTTTTGAGGGATGATTTGAAAATTAATGTGTTTTGTTAAAGTGAGTTCTTAGTAAAAATCATGGAAAGTGCTTTAAAATGTTCATGCAATTGAGAAAATGTTTTAAAGTGTTTATGCATTTGAAAATCTATGAAAATGTGTTTTGTGGCTTTGTAATGTGACAAAAGAGTTGCATGCTTGAGAAGTTTTAGTGAAAATGTTTCACGTTTGAGAAAAAATAGCAGTTTGCTATTAGGCCGATGTACTGGACCCGGAGATGTCAGTGGTTGACTAAAGCCCTGTTGTGGCTCCTTTTGGTGGAATTTATGTTGTTAATGAATATTGTTTTATCTTTGTCTTGTGATCATGCATTGTGAAAGTCAGAATGACTTGTTGTTAAGGTTGTATGCCTAGAAGATGAATTACACCTCTGTGCGGGGTACGAATTACGTAGGGAAGGTCTATGAATGACCGAGGAGGCGTCGGGGCACGGGTATCCCGCAAGTGGACAGTTGGTAGCTCCACTGGGCTGTGGTGATTGTGCAACGCACCGATGATATCGACGAGACCTTATTCCTATTCTTGATCCTGTCGAGAGTGTCTTGTATAAGCCATGTTGCGCATATTGATTATATTTGAAAACACATGATTTGAGGCTAACAATTTATAGACATGACTCCTCGATCATTCTCTCCGATGTTTGGTTTTAGCTCCATGGAATAGGTGTCAGTTCATTGTGCATTCACATAGTCATTGAACATTTTGTTGTGATGCATTTATATTATGGAATTACCTGCTCTTACATTGTTGAATTACCTACTGATATATATTGTTACAATATCTGCTGATAAATATCATGACTGTAATCATTATTTCTATACTCTGTGACTTTACTGTTATTGCTGTCTCTTGCTGCCACGCTGGTATTGATGTAGGGGATCTCACCTCTCTGTTATGTTATTCTATTTTATGTGTACACGTTGATAAAGACTGAAAGGTAGATGAAGAAGTTTACAACCTTCTTGTTGTTTTGTTTTCTATGATGGCGACTAGAAGAGAGTTTGTTGGTTTTGTTAGAGTTCAGTTCCATGGAGGTACGGATGCTTGGCGTATCGACTAGGATACTGAGCGAGTTAGATATGTAGGAGATGTGACCCTGTCTATTCGTAGGACCTGCGATGGGGATCCTTTCTTTTCTCTTGACGTCTCTATACGTTTGGAGTTCGTTATGCCGATCAGGGAGTTATGGGGTGATTTGCATTACACCCCGAGGGAGGATCTAGACTTTATGGTGTCAACTACTAAGGCACTTGTCTGCGATCTCTTGCCTCGGCTGAGGGATCTGTCTGGTGAGGAGTCCAAGGAGGAGGACTCGATGGAGGATCCAAAGGAGGATCCAATCAGAGGATCTAGTGGGGGACCCTACTCCCTAGGCATATAGACTTGGGCTAGTTTATGTTTTGTCAAATAGTTGTATATATGTCTTTTGAGTACAAGCCTTGTGTATTTTGGGTGGACTATGATCCATTCCACTTATGTATATATTCTTTTTGGTGTGTATTATTCAGTAATTACATCATGTGCTGTTATGTTTTGTTTAAGTTTATGCCTTTGAGAAAGAAAATTTGAAATCCATTTTTTTTAAGATTAGATCCTTACCATGTTTTGTAAAGTTTTGATGTTCTAGTGTGTACATGTGGTACCCTAAGGAGGGTGTCACATGTGATGCATATCACACACACATATATAACCCACATATATGTGTGATATATGTGATATCACACACATATATGTGTGTGATACATATTAGACACACATATATAACCCACATATATATGTGTGTGATACATATCACACACATGTATATAACCCATATATATATATGTATGATATATATAAGATGTAACACCCACCGTAGGGTATCACATTTAAGAATAATCCTAATATAACTTACCCAAGTTGTAAAAGAATTAATCTTGTAAAAAACATTAATTTTAAAATTTCATTTGTAGAAAAGTGAAAAGAAATAAAATAATTAAAAAAAACATAAGTACAACATATATTAAAACAAAACTCACCACAATATACATTAATATTACAAACCTTATGCTTAAATAATTTACATAAATATTACACTCCAAAAGATAAATATGTACAACATGTACATCAAAACATAAATTGTCTTATTAAAACTTTTAAAAACTAAGGATTTAGGCCCTCAGAAGGATCTTCCTCCTCAGTATCATCAAAGAACCCAAGCGGATACATCACTCGCCTAACAGGGGTTCTAGCTGAAGACACCACCGAGTCCTCCCGTGGTGTATAAACAGTGCCACCCCAAAGCTCACGAATAGGCATCATGAACTCCAGGTGCACTAACACATGCTGAGTCAAAACAGGAATCCCGTCACGGGTTCCACTCAGATTCAAAGTCAAATCCCCGGTATACATAAACCGTTCATTATCTAAGTTAAACCTCCAAGCATCAGTCCCACCAAGGAATTGTACTCGAACAAATCCTAGTACTTGGCGCCTTGCCACCATTTTGACAAACAAAGAAACAGTTACTAATGCTAAACATAATTTCTGGCTTCCTCTTCTCCTCGGTCTTCAGCAAACATACATAGTAAAACAGATATAATACGGCAAAGAGGTGAGATCCCCTGCATTAATACCAGTATGGCAATATAGAAAATGATAGCTGATATACATATATAGTATTAACACAATGAATCATATTGTCATATCACAAATAGAATATCATTTAAATAAAATCATTATGCCAATATGTTGACCAACTATGCATATGCACACAGACCCATTCATACTCCATGGAGCTAATCACAATTTCAGAGAGAAAGATAGGAAGTACATGTCTGTATATCATCAGCCTCAAATCATATGCCAATATATTATACTAATTTGCGCAATATGGCTCATACAAGACACTCTCAACCAAACACAAAAAGAGTAGTAACTCTGTCAATATCGTCGGTGTGTTTGCATAGGATACCACGACCCAGAGGTGCTACTAATTGGACACATATGACACTCCACACCCTGACGTCTCTAAGATCACTGAAGATCGTAAGTACGCAATTCTCACCCGCATGAAGGTGTAAATTCAATCTCCTAGGCAACAATAGCCTTAACCAATTAAGCTGACACGCTTTCAATGCATGATGTATGTAACACCCCCTCCGAAGGGTATCACATTTCAAATTAACTCCTTATAAATAATTAATTACCCAAGTTATAAAATAATTAATATCATTTTAAATACGAATTTCAAAATTTCTTTTTTTGCGAAAACATCAATTGATTAAATGAAAGTAACTCAAAATATAATAACTGAATAAATTATTTTTCATTTAAATAGAGTTTATTACAACTACACATTCATTATTTTCACATAACTAAAAACATAATACCTAAGATATGAACCCTTGTCAGAAGACAAATTCCTTAGCTGGGAATGTCTCGACCGATAGAAATTCGACCCAAGGATATATCAAAGTTCTCTCTAGGAGTATAGTGAAATTCATTCCACAACTCCCTAATAGGAAAAATCATCTCTACATAAGAAACTGTATAAAATGAAGTAATGATTCCATGGCGAGTCCTACTTACTGATAGAGTAATATCACCACAATACTCCATGTGCCCTGTGTCCCAATAAACACGCTAAGCAGCAGCGCTTTCAAGAAACTGTAGCCTATAGAAATATAGTTGACCCCTCCTTGCCGCCATCGTAGTCTTTACAAACGTAAACATAAAAAATAGAAATAGACAGAATAAAACAGCAAAGAGGTGAGATCACCTACTCCAATACCAACATGGTAGCATGGAGATAAACACATACAATATATTATACAGATATATCATACCATAATTACAATTATACCATCAACATTATTTATCATCACAACAGATGTAATAAATAATAATTATGATCATGCCCTCAATAATATCCAAATATTCAACAATTCAATAACCATAAACAATAATTACGATAATGCCCTCAATATTTTCTAAATATTCAACAGTTCAAATATCCCACCGATATCAATACTCAATTATTATGCATGTGCACATAGACTCAATTTCCTACTCCATAGAGCTAAAACTCAGGTTGGAGAGAGTGATCAAAAAGATTTATCTATACCAACATGCCTCAAACCACGTGCCATAATTCTCATATGTATTTGCACATCTAGCATATACACGACAACCTTTATCAGATCTTGATTAAGAATAGTGCCTCAGTCAGGATCATCAGTGTGTTACATTGGTCAAACCCACAGTACAGAAGAGGTACTAACTGCCCACTGTAGGCAACCCGCACCCCGATGCCCCCAAGGTCAACAAGTGACTTAAATTACGCATATCGCACCCACTCAAAAGGTGTATTCTCTCCTAGGCAATTAGCCTTATCTAATCCATCGGACCTTTCCAATGCATGTACGGATCTCCCTCTTACCTAGTTGACACTTCCTAGCTCTTTATAAAACTCTCTTTGTATCCATCTTTCACCACCAAATAGATCTTAGAATCATAACAAACACATACAAATTAGTATCTAAAGCTTGATTAAGATGACCATAGATCAAACATGGTCTTAGGATTCTAAAAATCAAATAAAAAGCCAAGTTTCAAGATTTTTACCTTGAAATCCTAGAACTTAAATCCAAGATTCAAGCATGAAGATGATGGATTTAAACTAAAGTCTCAACATCAAAGAGTCTTAGAATGATGTAAGGATTTAAGAAATATGGTTGGTTAAAATTAAACAAACTTGGATAGTGATGCTTGAGTGGTTGGCCGTGAGCCACTCCAAGAAACAAAGCAAGGCTTTTTTATCTTTAACTTGAAGAACAAAGTTGAAAATGATAGAACTAGGCCAAGATCTTAACTACAAAGTATCTTAGGATTGTGTATAGGTTCTAGATCTAAGGTTGTATAAAATTATTGAAACTTAGAAGTAGGATTTAGAAGTGGAGACCGAATGGGTTAAGAGAAGAAGAAAATGGAGTTTATGGTGCTTGTTCTTGGTGTTCTTGAATAATTAAAAGGCGAGAGAAGAGAGAAAATGGTTTAAGTGTTACAAAATGTGAGGAAATGAAATGAAATGGACAAGCTCCTAAGTGTGCAGTCGTGGGAGTGCTTGTGTATAGGGTTTAAGGCTTGTTTTGCAAGATTAAACATAAGCACATGGGCTCACATGAGTGCACATGGCCTTGGTCATCAAGTGGTCATCAATTGGCCATGAAAGATGAATCAAGAACCTCCTAGAAAACACTAGGCAGCCATGGAACTCACTTAGGAAAACTAACCAAATCTTAATTAAATTGTTTTCTAGTTGCACTTAAGCTAATTTAATTAGTTACCTAGCTTACCATCTAGTTACAATTAAATTAATTTAGTTAAGCTATTTGGTTACATTCTAACTAGTTAATTACTTTATTATGATTATGTCATGTTTCTAAATAATTAAATATTTATCTAGTAACTAGCTTCTAATTATTTAGCAATTAAATTAGTTCATTTAGTTACTAATTAGACTATTAGGGTAACTAAGTTAGATTATCTAGTTACTTAACTAATCAATCTAGCCATTTTTATTGACTAAATCATAACCATTAAAATCAACTTCATCTCCTAACCATTGATTGAATCTAAGGTTAATATCATAAGCTTCTTTATCAAGATTGCTTTCACACCATTGATTAGATCAACGGTGAGGATCTAAGGCTTTTCCATCAAGTTTTCCATCCAACGATTCACAACAAAGTCTAGCCACTATGTTTGACCAATTCCTATTTGTTAGTCATAAAGCTTAGTAATGATGAGTTATCATGATCCTTAAGATATTTAATTAAGATATTTTCAACTTTCATAATTACACTTAAGATATTTTATTAAGATATTTTCTTGGTAGATATTTATTCTTAGATATTTACTAGGTGAGTCATCATAGAATTTTCTAGAACAGTTGAGTCAGTATGGTGAGTCGTAGTGCAGAGTCACCAGTTGAGTCAGCAAGATATTTTTCTAACAGATATTACCTAATGGATAATAGTTACTGCTATTATTACACAATGGATAATAGAAAACTCAGATATAGAAAATTTCTATCAACTGTTCCTGGTTTCGGGTTTAGTAAGATCCCCTGATCCCCCATTGACAATCCGAAACTTTGTGGTCCAGGAAAAATTTTTATTTTTTCGAGCCCGCCTCGGGTCCACCTCGGGCCCACACACAACTCAAAATAACACTACAATAATTAAAAACTCAGAAAGCTTTACAAAAATTCACAAAAATCATAAAAATTATAAAACTCATATATTTTCAGAAAAAATGAAATTCGAACATACAATTTTTAAGATAATATTAAAATATCAAAATAATATTAAAATATTTAAAATAATTAAAAATTCTCAAAAATTCACAAAAACTCTTAAATATTATAAAACTCATTTATTTCAAGAAAAATGAAAAATCGGGGTGTTACAATGTATGGTTCAAATACACATGCAATCATCATTCTTACAATATTTCACATAAACACGTCATCTCTTGGTGGTATCACTTTCCAACATAATCGGGCCCACCACAACAGCCCAACAACAAACTGCTATTGCTCTCAATCGCGTAGCATTTTTATCGCATTTTCTTAATCACGTAGCCAAAAATCACTATTTTTAAATTGCGTAAGAGTTTTTCTGTGTATTTTTAATCGCGTAAAATATTTATTTAATATTCTAAACTCAAAATAAAACTTTTCTCATTTAATATCAAAATTGGATTCTAATTCCAATATTTCCTTAATAAACCACTTTTAAATAATATTTTCTCACTAAAAATTCTTTACATAGCATTTTCTACTATTTTCTACAAAATTACACTTCTTTGATTTAAGGGGGATATTACAGCTCAAACTTTTCTAACGCACTTCAAAACCCAAAGGGTGAGCTATACATCAGTAAATTTTAAGTTTTAGCTTTTATCTTACTTCATAATCTAATTATGCCCATTTGATTCCAAAAATTAATTTACTTTCTTTGTATATTTAAAAACCTATCAAATTAATTTCCTACTAATTGAATTCCTAAGTTTACACTTAGTAAAATAATTTTGGATCTAGGATATCAAAAATAGGCATGTTAGCTAAATTTTACTATATGATTCATAAATCATAGTTAATTATTTTCTATCACTTTATTCTTTGTAAAAACACTTGATCTAATTTCTTATCATTAAATCATTTAATCATTGTTTAGGAAAATAATTTAGAACATTTGGGTCCCTTGGTGTTGTTGAGACCGTGAGCTTCTATAAGTTCTTTGGAACCTTCATACACTTCCACATCATGTAAATCACATCATACTTTAAACAATAATCAACATGCTTTCATAATCACATATTCAAGCATATAATCAAAGTTATAAATCATACCAACCAAAAATCACCACAAACAAAGCAAGCTTAAACCATACAAGTGAATAAATCCTTATGGATTTTTCACCACAAACAAGCCATTCCCTCACTACCAACACTTGGTTGATGAGGTTAATCTCCCTCTTACTTCAAGGAAGACAAAAACGCTTCTTGTATGGCCTCCTAAAGATTTCATGAGCCTCCAAAGAAAATCCTAACATGCTTATACCAAACTAAAGTCACAAACAAAGCTTGACAAAGAGAAACCATGGATCAATCATGGCTTAAAAACTCAAGAATCCAACTTAGGAAAAAGAAACAAGAACTTTACCTTGTAGAGTAAGAAACCTTAACTTGGATTTAAGGTAGTAAATGAAAGAACTAGGCTAAGATCATAACATGAAAAGGTTTTAGAATAGCATGTAGGTAAGGAAAATGAGATTGGATGAAATCATGGAAGCTTAGATGTAGGTGTTGGGTGTGGAGGCCGTGAGCTCCAAGAGGAAGAGACAATGGAGTTTTTGGTTGTTCTTATATGAGAGAGAATGGAGAGAAATGTTTTAAGTCACAAAGTGATAGAAATGAAATGAAATGTCCTATTTTTCACATACTTGGCCGTGTAGGTGCATGGATAAGAAGTTCAAGGCTTGTTCAACAAGATAGAAATCAATCACATGGCTTCACATGACTTAGGTCATTAGATGGTCATCCTTTGGTCATAATAGATGAATAAATTGTTCAAGAACTCCCTAGAACCACCTAGTGCCCGTGGAGCACATGGAGGTAAATAACTAAGTTTTGATTTCAATTAGTTCCTAGTTACACTTAGTTTAGTTAGTTACTTCACTTAGTTACATGGTTAACTACTTAATTAGATTACTTAGTTTCTTAATTAATTATTCTATCCATTATTGTTGACCACTTTCTATTGGTTAAGAAAATTCAAGCCATTAACATTGACTAATTCCTATTGGTTCACCAAATTGTGAGTCACAAAGATTTTTCCCAGTTTATTGCTCAACGGATAAAAGATACAGAATCTATTGCCCAATTAGCAAAACTACTACTCACAAATCAACAGATACTGTCCAATAAAATAATATGTGAAATATTTTTATTTCACAGATAAATTCTAAAAATTAAAAGATCGGGTAATGTATCTCTCGTATTCAGGTTTAGTAAGATCCCCCGGCTCTGAATAAATTAGTAAAGATTTTCCATGACCCAAAAATTATTATTTTCTTGACTCGGAGTGAATCACACACAAAGGTCAGAAATAATCATAGAATAGTTAAAATAAATTTACAGCACACATAAATCACAAAATAATACAATTTAGACACTATTGAGAAATAGCAAATTTTGGGGTGTTACAACTCTCCCCCACTAAAAAAAAATTTTGTCCCTAAAATTTATCATACCTTAGAACAATTGTGGATATTGTTCCCTCATCTTATCTTTTATCTCCCATGTAGCATCTCCTATTGTTTCATTCCAAATCGCTTTTACTAACAGAATCACTTTCCCTCTGAGCTGCTTCACCCTCATGTCTTCAATCTTAACAGGAAGTGTCTCATATGTCAAATTTTCTTTCAATTGTACTTTATCGGGCTGAATGACATGAGAGGGATCGGGGATATACTTTCTTAACTGAGACACATGGAAGACATTATGAAGGTTAGAGAGAAAAGGTGGTAAAGCTATTTAGTAAGCGATTGGACCTATCCGGCGAAGAATTTGATAAGGTCCAATGAATTTAGGAGTGAGTTTTATGGATTTTATAACCCTTTCGACACCAATCGTGGGTGTGACTTGCAAAAACACATGCTCACCCTTCTCAAGTTCAAGAAGTCTTCTTCTTTTATCAGTATAGCTTTTCTGTCTACTCTGAGTTATCCTAATTTTCTCTTGAATCAATTTCACTTTCTCCATCATTTGTTGCACCATCTCAGGTCCTATGGTCATATACTCTCCATCTTGATACCAACACAAAGGTGTTTGGCATCATCGTCCGTACAATGCTTCATAAGGTGCCATCCCTATACTTGAGCGAAAACTGTTGTTATAGGTGAATTCTGCCAAAGGCAAGAATTCATCCCAACTATCTTTTTGTTCTAACACACAAGTTCTAAGCAAATCCTCCAGTGACTGTATAGTTCTCTCTGTTTGACCATCAGTTTGTGGATGGTAGGCAGAACTTAAATGAAGTTTAGTCCCCATTGCTTCATGTAGACTTTGCCAAAACCTTGATGTGAACCCTGGATCTCTATCGGAAATGATACTAGAGGGTACACTGTGAAGTCTAACAATTTTACTAATGTACACCTGGGTCAACTTCTCCATTGGATACTTGATATTGGTTAGCAAGAAGTGAGCAGACTTAGTAAGCGATCAATAATGACCCATATAGAATCATGACCTTTTTTAGTTTTTGGTAATCCAGTAACAAAATCCATGGCAATACTATCCCATTTCTATTCTGGAATAGTTAGGGGTTGCAGCATACCTACTGGTCTTTGATGTTCAACTTTTGCTTTTTGACACACAATACAAGATGACACATGCTCAGCAACATCTCTTTTCATTCCAGGCCACCAAAATAATCGCTTCAGGTCTTGATACATCTTGGTCATTCCTGGATGTATACTCAACTTGCTGGTGTGAGCTTCATTGAGAATCGCCTTCCTAAGTTCGGGATCATTCGGTATACAAATCCGACCTTTGAACCTTAAGACCCTGTCAGATCCTTCCTCAACCGTTGCCACACGACCTTGCTTTAAGAATTCCCTTTCTTTTTGCAAAAACTGATCATCCTCCTATTTCTCTCAGATTTCTTCTAGCAAATAATTCAGAATAGTGACCATATTTAAACGAATTCTTCCTGGTGCTAATTCTACCGATAACCACATATCTCTAAATTGCATAGCCACATACCTCTAAATTGCTCTATCAATTTTTCCTTTTTGATCATCATGGCAGAAACACTAAGCATCTTCCTACTTAAAGCATCTGCCACAACATTCGCCTTGCCAAGATGATATTGAAGTTGAAAGTCGTAATCCTTTAGAAATTCTAACCATATTCTTTGTCTCATATTCAACCCCTTCTGATTAAACAAGTATTTCAAACTTTTGTGATCACTGAAACATTGAACGTAGCTGCATAAAGAAAATGTCTCCAAAATTTCAATGCAAAAATAATTGCGGCTAGTTCCAAGTCATGCGTTAGGTAATTCCTTTCATGTACCTTTAGTTGTCTTGAAGCATACGCTACAACTTTTCTATTTTGCATCAGTACACATCCTAAACCTTGATAAGAAGCATCGTAGTATACCTCAAAAGACTCATTCAAATCTAGTAGAATCAGCATTGGTGCGGTAGTCAATCTTTTCTTTAATTCTTGGAAACTCTCTTTGCATTCATCTGTCCAAACAAAAGCTTGATTCTTCTTCATGAGTTGTGTAAGAGGTCCGGCTATCTTGGAAAAATCTTCAATAAACTTTCGGTAATATCCAGCTAATCCAACAAAACTCCGGATCTCAGTTACTATCTTTGGCCTTTCCCGCTGAAGAACCATCTCCAGTTTTACTGGACACGTGACCTAAAAACTGAACCTCCTCCAACCAAAATTCACATTTTGATAGCTTTGCATATAGCTTCTTCTCCTTTAAAATCCGGAGAACTATGCTAAGATGTTTAGCATGCTCTTCCTGACTTTGAGAATAGAGCATAATGTCATCAATAAAAATAACGACAAATCTATCTAGATAAGGACGAAAGATCCTATTCATGTAATCCATGAATATCGCAGGAGCATTCGTCACACCGAACGGCATCACAAGATACTCATAATGACCGTGCGTTCGAAAAGCAGTCTTAAGTATATCCTCTACCTTAACACGAATTTGATGATAACCTGATCGCAAATCTATCTTAGAGAAAATAGTTGCTCCTTTCAATTAGTCCATCAAATCATCAATTCTTGGAAGTGGATATTTGTTCTTTATCGTAACTTTACTCAGCTGGCGATAGTCCACACACAAACATGAAGTTCCGTCCTTCTTCTTGACCAACAACACTAGAGCTCCCCATGGTGAAACACTAGGTCTCACAAACTATTTTTCCAATAGTTCCTCCAATTGCTTCTTTAACTCTGCCAATTTCGGCAGCTACATCCGATATGGTGCAATTGATATAGGACCACTCCTGGTACTGCAACACCCCAAATTTTAGACTATGTTATAGAACTGACAGAATTACACTGTTTTGTATTTTTTGTGCAATATAAAAATAATTTGATTATTCCGATACTATTTTTGATTGTTTTGTGTGATTTGCTCCGGGTCAGGAAAATAATAATTTTCGGGCCGGGGAAATTCTTATTTTAATTAATTGGAGCTGGGGGATCTTACTAAACCCAATTCTGATTGATATATATATTAGTCTTATAATTTTTAGGATTTAACTGTGTAATAAAATAATTTTATATTATTATAATATTATTTTATTCAACAGTACCTACTGTCTCAAAAATAGTAGAAAATTTATTTGTGGACCCAAAAAAGTTCGTGGGGCCCGCATTTAGGAAAAGCAGTCAACTGTGTTGACTAGACAAATTCTAGCCAATGAGAGCAAGTCAACGAAAGTAGGCTTGACTTTCTAAACCAATAAGAATGGGTCAATGAAGGGAGCATAGACTTTCATTAGGACCGTTGGATGAAGACTTAGTTAGGAAGCCTTTAACCTTAGCCGTTGATCTAATCAATGGTGAGATTAGAATGCTAGTTTTATGACCAATTGATATCTACCTTAGATGTAATCTATGGCTAGGAATTAAAGATGAATCAGTGGTTAGAATTAAGTCAAAAATTGTAGGCTTGAATTTGGTTAGTAGCTAATTAAGCCTAATTTGGTTAATCTAATGGCCTAATTAGCAAGTTAAGTAAACTAACTTAATAATTAATTAGTTATAAACTAATTACTAATTAAATATCCTAATTATTATTAGAGGATATAATATATATAATTATACATCTAATTAATCAATTATGTAATTGGAAAGTTAATTAAGATTGGATAGGAAACTAAACCTAATTAACTAGTGAATTGATTAGCAAGTAATTAGACTTGAATTAAAATAAATTAAAGTCCCTAAACTCACTTGAAGCTCACGATTTGCAGCAGCTTGGAGGAGTCATCTACATGGTTCTTGAATCATCCATAATTGCCACACAAGTCCAATTGATGACCTATGCCATGTGCACCTCCATGTGCATCCAATTGGAGATATTTTGAGTCAAGTAAATCCTCTAATTTCACTACTCATTCACGGCAGCAACCTTCCATAATGCTATCTCACAAATTTCATTTTCTCTCCATCCAAAAAGCTTTCATCTTTTCTCTCAAAAAAAAAATCCCAAGAACCAAGCAACCATTTTTCCTTCCTTTTCCTTGAGTGGTTCGGCCAAGCACTTTATAATCACCATCACTCACCTATAATTTTCATAAACATCATTTCCTAAAGCTAAACACCATTCTAAACACTTTCCATTTAGAAAGTTTTCCCAAAATCACACTCTAAGTGCTTCAAAATCCCACTTCTATCTTACTTCCCTAGAGGTAAACCTTGATTTCTATGATTTAAATTCATGTTTGTGATTTTATAAACCATGTTTGTTCCATGGTTTGTTATTATTGAACTTTGTTTGTGATTTTACTAATCATTTTAGAATTGTTAGGAATTGTTTGTGGCTTGTACGAAAACAAGAAGAAGGAGAGGAGCTTGAAAAGCTTGTCTTCAAGAGGTAAGAGGGAGATTTAACCTCACCAACCAAGTTTTGGTGGTGTGGGGATGGTTTTGTACGGTGGAAAAATCCATAAGGGTTCTTCACCGATTGTTTGATGCTATTTGATTGTGTTTGTGTTGTGTATGATTGTGTTTTGTGCTTGCATGTGTGATATTATGTCTATTGCTTTGATATATGTTTGTATGTATGAAATTGTGTACATGAAAATGTATGAGTAAAGTAAGATGTGAATAATATGATGAACCGATTTTATGATAGCTCCAAAGAGCTTGAGGCTTACAGCCATACTAGGCTAGAAAGGACCAAAGTCCTGAAAATGAGAGATTCAATTGAAAATGAAGGATGTAAATGAAAAAGAAATGAATTTGAACAAGTTTGAAGGTTGTGGGAAAATAATCGGATATAATTAAACTGATGAATTAAAATGAGAACTGAGATATTTAAATGAATTTGGGACAAATTTCAGTATAGCAAAGTAAAATGATTTTTGGGAAAATGAATTTTTATAAATATGATTTTTAGAGGGGCAATATTGTAATTTTTATTTTTAAAAGGGGCCATACTGTAATTATAATTTTTAGAGGGGCAATATTGTAATTATGATTCTTAGAGGGACAAAATAGTAATTTTTATTTTTAATAGGGCCATATTGTAAATAATAATTTTTGAGGGCCTAAAACGTAAATATTATGTTTTGGAGGGACTATTTTGTAAATATAAATTTTATGAAGGACTATTTCATAAATATGAATTTTACGAGGGACTATTTCGTAAATGTGAATTTTATGAGGGACTGTTGTGAAAATATTATTTAAATGAGGATTATAATGCAAATATTATGTTTTGAGGGGCTATTATGCTAATATGGAAAAGTGAAGTTGAATTTTGGTGTTAAATGAGAAAAATAGTATTTTTGATTTTAAACGTGTGAAAAATATTTTACGCGATCGAGAAATAATGAAAAATTGATACGTGATTGAGAAAATGTGAAAAATATGGTTTCGCGATGAAATTATAGTAATGACACTGTTGGGCCAATATGAGGACCCAGAACTTGAGATAAAGAAAATATAATTGAGAATATGATAGAATGAATTGAACTGAGAATGGTGCATTTGTATATGCATTGAAAAGGTCCGATGCACTGGATAAGGTTATTTGCCTGGGAATGAGAGAATACACCTCCTGAGTGGGTGCGATATGCGTAGTGTAGGTCTTTCGTTGACCTTAGGAGCATTGGGGTGCGAGTTGCCTACAATGTGCAGTTGGTAGCTCTCCTGTACGTGGGTTAGACCGATATAACGCACCAATGATCCGGACTGAGATACTATCCATAATCAAGATTTGATAAAGATTGGTACATATGCTAGATGTGCAAAAATTGAGCACGTGATCCGAGGCATGTAGTGCAGATAGATCTTTACGATCACTCTTTCCGATCTGAGTTGTAGCTCCAAGGAGTAGGAAATTGAGTCTAGGTGAATGTGCAGAGATACTGAGAGTATTATCGTAATTATTGTTTATGATAATTGAATTATTGAATATTGATAAGGACATGATCGTAATTATGACTTATTATATGAATTATGATGATAAGGAATGTTGTTGGCATAATTGTAATTATGTATGATGTATTGATATGAGATATGATATGTGTTAGATAAATGATATCGGTGACATAATTGTAATTATGTATGATGTGTTGGCCTCATCGCTACCATACTGGTATTGGCGTAGGTGATCTCACCTCTTTGTATGTCTATTCTATATTGTCTTTATAATTTTAAAGACGTTAAGCGAGAACTTGAGCAAGAAGCTGAGGAAGAGCAGATTCTGGTAGAGGACGCTGAGTTTTGAAGTGATGGAGGAGTCTCGTCTCCTTGTGTATATGAGATTGTGTAGACTACATCTTGGACATTAGTGTGAATATTAATATTTAGAGTTCCCATTGTTAATTAGACAGTATTGGGAAGTATACTATCGCACCTTGAGTGCGATTAGTATAGTGTCGTCTGTGCGGACACCTATCCGTAGGACTTCGCGTCAAGTCGGACTTCTATCTTCTGAGGAGTCTGAGGAGGACCGGTCTGAGGGTTCTGCTGTGTAGTAATACTTGGGCAGTATGTTAGTTTAAATTAAAGTTTAAATATTTTGAGAGTCTAGTTTGTAAATATTAAAATATGACAGTACCATGACTTGTATATATATAAGATGTATATTAATTTATGATGTTGTTGTAATGTTTTTATTTTCCGCTAAGTTTATCTAACTATCATCAAGAAATTTTATAACTCGTATTTACATCATAAAGCACAGTTTTCCAATGAAGGGGTAATTTGGTAATTGAGTAACAAGAAGTGTGGCACCCTAAGGTGGGTGTTACATTAGTTGGTATCAGAGCCCAAGTTAGAGTCTTTTGGGTTTGTGGCTAGGTTTGTCTTATTTGTGCTGTGTGAATCTCTGATGTTGAACACATAGAGATGTTTTGGTTTCTGAAAGGAGACGATGTTGTGTGAAATAGTTGCGTTTAGTTCGTTGTGTTTTGATTTTTTTTATCTTTGAAGAAAGATAATGGAACGTAGCGAACATGAGCATGTGGACGCGAGACGTGATGAAGATCGTATGGCCGCAACTAGATGTGTGATGCAAAAGATGATTGAAGTAGCAGTACAACAGAGACAGATGATCACTCAGCAGCAGGAACTGATAATTGAACTTCATAGCTTACTAGGATTGGAGCAGCCATTGGATGTGAGAAGCTGTAACTTAGAACCTTCGATAATCCAAGATGGAAGGAAGCATAAGGTCAATCATTTTCAACGAGAGCCGTATGTGCGACCACTGGGGAAGCAACAACGAACAAAGAAAGGGAGTACTAGTGGCAATGATTTTGGTCAGACTGTGGCATCATCACTGAAATGTTTCAAGTGTGGGAAAAATCATCTCACCAAAGATTGTCAGCATAAAGGGTTTATTTGTTATAGATGTGGGAAGCCTGGACATTTCTCCAGAGATTGTGATCAACTGAAGATCCATTAGTGATACACGTATTTCAAAATCTCAAGAAGAAGAAAGAGCTGATGCAAAGAGTGTAGTAAGAATGTTCAAAAATAAAAACTTGAGAAGTGAGGAAATTGTGCCATAGAGGGTAATCTTAAAACTGTATTGTATAATGCGTAAGGTAACCCAGTCTCTTGTGATCTGTGACTGTGTAAAATCTTTTGGGGTTATCTGTGTTTTGTTCTTTTCATAATACTACCTCAACTTCTAAACTTGTTATTACTACTCGAGTCTGTCTGAAACTACCCTATTATTATTAGAGTTTGAAACTTTTCTGTTGATCTGGTTTGTTTATTTCTTTCTCAAATAGACTGAGTAGATCAATTTGACTTATCCGTGTCTTCGTTATAATGTGATCTGAGTATTTCTACTCTTCTTGTTAAACTTGTTGTTTATACTCAAGTTTTCTAACTCTATCCTATATCTATTGGATATCAAATCTTTTCTGTTGATTTGATTTGTTTATCTAAAATTTCATCTATTTGAAAGCCTGACTTTATAAATGGATTAGTTATTTTTCAACCATATCCTACTAGATTGTTACAATGTAACTTTAGTGTTTCCTTGATCTGAGATTTTTGGGTTTGAATCCAGAAAGTTCATTTCTAGAATTATTGGACCATGTTCATTTTGAAAATCTATTAGACTATTTCAAATTCTTTGTTGGACTAATCTAGTAACCTACCGAATAGTCTTGTTACTTTTCCTATCACCTTCAAAGTGTCTTTCATGTATCTCAATTAAGGAGGAGTTATGCATAAAACTAGTCAAGTGTAATTTCTGTTAGTAGTTCAACTCGTGAATTTAAATTGAGAGTTGAGATCAAATAGAAAAGGTGGTGGCGTATACTTCAAGGCAGTGAAACGTGCAAAAAAAAATTTTTTTTTTTGAATTATGTTTAGGATCTGTGATAGTCGTTTTGCAAGGAGCATTTGAAAACATTTTCTTTCCTATAAAGTCTATAATAATTATAAGGGCTTGAAGTACCTGTACAATCAAGAGGGGCTTGGATATAAGGAAAATACGATAACTAGAATTTTCAAAGGACTCATTGAGAGCTTGTGTTCTAGAACAAGCTGGTTGTTGGGATGAATTTCTACCATTGATAGAATTCACATACAACAATAGTTCTCGTTCGAGTATAGGGATGGTACCCTATGAGGTATTATATGGAAGAAGATGTAGAACGTCATTGTGTTAGCATCATGATGCTGAAAGTACTGAGGCAGGACTAGAATTTGTGCAGCAGACTATTGAGAAAGTGAAGACGATCTATGACAAGATGAGGACAACTCAGACGCGGCAAAAGAGTTAAACAGATAAAAGATGAAGACCGCTTGAAATTGAAGAAGGTGACCATGTATTTCTACGTGTGACGCCTATGACTAGAGTTGGACGAGTGATTAAGTCGAGGAAACTAACTCTGAAGTTTATCGGATCGTATCGTATACTCCGTTGGATATCGTAAAAATGAAGGAAACTTCAATCTACGAGACGTTTCCAGTCAAGATTGAAGATCGAAGGACAAAGCAACTTCGAGGTAAAGCAATCGCACTGGTAAAAGTGGTTTGGAATGATATACGTGGTGAAGCAATATGGGAATTGGAAGATGAGATAAGAGAGTAGTACCCATTTTTATTTTAAGTGTGTCAAGTTTCGAGGACGAAACTTCTTTTTAGAGGGGGAGTATTGTAACACCCCAAATTTTAGACTATGTTATAGAACTGACAGAATTACATTGTTTTGTGTTTTCTGTGCAATATAAAAATAATTTGATTATTCCAATACTATTTTTGATTGTTTTGTGTGATTTGCTCCAGGTCAGGAAAATAATAATTTTTGGGTAGGGAAATTCTTATTTTAATTAATTGGAGCTGGGGGATCTTACTAAACCCAATTCTGATTGATATATATATTAGTCTTATAATTTTTAGGATTTAACTGTGTAATAAAATAATTTTATATTATTATAATATTATTTTATTCAACAATACCTACTGTCTCAAAAATAGTAGAAAATTTATTTGTCGACCCGAAAAAGTTCGTAGGGCCTGCGTTTAGGAAAAGCAGTCAACTGTGCTGACTAGACAAATTCTAGCCAATGAGAGCAAGTCAACGAAAGTAGGCTCGACTTTCTAAACCAATAAGAATGGGTCAACGAAGGGAGTATAGACTTTCATTAGGACCGTTGGATGAAGACTTAGTTAGGAAGCCTTTAACCTTAGCTGTTGATCTAATCAATGGTGAGATTAGAATGCTAGTTTTATGACTAATTGATATCTACCTTAGATGTAATCTATGGCTAGGAATTAAAGATGAATCAATGGTTAGAATTAAGTCAAAAATTGTAGGCTTGAATTTGGTTAGTAGCTAATTAAGCCTAATTTGGTTAATCTAATGGCCTAATTAGCAAGTTAAGTAAACTAACTTAATAATTAATTAGTTATAAACTAATTACTAATTAAATATCCTAATTATTATTAGAGGATATAATATATATAATTATACATCTTAATTAATCAATTATGTAATTGGAAAGTTAATTAAGATTGGTTAGGAAACTAAACCTAATTAACTAGTGAATTGATTAGCAAGTAATTAGACTTGAATTAAAATAAATTAAAGTCCCTAAACTCACTTGAAGCTCACAGTTTGCAGCAGCTTGGAGGAGTCATCTACATGGTTCTTGAATCATCCATAATTGCCACACAAGTCCAATTGATGACCTATGCCATGTGCACCTCCATGTGCATCCAATTGGAGATATTTTGAGTCAAGTAAATCCTCTAATTTCACTACTCATTCACGGCAGCAGCCTTCCATAATGCTATCTCACAAATTTTATTTTCTCTCTCATCCAAAAAGCTTTCATCTTTTCTCTCAAAAAAAAAATTCCAAGAACCAAGCAACCATTTTTCCTTCCTTTTCCTTGAGTGGTTCGGCCAAGCACTCTATAATCACCATCACTCACCTATAATTTTCATACACATCATTTCCTAAAGCTAAACACCATTCTAAACACTTTCCATTTAGAAAGTTTTCCCAAAATCACACTCTAAGTGCTTCAAAATCCCACTTCTATCTTACTTCCCTAGAGGTAAACCTTGATTTCTATGGTTTAAATTCATGTTTGTGATTTTATAAACCATGTTTGTTCCATGGTTTGTTATTATTAAACTTTGTTTGTGATTTTACTAATTATTTTAAAATTATTAGGAATTGTTTGTGGCTTGTATGAAAACAAGAAGAAGGAGAGGAGCTTGAAAAGCTTGTCTTCAAGAGGTAAGAGGGAGATTTAACCTCACCAACCAAGTTTTGGTGGTGTGGGGATAGTTTTGTACGGTGGAAAAATCCATAAGGGTTCTTCACTGATTGTTTGATGCTATTTGATTGTGTTTGTGTTGTGTATGATTGTGTTTTGTGCTTGCATGTGTGATATTATGTCTATTGCTTTGATATATGTTTGTATGTATGAAATTGTGTGCATGAAAATGTACAAGTAAAGTAAGATGTGAATAATATGATGAACTAATCTTATGAGAGCTCCAAAGAGCTTGAGGCTTACAGCCATACTAGGCTAGAAAGGACCAAAGTCCTGAAAATGAGAGATTCAATTGAAAATGAAGGATGTAAATGAAAAAGAAATGAATTTGAACAAGTTTGAAGGTTGTGGGAAAATAATCGGATATAATTAAACTGTTGAATTAAAATGAGAACTGAGAGATTTAAATGAATTTGGGACAAATTTGAGTATAGCAAAGTAAAATGATTTTTGGGAAAATGAATTATTATAAATATGATTTTTAGTGGGGCAATATTATAATTTTCATTTTTAAAAGGGGCCATACTGTAATTATGACTTTTAGAGGGGTAATATTGTAATTATGATTCTTAGAGGGACAAAATAATAATTTTTATTTTTAATAGGGCCATATTGTAAATAACAATTTTTGAGGGCCTAAAATGTAAATATTATGTTTTGGAGGGACTATATTGTAAATATGAATTTTATGAGGGACTATTTGGTAAATATGAATTTTACGAGGGACTATTTCATAAATGTGAATTTTATGAGGGATTGTTGTGAAAATATTATTTAAATGAGGATTATAATGCAAATATTATGTTTTGAGGAGTTATTATGCTAATATGAAAAAATGAAGTTGAATTTTGGTGTTAAATGAGGAAAATAGTATTTTTGATTTTAAACGTGTGAAAAATATTTTACGCGATCAAGAAACAATGAAAAATTGATACGTGATTGAGAAAATGCGAAAAATATGGTTTCGTGATGAAATTACAGTAATGATACTGTTGGGCCAATATGAGGACCCATAACTTGAGATAAAGAAAATTTAATTGAGAATATGGTAGAATGAATTGAATTGAGAATGGTGCATTTGTATATGCATTGAAAAGGTCCGATGGACTGGATAAGGCTATTTGCCTAGGAAGGAGAGAATACACCTCCTGAGTGGGTGCGATATGCGTAGTGTAGGTCTTTCATTGACCTTGGGGGCATTGGGGTGCGGGTTGCCTACAATGTGCAGTTGGTAGCTCTCCTGTACGTGGGTTAGACCGATATAACACACCAATGATCCGGACCGAGATACTATCCATAATCAAGATTTGATAAAGACTGGTGCATATGCTAGATGTGCAAAAATTGAGCACGTGGTCCGAGGTATGTAGTGCAGATAGATCTTTACGATCATTCTTTCTGATCTGAGTTGTAGCTCCATGGAGTAGGAAATTGAGTCTAGGTGAATGTGCAGAGATACTGAGAGTATTATCGTAATTATTGTTTATGATAATTGAATTATTGAGTAATTGAATATTAATAAGGACATGATCGTAATTATGACTTATTGTATGAATTATGATGATAAGGAATATTGTTGGCATAATTGTAATTATGTATGATGTATTGATATGAGATATGATATGTGTTAGATAAATGATATCGGTGACATAATTGTAATTATGTATGATGTGTTGGCATGAGAATTTGTATATGTTTATCTTCATCGCTACCATACTGGTATTGGCGTAGGTGATCTCACCTCTTTGTATGTCTATTCTATATTGTCTTTATAATTTTAAAGACGTTGAGTAAGAACTTGAGCAAGAAGCTGAGGAAGAGCAGATTCTGGTAGAGGACGGTGAGTTTTGAAGTGATGGAGGAGTCTCGTCTCCTTGTGTATATGAGATTGAGTAGACTACATCTTGGACATTAGTGTGAATATTAATATTTAGAGTTCCCATTGTTAATTAGACAGTATTGGGAAGTATACTATCGCACCTTGAGTGCGATTAGTATAGTGTCGTCTGTGCGGACACCTATCCATAGGACTTCGCGTCAAGTCAGACTTCTATCTTCTGAGGAGTCTGAGGAGGACCGGTCTGAGGGTTCTGCTGTGTAGTAATACTTGGGCAGTATGTTAGTTTAAATTAAAGTTTAAATATTTTGAGAGTCTAGTTTGTAAATATTAAAATATGACAATATCTATGACTTGTATATATATAAGATGTATATTAATTTATGATGTTGTTGTAATGTTTTTATTTTCCGCTAAGTTTATCTAACTATCATCAAGAAATTTTATAACTCGTATTTACATCATAAAGCACAGTTTTCCAATGAAGGGGTAATTTGGTAATTGAGTAACAAGAAGTGTGGCACCCTAAGGTGGGTGTTACAGGTACAAGATCAATAAAAAACTCTATCTCTCTTTTCGGTGGTAATCCGGGTACCTCATCAGGAAAAACTTTAGGAAACTCATTTACAACAGAAATAGCGTTCACATCCTTCTCACTCTTGACTTCTAAAGAAGATAGCAGCATGTATCCTTAGGCTCCATCCCTCAATAAAATTCGACTTGTTTAGCAGTTACAGATCCTAAAACCTTATTCTCAGGAAATACTAAGGTCTTTTTAGAACAGTCTAATTGGATATGGTTAGAAGATAACTAATCCATTCCTAAGATTATATCAATATCGGTAAGAGGCAAACCAATTAAATCAACAGAAAAGACTCGATTATTGATAGTAACAGGGCAATTTAGGCATCTTTTAGAAGTACTAACAGGTTTGGCAGTAGGTGTAGAAACAATCAATTGAAAGTTCAAAGAAGACACAGGCAATCCTAAACGATCCACATAGTCATATGTAATAAATGAATAAGTTGCACCCAAATCATATAGTACAGTTAAAAGATTACCTAATATGACACCTTCTCCCTTGATAAGATCATCAGATTGAGAGGCCTCAGCTCCACTCATCGTATATACTCGTTCTCCAGCTTGTGGCGTAGCAGCACGAACGTTACTTACTAAAGGCTCCACCTTCGCTTGATCACAATCCCTCGAGATATGACCAGGCTTTCCATATCTAAAACAAATTATTCCCTTGATCGTGTAGTCCCTTGTCATATAGCCCTTTCCACACTTTAAACACCTCGTTAGCGGTGCCACAGTCTGACCAAAATGATTACCACTTGAACCTCCTCCACGTGATTGCTGTTGTTGTTGTTGGGTCCTTGACGGTCGGGAATATGGTTTTCACTGAAACCAATTGTTGTTACTATTTCCTCCCCTTTGGAACCTAGATGGTCCAAAGTTACGGCTCCTTATATCTCGTGATGGCTCTAATTCCTCAAGTCTGCAACACATATCCATCAATGCTAAGAACTGGTTCATTCGCATTAGCAGTACTCCTTTCTTCAATTCAACTCTCAAACCATCCTCGAACTTGTGGCATTTCCAAACCTCATCCGGCTGGATCTGGAGATACCGTGAGAACTTCAACAAGCTCTCAAACTTTGTAGCATACTCGTTAACCGTCATCCCACCTTGTCAAAACCCAAGAAATTCCATTTCCTTGGCATGCCTTGCACTTTCACAAAAATACTTTTCCAAAAATGCATCATAAAATACCTGCCACGTAATCTCTCTTCCTTCAGCTTGTAGTACTCTTTGAGTTGCTTTCCACCAATTTTCACCATCTCCCATCAACATAAACGTAGCATAAGTCACTCTGCGGTCATCAGTACATCTTATTCCTTCAAAAATCTTTTCCAGTTCTTGGATCCACAAACTCGCCTTCTCTGGAAACTCAAACAAATTCTGGGCTTCAACATTTACTTCTTGTTGTTGTGCAGCTCGTTGATTCTATTGTATAATCACATCTGCCATTCGCTGCATTGCTTCGGCAGCAGCAGTCATCACATCGTTGTCATGTTCCACATTCATACGTGTACTTCTGCCATGAGACATAGCTTTCTTCACAAGCAATCAAACAAAACTCACTAAGAGTCAGATGTAACCTTTTAAAAACCAAAACACAGAGAATCACACAACACAAGCAAAACAGATCTGACCACAAAAACCCAAAAAACTCTAACTGAGGCTCTGATACCAACTAATGTAACACCCACTATAGGGTATCACATTTAAGAATAATCCTAATATAACTTGCCCAAGTTGTAAAAGAATTAATCTTGTAAAAAAACATTAATTTTTAAATTTCATTTGCAGAAAAGTGAAAAGAAATAAAATAATTAAAAAAACATAAGTACAACATATATTAAAATAAAACTCACCACAATATACATTAATATTACAAACCTTGTGCTTAAATAATTTACATAAATATTACACTCCAAAAGATAAATATGTACAACATGTACATCAAAACATAAACTGTCTTATTAAAACTTCTAAAAACTAAGGATTTGGGCCCTCAGAAGGATCCTCCTCCTCAGTATCATCAAAGAACCCAGGCGGATACATCACTCGCCTGACAAGGGTTCTAGCTAAAGACACCACCGAGTCCTCCTATGGTGAATAAATAGTGCCACCCCAAAGCTCACGAATAGGCATCATGAACTCCAGATGCACTGACACATGCTGAGTCAAAATAGGAATGCCATCACAGGTTCCACTCAGATTCAAAGTCAAATCTTCGGTATACACAAACCGTTCATTATCTAAGTTAATACTCCAAGCATCAGTCCCACCATGGAACTGTACTCGAACAAATCCCAATACTTAGCGCCTTGCCGCCATTTCAACAAACAAGGAAACAATCACTGATGGTAAACAGAATTTTCGGCTTCCTCTTCTCCTCGGTCTTCATCAAACATACACAGTAAAACAGATATAAAACAACAAAGAGGTGAGATCCCCTACATCAATACTAGTATGGCAGTATAGAAAATGACAGCAGATATACAGATATAGTATTAGCATAATGAATCAAATTGTCATATCACATATAGAATATCATTTAAATATAATCATTGTGCCAATATATTGACCAACTATGCATATGCACACAAACTTATTCCTAGTCCATAGAGCTAATCACAATTTTGGAGAGAAAGATAGGGGGTACATGTCTGTAAATCATCAGCCTCAAATCATGTGCCAATATATTATACCAATTTGCGCAACATGGCTCATATAAGACACTCTCAACCAATCACAAAAAGAGTAGTAACTCTGTCAAGATCATCGGTGTGTTTGCATAGGATACCACGACCCAGAGGTGCTACCAACTGGCCACATATGACATTCCATACCCCGACGTGTCCAAGATCACTGAAGATCGTAACTACACAATTCTCACCCGCACGAAGGTATAAATTCAATCTCCTAGGCAACAATAGCCTTAACCAATTAAGTTGGCATGCTTTTCAATGCATGATGTATGGTTCAAATACATATGCAATCATCATTCTTATAGTATTTCACATAAACATGTCATCTCTTAGCAGTATCACTTTCCAACAAAATCGGGCCCACCACAACAGCCCGACAGCAAACTGCTGTTGCTCTCAATCGCGTAGCATTTTTATCGTATTTTCACAATCGCGGAATATTTTTCTTACATTTTCAAATTACATAAATATTTTCTAATATTTTCTCAATCGCGTAAAGATTTTATCGTATTTTCTTAATTGCGTAGCCAAAAATCACTATTTTTAAATTGCGTAAGAGTTTTTCTGTGTATTTTCAATCGCGTAAAATATTTATTTAATATTCTAAGCTCAAAATAAAACTTTTCTCATTTAATATCAAAATTGGATTCTAATTCCAATATTTCCTTAATAAACCACTTTTAAATAATATTTTCTCACTAAAAATTTTTGGCGAAGAATTTTTTACTATTTTCCACAAAATTACACTTCTTTGATTTAATGGGGATATTACAACTCAAAATTTTCTAACGCGCTTCAAAACCCAAAGAGTGAGCTATACGTCAGTAAATTTCAAGTTTTAGCTTTTATCTTACTTCATAATCTAATTATGCCCATTTGATTCCAAAAATTAATTTACTTTCTTTTTATATTTAAAAACCTATCAAAATAATTTCCTACTAATTAAATACCAAAGTCTACACTTAGTAAAATAATTTTGGATCTAGGATATCAAAAATAGGCATGTTGGCCGAATTTCACTATATGATTCATAAATCATAGTAAATTATTTTCTATCACTTTATTCTTTGTAAAAACACTTAATCTAATTTCTTATCATTAAATCATTTAATCCTTGATTAGGAAAATAATTTAGAACATTTGGCTCCCTTGGTGGTGTTGAGACCGTGAGCTTCTATAGGTTCTTTGGAACCTTCATACAATTCCACATCATGTAAATCACATCCTACTTTAAACAATAATCAACATGCTTTCATAACCACATATTTAAGCATATAATCAAAGCTATAAATCATACCAACCAAAAATCACCATAAACAAAGCAAGCTCAAAACATACAAGTGAATAAATCCTTATGGATTTTTCACCACAAACAAGTCATTCCCTTACCACCAACACTTGGTTGATGAGGTTAATCTCCCTCTTACCTCAAGGAAGGCAAAAACGCTTCTTGTATGGCCTCCTAGAGATTTCGTGAGCCACTACCCTAACATGCTTAAACTAAACTAAAGTCACAAACAAAGCTTGACAAAGAGAAACCATGGATCAATCATGGCTTAAAAACTCAAGAATCCAACTTAGGAACAAGAAACAAGAACTTTACCTTGTAGAGTAGGAAACCTTAACTTGGATTCAAGGTAGTAACTGAAAGAACTAGGCTAAGATCATAACATGAAAAGGTTTTAGAATAGCATGTAGGTAAGGAAAATGAGATTGGATAAAATCATGGAAGCTTAGATGTAGGTGTTGGGTGTGAAGGTCGTGTGCTCCAAGAGGAAGAGATAATGGAGTTTTTGGTTGTTCTTGTATGAGAGAGAATGGAGAGAAATGTTTTAAGCCACAAAGTGATAGAAATGTCTTATTTTCACATTTTTAAGTCACAAAGTTTTTTATATTTTAATATGTAAATGTAATATTTATAAGTTTTATAATATTTGTGAATATTTGTGAATTTTTAATTTATTTTGATTATTTTCATATTATTTTGGACTGTAAGTGTGTTTGAGGCGGGCTCGAAAAAATAAAAATTTTTCAGGACTAGAAAGTTTTGGACTGTTAATGCGGGGCCGGGGGAACTTACAAAACCCCAAAATCAGAAATAATTTTAAAAAAATTTCTTTATCTGAGTTTTTGTTTCGTTCTATTATCCATTGGATAATGCTATTATCCATTGGGTAATGTTATTATTCATTGGACAATAAATAGTAGTATTTTTTATCCATTGGTTAATAACCAACTGATATAGTCATGAGCCTAGAACTTTCTTTCCTATGAATCACCTTATGACTAGCTAGGTGACTCACCTAATGACTCACTACTATAACTCACTCAATGACTCATCACCTGACACCATTTGTGACACACTTGTGACTCATTGGTGGATGACTCATTTTGGCCACCTTGCATGCATGAAGTCCACGGCCATGAAGCTCTAAGGAGACCAAAACAAGTTTTGCTATCATATTTTCTAACTTATCATCTTTTCATGAACACCAAGAACTAAAAATCTCTCTCCCATTTTCTCTCTTCAGCTCACGGCCAAGACACCAAGAACCATCATCCAATCTTCCATAATTCAAGATAATCTCATGTCTTGAATCTACACATAATCCTAAGACACTTTGGTGTTGTGATCAAGAGTTAGTTCATCCATCTTCAAGCTTATTTTTCAAGCTTAAGTATAAGAGTTTTAAGGTGAAGTTCTTGAAACTTTATGTCTTATTTCATTTTTAAAGTTCTAAGACCATATTTTGATCTATGGTCATCTTATTCAAGCCTTAGATGTTAATATACAATTGTGTGTTTGCTTTGATTTTAAGAACAATTTGGTGGTGAAAGTTTGCTACACAAAGATATACGAGAAGCTTAGGGAGCAACATCTAAGGTAAGAGGGAGATTAACCTCATCAACCAATTATGGTGATGAGGAACGAATTTAGTTATGGGTGATAAGCTCATGTGAGGATTTATTCATCATGTTTGTATAATTTTTGTGTGATTTTTATTTATTTGTTTTATGTGATTTTATTGCTTTAATATTATGCATGAACTTGATGTAGTAGAATTGTGATTACTAGAGTATATTGTATGCTATAAATTATGTTAGAAAGGAAAGAATTTTTCATCCCAATGACCATTGTGGCCTATGTAACACCCTGTATAGTCATGGTAAACTTGTATATGGTTACGGGGGTAGCCTAACACTAGTTTGTCATGCCTGTAAAGTTTTGTGACCACCTAAGCACGTTTAGTCACTTTACTGTAACTCTATGTGTAGAATATAGCTGATTTCAACCCTATTTTTAGCTTAAACTACTTAGTTAATGGAGATAAGTGTGGAGAACTTTTTCTAGGTCCAAAATGTATGGAAGTAGATGTAGTTAAAGTTTGAGAATTTTGGAGCTAGTTTGGCATTTTTAAGCATACTGGTTGTGTGTTTTAGTGCTGGATTAACCCTTAGCTGATATGAAAATATCAATTTTTGGTGAAACAGAATTTTTAATGAGTCTTAGGATTTATTTTGAATCTGTTGGAAGCTACGAAATCGAATTTGGTGAAATCTGAGTGTTCTTAGTAGATCGGGATTTTGGTGCTTTTTGTGAGAAGCCAAAATTGGCTCCTCTATATATATATAGTTCCACGGTTGAAAAGGGGAGAAAAACAAGAGTGAAATAGAAAACCAAAGAAAGAAAGAAAGCCAAGAAGGAGAAAGAAGAAAGGGAGCCAAGAGACTAAAGAGGAGGATCAACAATCAAGGAAGAGGAATCAAGTGGATTTTGACTTCATCTTCAAGACTTTGAGGTAGGGGGAAATTTGTTTATGATGTTTGTTTCATTCTTTTCTTTTGGTTTAAGAAAAGTCTAATGAAGAATTTGAGGTTTGAAGAGTGGTTTTATGATTTATGAGTTAAATCTTGATGTGGATAGATTGGTTGGGTTAGGAACTGATTTATGGATGTGTTTTGATGAATTTTTCATCTTTGGGAGCCTTAATTCCCACTTTAGGTCATTATTGGGGGTTTAGGCTAAGTTTGAGATTTTTGATTCATAAGTGTTGAATCAAATGAAATTGAAGTGGTTTAAGAGTTGTTATATGTAGTTGGACCTTGTTAGAGGTTGGAAATCACTTGAAAATGAATTTTGAGTGGTTGGAAGAGGGTTTAGTTCCAATGGAAAAGTAACTCGTATCTGTAGAATTATGTAGATTCTATTTTTTGCATAAGACGCCGCGGCATTGGACTTTGAATGTCGCGATGTTGGGAAGAACTGGACTCGTGCCGTGGCATTGGACTTTGAATGCCGCGACGTTGGAAGTTTTTCTTACCAGTACTTAAACCCGAGGTTTGGATGTTGTAATGTGGAACATGGTACGTCGCGACATGAGTGCTAGATAGCAACTATGAGTTGTGTTTGATGCCCTGGAGTCTTCTAGTGGCGTAGTTTTCTTCTTTTATGCTTATTAATGAGTGATAAGACTCTTGTAGGAGTATTTAATGAAGAGTAGATGATTTGAATCATAATGATTTGAAATGCTAATTATAACTGTTTAATTAGTAAAGATGATATACTTGAAAGTATGAGTAGCCTCTTTGAAAAGTGTGAGCCCCGTAGATGTAGGTGATTGCTTTTTGAAATGTGTGAGCCCCGTAGATATGGATGTTTATTTTTTTAAAAGAGTAAGAGTGCCGTAGATGTGGATGAATACTTTTTGAAATGTGTGAGCCTCGTAGATGTGGGTGTGCCCGTAGATGTGGGTGATCTATATTTAGGCAAGGTGAATTGTATCCTTCCTATTATAGAGTTTTTGAGGATGGATTTCTTTATTCATTATCGATAACTGTGTAGTTGATGGACTTCACTACCCAGGGAGAAATGGAGTTTCTCTGTGATAATGATGTTGCTGGATGGACTTCCAGTGCTTTTTCAAGGTTATGGATGGACTTCTATTACTTTGTTCAAGTTTCATACATTCATGACATTACCATGGAATTGTGGGTTCCTGGATATGGTATCATACATTATTCATTTTAATACTTAGGAATAATGTATAGGCATAAACACTAGACATAACTTGGCATAGCATGGTGATTGTATAGGGCAGTTAGTATCATAACATTAATCATGCATTGTAATTGTATGGGCGATTGTGTGTCTCTAAGATGGAGATGTTGTTGTTTCTGTGATTGAAGTGTTAATATGATAATTGTAAATATTATTTGTTTGTACATATATATATATATATATTCTGGTATTGGAATACTTCTACTGAAATATGTTTTCTCACCTCGATTGTGTTGCCATGTAAATCCAGGTGCAAGTTCTTCGAAAGGGAAGAAGAAGATGTATGAGGACTAGTATAGTATAGATGCTATTTTGAGCTGAGCTTATATATGTTTTATATTTACTTAGTTGTTCTAAGTTATGTATAACATTATGCCCTTTGAGACTGTGGTATATATATATAACTTTTGCTATCGTGGCTCTCCATATTTACTCATTGTGTATGAATGATATGGGTTAGACGTTGATGTATGTTAGTAGTAGCAAGGTCAATATTGGGTTATTCATTTATATAATGATATATTTGGGTAACAAATATTGGGCTGTTACAGCTCACGACCACCATGCCCTCAAAAGGGTAATCCAATATAAAAATGATTTATTAAATGTTAACCTAGATTATTAGTGATAAGAAATTTAATTAAGGAATTACAAAATAAAAATAGAAAAGAATAAATTTTTATCATTAAATAAAAAGTGATTTTTAGCTATGGTATTGAAAAATAGGATGGAGAATTAAATAAAGACATAAAGTATTTTATTTAAGAGGATTTTTAATAAGTTAAATGGAAAAGATTTTATTTAAAATTAAAATAATGTAGGTTTTGGAAAAAATGTTAGAAAATATTATTTAAAGGTAATTTATTAAGAAAATATTGGAATTAAAGTATAATTTTTATATTTAATGAGAAAAGTTTTAAATTGAGTTAGAATATGAATAAAACGCTTTACACGATTAAAAATACATAGAGAAACTCTTACGCGATTTAAAATGGTTATTTTTAGGTACGCGATTAAGAAAACATTTTAAAATCTTTACGTGACTGAGAAAAAGTTGGAAAATTGTTTTGCAATTTGAAAATGTAACAAAAGTTGTATACGATTGTGAAAATGCAATAAAAGTGCTATGCGATTAAGTAGAACAGCAGTTTGCTATTGGGCCGATATACTGGACCAAAAATATCACTGTATGGTTGTAGCCGGTAGTGGCTTGTAATATGCATTGAGTCATTGGTCATGCATTATTTGACAGATGGTGTCTGTTGAAGCTTTTTGCCTAGGAGAAGAATTACACCTTAGTGTGGGTGAGAATTGCGTAGTATAGTTCACGTGTTGATCTTGGAGGCGTAGGAGCATGGGTATCCCACAAGTGGATAGTTGGTAGCTCCATTGGGCCATGGTGACTGAGCAATGCTCCGACAATCTTGACCAGACACTACTTTATTCACGATCTGGCGTAGAATATCTTATATAAGCCATGACGTGCACATTGAACAATTATAGCACTTAACTTAAGGCTTCTGATATACAGACATATCTTCTAGATTATTATCGCTGAAATTATGTTTTACCTCCATGGAGTAGGAAATTGGTACATTGTGCATGTGCATAGTCGATTATCATACTGTTGTGATATATACATATGTTTGTGGTATTATCTGTTATTTGATGCAATGATTATATGATGCAATGAATATATATGTTATTGCTGTATATGAATGGTATAATTGTAGTTATCGTTTCTATGCTGCCATGCTAGTATTGATGTAGGGGATCTCACCTCTTTGTTATGTTATTTTGTTTATGCGTATGTTTGATAAAGATTGTGAAGAGGACGAGGAAGGATCACCCCTTTTCTGTTTGTGTTGATTTTTCTGAGTCTTGTGATGGCATTGAGACCTGAATTACTTGGCTTTGTGAGAATACAGTTTCGAGGAGGCACTAACGTCTGGCGCCTTGACGCTGATACTGAGTGTATTAAATATATTAGGAATATGACTATGACCCTGAGTAGGACTCATAATGGGGTCTCTATTTTCTCTTTTGATGTATTTGTGCATTTGTAGTTTGTTATGCATATAGGTGTGTTGTGGGGTAGTCGTCATAGTACTCCTAGGGAGGACTCAATCGTGTCGTCTGCACAGACTCTAGTCCATAGGACCGTGAACCATCTGGGGTTGTTTTCTGTAGAAGAATCCAAGGAGGACCTCGAGGAAGATCCGGATGAGTACTCTTCTCACTAAGAGTATGGTATTAGGCTAGTTTATGTTTGGTTATAATATTTATATAAAAATTTTAAGGACAAAAGCTGGGTGTTTAAGTATAATAACTGGATATGTATATGATGTATATTATTTGGTTTAACATATCTTGTATTTTTATTTATTTTGTTAGTTTCAATTTATCCGCAAAGAAAAATATTTGAAAAACGTACATAAAATATTAATTCTTTTATAATGTGGTTCTAGTTTGGTAAGTTTGAAGTCTTAAATGTAATACTCTAAAAAGGGTGTTACAATATATATCAAACACATATATATGTGTGATATATGAGATATCACACACATATATGTGTGTGACATATATCACACACATGTATAACCCACATATATGTGTGTGATAAATGAGATATCACACACATATATGTGTGCGCTAGACACACATATATATGTGTGACATATATCACACACATATACCCACATATTTATGTCTGTGATACATATCACACACACAAGTATAACTCACATATGTGTTTGTGATATATATCAGACACATATATATGTGTGTGATATATATCAGACACAGTTATATAACCCATATATATAAGTGTGTGATACATATCACATATACATATATAACCCACATATATGTGTGTCACATATATCACATACATATAGGATCCACAAATATGTGTATGATATGTGTGTGATACATATCAGACACACATATATAACCCACATATATATATGTGTGTGATATATATCAGACCCATATATAACCCACATATATGTGTGTGTTATATATCAAACTCAAATATATGTGTGATATATGTGATATCACACACATATATGTGTATGATACAAATCAGACACACATATATAACCCACATATATATGTGTGATATATATAAAACACATATATTTGTGTGATATATATCAGACAAACATATAACTGACAAACATATGTGTGTGATACATATCACACACATATATATAACCCACATACATATGTGTGCGAAATATATCACACAAATATATAACCCACGTATATGTGTGACATATGAGATATCACACACAGATGTGTGTGATACATATTAGACACACATATATAACGCACATATATATGAGTGACATATATGTGTCTTTTCTTGCATCACATATATATGTGTGTGATACATTTCACACACACACATATATAACTCACATATATGTGTGAAATATATATAAGACACATATATATGTTTGATATATGTGTGTCTTTTATTGCACATAGAGGAAGGCCCAATGGGTCTTTTCTTGCATCACATATATATGCGTGTGATACATATCACACACACATATATAACCAACATATATGTGTGTGATGTGTGTGATTTATATCACAGACATATATAACTCACATATATGTGTGTGAAATATATCAAACTCATATATATGTGTGATATATGTGATATCACACATATAGATATGTGTGATACATATCAGACACATATATAGAACCCACATATATATGTGTGATATATATCAGACACATATATAACCCACATATATGTGTGTGATATAAATCAGATACATATATATGTGTGATATATGTCATATCACACACATATATATGTGTGATACATATCAAATACACATATATAACCGACATACATATGAGTGTGATATATAGCTCACATACATATATAACCCACATAAATGTGTGTGATTCATATCGACACATATATATAACCTATATATATATCTATATGTGTGTGTGTGTGTGTGTGTGTGTGTGTGTGTGTGTGTGTGTGTGTGTGTGTGTGTGTGTGTGTGTGTGTGTGTGTGTGTGTGTGTGTGTGTGTGTGTGTGTGTGTGTGTGTGTGTGTGTGCGTGATATATATCAGACACTTATATATGTGTGATACACATCACACATATGTGATATTACACATATATTTATGTGTGATATATATCAGACACACAAATATGTGTGTGATATCACATATATGACTCATATAAATGTATATGATATATATCACATATACATATGTGGGTTATATATATGTGTTCGATATATTTCACACATACATATGTGGGTTATATATATGTGTACGATATGTATCACACACATATATATATGGGTTATATATGTGTGTGATATATATGTATGTGATATACTACATATATGTGTGTGATATATATCAGACAGATATATATGAGTCATATATGTGATATCACACACATATATGTGTGTGATACATATCACACATGCATATATAACCCACATATATGTGTGTGACATATATCACACACATATATAACCCACATACATGTGTGACATATATCATACACATATGTGTGTGTGATATATGTGATATCAAAGATATATATATTTGTGTAATATATATCAGACACAGATATATAACTCCCATATATATATGTGTGTGACAAATATCACAAACAGATATAACCCTCATATATGTGTGTGATATATATTAAACACATATATATATGTGATATATGGGATATCACACACATATATGTGTGTGTGATATATATCAGACAGACATATATAACCTACACATATCTACGTGTGATGCATACCACACACACATAGATAACCCACATATATGTGTATGATATATATTAGACACATATATATGTGATATATGTGTGATATCACGACATATGTGTGTGTGATATATATCAAACCCATATATGTAATACACATATATATGTGTGACATATATCGCACACATATATAAAACTACATATATGTGTATAATATATATCGATAGATATATATGAGCCATATATGTGATATCACACAAATATATGTGTGTGATACATATTAGACACACATATATAACCTACATGTATATGTGTGTGACATATATCACACATATATATAACACACATATACGTGTGTGATATATATTAGACACATATATGTGTGTGATATATGAGATATCACCCACATATATGTATGTTATATATATCATACAAAAATAGATAACCGACATATATATGTGTACATATATAACCCATATATATGTGCGTGATATATATCACATGCATATATAACCACATATATCACCCTCATATATGTGATATCACATACATATATGTGTGACATATATCGCGCACATATATAACCTACATACATATGTGTGTGATACATATCACACATACATATATAACCCATATACATATGTGTGATATATATATATATATGTGTGTGTGTGTGTGTGTGTGTGTCTGTGTGTGTGTGTGTGTGTGTGTGTCTGTGTGTGTGTGATACATATCACACATACATATATAACTCACATATATGTGTGTGACATATATCACATACATATATAACCCACATATATGTGTGTGATATATGTTAAATACATATATATGTGTGATATATGTGATATCACACACATATATGTGTGTGATAGACACACATATATAACTCACATATATTTGTGTGTCATATATCACACACATATATAACCCACATATCTACGTGTGTGATACATATCACACTCTCATATATAACTCACAAATATATTTATGATATATATCAGACACATATATATGTGTGAAATATATTAGACACATATATATGTGTGTGATATACGTGATATCACATACATATATGTGCATGATACATTTTAGACACATATGTGTGTAATATATATCGACACACATATATAACCCATATATATAAGTGTGTGATATCACGCACACATATATAAGTCATATATATATGTGTGATATCACACACATATAGAACCCATATATATGTGTGTGACATATATCACACACATATATAACTCACACACACACACACACACATATATATATATATATATATATATATATATATATATTGTGACATATATCACACACATATATAACCCACATATATATGTGTGTGATATATGTCAGACACATAGATAACCCACATATATGTGTGTGATATATATCGACTCATATATATATATGTGTGATATATGTGATATCACACACATGTATGTGTGTGATACATATCAGACACACATATATAACTCACATATATATGTGTGATATATATAAGAGACATATATATGTCTGATATATATATATCACACACATATGTGTGTGTGTGATATATATCAGATTGACATATAACTGACATATATATGTGTGTGATACATATCACACACACATATATAACCCATAAAGATATGTGTGTGACATATATCACATTCAAATATGTGTGTGATACATATTAGACACATTTATGTAACCAACATATATATGAGTGACATATATGTGTCTTTTCTTGCATCACATATATATGAGTGACACATATATGTGGGTTATATATATGTGTGATGTATGTCACACATATATATGTGTGTGTGATATATATCACACACATATATGTGTGTGATATCATATATATCACACATATATATGTGTCTGATATATATCACACACATAAATGTGGGTTATATATGTGTGTGATAAATGTTACACACATATATGTGGGTTATATATGTGTGCGTGATATATATCACACATATACATATGTGAGTCCTATATGTGTGTCTAATATATATCACACACACATATGTGTGTGATATATGTCACACACATATATAGAACTCACATATATATGTGTGTGATATATGTGGGTTATATATGTGTGTGTTATATATCACACATATATATGTTGGTATTGGGGCCATTGTCGTGCAAGAGAACAAACCAAGTGCTTATATTATTGAAAAGCTCAATGGGGCAACTTTGAATTACCCCACATATGTCAAATAATGCATGATCAATGACTCAATACATATCACATGTCACTACCGGCTACAGCCATACAGTGATATTTCCGAGTCCAGTATATCGGCCCGACAACAAACTTGTTGTTCTTCTCAATCGCGTAGCACTTATATCACGTTTTCACGATTGCATAAAACTTTTGTTTCGTTTTCAAATCATATAACATTTTTCTAACGTTTTCTCAATCGCATAAAGATTTTAAAACATTTTCTTAATCGCATAGTTAAAAATCACCATTTTTAAATCGCATAAGAGTTTCTCTATGTATTTTTAATCGCGTAAAGCATTTTATTAATAATCTAACATCAATTTAAAACTTTTCTCATTTAATATAAAAATTGGACTTTAATTCCAATATTTCTTACTAAATCACCTTTAAATAACATTTTCTCACATTTTTCCTAAAACCTACATTATTTTAATTTTAAATAAAATCTTTTCCATTTAACTTATTAATAATCATCTTAAATAAAATAATTTAAGTTTCCAATTTAATTTTTCATCTTATTTTCCAATACCATGGTTGAAATTCACTCTTTTGTTCAATGATAAAATTTATTCATTTTCATTTTTATTTTGTAATTCCTTAATTAAGTTTCTTATATCTAAATCATCTAGGTTAATATTTAATAAACCATTTTTGCATTGGATTACCCTTTTGAGGGCATGGTGGCCATGAGCCATAATGGTCGTTGGGACCAAAAAATTTTCCTTTCTAACACGATTTATAGCATACCACATACTTTAATTATCACAATCCTACTATATCAAGTTTATGCATAATATTAAAGCAATAAAATAACATAAAAGTAAATAAATACAAATCACCCAAAAATTATTCAAACATGGTGAATAAATCCTTACATGGACTTATCACCTACAACCAAATTTCATTTCCTCACCACCATAATTGGTTGATGAGGTTAATCTCCTTCTTACCTTAGATGATGCTCCCTAGGCTCCTTGTATGCCTTCTTGTAGTAAACTTTCACCACCAAGTTGTTCTTAATATCAAAGCAAACATACAAATATTAACATCTAAGGCTTGATTAAGATGACCATAGATCAAAATATGATCTTAGAACTTTAAATATGAAACAAGAAATGAAGATTCATGAACTTCACCTTAAAACTCTTGAACTTGAGCTTAAAAAAAACACTTGAAGATGGATGAATCAAAGATTGGTCTCAACACAAAAGTGTCTTAGAATGGTGTATAGATTCAAGATATGATATTATCTTGAATTATGGAAGATTGGATGATGGTTTTAGGGTACTTGGCCATGGGTTTTAGAGAGAAAATGTGAGAGAGAGTTTTGTGTTTTTGGTTTGCATGAAAAGATGATAAGTTAGAAAATTCGATAGCAAAACTAGTTTTGGTCTCCTAGCTCCTCCATGGTCGTGGGACTCTTGCATGCAAGGTGGCCAAAATAAGTCATCCACCATGAGTCACAAGTATGTCATAAGTGTGTCATGCCATAACTCATTGGGTGAGTCACCTAGCTAGTCATAAGGTGAGTCACAAGAAAGAAAGTTCTACGTTCATGACTATATCGGTTAGTTATTAACCAATGGACAAATGCTACTACTATTTATTGTCCAATGAATAATAACATCACCTAATGAATAATAACATTATCTAATGGATAATAGAATAGAACATCAGATAAAGAAAATTTTCAAAAATTGTTTTTAGTTTCGGGTTTAGTAAGTTCCTCTAGCCTCGCATTAACAGTCCAAAACTTTCTGGTCCTAAAATTTTTTATTTTTTCAGGCCCACCTTAAACACACATATAGTCTAAAATAATAATAAAATAATTAAAATAAATTAAAAATTCATATAAATTCACAAAAATTATAAAATTCAAAAATATCAAGAAAAATAAAAAATTGAGGCGTTACATGTGTGATATCACACACACATATATAATCTACATATATATGTATGATATATATCAAACACATATATGTGTGTGATATATATCTGACACATATATATGTGTGATACATATCAGACACACATATATAACCCCTATATATATAAGTGTGATGAGAGAAATGGATTTCTAGGGTGAAAATTGGGGATTTGCCTTGATTCTTGTTAGAAAACTAATTGATAGCCTATTTTTGGGTTATTGGTTATATGGTAATGTATTTTTCATCCCTTAAACACTTATGATTTCATTTGAGGTAAAAATAGGATTTTAGGTTTCTATGGTGATGGATGATACTTTGAGATATGATGAGTATTTTTGAAATGGTTTTGAGAATTGAAATGAGTTTTTGGATCTCTTTAGAGGTTGGAAATTACTTAAAAATTTGAGCTTGAGTGATTGAAAGTCCATTATTCCTCAAGGGAATAGTGGCAGTTCGGCAGAATTTTGCAGAACTTCATTTCCTGTCATCGAGTAAGTGCCCTTAGTGAAGCATCTGGTCGCTCGGTGTCTAGCAAGATTGTGTGGGCTGCTGGAAAGCTAGCACCCATGAAGGAGCGTCTAAGCACCCATTACAGGAGAATGCAGGGAAGACTCTCTGCCACCTGAGCCCCTAAGCACCTAATTGAGAACATCTAGGCGCCCATGATAGCTTTTGAGAGTATTTTCTTGTTTGAGCAAAATGAAGTGCTTAACTTGTGTGGACTTTTATTATATGCCTTTTTATGAGTGTTAAGACTCTAATAGGTGTATTTAATGAAGTGTTGTGTGTTGAATATAAATTAATTGGTATGTCAATTGTGGAGATATTTAGCATCATTGTGATTCAATTTTGAGATAATGGATGTAAATCAATTAGTATGCTATCTATGTAGTGATTGACGTCATTGTTATTCACACATAAGGTTATGAGCGTAAATCAATTACTATGCTAGTTAGTCTTAATTGGTATCATTGTATCTCATAACTATGTTGCTGAGAGGATGGAGTCTTCTATGTTAATGGCTATGGATTGTAAACTAATTGGTATGCTAGTTATTGTAGTAATTAGCATCATTGTTTTCCATGTTCATGTGTTTTGGGTGATCATAATTGATTGTAAATGAAGAAGTACCATTTCTTCCCTATCATAGTGATGAGTTGAGGATGATGTATTCCCTCGCGCCCTATGAAATGACTGGAACTGGGTTCCAGTACTTGTTAAGGACTTGTGGAACCAGGTTCCTTTGTTTTGTTCAAGGCTCATGCATACCATACATTTTCTTGAGGGACTGAAGATAAGTTTCTTTGTTAAGTCCAAGGATTCATGACATTATCCACATTCATTTTAGGTTACTGCATAAACATGAACATAAGGTGTAACATTCTCTTTTCTGTAGGTTAGACTTGTATATGGTCATAAGGTACCATAATACATGTTTAACATGTCTAATGATTTTTGAGACATTTTAAGTTAATTTAGACACTTTGCCACAACACAGAACGTGCAAAATGACTATTTTGACTCAGGAAAATAGCATAAATGCTAAATCAAAGGAAATAAATAAGGAAAATTTATTAATAGGTCACAAATATGTGAAAAAGGATGTGGTTAAATTTTGAGAACAAATAGAGTCAGTTTGATATTTTTAAGGACACTATAGATGTGTTTTAATACCAGATTGAGAAATGGCAAATATAGAAATTTATGAAAATGAGGAAACAATAATTTAGATAAATTTTAAGATTTATTGTATAGTTGTTGGAAGTTAAGAAACTTGATTTAGTAAAATCAAAGTGTTCTTAACAAATACGAAGTTTAATGAAAAGAGTAAAGTGCCCTTAATTCTTATCTTTTAAAAGTGACATTTTTCTCACTTCCTCTCATCTCTCTCCCATGCTTGCTGTTGCTGAAACAAAGAAAAGAAAGAAGAGAAGAAGGGGAAATGGAGACAGAAATGAAAGGAGAGAAACAGGGGAGAAATAAGAGAAAAGGGAAGAAAAGATAAGGAAGAAACCCAACCAAGGAGGAACCAAAGACCAAGCACCACGGAATCTTGAGGTAGGGGGATTTCTAAAGCTTTACCCACTTTGTTCATCTTTTACTTTCTTAAAAAATGGAGATTTGATGAACTTTGTGTTGGTGTATGCCCTAGAGGCTAATACATTTTCTGTATTTACATATATTCTATTATGCTATTTTTATATATGAGGCATTTCATTTATTGTGTTCTTTTTTGATAAACATAATAAAGTCCTTAGAATAGTTTTGATACTTTGAATCATGGATGACTTGATCGTGAGATCCTTTTGGTTACAACACTATTCTTAATGTCCCTAGTCAAGTTTATTGTTAATTAGAAACAATAATACATTGAGACTAGTATTGTGAGACCGATGACCGCATTCATGGATATGAGATATCAAGTCTTCACATTGGTACATATTAGAGTAATGATGTAATCGGACTCGACCCACCATGAGAACGCTACATGGATCGTTACGTGAGTTGTCATGCGATTCTCATAGTGACAATGGTGTTTGTGGTCCTTTGACCCGAAATCACTACGATTCCTACATGAGGAGTTGTGTGTTTTAATGCCATCAAACGTCATCTGTAACAAGGTGATTATAAAGTTGGTTATTGGACATACCGCAAATCATGCAGAGGATGTGAGTGACCTAGATGGAATTTGTCACTCCTACATAACAGAGCGATATCTTCGCCCCCGATTGAGTGAGATCGCAAAATGCATTGCTCAAATGAGTCAATATGAGATATTGATCTCATTTGTTGTTACAAAGTTATCGAATCAAACGAATGATTGGACTATACAAGGGTGAGTTTGCCTTGTGTTCAATCTAAATATCTTGACAAAGGGACTAAACTACACGGAAACATTGATCACGGATAGGTTATGTCAAATCACCGACATTCTCATTACTTGGGTAGCAGTGATGTGTTGCTAGATACCACTCATCGTTTGTAATATTAAAATGAGATTTTAATATTACTACCAACGCCATGAGAACCTCGCAGGTCGCACACTTAGAAAGACTAAATTGGAGCAATAAGGATCCAAGTTGGACTCGATTCAATTGTGGGCCTAACTCATGACAGATGGGTTTTAGGGTTGCACATGTTACCTTCACTCACTTAAGGCAGCCACTATTATAAATAGTAGTCGTGGGGGGGGCTGCTATAGATGTTACATCATGACCCTAGCCACACCTAAAAAGTGAGTGAGAGACAAGAAAGGTTCTTCTCTTCTATTCGCAGCCTAGCACCGCGAAACAGAGGCGTGACTCCTTTTGCAAGTCTGGTCGTGTGGATACCGCAGAAACATCGCGCTATTACGGTGTTGGTGATTCACCTCGCTTGTGTTTATCACGCTTCAAGAGGTAATTAAAAAAAAAAACTCGGATTATGGATTTTTCGCATGGATCCTGTGTGGGAATCCTATTATTCCGCTGCGAGATATTTTGATCCGCAATTCCCAACACTTTGTTGAGATGTGTGGACTCTTGAGTAAAATATATGCTTTTATACTTTGAATACATGCTAAAGGTTCAAGCTTTAATGGTGTTCTTGAAACTCTTTGAGTTTTTGAAGATGAGTATGAATCCCACTTTTTATTTGTGATTCTAGATGAGGGATTTAGTGTTTTGATCCATTTTTTATGAAATAAATGTGTTTTAAGTTTCCTTTATGTTTATGAACTTGTTTGGGGCTTATAATCACCTAGAGGTTGGATTGGAGTGGCCAAAATCTTATTGCAGAGTTTCTAGTCCAGAAACATGTCCCGTGTCCAAAGATATAGGGGGCCGTGTTCCTCCCTTCCAGTTAAAAAATTCATGAACGGTGCTCACAGAGGAAAACTCGGGGGGGGGGGAGAGGGTTTGTGTCTAATGACATGGTCTGTGTCTCCCTCTGTAATGAGAATGAGCTCTTGTGATATTCATGAAAGTTGTAGCTCTTTCTCTTATCTTTCCAATGCCACTAGAATCACCTCATTTCAACCTCTGTAGCTCAAGTTATGCTCATTTTACTGTACAAAGATCAAACTTCATACTCTGCTGTCAGAAATAGAATTATTTTTGTGATGTTTTTAAATTGATGAATTAATTTCCAATGCTATATGCAAGTGTTTAAAGCAAAGAAAAGCATATGAAATGTATGAAAAGGATAACTTACCTTGATGAGATGAAATGCCTATGAAGAAAAACCTTCTAAATGCATGTGTTGCATAATTGTTGAGATGTTGATCAAAGGGCATTGTAGAAATGAAAAATTGGTTTTTCTCATGGGTATCCCTTTGTGGAACTAGACTGAGTGTGGTTTTGGATTACCTTGCACTTGGGTAACGCTTAGTTAACGGTAAAAGAGAATAAAGAATCTCTTTATAACATAGTAATTGGGGTTAAGATGTGTTCTTCATCTTTACCTGAGCTTCCCTAGTCATTAGTGGTTGAGAATAGACGTTCCCCTCCCACTTGGGGTGATTGTAAACCTGGGACAGCTAGGGCAGCGTATCCTAGCATCCCAAGTGACATGTGGTCATGGTCTATTCATGTGGATTGAATGAGGGTTAGTAAGCATCCTCTCTCCTAGATTAAATGAGACATGAGTCCAGTTACCCGGAGTAGTTTTGTGTGATGAATTGAGTCACAAAGAGGTTGAAGTGCACCAACCTAAAAGCAGACTACTACCAAGTAAATGATTTTAAATGCTAGCATTGATTGAATCATGTGGTCTTGTGGAATAAGATTTTTTTATATGTATTGATATTAGGTAATATCATTTATTTCCACTAAGAGTTTTCATGAATTGAATTATGACTTGTGAATTGTCATGAGACTTTAATCATAAAATGATTTATGAGCTCATAACTTGATTCTGATGATGAGATTTTCATCTTGATATATTAAGATTGAAAAACTGACTATGTTTTGATGAATATTTCTAAAATGGAGTTTTTATGGTACAATTTGGTATTTAATAATATTTTTGAACACCTAGTGATATTGTGTTTAATTAGAGGAATTAAATGAGTTTTTATAGTAATTAAATGAACTGTCTATTTCGGGAAGAGGAATGAGATGGCTTTGACCTTTTGTCACCTTCCTAGAATAATAATAAATGCTTTGAATGAAAATGAGGTTTTTTCCCAAAATAGCTGGAATTGTTATGATGACACAGTTTTAAACGAGCTACTGAGAATTTCTAAATTCTCACCCCTAAACCTTTGATTTCCATTATAATTCCAAATGGTTGAGCAGATCAGCAAGATGGAGTTTACTTGAAAGATTGATTAGAATGTTCTTAGTTAGGTATTTATAAATTAGTCCTAGTAATTTTGTTTACTCGATAAAATTTGTATATAATGCGCGATGATGTATAATTTGTATATTATTCCTTTCATTATGTATGTAAATTATGCTTCCGCGAAGGCTTATATTTTGTATATTATTAAATTTTTTATTTCAAAAACTTGTGGTTATTCATAAGTAATGTACTAAATTCTAATTACTAATGTGTAAACTAGATACGTCATTAGTGTTAGTCTTTGGGATGCTACATTATGGTATCAGAGCAGTTCATCCTGTTGAGTCGGGGTATAGACTAGCTACGTTTTATTATGCATTAGTCTTATCCTAGGGATAAAATGCATGGGTAGAGCTGTATAACTGCCTCGAGTTTGTATGTATGGTTAACTGTCACTCGGTCACATAATGTTGAGTCTGGCCAACTCAATATATAATGTGCGGTGTGTACAGAAGACTATGACATTAACCAGGCGTACGTGTAAAGGCAAGACAGTTGCCAATGGAACCACGAGATTTTTAGAAAGCTAATAGCTTCTAAGCGAGAGAAGGAGGAATGTTTGCGATTACGAAGGAAAGAGAATGTGACTACAATCAAGAAGTTGGAAAGAATGGAAAATAATCCATATCTGCAGTGAGAATATGTGAATAGTTGTGAATGGAAGCCAGAACCTTTCTGACCTTTTAGGGTCTAGAAGAATTTATTTTCCTCCTATATGAAATTTTTTTTGTTGAGTTAGTATGCACAGACGAGCAATGTGTATCCCTTACATTTTATTTGTTGAAGAGGAGATAAAATATTGGTAGATTGAAGTTAAAAGACCTATGAGGCTTGCTGGGACTTACAGTATATAGGGAGTATTTTTCCCAAGTATTTAAGAAAGCAAAGGAGTTAGAACTTATGGATCATTGGCAAGGGAGTTTGACGATAGGCCAATACTTAGTTAAGTCTGAGGAAAGAAAAAGAGGAGGAATAAAAATAAATAATACGACCAATGTTTGACTAATGTTTGTTAAGGATTAATGCTAAGCTTAGTGGGTTGAGTTTGTTGTTAGACCTGAATATTCCCCTTCTCTTCATGTTGCTTTTGAAGCTTTCATCCTCATTCTAGGAATGGATGCGTCATATGGTTCACCAAGACAGTTTGATACTCCTTCGATTGCAACATGGTCAACTCTAGACTGTGGCTTCGAATATGTTAACTAGAGAGACTGAAAAGTGGTCAAATGATACCAAGAGATTGCTAGTCATAGCAGGAGCCTAGATTGTTTGGAAAATGATTAAGGTTGATTTTAAGGGTCACAACTTAGGATAAGTGATTTAATAAACAAGATAAGAGAGAGTAGTAGTGTTCTCCAAGAATGACTTAAGGGGTTAGAGTACTATCAGAATGGAGTAGGAGAGAAAATATTTTGAAGACCGTCCTTAGAACCAAATGTGAACACTGAGCACTTGCAACCCTTATGGACTACATGAATAAATTTTCTGAACTATACTTAGTTATAATGGTTGTGGTCTTTGTAAATGATATTTTCATCTATTTAAAGACACTTAAAGAGTATAAAGATCACCTCAAGAAGGTTCTAGAAAGTCTGAATGAGAAGCAATTGTATGTTGGCAAGGTGCAAATATTAGAATATGAAATTTCCAGAGAAGGGATATCTATAGACTAAAGTAAGAATAAACTTGAGAATTGAAAGGGGTAGTGTTTCTGAATAAACACAAGAGTATGAAAACAATTTCCAAGGACAGAAAAGAGATTGACTTCTATACTAGTTTTAGTGGTTCCAAATCCTCAAGAAAACTTTGAGATATACTTGGATGCCTCAAGAAAAGAGGTAGGATGCATGTGGTATTAGAGATAGGATTTGTTATGCATTAGTTACTAGTTTGTTAGCCTATATAAAGGTTTAGGTGTAATCACTATACTCACTTTTCTCATTTGTATCATTTTATACTCTTAAGATCAATACATTTTCAGAACTTTCTCTTATTCCTTTCCATGGATGCCATGTTTTGTAACATGGTATCAGAGCCATACCATCCACCTTGAAGGCTCTGATTCCGCTGTAGTCTCGTTTTCCTTTTTCTTAGACTAATTTTATTTTCCTTTTTCCCTAGAAAATCCAAAAGCCTTGTCTCTTCTTCATTTTTTTTTTCGTTCCTGTTACAGATATTTGTTGCTTCTTCTTCTTGATTACTTTTCTGCGTTCTTTTCTTTAAATCATCCATATCAAAACCCTAGAAATTTTGTTGCACAATCTCTACGATAGTTTCTTCTTAGATCTAGAGTCGCCGCTGAGCTTTGGATCTGTTTCTCAAAGATCAGTGCTGGAGAATCAGCGATTCAGCTTTAGAGCTGCGATCTTTGCCTTTGCTTCGCGTTCCTTTTGCAGATCTGATCCTGTCGTCATCTTCAATTTCTTGTCGTGTTGTTCTGCCTCCATTATCAACGACGTCCTTTGTGACCAGAAATGGAGTTTCTGACATCATTTTGTGGCTCTGTTCTCGCTGATTCTTGATCTATGGAATGATGAGACCTAGCTGTCGTGTTTTGAGTCACCGCCGCCTCCTCTTTGGACGAATCAGTGAGACTGTGGTTTGATCTTTCTGGTATTGTGATGATTTGCTACAGATTGCTGTTATTGGTTGACGAGTGTAGAACTGAGTCGAGTCGAAGCGTTGGAATCTCATGTGCATCCTACCTTGTTGCGAGCTTCTGCTGTTGGTGGTTAAGCCTTGTGAGAGCTTCTGCCTTCGGTGGTTAAGCTTTAGTTCTTGGTTTCTTGCTTCTGTCAAGTGGTTAAAGCCTTGAGTTGTGGCTTCTGCTTGATGGTTAAGCTTTGTTTGCCTAATTTGGCATTTGATGATTGCTCCTGATATTGGGGTTTTTGATTCTGTTGGAGTGAGTGCTGTGGAGACGCTGGAAGAAGTTCGAAGGGGCCCATGAGTTGGTCGAAGACTTCTAGGAGTTATGCACCTCAGCCGCTGCCACTTTTCGTTGTCAAATTGTTTCCTTTTACCGATGCGATTACAAATTGTTCATTTGAATTTTTCATTAGTGTTTGTTATTCTTTTTCATTTGGATCATGCTTTATATCCCAAGTGGATTTGCTTACCCGCACTTCCACCTTGGGGACTATTAGAGATAGGATTTGTTATGTATTAGTTACTAGTTTGTTAGCCTATTAGTTACTAGTTTGTTAGCCTATATAAAGGCTTAGGTGTAATCACTATACTCACTTTTCTCATTTGTATCATTTTATACTCTTAAGATCAATACATTTTCAGAACTTTCTCTCATTCCTTTCCATGGATGCCATGTTTTGTAACATGTGGAGGATTCATGGAATGTTAGAGGAAAATAGATATATATAGAATTGAGATTGCTGAAGATGATCTTATGATAATCGAAACCTCTGCGCACTAATAGCATATGAAGTAGGTGATGATGTAACACCCTCCTTAGGGCATCACATTTATTGTTACTTAATTACCAAATTACCCCTTCATTAGAAATCGTGCTTGTAGTATAAATACGAGTTGTAAAATTTCTTAATGATAATAAGATAAACTTAGTGGAAAATAAAAACATAACAATCATCATCATAAATAATTTACATCATATATATATGTAAGGTACTGTCATACTTAAATATTTACAACTAGACTTTCAAAATATTTAAACTTTAATTTTAAACTAACATACTGCCTAAGTACTACTAGACAGTAGAACCCTCAGACGGGTCCTCCTCAGACTCCTCAGCATATAAGAGTCCAGACTGACGTGAAGTCCTACGGATAGGTGTTCGTGCAGATGACACTGTACTAACCTCACTAGGAGTATGGTAGTAAGTCCCCCAGCACTACCTAATGAATATTGGAAACTCTAGGTATACATAAATATCTACAGTAAAATAAGGATGTCCAAGATGTTGTCTACTCAAAACAATATTTAGATCTCCCATATAGTAAATACGCTCTTTATCCAGATCAACGTGCCATGCCTCCGATCCTCCACGAAAAGTCAATCTCATATACCCAAGGAAACAAGGCATCTCCATCATCTCAGAACTCAGCTTCCTCTACAGGAATCTGCTCCTCTTCGCCTTCTCGGTCAACTTCTTGCTTAACGTCTTTACAAATATAAATACAATACAGAATAGACATACAAAGAAGTGAGATCACCTACGCTAATACCAGTATGGTAGCAATGAAGATAAGCACATACAATATCTCATATAGCTATCATACCATAATTACAATTATGCCATCAACATCATTTATCATCACAACACATGAAATAAGCAATAATTACGATCATGCTACTACCAATATTCAAATATTCAACAATTTTATTTTCATAAGCAATAATTATGATAATGCCCTCAATAACTATGCAAATGCACATAGATTCAATTTCCTACTCCATGGAGCTAAAACTTAAGTCAGAGAGAGTGATCGAAAAGATTTGTCTGTACCAACATGTCTCAAACCACGTGCTCAGTTTTGCACATCTAGCATATACACGACAGTCTTTATCAGATCTTGATTAAGAATAGTGTTTCGGTTAGGATCATTGGTGTGTCGCGTCGGTCTAACCCACGGTACAGTAGAGCTACCAACTGCCTATTGTAGGCAACCCACACCCCAATGCCCCTAAGGTCAACGAGTGACTTATACTACGCATATCACACCCACTCAAGAGGTATATTCTCTCCTAGGCAATTAGCCTCATACAGTCCATCGGACCTTTCCAATGTATGTACTATGCACCATTCACAATTACAATTTATTATCACATATTCGGGGTTTACACATTAACCCAACAGTATCTTTACTGTAATTTCATCGCGTAGTCATATTTTTATGTTTTCTCAATCGTGACTCAATTCTGTCGCATTTTCAAATCGTGTAGCGATTTTTCAACATTTCTCAATTGCATAAAATATTTTCCACACGTTTTAAATCAAAAATACTATTTTTCTTATATAATACTAAAATTTGGCTTTATTTTCCATATTTGCATAATAGTCCCTCAAAAATAAAATATTTACATTATAGTCCTCATTTAAATAATATTTTCACAATAATCTCTCATCAAAATTATATTTATAAAATCGTCCCTCTATTATCAAGTATTTATAATACAGCCCATCTTTTATAAAATATTTGTAATATGACCCCTCTTTAAATAAAAATTTGTAATATAGTCCTCCTTAAAATATTAATTACAATATAGTCCCTCTTTTATAAAACAATTACAATATGACCCCTCTAAAAATCAATATTTGTACTGTTTCCTCAAAATTGGCAATTCTTTCTTCTACTACAGATATTACATCTCAAATTTTTTGGACGCGCTGCAAAACCCATAGGGTGAGCTGTACGTCAGTAAACTTCAAGTATTGACATCCATTTTATCTCATAACCCATTTATTTAATTATATCAATTTGTTTTCTCAAAACCATTTTGCTTGCTACCTTCAAACTTTTCCAAAATCATTTCCTTCTCAATTAAACTTTTATTTCTCAATTTGAATCCATTATTTTCAGGACTTTGGTCCTCTAGACCCTAGTATGGCCGTGAGCCTCAAGCTCTTTGGAGCTCTCATGAATTCGTTTCATCATGTTATTCACATCCTAAATTACACATACACTTGCATGCATTCAAAATCATACAGACAAGCATATTATCAAAACTATAGTCATACTATCACACATGCAATCACAAATATAAAACTATAAACATCAAAATCACAATCAAAGAAACATCAAACAATAGGTGAATAAACCCTTATAGGTTTTTCACCATACATAACCATCTTCTCACCACCAAAACTTGGTTGGTGAGGTAAATCTCCCTCTTACCTCTTGAAGACAAGAATCCACAAGCTCCTTCCTCCTTCTTGATTTCGTGTGAACCAAAACAATTCCCTAAAAATTTCTAAACAATTAATAAAATCACAAACAAAGCTTAATAATAAAGAACCATGGAACAATCATGGTTTAGAAAATCAAAAAATAAATTTAAAACCATAAAATCAAAAGTTTACCTTTAGGAAAGTAAACCAAAGCTTGGATTTGAAGCACTTAGGATAGGATTTTGACAAAACTTCCTAAATGAAAAATGTTTAGGAGGTTGTTTAAGTTTAGGAAATGTTAAGAGGAAAAATTATAGAAGATGGGTAGTGAATTTGGGTGAGGGGGCTGAAATTCTCAAGTGCTAAAATTCTCAATTTATCAACGTGCACATCATGGCATTTTACAAGATATTCTACATAGATCTCGATATAGGACAATGTCCAGTCAGGATTGTCGGTGCGTTTGCATCGGTTTGTCTTACGGTCCAGCGGGGCTACCAACTGCCCGCTGTGAGACGCCCGCGCCCCGACGCCCCCAAGGTCAACCACAGGGCCTACACTAGTCTATTTGCACCCGTACAAAGGTGTGATTCAACTCCTAGGCAATATGGCCTTAACAAATTGTCCAACGAACTTTTTCAGTGCATGACTCAATCATGCTCAATGCACATAGTTTCAATGCATACTCATATGTACATTTACAAATCCACAGTCATAGCATTTCAAGTCTAAGATTTCATGTTATGTCATTTATCATCAATATTCGATCCCGTTCAAGGGTCCATACTAAATCAATAATAAGTTTCTAGGCATTCAGGCCCTATTCAAAGTCATCAAGTAAGTCAATTCTTAGTTTCATTATGTCACTCGCAGCCTCTATCACATTCATGTTCTATCTCTATTCAAAGTTCTTATAAGTTATAAAGGCATGCTCCCGTTCCTTATTTTTCCCTCTTTATGAATCCCTAATTAGTTTCTAATCATCCAATTATTCAAGATTATTACACTTACATTAGTCCAAAAGCCTTGAGTCAAGTGCCCAAGGGGACCTTGAACCTCCAAGGGGCTAGAAAAACCTCAAATCCATTACTGATCATGTTGCATGGCCGTGTGTAAAATACACGGGCTCGAGTACATGACCGTGTGGTCATACACGGCCTAAGCCATGTACTCCTCTAGAGTGCACCAGAAACACGTTTCAGTCACATAGGGAGATACACGACCGTATATTCATACACGGCCTAGGCCGTGTATCACTCTATGGATGCAGAAATCACCAGAAAACCATTCCAACCTTCATATAATCTAAGATCTATCAACATACAACTAATTCCTACAAATCAAAACACCATTAAACAACCAAAATCACTCAAACAAAGGGTTACCCACAAATAGGTTTCATCCCATCAACACAACAAAGACGTTTCTCACCACCAAAATGGGTTGAAGAGAATAATCTTCCTCTTACCTTAGTGAAGAACAAAGAAAGCAAGCTCCTATTATCCTTAAAATTTCGTGCTTCTCCACCATAAGATCCTTGAGTGTTCAAATCCAACAAATCAAGATCAAAGAGGGGAAATGGCATCCATAGTCACTAATGTGACCATGGATCACGAAAATAAGGAGAAGAGGAGAAGAAAGTTGAGAGCTTTACCTTAAAGCTTGAAGCTTTGGTGTTGGGCTGCCAACCACGAAAACGGGAGAGCCAAGAAGAGTTCCACCAAGAAGAAAGCTTGAAGATGGTGAGGAAAGACAATGGCTTGAGTTAGCTTAAGCAAGGAAAGCTTGAAAGCTTAACAATGGAGGTGTATGTGTGAGGAGAAGAGAGGAAGTGAAATGTGTTTTCACCCCTAGCCCCAACCGTGCAGCACATATAGGAGGAGAGAGAAAAGGTGGGTGGGGAGGAAGCTTCCTAGAAGCTCCCTTGAAGCTTCCTAGAAGCTCCCTTGAAGCTTCCTTGAGAAGCTTCACACACTTCTCGATAAAGTATAGTGTGTGGTCACTTAAATGATGTCATAAAAATAAGTAGATAGAAATAATCTATTAGAACTATTTCTCAGTGGACAAAATTTTACAGTTAGCATAAATGATATTTTATTATTTTATCAGATAATTAATTATTCTGTGATTTTATTTATCAGATAAAATCTTGAAAAATAAAAACCTCGTAAACTGTGTCCAACCTCGGGTTTAGTAAGATCCCTCGTCGATGTTTCTACAGTCCAGAGTTACTAGCCTCAGGAAAAATATTTCATTTTCCCGGCTCCACTCAGTAGGCACATAAAATGAGAAATATATTAAAATATTCAACGTTTCTAGAAAATTTCACAAAAATTCCTAAAAGTCACAAATATTGGAAAACAATTATTTATCGTGAAACAAACAGTTTTTCGATACGTTACACTGACACTGCTCAGTGTGTACGTAAAACGAAGAATATATTAAAATATTCAATATTTTTGAAAAAATATAGCAAAATTCCCAAAAATCATAAATATTATAAAATGATTATTTATAATGAAATAAATATTTTCGGGATGTTACAACTCTCCCCTTTTAAAAAGGAATTTCATCCTCGAAATTCATCATATGTTAGAACAAACGCGACTATGTTTCCTTCATCTTGTCTTCTAGTTCTCATGTTGTATCTTCAGCTGCATCAATCCAAATCACCGGCACTGAGGTTTCTTCCTTCCATTGAGTATCTTATATTAATGGGTAAAAACGGGTTTCTTCCTTCCATTGAGTATCTTATATTAATGGGTAAAAACGTGTTAACATCGTAAGCTGATTAATAAAAGATCCTACGCTCCTTGAGTCTTCCGCCATTCCAACACCAATTCCCTAAACAACTGTACATTGCTGAGTGGCTCTATCGAACTTATTCTTCTTGCTCACCGTAGCAGACAAACTAAGCTTGTTTTCTTCTTAAGGCATCCGCTACGACATTCGCCTTTTCCGAGATTATACTAAAATGAAAAATCAAAATCTTTCAGAACTTCTAATCACGTCTCCGCCTCATGTTCAACTCATTCTAATAGGACAAAATACTTCTGACTCTGGAAATTACTATAGACATTTTAAATTTCTCCTTGTAGAAAATGCTTTCAGATTTTCAATGCAACTACAAAGCTAACACCGAATTAGTGTAAGGTAACCCTTCTTATGTGCTCTCGATTATCTCAAAGCGTACGTTACCATTCCTTCTATTCTGATCAAGCATACGTTCTAAACTTCCAATTGCGAAGCATCACTAGGCATTCCAAAAAGTTCATTGGGATTTGGGCAGAATCATCTTTAGCGAAGAAATCGAGTGTCTCTTCAATTCTTGAAAATTTCCTCCGTATGCATCAGTCTATAAAAAACTTGACCCTCATACATGAGTGAGATGAGAAGTCTTGCCACTTTGGAGAATTCTGGAAAGGTTCTTTCTCTTCTATTCGCAGCTAGCACCGCGAAACAGCAGGCGTCTCGATAAACTGGAGCAAATACAGGATAGTATGTGCAAGCGGCGATGAATGAGATTGCACTGATTACTTGCCACACGTCATGAGAACTCATGCAGCTACATTATAAATAGTACTGAGTGTTAAGGATGCTCATATAATGTTACATCACAACCTAGCCCACCTAAGAAAGTGAGTCTCAAGTCTGTTCGTGACTCTGCAAGCTCGGATATTAACCAACTTATTCCATTTGGCTATGAATTTCCATTTTGGTCGTCGGTCTTTCTCGTTGAAGGAATGCTTCGAGTTCCGATGGGTTCACAGCAATTCCTTCCTTTGAGATCGCATAACCCAAAGGTTGAACTGCCTCCAACTGGAATCTGTACTTAGACAACTTTACGCATAACTTCTTCTTCTTTTTCAGGATTTGAAGAATCACTACGAGGGATTTAGTACATTCTTCCAAACGTTAAGAATAGATCAAAATGTCGCCAACAAGGACAACAACAAATCTATTTTCAACAAGGAAAAGAGACTATATTCAAGAGATCGATGAATATTACCGAAGCGTTCATTACACAAAACGACATTACGAAACACCTGTAGTGCCCATGACACGTCAGAAAAGTTATTTTGGAAAAATCTCCTACCTTTGAGCGAACTCAATGATAGTCCAGAACATAAGCTAGTCTTAGAGAAAATAGCGGTGCTCTTCAATTGATTGGTCAAATCATCTTTCCTTGATTCGAACAGAATGTCTCATAGGGTAAGTTCTCACCTAATTGTGCTACACTTGGCGCATTGTTATGGTTCAGATTCGGGAACACATTTACTCAATCGAAGTATACTAGAAACATTACAAAGGTTAAAAAGAAAGGCAGGGGAGTCATTTGATTTACCACTGGACCCATCTAGCGAAGAATATGATATGGTCCAATAAAACTTAGGAGTGAGTTTCATGGATTCACATCTACGAAATTTCTGTCTCAAGAAGCACTAAGTTTTCATCGGAATCGAATGACGAGACCCGTTTAGAAAATGATCAATCTCCTTCCTGAGATCAAGCCTATTCATGAAGAAAGCAAATAACTGAATTGACAAAAGGGTTTCAATTTCTAACGACAATAGGATAGTTTTTAAATAAAGTTGTTGCAATGAGAGCAAGCTTACAAACAAGGATAGTAATATTCGGGTCGAAAGGAAATAAATACACAGACAACCCAATTCCAGAAATGAACTCTTAAAATTTTATTGGAATATTTCAACAGGATATGGTTGGAAGATAACCAATCCCTTTGTTAACATTACATCTAATTTGTAAAAAAAGTAAACAAATCAGATCACCAGAAAGATTCAGTCCTTGACAGGTTATATGATAATTTAAACAACTAGGTTACTAACAAGTTCTTAGTAGCAGAAGTAGAAATAACTTAGTTAAAAGATGACGAAGATTCAAACAACCTTAATAGACTCATACAGTCCTACGTCATAAAGAAACGGGTTAACCCCAGAATTATACAGAAAAATACTGGGTCATCGATTGTAGTACGAGCTCCCTCGTTCAGGTCTTCAGTTTTGGATGTTTCCACTCCACTTGAGAATTTAATTCTTCCTTCTCCGTGAGATTGTGAAGTGCATACATCTCAAACGAAAGGCTTTATTCTTTGCGAAGTACAGTTCTTAGTCACATGTCCTAGCTCTCTACATTTGAAACAAATTACTCCTTCAACCTTACAGTCCTTTGTTAAGTGGTTCTTTCTGCACTTGAGGCAGATTACCCTCTTGATTACATATGGAGGCTTCGTCCCATGCAAAGCATAATCCCTTGACACATGTCCTTGCTTTTCGCATTTGAAACAATTTATTCCTTCGATCGTACAATGCCTTGTTAAGTGGCCCTTGCCACACTTCTTACATTTTGGTAAGGATGCCACGGTCAGATTGGACTTACTACCATTCGCACCTCCTTTATGCGTTCGCTGTCGCTATTGCTCCCTCGATCGTAGTGTACACGATTTTTGCTTAAACCGATTGGCCTTCATATTGTTCCTCCTTTGGAACTTCGGTAATCCAGAGTTACCCCAAAGTCAACTTTCTTCCATCAAATTATGGACCTTAACTTCCAATTCCTACTGTTGTGCGGCCCTCTGATCCTAGCGCGTTGTTACATCAACCATCCTTTGCATCACTTCGGCTGCCGCAGTCGTACCATCATTGTCACTTCCCGCATTCACGTGCTTACGTCTACTTCGAGTCATTGTCTTCCTTCAAGGACAAACAAATCAAACCATAAAGAGAATCAAAAGCATTCAGTCTAAACAATATTGTCTCCTTTCGAAAACCAAACACAAAAAGTCACACAACCCAATCGAGACAACCCAAAAGACTATAACTTGAGCTCCTTCATTCTGCCTTCTGCGGCGCGATCTCCTGTAAGTCTTCGATTCCCAAGTAGCTCCTCGAACCAAACTTACACCAGATACCCTTTTCCAAAGAGAATCGATTTTTGAAAACCTCTTGGACCCTCAGTCCACCAACCTTGCGAGTCTTATCTAACTACCCTTTTTCTGACCCAATGGCTCAAACAATTCTAGAGGTAACACAATAAGGGTGTAAATGCAAACAAATCCTAAGCAAGTTCAGTCATGTTGGCTGAGCTTCTTACTAAAAGAACTCCTATTGCCTTAATACGCCTAGGTGAAGTCATAGTTTCCCATAGACACAAAACATTACACATTGAGTGAGCCAGTACTCAATATCATGTAACTATGCAACAGTAGCTACCAACATTCGACCTATGGCAAGCCATGCCTTCCTTTCCCAACATCTCAATCAAGAGACAAGGAAGTATACAACATACAGAGAAACTTCTAACATGCCTAAACATAGTCAGTCCATACCCCGGCTCAACAGGATGAATTAAGCTCTGATACCACCTAATGTAACACCCCTCGATTTAATAACCATGGCACAATCGTCATTATGTCACGGTCACTAAATTTCAACGTGTTACGATTGTCAAACAACAAAATTTCCAAAAATATTAATCATTTCGCATATGAGGAAATAGGAGCCACGAATGAATAGTTACATAGACCGCCAGTAAAAAAATATGAGTTATAAGATGTACTCAATTTATAACGTGTAAGTCTGGATAATCACCTTAAAACATATATATACCCAAAAATACACTTTATACAGGCAATGCAAAATAAAGTATAAACTACCCACAACATATCCACGACTAAGAAGTTGGGTATCCATCGGACCCCGAATGCATAAGCCAACTCTAGGCACGCCGGTGTAGTGAGGAATACAAGATGAGATCTTCAATCATAGTCCTCTTCACAGTCAAGGTCAGCTCCCCAACATATCGTATACGCTTGTCGGTCTAGTCAACTTACTAAGCCTTGGCGCCTCCGATGAACTCAATTATGACGAGACCAATGGAATCCCTTCAAGTTGTCCTTACCGAATGCAGAAGATTAACCCAAGTGAAATCTAGGAGATTCAACCTCGCCCCCTTTATAGAATTTAACCAAAAACCACACAGAATAGCCACAAATACAGAAAAGAGGTAAAACATTCTACATTCATTAACTATGATGGCAGTAAAGAAACAAAACGACACATAACGCCCACATAACAATTCAATAATAATAAGAAGTATTAAGGCAGATAGTGAACAACTTGGTAATTACAAGTAAATACAAAAGTAATAAGACAACAGTTTAAACTTTCATATGAATAAGCAAATATAAAATGATATGGTGACTCACTATGCACATGCATATGATACCAAAAATCCTACTCCATGGAGCTAGACACAAAATAGTCGGAGAGAACGATCAGGAGGTATATCTGTATCTTGGCTGCCGAGGCCCTCAAGTGCTAAAATTCTCAATTTATCAACGTGCACATGGTATTTTATAAGACATTCTACACAAATCTCGATATAGGACAGTGTCCAGTCAGGATCGTTGGTGCGTTTGCATCGATTTATCCCACGGTCCAGCGGGGCTACCAACTGCCCGCTGTGAGACGCTCGCACCCCGACGCCCCCAAGGTCAACCGCAGGACCTACACTAGTCTATTCACACCCGCACAAAGGTGTGATTCAACTCCTAGGTAATATAGCCTTAACAAATTGTCCAACAGACTTTTTCAATGCATGACTCAATCATGCTCAATGCACATAGTTTTAATGTATACTCATATGTACATTTACAAATCCACAGTCATAGCATTTCAGGTCTAAGATTTCATGTTATGTCATTTATCATTAATATTCGATCCCGTTCAAGGGTCCATACTAAATCAATAATAAGTTTCTAGGCATTCAGGCCCTATTCAAAGTCATCAAGTAAGTCAATTCTTAGTTTCATTATGTCGCTCGCAACCTCTATCACACTTATGTTCTATCTCTATTCAAAGTTCTTATAAGTTGTAAAGGCATGCTCCCGTTCCTTATTTTTCCCTCTTTATGAATTCCTAATTAGTTTCTAGTCATCCAATTATTCAATATTATTACACTTACATTAGTCCAAAAGCCTTGAGTCAAGTGCCCAAGGAGACCTTGAACCTCCAAGGGGCTAGAAAAACCTCAAATCCATTACTGATCATGTTACATGGCCGTGTGTAAAATACACGGCCCCGAGTACACGGCTGTGTGGTCATACATGGCCTAGGCCGTGTACTCCTCTGGAGTGCACCAGAAACACGTTTTAGTCACATAGGGAGATACACGACCATGTATTCGTACACGGCCTAGGCAGTGTATCACTTTGTGGACGCAGAAATTACCAGAAAACCATTCCAACCTTCATACAATCTAAGATCTATCAACATACAATTAATTTTTACTAATCAAAACACCATTAAACAACCAAAATCACTCAAACAAAGGGTTACCCACAAATGGGTTTCATCCTATCAACACAACAAAGACGTTTCTCACTACCAAAATGGGTTGAAGAGAATAATCTTCCTCTTACCTTAGTGAAGAACAAAGAAAGCAAGCTATTTTTGTCCTTGAAATTTCGTGCTTCACCACCACAAGATCCTTGGGTGTTCAAATCCAACAAATCAAGATCAAAGAGGGGCAATGGCATCGATAGTCACCAATGTGACCATGGACCACGAAAATGAGGAGAAGAGGAGAAGAAAGTTGAGAGCTTTACCTTAAAGCTTGATGCTTTGGTGTTGGGCTGCCAACCACGAAAATGGGAGAGCCAAGAAGAGTTCCACCAAGAAGAAAGCTTGAAGATGGTGAGGAAAGACAATGGCTTGAGTTAGCTTGAGTAAGGAAAGCTTGAAAGCTTAACAATGGAGGTGTGTGTGTGAGGAGAAGAGAGGAAGAGAGGGAGAGGAAGAGAGCTGTGTAAAAAGGGAGAGAAAATGAGGAAGTGAAATGTGTTTTCCCCCTAGCCCCAACCGTGCAGCACATATGGGAGGAGAGAGAAAAGGTGGGTGGGGAGGAAGCTTCCTAGAAGCTCCCTTGAAGCTTCCTTGAGAAGCTTCACACGCTTCTCGAAAAAATGAAGTGTGTGGTCACTTAAATGATGTCATAAAAAAAATAGATAGAAATAATCTACTAGAACTATTTCTCAGTGGACAAAATTTTACAGTTAGCGTAAATAATATTTTATTATTTTATCAGATAATTAATTATTCTGTGATTTTATTTATTAGATAAAATCTTAAAAAATAAAAACCTCGTAAATTGTGTCCACCCTCGAGTTTAGTAAGATCCCCCATCGACGTTTTTACAGTCTAAAGTTTACCAACCTCAAGGAAAATATTTCATTTTCCCGGCTCCACTCGTTGGGCACGTAAAATGAGAAATATATTAAAATATTCAACGTTTCTAGAAAATTTCACAAAAATTCTTAAAAACTACAAATTTTGGAAAATAACTATTTATTGTGAAACAAACAGTTTTTCGAGACGTTACACTGACACTGCTTAGTGTGCACGTAAAATGAAGAATATATTAAAATATTCAACATTTTGAAAAAAAATCTAGAAAAATTCCCAAAAATCATAAATACTATAAAATGATTATTTATAATGAAATAAATAATTTTTGATATGTTACAGTGACTTTAGTTTGATTTAAGCTTGTTAGGGTTTCTTGAGGGTGCTTCATGAAATCCATAAGAGAAGGAACTTGAAGGGTTTTTGTCTTCTTTGAGGTAAGAGGGAGATTAACCTTATCAGCCACATGTGGTGGTGAGGGAATTGATTTGTTTGTGATTATGAGTGGAAAATCCATGTGAGGATTTATTCACTCGATTGTGTGGTTATTGGTTTATACTTGTTTGATTGTGTATAATGATGATCATTGCATGCATGAAATTGTCATGGTTGCTTTTTAATTATATGTGATTTTATTGTTTGGATAATTATGCATGATTTATATGTGAGATGGTATGATTTTAATTGAATTGTGATTAGATGCTTAATATGATTTTATTGTTTTAATAGTAAACATGAATATGTGATAGTAGAAATATCATGAGTGATATGTTGTATGTGATAAGAACTATGTGGAAAGAAAAACTATTTTGGTTTCAAAGAACCAAGAGGCACACAACCTCCATAAGGATTTTGGAGTAAACCACTTAAAATATTTTACTAAGTATGGATTTTAGATGATTATGTAACAAGTAATGGGATTAAAGATTTTTACAAAGAAAGATGAGATAGGAAATGATTAAATATTTGGGTATGGAAATAAAGTGATTTTCAGCCAACATGCCAAAAATTGGTATTTTAAACCAAAAATATTTGCTTAAGTGTAGTCTTAATGGATTAATTAATGAGAACTCAATTTAGTGAATTTTGAGATATAAAAAGAAAGTAAACTAATTTTTGGAATTAATTAAATTAATGAATTGAGGTCATGATGGGAAATAAAATTATAAGTTAAAGTTTAATGACGTATAGCTCACCCTTTGGGTTTTGAAGCACGTTAAAAAACTTTGAGCTATAATAATTGATTAAATCTTGGTAGTGTAACTTTTTGTGAAGAAAGTATTAGAAAATATTATTTAGAGGAGTTTTAGCAAGGAAATAATTTTTGAGGATGGTTTGGAACTTAAAGTATTTTATTTAAAGTTTTATTGAGAGTAATGAACGAATATTTTTTAGATACCTTGAATTAATTAAAATAGTATAAGTTTTTGTGGAAAACGTTTGGAAATATTAATTAAAGGAGGTTTTAGTGAGAAAATATTAGAAATATTATTTAAAGATGTTTTATTAAGGAAATATTGGAATTAAAGTTTAATTTTGATATTAAATAAGAAAAGTTTTAATTTGAGCTTAGAATATAATGAAAATATTTTACGCAATTGAAAATACGTAGAAAAATTCTTACGCAATTCAAAAATAGTAATTTTTAGCTATGCGATTGAGAAAATATTTTAAAATCTTTACGCGATTGAGAAAATGTTGAAAAATTATTACGCTATTGGAAAACATAACAAAAGTGTTACATGATTGTGAAAATGCGATAATATTGCTACACGATTTAAAGGAACAGTGAGTTTTGTTGTAAGGCCGACGAATTGGACCCAAAAACATCAGATAGACGAATGAGTCAGATGTGGTTTACTTTTATAATCAGAAACATCAGATAGATGAATGAGTCAGATGTGACTTGTTATTATGAGAAACCTGGATATATCAGTGATATTATGTAGTTGTATGGGCGGTTATATAATATCATTGATACTAATAGTATTAGACAATTGTATGGGCGGTTAATTTAATATCACTGGGAACAGTACAACGGTGGCTTGATTTCATTGAATATTCATTTGAGCATTATACAGTCGTGGCGTTTGATGCCTAAAGAGTGAACGTGAACTTACAGGATAGTGGGATCTTGATAGATCTTGGGGGACATCAGGGCACGGTGATTCACTTAGTGATGATGTTATCACTAGTGATTATGCTATCACTTTATATATATATACCCCTGGCCATGATGAACCAATTGCAATGCACTGACAGCCCAACAAACACTATTTCTTTTCATTATCCGGCATTGACTATCTTTTAGGGGGGACAGATCTTCTGGAACATTCATCTCTGAATTTGAGTCTAGCTTCATGGAGTAGGAACTGGTTGCATTGTGCATAAGGATGGTTAGTATACACATCGTGCATATGCATAGTCAGCATTTATACTATTGTAATATAGTATTATTATGATATAAATGTGGTATTATCAATATGTCAGATATTGTGTTGTAAGTTTATTGGATTATTCATTTATTAAATATCATGAATATATCTGCTAATTTTATGTTATTTTATAGATTGTATGTTGAACTGTGTTATCATGTTTATCGTTTTCTTACTGCCATATTAGTATACGATGTAGGGGATCTCATCTCTTCACTATATTATTTGCATATTATGTTTTGTGATTATGTTTGGTAAAGACTGTAAGAAGGACGAGGCTAGATCGCCTAGGTTTGAGCTAGATTGACTTTGTTTGATCGGACTGCGATGGCGGCAAGGAGGGATCAGCTAGGTTTCTTTAGACTACAGTTTCTTGAAGGCGCGGAGGGTTGGCGTGTTCATTAGGACTCAGAGCATATAGAGTATTGTGGGGGATATTACTTTATCAATAAGTAGGACTCGCCATGGGGTCATTACTTCATCTTTTACGGTTGCTTATGTAGAGTTTGTTTTACCTATCAGGGAGTTGTGGAATGATCTTCACTATACTCCTAGAGAGGACTTCGATATATCTTTGGCTCAGATTTCTATCTGTCGAGACATTCCTGACTAGGGAATTTGTCTTCTGAGGAGGATTTTTGTCTTTAGATATTGTGAACTTGGGTCAGGTCGAGTTTTTATATGGTAAATATTGCTTAAAGTACATAAGTCTTATGTAATTAAGATGTTACAAATCTAGGTTATATACGATAGATGTATTTTATCCAGTCTTTATATCTTGTGTTTTTCTAATTCAGTAAAATTTTTGTTATCTGCGAAAAAGAAATTTTTGGAATCAGTATTACAATAATATTAAATATTTTATAACTTGGATAAAGAATATTAAGAAGTTGGTTTGAAATGTGATACCCTAAGGAGGGTGTTACAATATGTAATAAAATAAACAAATATATATTTATATTAACGTAAAATATACTCAAACTTATTTAAGCTTGCCTTCTTGAAGCTTGAATTCTCAAATACAAAATATAATGTTGAAGTCGAGATGATATGTTTATTAAACAAGTCAAGATTGGGCTGTTTTTTTAGTTATTGAGTGAAGGCCAATCACACTAGAAAAATACTCACTTTTGACTGTGGCTGCAGGTCAATTTGAAACCAAGGGTTCCAACAAAAGTTGTTTGTGCAGTACATCTTGAACTAAGAAAAGAAATACTAACTCTGTTGAATCTTCAGAAACAAGTATATAGCATTAGCTGAGACATAAACTTGCCACATGGAATGGTTTTTGTATTATGAGTAGATTTTGATAATTGGATAATTTGGATTTGTCATTATTGAGATGTATTATTGATCTTGAGACTATGATGTTGATGATGAGTGATGACCAATTAGTTATGAATGTGATGTGAGAACAAGCTTAAAAGAGGTGTTTTATATGCTTGAAAGAGTCACATTTTATATATGCTCAAGTAACTTGAAAGAGGTGTTTGAATTTGATGAATTTTGTGTGCTTTGGTTGTGTATAATTCAATTGTGTAATGATATTTTATTTAGTCAAATGAGTGATTAGTAATGGTATTTAGAAACAGAAGTTGTACTTATATGGTATTTTTTTTCAATGGTCTTTCAAGGCCTAATTAAAGGCCTAGGCCTATTTGAGGCCTATATGAAGGCCTTGGCCTGCTAGCCTATTTAGAGGCCTTAATTTACTAAGCTTCTAAACAGGTTTCAGGCCAGGCCAGACTTCTTAAACAGGTCAGGCCTGTAATACCCCAAATTCTGACTATGTTAATAGTAATAGCAGAATTCCAATGTTTTATATTTTCTGTGTGTTATAAAAATAGTTTGATTGTTCTGAGATCATTTTTGATCATTTTGTGTGATTTGCTTTGAGTCAAGAAAATAATAATTTTCTTGACCGAAAAAATCTTATTTTAATTAATTGGAGTTAGGGGATCTTACTAAACCCAATTCTGATTGATACATATATTAATCTTTTAATTTTTAGGATTTAACTGTGCAATAAAATAATTTTATATTATTATAATATTATTTTATGTGACAGTACCTACTGTCTTAAAAATAGTAGAAATCTGCTTAACATGGACCCAAAAAGTCTGTGGGCCCCGCATTTAGTGTAGCAGTTAACGATTCTGATTGGACAGAATTTTGAACTAATAAGAATCAGTCAAAATAGGTGGCTTGACTATTTTAAACCAATAGGATGTAGTCAAATAAAGAAGCATAGACTTCAATATGGACCCTTGGATGAAAAGCATAATTTAGATGCTTTTGATCATAACCGTTAATCCGATCAATGGTGTAAAATGAATCCTGATAAAACCACTAAGTAATATCCACCGTAGATGAGATCAATGGATAGGTAACAAAGTTGAATTCAATGGCTAAGATGAAGTCAACAATAGTGGCTTGACTTTGATTAGTAACTAATTAAACCTAATTTGGTTAATCTAATGACCTAATTAACAAGCTAAGTAAACTAATCTAATTGCTAATTTGTTATAATTTAATTCTTAATTAAATATCCTAATTTTAATTAGAGGTTATAATATATGTAATTATATGTCTAATTAATTGGTTATGTAATTGGATAATTAATTAAGATTGATTAGGAAACTAAACCTAATTAATTAGCTATTTGATTAGCAAGTAATTGGACTTAAATTGAACACAAATTAAATCCCTAAATACCCTTGAACCACACAGTTATGCAGCAGCCTTGGGAGGCTTCTCCATGGTTCTTGAACCATCCAAATAGCCATGCAAAGTCAAGTTGATGACATATGCCATGTGCTAATCCATGTGCATTCAAAATAGGATATTTTACTTCAAGTATATCACTTAAATCCCTTACACTCTCACGACAACAGCAGCCCTTCATTCACTCTCACAATTTCATTTTCTCTTTCATAAAAAAGTTTACAACACTTTCTATCTAAATTTCAAGAACACCAAGCAACCATTTTCCTTCCTTTTTTCCCTAAGTAGTTCGGCCTCTACACCTAAATACACTATCACTCACCTATAATTTTCACTCTCATCATTTCCTAAAGCTTGACAACATTCTAAACACTTTCCATTTAGAAAGTTTTCCCAAAATCACACTCTAAGTGCTTCAAAATCCAACTTCTACCTTACTTCCCTAGAGGTAAACTTTGGTTTTTATGGTTTAAATTCATGTTTGTGATTTTTTAAACCATGTTTGTTCCATGGTTAGTCATTATTAAGCTTTGTTTGTGATTTTACTAATTGTTTTAGAATTGTTAGGAATTGATTGTGGTTCACACGAAATCAAGGAGAAGGAGAGGAGCTTGAAAAGCTTGTCTTCAAGAGGTAAGAGGGAGATTTAACCTCACCAACCAAGTTTTGGTGGTGTGGGGATGATTTTGTATGGTGAAAAATCCATAAAGGTTCTTCACTAATTAGATGTGCTTTGATTGTGTTTGTGTTGTGTAGGGTATTGTTTCTATGCTTGCATGTGCGATAAAAATGCTTAAAGCTTTGATATTATGTGAGTATGTATAATTATGAAAGCATGAGAATATATGTATAATTTAGGATGTGAACAACATGATGAATCGATTGTATAAGTGCTCCAAAGAGCACTGAGGCTCACGACCATGCTATGGAAAAGAGGACCACAGTCCTCAAACTGATGAATTAAAATGAGAACTGAGTGATTTAAATGAATTCGAAAAAGTTTGAGTGTAGCAAAGTAAAATGATTTTTATGTGAAGTAAATAAAAGAAATAACAATTATTGGAAACAATACAATTACTAATTTTTAGAGGGGTTATACCGTAAATTTTTATAAAAGAGGGACTAAATTATAAATATTATTTAAATGAGGGGCCATTGTATAAATACTTATTTTTAAAGGGGTCATATTGTAAATATTTTATAAAAAAAGACTATTTTATAAATATGGATTTTATGATGGACTATATTGTAAATATTAATTTGTGAGGGACTATTTTGTAAATATTAATTTTTGAGGGACTATTTTGTAAATATTAATTTTTGAGGGACTATTTCATAAATATTAATTTTTATGAGACTATTTCATAAATATGAGTTTTTGAGGGACTATTATGCAAATATGGAAAATAAAGTGAATTTTTAGTATTAAATGAGAAAAATAGTATTTTTGGATTTAAAATGTATGAAAAATATTTATGCGAATGGAAAACGTTAGCAAATCGCTATGCAATTTTGAAAAGGCGACAGAATTGAGTCACGATTGAGAAAATATGAAAATATGAATACGTGATTAAAATACAATAATAATACTGTTAGATTATTGTGTGGACCCCGAATATGTGATATGAATTGGAAATGTGAATAGTGCATAGTACATGCATTGGAAAGGTTCAATGGACTGTATGAGGCTAGTTGCCTAGGAGAGACTACACCTCTTGAGTGGGTGCGATATGCGTAGTGTAAGTCACTAGTTGACTTTGGGGGCATTGGTGTGCGGGTTGCCTACAATGGGCAGTTGGTAGCTCTTCTGTGCCGTAGGTTAGACCGACGCAACACACCAATGATCCTAACCGAGACACTATCCTTAATCAAGATATGATAAAGACTGTCGTGTATATGCTGGATGTGTAAGACTGAGCACGTGGTCCGAGGCATGTTGGTACCGATAAATCTTTTCGATCACTCTCTTCGACCTGAGTTGTAGCTCCATGGAGTAGGAAATTGAGTCTGTGTGCATACATGTAGCTATTAAGGGTGTTATCGTAATTATGTTTATGATAATTGATTTATTGAATATTTGATTATTGATAAATGGCATGACTATAATTATTGTATATTTCATGTGTTTTATTGATAAAATGATATTGATGGCATAACTGTAATTATGGTATGATAGTTGTATGAGATATTGTATGTGTTTATCTTCATTGGTACCATACTGGTATTGGCGTAGGTGATCTAACCTCTTTGTATGTATGTTCTGTATTATATTTATATTTGTTAAGACGTCGAGCAAGAGGTAGAGCGAGAAGCTAAGGAGGAGCAGATTCTTGCTGAGGACGTTGAGTTTTGAAGAGATGGAGATGCCTAGTTTCCTTGGCTACCTGAAGCTGACATTCATTGGAGGAGATGAGGCGTGGACAGTGGATTTAGAGAAAGAGAGTATTTACTATATGGGAGACCTAAATATTAGATTGAGTAGGCAACATTTAGGACACCCTTTCTTTTCTGTTAATCTTTTTGTACAACTAGAGTTCCTAATATCTATTAGGCAGTATTGGGGAGCTTACTATCGTACTCCCAGTGCGATTAGTATTGTGTCGTCTGCTCGGACACTTGTCTGTAGGACTACACCTCATGATGGATTCCTATATGCTGAGGAATCTGAGGAGGACCCGTCTGAGGGTTCTGCTGTCTAGTAGGACTTGGGCAGTATAATAGTTTAAGTTAAAGTTTAAAGTTTAAATATTTTTGAAGTCTAGTTTGTAAAATATCTAAGTGTGATAGTACTAAAGGCTTGTATTTATATATGATGTAAATTATTTGTGACAATGTAGTTATGTTTTTATTTTCTGTTAAGTTTATCTTATTATCATCAAGAAATTTTATAACTCGTATTTATATTACAAGCACGATTTCTAATGAAGGGGTAATTTGGTAATTAAGTAACACCCTAAGGAGGGTGTTACATTAGTTGGTATCAGAGCCCAAGTTAGAGTCTTTTGGGTTTGTGGTTAGGTCTGTCTTGTCTAAGTTGTGTGATTCTCTGTAATTGTTTTCCAAAAGAAAAACAATATTGTTTGAAGACTGACCCTCACTTTTCTTTGTGTTGTTCAGTCTGATAGATAGAACGGAATGACTGGACGCGGAAGAGGACGTATGAATGCGAGGGCAGCAGTTGGAAATGCCGGTGACGACAATCAGAATATGGCTGCAGCTATAGCAGCAATACAACGAATGGCTGAGGTTGTTGCATAGCAGAATCAAAGAGCAAACGATGATGCTCACAGCTTGTCAGAATTTCGGAGGAACAATCTACATGAAGTTCCATGGAGAGTTTGATCTAGAGAAGGCTGATCTGTGGATCAAGGAACTGGAGAAGATATTTGAAGGCATGGGTTGTACTGATGAGCGGAAGCTTACTTTCGCCACATTTGTGCTAGTCGGTGATGGAGAGGCTTAGTGGGCAGGAACCCGCAGATTAATTCAAGCTAAAGGGAGAGTTGTGACATGGCAGCTCTTTAAGCAGAATTTTCTGGGAAAGTATTTCCCATCCAGTGTTCGACACGCTAAGGAGATGGAATTCCTTAGTCTGAGACAAGGGGCGATGACTGTGAGTGAGTACGCAGCAAGGTTTGAAAGCTTGTTTAAGTTTTCGAGGTACTTCTAGATGCATCCAGATGAGGAGTGGAAGTGTAGGAAGTTCGAAGAGGGGCTAAGGCTTGACATCAAGCGAGCTTTAGCAACTATTGATATCAATCAGTTTCTGATATTGCTAGATAAGTGCCGAAAGGTCAAGGAGATTGATCATCTAAGAGAGGCTAGGAATAAGAATTTTGGACCAGCATGATTCCAAAGGGGAAAGAGTAGCGGTGGCAACCGTTACCAGCAGAAACCATATACTAAACCAGTAGTAAGTCAGAATCAGCAACAATCATTTGGAGGAAGCTCTAGTGGTAGTAAAGCAGTTTCAACTGGAACTTCTGCACTTAAATGTTTTAAGTGTGGGAAAGGACATCTCACCAGGGATTGTCAGCATAAAGGGGTGATTTGTTATCGATGTGAGAAGCCGAGACATTTCTCTAGAGAGTGTGATCAACAAAAAATGGAGCCATCTATAGGAAGTGTTCACACTGCAAGGCCACAGGCGGGTGGTCGAGTATATACTATGAGCGGGGAGGAAGCCGCTAAATCCAAGGACTTGATAATGGAGGAGTGTGCTATTGAAGATAATCCTTTAACAGTATTATATGATTCGGGAGCAACACATTCTTTCATTGTATGTGATTGTGTGGAGCATTTGGCATTAACTATGATTACATTGTCATATGATTTGAGTGTTAGTACTCCTACTGATAAGCCTGTGATAACTACAAAAGTATGCTTGAATTGCCCTGTATCTATTAGAGATAGGATCTTTCATGTGGATTTGATCTGTTTGCCTCTTTCCAAGATTAATGTAATCTTAAGAATGGATTAGTTGTCTTCCAACCATATCTTGATAGACTGTGCTAGTAAAACATTAGTTTTTCCTGAGGTTAAGGATTCTAGATTCCTAACGGCTACTCAAGTGGAAGCCTGCTTGAAGGAAGGAGATCGAGGGTACTTGTTGATGTCTTCTTTGGAGGTTCAATGTGAAGACGTTCTGAAGGATATTTTTGTAGTGAATGAGTTTCCTGAAGTGTTTCCTGAAGATATACCTGGACTACCACCGGAAAGGGAGATTGAATTCTCTATTGATTTGGTACCTTGAGCTGGACCTATATCTATAGCGCCTTATCGGATGTCGCCAGTAGAGTTAGCAGAACTTAAGAAGCAGTTAGAGGATTTATTGGAGAAGCAATTTGTGAGACCAAGTGTATCACCTTGGGGAGCTCCAGTATTGTTGGTAAAGAAGAAGGATGGGACTTCTCATCTATGTGTAGACTACCGACAATTGAATAAGATTACAATCAAGAATAAGTATCCACTACCAAGAATCGATGATTTGATGGACCAATTGCGAGGAGCCGCAATATTTTCCAAGATTGATTTACGTTCTGGTTATCACCAGATATGTGTAAAGGTGGAGCATATCCCAAAGACTGCGTTTCGGACACGATATAGGCATTACGAGTATCAAGTGATGCCTTTTGGTGTGACTAATGCACCTGCGATATTTATGGACTTCATGAATCAGATTTTCTGTTTATACTTGGATAAGTTTATTGTTATCTTTATTGATGACATCTTGATTTATTCTCGAAGTCAAGAGGAGCATGCTGAACATCTCAGAGTGGTTCTCCAAATTTTGAAGGAGAATAAGTTGTATGCCAAGTTGTCCAAATGTGAATTTTGGTTGAGTGAAGTACAATTTTTGGGGCATGTCATATCGGCGGATGGAATTGAAGTTTATGCTTCAAAGGTTGAGATGGTTGTTGAATGGGAAAGACCGAAGACAATATCGGAGATTCGTAGTTTCATCGGATTGGCCGGTTATTATCGACGATTCATAGAGGGGTTTTCAAAGATTGCAGGACCTCTTACCCAACTTACACGAAAGAATCAACCGTTTACATGGACTGAAGCATATGAGGAAAGTTTTCAGGAGTTGAAATGACAACTGACTACTTCACCAGTTTTGATTCTGCCTGATCCAAATGAACCTTTCGAGGTATATTGTGATGCTTTGTATCAAGGGTTAGGTTGTGTACTTATGCAGAACCGTAAGGTTGTGGCCTACGCGTCGAGGCAGTTGAAAGTGCATGAGAGGAATTATTCGACTCATGACTTGGAGTTGGCAGCAGTGGTGTTTGCATTGAAAGTATGGAGACATTTTCTCTATGGGGCAATGTTCACTATTTTTAGTGACCATAAAAGTTTGAAGTATCTGTTTGACCAGAAAGAGTTGAACATGAGACAAAGATGTTGGCTCGAGTTTCTGAAAGACTATGACTTTCAGTTACAGTACCATCCCGGAAAGGCGAATGTCGTAGTGGATGCTTTAAGTAGGAAAGCGCTTAATGCTTCTATTATGATGATGAAGGAGAAGGAACTGATGGAAGAGTTTCGGGATATGCGTCTATCTGTGAAGTTAACACCGGGGAAGATGTGTTTGAGTATGATCACTATTTCGAATGACTTGATGGATAGAATACGAGAAGGACAAAACAGTGATCAGTATTTGCAAGAAGCAAAGGAAGCAAGAAGTCAAGGAGCAGAATTGGAATTCAGCGAAGGTGTTGATGGAATTTTGAAGTTCAAAGGGAGAGTCTGTGTACTAAACGATCCAGAACTGAGGAGATTAATTTTGGATGAAGCTCATAGAAGTAAGTTGAGTATGCATCCAGGAGCCACGAAGATGTACCAAGATTTGAAACAACTGTATTGGTGGCAAGGAATGAAGAGGGATGTCGCAGAATATGTACCATCCTGTTTGATTTGTCAGAAGGCCAAAGTAGAATACCAGAGACCATCAAGAATGTTGCAACCTTTGCCTATTCCTGAATGGAAATGGGATGACATAGCAATGGATTTCATCATAGGACTACCAAAAACTCGAAAGAGTCACGATTCTATATAAGTAATTATTGATCGGCTTACAAAGTCGGCGCACTTTTTACAGATTAATATTAAGTACTCAATGGAGAAGTTGGCTCAAGTGTACATCAATGAAATTGTCAGACTTCATGGTGTACCATCTAGTATAATTTCTAATCAAGATCCACGATTTACGTCAAGATTCTAGAATAGTTTACAAGAAGCGATGGGAACAAAGCTACGTTTGAGTTCTGCTTACCATCCACAAATAGATGGTCAGTTAGAAAGGATGATTCAGTCATTGGAGGACTTGTTGAGGGCTTGTGTTCTAGAGCAAACTGGTTGTTGGGATGAATTTCTACCATTGATAGAGTTCACCTACAACAATACTTTCCATTCGAGCATAGGGATGGCACCCTATGAGGCATTATATGGGAGAAGATGTAGAGCACCATTGTGTTGGTACCATGATGGTGAAAGTACTGTGGTAGGACCCGAATTCGTACAATAGATAACTGAGAAATTGAAGATGATCCAAGACAAGATGAGGACAACTCAGACGCGGCAAAAGAGTTATGCAGATAAAAGATGAAGACCGCTTGAATTTGAAGAAGGTGACAATGTATTTTAACATGTGATGCCTATGACAGGAGTTGGACGAGTGATCAAGTCGAGGAAGCTCACTCCGAAGTTTATTGGACCGTATCAGATACTCCGTCGGGTAGGTCCGGTAGCTTACCAAATTGCACTACCACCTTTCTTATCAAATCTTTATAATGTATTTCACGTATCACAACTACGGAAATATATTTCTGATCTGACTCATGTTATTGAGCCAGACACCATACAATGGAAGGAAAATTTAACTTATGAGACGTTTCTAGTCAAGATTGAAGATCGAAGGATAAAGCAGCTTCGAGGAAAGGATATCACATTGGTTAAAGTGGTATGGAACAATATAAGTGGTGAAGCCATATGGGAGATGGAAGAGAAGATAAGAGAGTAGTATCCATTTTTATTTTGAATATGTATGTTAAGTTTCGAGGACGAAACTTTATTTTAGAGGGGGAGAGTTGTAACACCCCAAATTCTGACTATGTTAATAGTAATAGCAGAATTACACTGTTTTATATTTTCTATGTGTTATAAAAATAGTTTGACTGTTCTGAGATCATTTTTGATCATTTTGTGTGATTTGCTTCGAGTAAAGAAAATAATAATTTTCTTGACCAAAAAAATCTTATTTTAATTAATTGGAGCTGGGGGATCTTACTAAACCCAATTCTGATTGATAAATATATTAATCTTTTAATTTTTAGGATTTAACTGTGTAATAAAATAATTTTATATTATTATAATATTATTTTATGTGACAAGATTACTTCTTGTCTTAAAAACAGTAGAAATCTGCTTAAAATGGACCCGAAAAGTCTGTGCGGCCCACGTTTAGTGTAGCAGTCAACGATTCTAACTGGACAGAATTTTGAACCAATAAGAATCAGTCAAAATAGGTGGCTTGACTATTTTAAACCAATAGGATGTAGTCAAATAAAGAAGCATAGACTTCAATATGAACCCTTGGATGAAAAGCATAATTTAGATGCTTTTGATCATAACCGTTAATCCGATCAATGGTGTAAAACGAATCCTGATAAAACCACTAAGTAATATCCACCATAGATGAGATCAATGGATAAGAAACAAAGTTGAATTCAATGGTTAAGATGAAGTCAACAATAGTGGCTTGACTTTGATTAGTAACTAATTAAACCTAATTTGGTTAATCTAATGGCCTAATTAACAAGCTAAGTAAACTAATCTAATTGTTAATTTGTTATAATTTAATTCTTAATTAGATATCCTAATTTTAATTAGAGGTTATAATATATGTAATTATATGTTTAATTAATTAGTTATGTAATTGGATAATTAATTAAGATTGGTTAGGAAACTAAACCTAATTAATTAGCTATTTGATTAGCAAGTAATTGGACTTAAATTGAATACAAATTAAATCCTTAAATACCCTTGAACCACACGGTTATGCAGCAGCCTTGGGAGGCTTCTCCATGGTTCTTGAACCATCCAAATAGCCATGCAAAGTCAAGTTGATGACATATGCCATGTGCTAATCCATGTCCACTCAAAATAGGATATTTTACTTCAAGTATATCACTTAAATCCCCTACACTCTCATGGCAGCAGCAGCCCTTCATTTACTCTCACAATTTCATTTTCTCTTTCATCAAAAAGTTTACAACACTTTCTCTCTAAATTTCAAGAACACCAAGCAACCATTTTCCTTCCTTTTTTCCCTAAGTGGTTCGGCCTCTACACCTAAATACACTATCACTCACCTATAATTTTCACTCTCATCATTTCCTAAAGCTTGATAACATTCTAAACACTTTCCATTTAGAAAGTTTTCCCAAAATCACACTCTAAGTGCTTCAAAATCCAACTTCTACCTTACTTCCCTAGAGGTAAAATTTAGTTTTTATGGTTTAAATTCATGTTTGTGATTTTTTAAACCATGTTTGTTCCATGGTTAGTCATTATTAAGCTTTGTTTGTGATTTTACTAATTGTTTTAGAATTGTTAGGAATTGATTGTGGTTCACACAAAATCAAGGAGAAGGAGAGGAGCTTGAAAAGCTTGTCTTCAAGAGGTAAAAGGGAGATTTAACCTCACCAACCAAGTTTTGGTGGTGTGGGGATGATTTTGTACGGTGAAAAATCCATAAGGGTTCTTTTCTAATTATTTGATGTGCTTTGATTGTGTTTGTGTTGTGTAGGGTATTGTTTCTATGCTTGCATGTGTGATAAAAATGTTTAAAGCTTTGATATTATGTGTGTATGTATAATTATGAAAGCATGAGAATATATGTATAATTTAGGATGTGAATAACGTGATGAATCGATTGTATGAGTGCTCCAAAGAGCACCGAGGCTCATAGCCATACTATGGAAAAGAGGACCACAGTCCTCAAACTGATGCATTAAAATGAGAACTGAGCGATTTAAATGAATTCGGAAAAGTTTGAGTGTAGCAAAGTAAAATGATTTTTATGTGAAGTAAATAAAAGAAATAACAATATTTGGAAACAGTACAATTACTGATTTTTAGAGGGGTTATACTGCAAATTTTTATAAAAAAGGGACTAAATTATAAATATTATTTAAATGGGGGGCCATTGTATAAATACTTATTTTTAGAGGGGTCATGTTATAGATATTATTTTTAGAGGGGTCATATTACAAATATTTTATAAAAGAGGGACTATTTTATAAATATGAATTTTATGAGGGACTATATTGTAAATATTAATTTGTGAAGAACTATTTTGTAAATATTAATTTTTGAGGTACTATTTCCTAAATATTAATTTTTGAGAGACTATTTCGTAAATATGAGTTTTTGAGGGACTATTGTGCAAATATGGAAAATAAAGTGAATTTTTAGTATTAAATGAGAAAAATAGTATTTTTGGATTTAAAACGTATGAAAAATATTTACGCGATTGGAAAACGTTAGCAAATCGCTACGCAATTTTGAAAAGGCGACAGAATTGAGTCGCGATTGAGAAAATACGAAAATATGAATACGTGATTAAAATACAATAATAATACTGTTAGATTATTGTGTGGACCCCGAATATGTGATATGAATTGAAAATGTGAATAGTGCATAGTACATGCATTGGAAAGGTCCAATGTACTGTATGAGGCTAGTTGCCTTGGAGAGACTACACCTCTTGAGTGGGTGCGATATGCATAGTGTAAGTCACTAGTTGACTTTGGGGGCATTGGTGTGCGGGTTGCCTACAATGGGCAGTTGGTAGCTCTTCTGTGCCGTAGGTTAGACCGACGCAACACACCAATGATCCTAACCGAGACACTATCCTTAATCAAGATATGATAAAGACTGTCGTGTATATGCTGGATGTGTAAGATTGAGCACGTGGTCCGAGGCATATTGGTACTGATAAATCTTTTCGATCACTCTCTCCGACCTGAATTATAACTCCATGGAGTAGGGAATTGAGTCTGTGTGCATACATGTAGCTATTAAGGGTATTATCGTAATTATGTTTATGATAATTGATTTATTGAATATTTGATTATTGATAAATGGCATGACTATAATTATTGTATATTTCATGGGTTTTATTGATAAAATGATATTGATGGCATAATTGTAATTATGGTATGATAGTTGTATAAGATATTGTATGTGTTTATCTTCATTGCTACCATACTGGTATTGGCGTAGGTGATCTCACCTCTTTGTATGTATGTTCTGTATTATATTTATATTTGTTAAGACGTCGAGCAAGAGGTAGAGCGAGAAGCCGAGGAGGAGCAGATTCTTGCTGAGGACATTGAGTTTTGAAGAGATGGAGATGCCTAGTTTCCTTGGCTACCTGAAGCTGACATTCATTAGAGGAGATGAGGCATGGACAGTGGATTTAGAGAGAGAGAGAGTATTTACTATATGGGAGACCTACATATTAGATTGAGTGGGCAACATTTAGGACACCATTACTTTTCTGTTAATCTTTTTGTACAACTAGAGTTCCCAATATCTATTAGGCAATATTGGGGAGCTTACTATCGTACTCCCAGTGCGATTAATATTATGTCGTCTGCTCGGACACCTGTTTGTAGGACTGCACCTCATGATGGATTCCTATATGCTGAGGAATCTGAGGAGGACCCGTCTGAGGGTTCTGCTGTCTAGTAGGACTTGGGCAGTATAATAGTTTAAGTTAAAGTTTAAAATTTAAATATTTTGGAAGTCTAGTTTGTAAAATATCTAAGTATGACAGTACTAAAGGCTTGTATTTATATATAATGTAAATTATTTGTGATAATGTTGTTATGTTTTTATTTTCTGTTAAGTTTATCTTATTATCATCAAGAAATTTTATAACTCGTACTTCTATTACAAACACAATTTCTAATGAAGGGGTAATTTGGTAATTAAGCAACATCAAGTGTGGCACCCTAAGGAGGGTGTTACAAGGCCAGGCCCAAAAAAAGGCTTTTAATAGGTAACAGGCCAGGTATTTGTAACACAAGCCTGAACTTTTTAGGGTGAAACTTGGCTTGACCTGGCCTGTTGCCATCCCTATATGCATGATACATATCAGACACACATATATAACCCACATATATATGTGCGTGACACATATCACATACACATATATGACCCACATATATTCGTGTGATATAGCATACACATATTTATGTGTGATATATCACACATATATATATGTGAGTGATATCACGTGTGATATATGTGATATCATACACACATATATATGAGTGATACACATCACACACACATATATAACTCATATATATGTGTGATATATGTGATATGACACACATTTATGTGTGATATATATCAGACACACATATATAACCTGTAACATCCCGAAAATTCTTTATTTCATTATAAACGATCATTTTATAATATTTATGATTTTTAGGAATTTTTGTGAATTTTTCTGAAAATGATGAATATTTTAATATATTCTTCGTTTTATGTGTACACTGAGCGGAGCCGGGGAAACTAGAATATTTTCACTGAGGCTGGTAAACTTTGAACTGTCAACGTGTCAACGAGGGATCTTACTAAACCCGAGGTAGTACGCTTTACGAGATTTATATTTTTTGAGGTTTTATCTCATTAAATAAAATTGCGGTATCATAAAATCATCGATGAATAATAAAATATTATTTTCATCAATGGTAAATTTTATTCACTGAGAAAATAATTCCACAATGTAATTAATCATCTGTCAGATGTATTTAATTTGGAGACAAGCTTACTATGTGCTTTATCGAGGAGCGCGCGAAGCTTCTCAAGGAAGCTTCCTCCAACCATTATTTTTATCATTTCTCTGTCCTCCCAATTTGTGCAGCACGTTTGAAATTAAGGGGGTCTAATTCATTTCCTTTTCTCACATTTCCTCTCCTCCCAATACGTAGCTACTATTCACTCATCTTCTCTCTTCTCTTTCATCCTACAACAGCAACACCATCCACCCACACCTCCATTTTGTTCTTCAAACCGTCCCAATCTTAGCACCATTTCGTGTTTGGAGAACCACCATCATTGAGGAAATCAGCTTCAAGGTTCTGCCATTTCCTCCATCTTCATTCTCCTACGTCTTTGAAGCTTAAAGGTTGGAGCTTTAAGGTAAAGCTCTTAGCTTTTTCTCCTCTCTTCTCTTTTTTTTCGTAACCCACTCCTCATTTTGATGACAATGGGTATCCATTTCAATATTAGGATTCTGATTCTTGCAAGTTTAAATGTTTAAGGATTTCCTGGAAGCTGGAAACAAAATCCTGACCAAAAAGGAGCCAACTTTCTTTGTGCTTCTCCAAGGTAAGAGGAAGGCACTCCTCCTCAACCTCTTTTAGCATTTAGGGACGTTGTTTGTGATTGGTACTGAGATTCATCTCTGTTTGTATGCGGCTGGTGATGTATACATATGCTAGTTGATTGTTTTGTGTGTTTTGATATATTTATGTGTACTAGAACGTATAATCTAAAAGGAACGCTGTCGGGCTGGCTCTCGGATGGCCACGCCTTGAGACTAAAATTTTGGGATTCTTGGTGAGAAATGGTAATAACTTGAGTTTCTGACTATTAAGTGAAATGTCAAAATTTGTCGTGTATGAACCCCTGGCCAAACCCATCGAATGTGATGTCTTGATCACTTAGTAAAGTTAAAATTCGTCGAGTATGAACTCCTGGCCAAACCCGTCGAATGTGATGTCTTGATCACTTAGTAAAGTTAAAATCCGTCGAGTATGAACTCCTGGCCAAACCCGTCGAATGTGATGTCTTGATCACTTAGTAAAGTCAAAATCCGTCGAGTATGAACTCCTGGACAAACCCGTCGAATGTGATGTCTTGATCACTTAGTAAAGTCAAAATTTGTCGAGTATGAACTCTTGGCCAAACCCGTCGAATTTGATGTCTCGATCACTTAGTAAAGTTAAAATCCGTCGAGTATGAACCCCTGGCCATGCCCGTCGAATTTGATTCCTGGTCATTTAGTGCAATATCAAAATTCGTCGAGTATGAACTCCTGACCACTTAGGAGAGAAACTCCTCTATTGCAAAATCCGTTGAATTTGAATGACCACATCCGTCGAGTGACATATTTGTCGAGTTAGAATGCCAATACCCATCGAGAGACATACCTGTCGAGTAGATCTTCTGTCCATTTATCAGAAGCTTCCCAAAGTTAATATTCGTCGAGTAGAATGTCAAGATCCATCGAATTAGAGTTCTGACCACAGTGTTTTTCGTCGGTTCGACACTTGGGAGATTTCTCCAACGTCGACACCCACATCCGTCGAAATAGGACCTCTGCTGACCTTCTAGAAAAATTCGACAGTTTTGATCTCTGTTCGACAGAACCTCTATCCGACAGAAATTGATTTTTATCCAATCTTGTTATAAAATGTTCTCCCATCTTTCATCCTTCTGCCATGTTAGTTTTCATCGAATGGCAGCCTCAATTTTCCACTAAATGCATTGTCTCCGTCGAATTCACAACTATGGTTTATCACCCAATACCTAGCAATTAAATCTGTGACGTTGTTGGTGATTCTGGCCATGTATCTTCCTGGATTCAAAACCCTTGGATTAATAAAAGCACATAAATCATAAATGATTGGATGACTAGAGATTAAGTAGGGATTCATAAACAGGGAAGAACATGAGTATGGGTGAGCTTTTGAGGCACATAATGAATTTAATGGTTGACTTTTATCATGACTATGAATGAAAATTGTGGATATCCTTAAAATGTACTGTTGGATTGTTGTAGACCCGTGAATGGGATTAGATCTTGTTGATAAATGATATGACATGCATTTGAAGCATGATGGGCGTAGTTGGTCATGAGGAGTATGATTGTGTCATGCATTGAACAAAAAGAAAGAGATTGTCCATTGGACTTGGTTAAGGCCGGTAGCCTAGGAGTTGAACTTACACCTTTGTGCAGGTGCAAATAGATAAGTGTAGGTTACTTGTTGACCTTGGGGGCGTCAGGGTGCGGGTACCTCACAATGGGCAGCTGGTAGCTCTCTCGTCCGTGGGGCAGTGATGCAAACACACCGACGATCCGGACCGAGACGCTGTCCTATGTCGAGATCTGTGTAGAATGTCTTGTAAAATGCCATGATGTACAAAATGATAATTTGAGAATTTTAGCACTTGAGGGCACAGGGCGCCAAGAATACAGACACACCTCCTGATCGTTCTCTCCGACTGTTTTGTGTCTAGCTCCATGGAGTAGGGTTTTGGTTATTGAGAACACGTGTGCATAGTGAGTCCATGAATCATCTGGCATACATTGTTATTATAATTGGAACTATTGTACTTCTGATATATCTATATGTATACGATGCTGGAACTGCTTGTTGGTTGATCATAATTGCTATTGAATGTTTATTACCATTATTGCTGTCATAAATGCTATGTGGGCGCTTTGCGCCGTTTGGTTTCTCGATGCTATGATTGGTAATGATGCTAGGATGTCTTACCTCTTCTCTATCTCTCCACTTCTGTTTCGTCTGTATATTGCGTTCCATAGAAGATAACTGCAAGGAACCGGAAGCTCCCGACTTCCCTGGTTTTGGCCTCATCTTGACTGAGCGACTGCAGAAGAATATGGAGCCACGCACGCAAAGATTTTTTGGGAGATGTGCGCCTGACTTTCTTGGGAGGGCCAGAGTACTGGTACATCAACTATGGTTCTGAGCGTTGCGTCTATACGGGGGATGTGTCGTTATCTCTAGCCTGGAGGCGTCACGAGCTGCCTGTCTTCACTTGCTGTATTAGTTTATGTTTGGAGTTTCAGCTACCGATACGCGAGATGTGGGGTGACCGTTATTTCACTCCGTGGGAAGACTATTTTCGTTCCACAGCTCGGGCCCCGTCCTGTGACTCTGCGATTCCTATGGTGATTTCCTCTGACGAAGAAGATCCTGAGGAAGATCCCGAAGAAGTTCCTGAGGACGACCCCGAAGAGGATCCTAAAGAGGACCCTGACTCTATTCCTCCTCACTTGAGGGACTGACTTTACTTGTAGTTAGTGAGGGCTACTAGTATTTTATTTTGGGGGCCTGATGTTTTGTCTGTAGTGGGCTATATATTCTGATACCGTAGGAAAATGTATGTATAATCCTTTGGGGGCAGGTATAGTTTTGGTTTTTGATATGCCAGGCTTTGTAACTAAACAATTTGATAATTATATATATATATGAATGAAATGTTAATTTCCCATGTATGTTTCGTCACCGTGGATATTGATTATCGTTAACGTAATTGTAACAAAAGGAAAAAAAATATACTCGCTAATTTAATTACCCAACTACAATTAAGTAAATATATATATATTATTATAATGAACCGGGTCTTAACTCACATAAATTTTATTTCCGCATTGTAATTGAAAGTGAGACGTTCCCTTAGAAAAAAAGAAAAAGGGGCATCACATAACCCACATACATGTGAGTGATACATATCACACATACATATGTAACCCACATATATGTGTGTGACATATATCACACACATATATAACCCACATACATGTGTGTGACATATATCACAAACATATATAACCCACATATATGTGCATGATATATATAAGACACATATATATATGGGATATATGTGATATCACATACATGTAAGTGTGTGATACATATCAGACACATATATATAACTCAAATATATGTGTGTGACATATATCACACACATATATAACCCACATATATATTTGTGTGATACATATCACGCACATATATATAACCCACATATATGTGTGCGATATAGCACACACATATTTATGTGTGATATATCACACACATATATATGAGTGATATATATCATAGACATATATAACTCACATATATGTGTGTGATATATATAAGACATAAATATATGTGTGATATATGTGATATCACAGACATATATATGTGTGACATATATCACACACATATATAACCCACATATATATGTGTCGATATATATTAACATATATATATGTGTGATATGTGTGATATCACACAAATATATGTGTGATATATATCAAACACACTTATATAACCCACATATATATATGTGTGTGATACATATGACACACACATATAAAATCCACATACATGTGTGTGACATATATCACACATATATAACCCTCATATATGCGTGTAATATATATTAGACACATATATATGTGTGATATATGTGATATCACAGATAAATATAACTCATATATATATGTGTGACATATATCACACACATATATAACCCATATATATATGTGTGATATATATCACACACACATCTGCAACCCACATATATGTGTGTGATATATCACACACATATGTTGTTAGTCATGGCAACCATTACCCAAGAGGGGGTGAATTGGGTATTAAAAAACTTTTCGCAAATGCTTTTAAAATAAATACAAATATTTAAGCTATTAAATAAAAGAGAAAGAATTGCGAGATGAAGAAAGAAATCTTTAAGAACTGTAAATAAATAAATGTACAATAATATAAAATTGTATAAATAAATGTGCAATAATATAAAATTACGTAAAATAAAGATTGCACAAAATAAAGAGATAAAGAGAAGAAGAGCAGGCACGATATTTATCCTGGTTCGACCACCAACCACTTGTGGTTTACGTCCAGATCCTCAAACACAGTTCGAGATTTTTCACTATATGTACAAGCTTCAATAGGTACTTGAACCTTTACATAAGAGAGCACTTTTCACACACAGGGAAACTCTACCCTTGTGCTAAAGTCTCGGCTGCAGGATACCTCACCCTTACACAAACCTTAGAGGGATACCTCACCCCTTTACAAATCTTGAAGGATACCTCACCCTCAATGTAGAAGAACAGAAATATAGATGAAGAGAAACTCTCACTCAGAGTAAATTATACAAATTGAAGTGCTAAGAGGCTCTCAAGAATATCTCAAAGTTTTAGCAAAAAGAGCACATAAAATGGGTGTAAAAATAAATCACATTTTTCAGAGCAAGCGCAAATTAAACAAATAGATGGCTATTTTCAGATGAGACCCACAGTCTCTATTTATAGAGTCAGATAAACAAATAGCCGTTGGAGCAAATTAAAAGCATAATTATTACGAGAAAATGTCCGTTAGTTTCCAAAATAGTATTCGTAAAAAATCAATGAGTATTCGAATAGATGAAGTGGTATTTGAATACCACTGTTCATAAAACATCATGAAAAGTAGATATATATGGGTTATTCGAATACCAAAATGAGGTATTCGAATGCCTCTGTTTAAAACACGTTAAAAAGGTAATTCAGAAAGTTGTTATTCGAATACCTTAAGATGGTATTCGAATCCTTCTATTTAATACACAGTCTGGAACGTTTTCAGGCATGTGGTATTCGAATACCATATCATGTATTCGAATGCCCCTTTAAAAAAACTCATTCAGGAATGTTTTTGTGCTGTGGTATTCGAATACCACAAGTTGTATTCGAATACTCCTCACAGATTTTGAAAACTGAATTCAAATGATCATAACTTCTTCATTTCTTATCCGTTTAAAGCAAATGACCAGTCATTGGAAAGATATTTGAGTCTATTTTCAAATGAAAGAAGTTTCAAAACAAAAATAAAAGTATTTTGAAGGATATGATCAAAAGAGTAACCAAAGGTCAATTTTGCAAAACTCAAACTTTGCTATTTTTCATAGATTTGAACTATTACCAAAACTAGCTTTTCAAAACTTTTTTGTTGGACATTTTAACATAGGAAAATCATTTGTAAAAACATATTTGAAAAATATATTTGAGATATCCATAAGGCTTTTTACATAAAGACCCTAAGTCCTAAAAGCTATACCATTTAATCTTCCTTTGGACTTGGCCTTTGACATGACTTTGATGTTATCAAAACCTTCATGAGATATCCGTTCACATTCTCCTTGTATTGAGCTTAATTGAGATCTTTTGCTTTCTTGTTGCAAGCTCATTCTTGGTACTTGGACTATCCTACAAAGTATTGCTCACTTAAACAAGCATAGTTAGTCCAGAATCACAATTCAATATCTTCATATGCATGAATCATAAATGTATAACTCTAGTTAATTTAGCATGCATATAAAACTTTCATAGATACATCCAAATAAGATATTTATCAATTACTAATGGATATGCTCTATATAGGATGCAATAGAACATAAGCAACGTGTACTTTTTGTCTTGTATTTGTCATCATCAAAACTTAGCATATAAAATCATTTGGGGCAAACTTATATCCACAATCTCCCCCTTTTTGATGATGACAAATCACCAAAGAAAAATATGTTGAGCAATATACAATAAAGGATATTCATGTAAGCATATCAAGCATATATCTTTCTTTCCAATTTTCACTCCCCCTATTTGACATCAACAAAAAGGCTTAGAAAGGAAAAAAAATATTTTCTCTCTCTTATAGATTCTACATATGAGTCAAGAATAGAGAGATGAAATAAATATGCTTGCAAGATATAGAAGATTTTTCATACAATGCTTGTCATATTTTTGTATATCAACATTTAGCATATGATGGTAATAAAACACTTTATGTAATCAAACAAGGATGTAAGCCAAAAGATATAAACAGCTTAAAAACTAGGCTCCCCCTCAAAATATGCATATTATAAAAATAAAGGATAAAGGAAATATGTATGCGAAGACCATGTAAGCACATCACCTTAAAGAAAAGTAAGGCAAAAACACATCTCCTCAAACAAAAAAAGGCCATTTTAAAACTTCTCCCCTTTTCAAAAAGAATTTTGTAAGAACACATTATATTTTCAAAAGCATTTTAGAAAGGTAGAGATATTTTATATGAAAAACATATATTCATTGAGATAGATTAAACCAAGTTAAAATAACATAAGTACATCTCCTTGATGAAATATGCTATAGGAATCAACGCATGTATAGAACTAATATCATTCACCCTAAATGCAATGACAAAACAGCAAGTTAATATCTAATTAGGCACTTTGTCAGAGCTAAGCATATTTCTCATGTGACGAAAGCATCTAGTCATTTTAAGATCAATTTATCAACAAGTATCATACAATCCATATCATATATAGTACCACAAAAGCTTAGGGATAGAGATACTTATTGAGATAGATAAAGAGTGATGATCCTTCTTTATTGGTCTTTTAACTTTGAGTTTTCTTCCTTTGAATTCTCCATTCCATTGCACTAGAAGAAATTCTTCTTTATCTTCCTCTTCATTTGAATTCCATTCAGCTTTTCTCGTTTATCCACATATGCTTGTATGTAAAAATCTGATGGCTATATTTGAAACATATAGAGAGACTTGCAAAGCTAACTTTAAAAGTCCTCTCAAACATAGGTTAGCATCAAATGTCATGTAACCTCATTTATAAGCATAATTTTGATTGATATATAATTTAAAGCATGTATCACATTATCAACCATGTACTATTAGCTCTAATAGGACTGCATGAAGCACATATGCACTTGAATAAAAAAAAATAGTTTAAGCATTTTAAGACATGATTCAAGTTTATCAAGAAGCATATGATCATCATCAAAACTTATTTAGGCATTTTTTGGCAAATAATTATCATATAAGGCATGTTAAGGTATAACATAACTCTCCAAGTATCACATGATATCAAATTTAAAACATAGATAAAGATAATAAATTGATATCACCAAAAGTGTACTCTTTGAATTTTTGTAGATGACTCTCACTTCCACCAACTTCCAAGCTTCAAGCTTTCATGAAGGAATAGAAATTATTTGCACCCCTTTAAAAGTCGAGTCCTTTTAACTTCACTATCCTCAAGTTGAATGAACTTATTCCATTTAAATGCTTGCTTGAGGTAGTTGATACCCTACAAAATAATTCAAAGTACTTTCTTTGGTATCCATCAATTTTGGATCCATAGAGGTTAGTCATTATACCAAACTCATAAGCAAATAAGCATAATAAAATAAAAAAATGAGTTTACAAGGGCAAAACATAGTTCATTTCATTGATTAATTTAACTAAGTACATATAATCATCAAAAGAATGGCCAATTACATTGCATTTTTCATACATATCATTAAGTGTATATTTTCAAATAAAACAAAGAATTTAGCATATATTAATTATTAATGCTAGGCAACATATACAATAACAAATGCAAGCAAAATTTTTAAAATAAAGCATGGGTATGAAAAATAGCGATGTGATGATTAAAACCGATAAGTATTCGAATGCTTATTTGAAAGATTAAAAACATACCAAAACGTGGTTTTAATGATGGTATTCGAATGTTTGTTGCAGTATTCGAATACTCACGGAAAAGGAGAAAAGGCCAAAGGAGCAAGTATTCGAATAGATAGCCAAACTGGTTCAGCTGCCAGACGAAGGTATTCGAATACTCCAGAGAGTAACTGATGGTATTCGAATATGCCAGAGACAGAACAGAAGGCCAGGGGAGCAAGTATTCGAATACGACATAATGGTATTCGAATACTCCAGAGAAGCCGAGAGAAGACTGAGAAAGATCAGTCTCAGGGTATTCGAATGACCCTGATGGTATTCGAATGCCTTAACAAAAAAACACAAAATTTTCACGTATAACATCAATGGTATTCGAATGCCATGTGAAGGTATTCGAATAACTAAACAAGAAAACACATATCTATGTCCAGAAAAAGCATTTTTGAAAGACGAAAGCATACCTTTTGATGGAGTACCTGCAAGAATGATTTCGGGATAACTCCGACGCTCAAGTCAGAAATAATTCAAGAAGGATAAAATTATAATTAAGCAATAAATTCAAATATTTAATCATGTGTATGATTGATCAAAAACTCAAGCTCAAGGATTTTCCCATTAGATATGTCATTTTAAGCATGGAGCATACTTTATCTAGCATATTAATATGCAGAAGGATTTTCAAATAATAATTGCAAAGATTAAAAATAACCATGCAATATAGCACTCATTTTAACATGCATTCATGACAATTAAACTAGATACTTGATTCTTACAAAAACATTTTGAAACAGCCAAGGATTATGTTAGAAACGGATAAAACAAGATAAAACCATTTAATATAAATACTCATTTTAAGTCATGATTAAACAAAAACTCACGCTCAAGGATGTCAAAACAATGGGCATACTTTTATCTAGCATATTAGCGTGTAGAAACATGTTTAAGACATAAAGCTAGAAAAGTATAACACAAGTTCCACTTATCCAAGGATTGCAAGTCCAAGCTTCATGAAGACAAGGAAAAGAGCTTGAAGTTATTTTTAGTCTTTGTACTTGGAGCAGCACTTTCAAGATGCCAAAGTCACTTCTTGGCCTTCAAGTACACCTACAACACACTTTAATTTTTGACTTTTGGTACCCACATTTTCTTGGGTCCTTGTGTGTTAGTTTTCAAATATTAAACTATTATTATGCTCTCATAAAGATTAATTTTTCATAGTATGTAAATCGAGCACAATAAATTAAATAATTAAATACCATTAAGCACATAGTTGATTGCATGCTTACTTTCATGATATATAGATAATTTTAAAGTATATAAAGCATACATAAGCATTATAGACCCTATGTACCAAGATATATAACAAATTAATGAACTATATAATAGAATGAATATAATCATGTGTTAAACATAATATTCAAATTTTATTAAGTACACATGATTCTATTAATCAATTAAGGCCTATAAGGAATATACCTCAAATTTATTGACTTTGCATGTGAGTGTGCATAAGAGGTAAAAGCTTTTGATACCTTAGCCTTGGTAATCAAGGAAATACTTTTTCTTATCCATTGCTTCTCTTTTAAAGTCTTGAACTTTGCAAGTTCTACATTTTGTGCTTTAGAAGCTTTGGTTGAAGCCATCTTCTTTCTTTGACCAAAGTTTATACCATTAGGCTTTGGAAGCATTCTTCTTGATGATTCTTCTTTATTTTGACTAATTTGTCCATCCTTTTGAGAAATATTCTGCATAATTAAAACACTAGGAGGACATTTTGGTACCCACTTCATTTTGGGTCCTTAAATATTAATATTAGGGCCTTTAGGATTTTTAGGAACCCATACCATACAATTTCTCATATAAAGATTTCTTTTATAATTGCATAAATGAGAAATATGTCCTAGATGACCACAAAAATTACAAATAATTGAATTTAATGATAGCTTGGTCTTTTGAGGATCATCTTTGAAAAACTTAAGCATTTTCTTGTTATTACATTCTATATTATGTTTGCCACAAGCTTTACTTGAATTTCTATATGGAATAACATTAATTTTATTTTCATTAACAAGCATAGAATGTAAGCAATTAGAATCATTAGCTTTGGAAAATTTGAAAGATAAGTCCTCAACTTGATTTTCTAAATTAATGCATTTTTCACAAGAAGATGAGGTTTCATATTTCAAAGGCATTTCCTCATTAAGAAAAGCATATTTATTTTGTAAAGTCTCAATTTCATTTTCAATAGAGGAAATATTTTCCAAAGACGATAAGTTTTTCTTTTCTAAATTCAACAAACCATCATACAATTCATTATATGCACTTTGCAACTCATCATAGGAAGGACTATAATTTAATTTAGAATTATTTACCTCAAAGTCCTTTTTAGCCATATAGGAAGTAGTATCAATTTCTAGGGTACTTGCCTCTTTAAGAGAATCACATTCTTCCTCATCAATTTTGTTTTGCCATGCCTTTTCTTTAAATTGAGCATCTCTTTGAGGATATTTTTCATGATAAGCTTCCTTCAATGGCATTTGCTCTTCTTGCTTTCTATATACAATTTTATGCACAAAATCATTGTTAGCAAGATAAATAGCATTAAGAGCATCCCATATATCTTTAGCACTAGAGCAGCTTTTAATTTTAGCATAAACTTCATCATTCAAACTACTTCTCAAAATTTGCATAGCTCTAATATTTAAAGAAAAACATTTTTTGTCAAAACTATTCCAAATTTGTTTTGATTTGTAAGTAAATCCATTTAGCACAATATCTTACAAATCCAAATCAATAGATTGCATATAAAACTCTATTCTAGTTTTCCAATAAACAAAATGCACACCATCAAAGAATGGTGGTTTATCAATTTCAAAACCTTCCATTTTGAAAAACTTTCAAGGTTGCTCACAAGTAAGGATCTTTAACTCTAAGCGGTTAAGCTTTTACCAGAGCACGAAGCTCTGATACCACTTGTTAGTCATGGCAACCATTACCTAAGAGTGGGGGTGAATTGGGTATTAAAAAACTTTTCGCAAATGCTCTTAAAATAAATACAAATATTTAAGCTACTAAATAAAAGAGAAAGAATTGCGAGATGAAGAAAGAAAGCTTTAAGAATTGTAAATAAATAAATGTACAATAATATAAAATTGTATAAATAAATGTGCAATAATATAAAATTACGTAAAATAAAGATTGCACAAAATAAAGAGATAAAGAGAAGAAGAGCAGGCATGATATTTATCCTGGTTCAACCACCAACCACTTGTGGTCTACGTCCAGTCCCTGAAACACAGTTCGAGATTTTTCACTATATGTACAAGCTTCAATAGGTGCTTGCAACCTTTACATAAGAGAGCACTTTTTACACACTGGAAAACTCTACCCTTGTGCTAAAGTCTCAGCCTGTAAGGATACCTCACCCTTACACAAACCTTAGAGGGATACCTCACCCCCTTTACAAATCTTGAAGGATACTTCACCCTCAATGTAGAAGAACAGAAATATAGATGAAGAGAAACTCTCACTCAGACTAAATTATACAAATTGAAGTGCTAAGAGGCTCTCAAGGATATCTCAAAGTTTTAGCAAAAAGAGCACATAAAATGGGTGTAAAAATAAATCACATTTTTCAGAGCAAGCGCAAATTAAACAAATAGATGGCTATTTTCAGATGAGACCCACGGTCTCTATTTATAGAGTCAGATAAACAAATAGCCGTTGGAGCAAATTAAAAGCATAATTATTACGAGAAAATGTCCGTTACTTTCCAAACCAGTATTCGTAAAAAATCAGTGAGTATTCAAATAGATGAAGTGGTATTCGAATACCACTGTTCATAAAACATCGTGAAAAGCAGATATATATGGGTTATTTGAATACCAAAACGAGGTATTCGAATGCCTCTGTTTAAAACACGTTAAAAAGGCAATTCAGAAAGTTGTTATTCGAATACCTTAAGATGGTATTCGAATCCTTCTATTTAATACACAGTCTGGAACGTTTTCAGGCATGTGGTATTCGAATACCATATCATGTATTCGAATGCCCCTTTAAAAAAACTCATTCAGGAACGTTTTTGTGCTGTGGTATTCAAATACCACAAGTTGTATTCGAATACTCCTCACAGATTTTGAAAATTGAATTCAAATGATCATAACTTCTTCATTTCTTATCTGTTTAAAGCAAATGACCAGTCATTGGAAAGATCTTTGAGTCTATTTTCAAATGAAAGAAGTTTCAAAACAAAACTCAAAGTATTTTGAAAGATATAATCAAAAGAGTAACCAAAGGTCAGTTTTGCAAAACTCAAACTTTGCTATTTTTCATAGATTTGAACTATTACCAAAACTAGCTTTTCAAAACTTTTTTGTTGGACATTTTAACATAGGAAAATCATTCGTAAAAACATATTTGAAAAACATATTTGACATATCCATAAGACTTCTTACATAAAGACCCTATGTCCTAAAAGCTATACCATTTAATCTTCCTTTGGACTTGGCCTTTGACATGACTTTGATGTTATCAAAACCTTCATGAGATATCTGTTCACATTCTCCTTGTGTTGAGCTTAATTAAGATCTTTTGCTTTCTTGTTGCAAGCTCATTCTTGGTACTTGGACTATCCTACAAAGTATTGCTCACTTAAACAAGCATAATTAGTCCAGAAGCACAATTCAATATCTTCATATGCATGAATCATAAATGTATAACTTTAGTTAATTTAGCATGCATATAAAACTTTCATAGATACATCCAAATAAGATATTTATCAATTACTAATGGATATGCTCTATATAGGATGCAACAGAACATAAGCAACGTGTACTTTTTGTCTTGTATTTGTCATCATCAAAACTTAACATATAAAATTATTTGGGGCAAACTTATATCCACATATGTGATATCACACACATATATATAACCCACATATATATGTGTGTGATACATATCACACACATACATATAAAACCCACATATATGTGTGTGATATACATAAAACACATATATGTGTGTGATATATATCGACATACATATATAACCCATATATATATATATATATATAAGCGTGTGTGTGTGTGTGTGATACATATCACACGCATATATAACCCACAAATATGTCTGTGACATATACCACACAGATGCATATATAACCCACATATATGTGTGTGATGTATATCGACATATATATATATATATATATATATATATATATATATATATATATATATGTGTGTGTATGATACCACATATTTCACACATATATATATGTGTGCGATATATATCACACACATATATGTGGGTTATATGTGTGTGTGATATATGTCTCACACGTATATGTGGGTTATATATGTATGTGTAATATGTATCACACACACATATATATAGGTTATATCACATATATCGCATATATATATGTGTCTGATATATATCACACACATATATGTGGATTATATATGTGTGTGATATATGTCTCACACTTATATGTTGGTTATATATGTATGTGTAATATGTATCACACACATATATATGTGGGTTATATTTATGTCTCTGATATATATCACACACATATGTGTCTGATATATATCACACATATATATTACACACATATATGCGGGTTATACATGTGTCTGATATGTATCACAGATATATATGTGTCTGATATATATCACACACATATATGTGGGTTATATATGTGTATGATATATGTCACACACATATATTAGGGTTATATATGTGTGTGTGATATGTATCACACAGATATATATGCGGGTTATATATGTGTGTCTGATATATATCACACACATCTATGTGTGTGATGTCACATATATCGCACATATATATGTGTCTAATATATATCACAGATATATATGTGTTTGATATATATCATACACATATATGTGGGTTATATATGTGTCTGATATATTTCACACTTATATATATAGGGGCTATATATGTGTGCCTGATATGTATCACACACATATATGTGTTTTTGATATGTATCACACACATATATGTGTGTGATATCACATATATCACATATATCACATATATATTTATGTCAGATATATATGACACACATATATATGTCTGATATATATCATCCACATATATGTGGGTTATGTACGTATATGTGTTATGTATCACACACATATATATGGGTTATATATGTGTGTGATATATGTCACACATATATATGTGGGTTATATATGTGTGTTTGATATATATCACACACACACATATGTGTGTGATAGCACATATATCACGCATTAAGAGTAGTAGAAAGAAGAGCATACCTTTGAGATAGTGCATCAGCCACTATGTTTTCTTTGCCTTGCTTGTACTTGATAACATAGGAAATGTCTCAATGTATTCCATCCATTTGGTATGTCTCCTATTCAACTTGCCTTGTCCCTTTAGGTACTTTAAGGACTCATGGTCTGTGTGAATCACAAACTCTTTGAATCAAATATAATGTTGCCAAGTCTCTATAGCCTTCACCAAAGCATGTAGCTCTTTGTCATATGTGGGGTAATTCAGAGTTGCCCCATTGAGCTTTTCACTGAAATAAACAATTGGTTTGTTCTCTTGCATGAGAACGGCCCCAATACCTATACCTGAGGCATCATACTCAATTTCAAAGGTTTTAGCAAAATTGGGTAATGCTAATAAAAGAGCTGCACATAGCTTATTTTTAAGCTCTTTGAAAGTAAACTCTTGCTCCTTTCCCCATTTAAAACCAACATTTTTCTTTACAATTTTAGTAAGAGGTGCAGCAATTGTGCTAAAGTCCTTTACAAACCTCCTATAGAAACTTGCTAAACTATGGAAACTTCTTACCTCGGTGATTGTTTTAGGTGTGGGCCAATCTTTGATTGCCTTAACCTTTCCTTCATCATCCTCAAAGCCTTGTGCATTAACAACATATCCAAGAAAAACTAATTTTTCCATGCAAAAATCACATTTTTTAAGATTGGCATATAATTTTTCATGCTTCAAAACTTCCAACACACTCTTCAAATGTTCAATATGATCATCCAAGCTTTTACTATTAATCAGAATGTCATCAAAGTAAATAACAATAAAATTTCCTATGAATGCATGCAATACATAATTTGTTAACCTCGTGAAAGTGCTAGGTGCATTTGTGAGCCCAAATGGCATGACCAACCATTCATACAATCCATGCTTTGTTTTGAAAGCGGTTTTCCACTCATCTCCTTCTTTCATTCTTATTTAGTGATAACCAATTTTATATCAATTTTTGAAAGGAAAAAAAAAACAGATCCATGCAACTCATCCAACATATCATCTAGCCTAGGAATAGGATGTCTATACTTTACCGTGATGTTGTTGATAGCTCTACAATCTGTACACATTCTCCAAGAGCCATCTTTCTTAGGTACAAGTATGACTGGTACTGCACACGGACTCAATCTTTCTCTTACCTATCCTCTGGCAAGCAAATCCTCAACTTGCTTTTGAATCTCTTTTGTCTCCTCTGGGTTAGTTCTATAAGCTGGTCTGTTAGGAATAGAAGCATCAGGAATAAAGTCTATTTGATGCTCAATGCCTCTGAGTGGTGGTAATCCAATAGGAGCTTCTTCTAGAAAGACATCATCATATTCCTGTAACAAAGAAACACAAAAACTACGAAGAGATTTGCTAAGTTCGTTAGTGATGAGACAGGCTTCTTTGTTCAAGAGTATAAACATTGGCCTTTTTGCTTAAAGAGCATTCCTCACTTCACATCCTTTTGCATAAAAGTTCACCTTTTTTTTTTTTACTTTTTATCTTCACTCTCCTCATTTTTCTTTTCTTCCTTTTCACTCTCTTTTTCCTTTGAACTCCCTCCACTATTTTTTTCTTTTTCTCTCTCTTTATGAAGCTTTAATTGATCTTCATGCACTTGTGCTGGAGTCAATGGAGCAAGTGTAATGGATTTTCCATCTTTAACAAATGAGTACCTATTCTCTAAGCTATCATGAATTTTCTATCATTCTGCCAAGGCCTCCCCAACAAAATATGTCCTGCTTGCATAGGCACCACATCACATAGAACTTCATCAGTATATTTGCCAATAGAAAAAGTGATCATTACTTGCTTGTTTACCTTCACTTCACCATAATCATTCAACCATTGCAACTTGTATGGTCTAGGGTGTTTTCTTGTTGACAAGTTTAATTTCTCAACCAAGGTAGCGCTAGCAACATTTGTACAACTACCTCCATCTATGATTATACTACATACCTTATTTTGGACATGGCATCTAGTATAGAAAATGTTCTCCCTTTGTTGGTTATCACTCTCTAATTTGGCTTGAGTATTCAATGACCTTCTCACCACAAGAGCTTCTCCTTCCACAGCATATTCCACGTCACTAGCATCTTCAACCTTTGGCATATCTTTATAATCTTCACTTTCAGTCTCAACCTCCCCATTATCTTTCAAAATCATAGTCTTCTTGTTTGGGCATTGTGAAGCTATATGGCCTATTACCAAACACTTGAAACACTTAATGTTACTACTTTTAGAAGACTTAGATTTAGGATTACCTTTTGATTTGGAAGATGATTCGGGCATAGCCTTTGTATTGAATTTGCCATCTTTCTTCTAACCTAACCTCCAAAAGGAATCGACAGTGGAAGAAGGCCTTGCTGCCCCCTTTAGCTTTAGTTGCCTCTCCACCTTCATGGCCATGTGCACTATGTCTTCTAACTCCACATAGTGTTGCAGCTCCACAACATTTGTTATTTCCCTGTTCAATCAACTCAAAAATCTAGCTATAGTAGCCTCTCTATCTTCTTCTACATTAGGCCTTATCATGGTCACTTTCATCTCTTTGTGGTAGTCTTCCACACTTTTGGAGCCTTGTCTAAGACTTCAGAGTCTTAGATATAGGTCCTTATAATAATGCTCCGATATGAATCTCCTCCTCATGAGAGCTTTAAGCTCATCCCATGTCTCCACTGGTCTCTCCCGGTTTCTTCTCCTGCTAGTCACCAGTTGATCCCACTATATAATGGCATAGTCAGTAAATTCAATAACTACTAGCTTTACCTTCTTTTCCTCAGTGTAGTTGTGACATTCAAAAATCAGTTCGATCTTCTTCTCCCACTCTAATAGGCTTCAGGATCATTCCTTCCTTGAAATGAAGGAATCTTCATCTTAATGTTGCTAAGATTGCCATCACTTTGTCTTCCTCTACAAGCATTTCTTCTATGAAATCTTCCTCTTCTGGTTTTAAAATTTTTCTTTGAAAATTCAGATCCTCCATTATGTTCTCTATCCATTTAGAATTCAGATTCTCTATCACTTGGATTGGTTTCTCTTCTATTAGGCTCTCTTGAATTTTGTCTCCCTCGCAGCCTCTGAATCTCTTCGTCTTGCCTGTCCATTCTAGCCTGCATGCTTTCAAGAACTATATTCAATCTCTCAAATTATTGTTGCATAGCTTGTGTAACATCCCAAGACTACTTGCAGGATCGATGAGTATCTCCACAAACTAACACAGGTCTTTTCAGCATACTTTGTCCTCACTCACACGTATCCTAGGAAACTTCCTAGGAGGTCACTCATCCCACAAGTGCTCTAAGTCAAGCACGCTTAACTATGGAGTACTTCTACTATTGGCTCCCGAAAAGAAGACGCATCTTGTTGATATGGGTGGTGCTAATCAATTCTTTTAAGCCATCCTCAACTATGCAGTTCCATACTTGCACAGTCTCTGGATCCCTCTCATTCCGGTGTGTATTTAGTTCATTCATGTGTCTCTCCGGCTAGAAGCCTTCTAGGAGCCGCTCCTTATCTGTGCTTCATCTTTTGCATCGACGATCACTCCCCGCCTTCGTCGGCCCTGGGTGTCAAAGCTTGCACAACTAAGGGATTATCTTCCCTTCCAATATTAGAAGTCATGATCTTTCACAGAAAATGTTAATAGCAAATAGATAAGACCTCATAATAATTCCTCACGTGTATGCACTCTCAATCACACACACACGTGTTTCACACTTATATTGGCTTGTTTTAGCACTCTTGCCTTTTTACCTCTCAAAATTTCCTCTCCTTAGTTCTTAAAAGAACTACAACAACTTAGTCAAGGAAATTGCAAAAAAAAATGGCAAAATAGTAAGAGTAACCAAGTTCACTATATGGTGATAAGATAAGTGAAAGAGATATATGTAAAAGACACTTAGAACAAATGTATTAAAATTGATAGGAGCTTAGAATCAAAATTCATATTTTTTTTAAACACTAAACTGCAAAGCCCTTTTTTTTACACTTATTTTATGGTACGTTCAGTTTTTTTTTTTACTTTTTTTGTTGCAGAACGCCTCTTTTTTTTTAATATCAATTGAACAAATTGAAATAAGATAATAGAGTCTTAATAGAAGTTGAATGGACAATGAAGTAAAAGAAGAAGAAAAAAAGAGATGATAAGGATCAAAGAGATAAAGACAACACAAAAAAGAAAAATCACGAAAAGGAAATAAGACAACAACATTATATATGTGTGTGTGATATGCATCAGATATATATATATATGTGGGTGATACATATGTGTTTGATATGTATCACGCATATAAATGTGGGTTATATATGTGTTTTTGATTATGTATCATACATATAAAAGTGTGTGATATCACATATATCACACACATATATATGTGTAATACCACATATATCACACATATATCACACATATATATGGGTTATATATGTGTGTGATATATGTCACACATATATATGTGGGTTATATATGTGTGTCTTATATGTATCACACACATATATGTGTGTGATATCACATATATCACACAAATATATGTGTATGATATATATCGCACACATATATGTGGGTTATATATTTGTGTGATATATGTCACACACATATATGTGGGTTATATATGTGTGTCTGATATATATCACACACATATATATGGGTTATATATATGTGTCTGATATGTATCACACACATACATGTGTGTGATACCACATATATCACACATATATATGTGTCTGATATAAATCACATACATATATGTGGGTTATATATGTGTTTGATATATATCACACACACATATGTAGGTTATAAATGTTTATGTGTGTGTGATTTGTATCACACACATATATATGTGGGTTATATATATGTTTCTGATATGTATCACACACATATATGTGGGTGATATCACATATATCCCACATATACAAGTGTCTGATATATATCACACACATATATGTGGGTTATATATGTTTGTGAAATATATGTCACACACATACGTGGGTTATATATGTGTGTGATATGTATCATACACATATATATGTGGCTTATATATGTGTGTCTGATATATATCACTCACATATATATGTGTCATATCACATATATCACACAAATATGTGGGTTATATATGTAACACCCTTGTGGGGGTGTCACATTTAAAATTAAAATAAAACAACGATAACGAGAAAACTTAAATAATAAAATTTGTATACGTACTTTGTTTGAAAACATGAAAGTTGTATCCTCAAGATATTACACCTATAAAAAAAAATATATTCATACACACATACCTAGATAATATCGGCACACCCCTGTACAATATACATTATATCCATAAACATATCCATTCATATACATATCCATCAGATACTAATATACAAAAATTTACATAAGTTTTGTTTTCATAAGTTGTACAAATAATTTACACATAATTTACAACCCAAATAAAAAAAAAACGCATACCAAAAGAAAAGAAAGCATAAAAGGTTTATATTTACAACCCAGCATCAGAAAGGATAACAAACCCAAGTGCACGTCACACATTTTTAGTCACTTGGAGAAACATTCCTAGATGATTCCTCCAATGACATAAATACATGATGCCTCCCACAGGACCTATGAGCAACTATATATTGCTCGTGGACCTAATATAATTAGGGGTCCTAACGAGAGGTGTCCGAGTAGAAGACACAAAACTATACTCATTGGGACCCGAAAAAAGACCGTTCTAGTGACGGCGAATCCCAATGGTAGTTCCAATCGAACATATAAATCGCTACAAAAACGGGGCGAAATAGACTCGTCGCAAAGACAAAGTAATTACTCCTGTATAAGCAACAACGTTACGTTCTCCATAGATGCGCCAACTGTCAGCTCCTCCGTGGAATTCCAAACTGATAAAACCTAAAAATCCGGGTGTCGACATCTCACCCTATCAATACTAACACTATGGATGATCTAAGGCTCCGGGTCTTCGGACTGAAAATCTGTGGATCGTGGTTCTTCCTCTGCTATGTATTCACTGCCCAACACTGTTTCTTCGACCCCTTCTTCATAATCTATATATATATATATACATACAACAAACAAAACAAACAATATATACCACAAATAGAGAGGTAAGACAACTCGAAATAACCAATAAATGTCACATATGAAATAATAATACAACATTAACATAAATAAAATCCATAATGTACATAAATCCCATAACATTCAAAAATACTCACCACACAATATAATGAATTTAAAATGAATATGTCAAAGTGTAAAATGACTCATTCCTACTCCATGGAGCTACAACACATACTCGGATATCGAGAGAGAATGAGATGAGATTTCTATTAAAATCTTGCTTGACCAATCCGGCTAATACCTTGTCCTTGTCCACCCTTTGTGTCTATAGCTTTGGCTACCCCGACCACCATTGCCTTGTCAATACTTTGTGTCTATAGTACGACCATTGTGATTGCTATTGCTTCAATACTTTGTGTCTATAGCCCACGAAAAATAAATATAATGGCATAGTACACAACCCGACACACAGTCAATTAATTGTGTACTACGAGTATCGATAGTCCTCTCAAAACTTGATTAAGGATAGTGCTTTTATATCGAGAACATAAGTGTGTTATCACGCACCACGCGCCCGTAAAGCTACCTCCTGTCCACATATGGAATAGTGCACACTATGAACTCCAAGTCCATATCAGAAAGTGAACACACTAAGCCTATCACATCGACAACACGATGTTATTCATCTCGTCAATCAAATCACCAATTTTTAATTTTGGCATGACTCAATGCATGAACAAATGCGTAATTACCAAAATGTCCTCAGGTTTCAATTATTTATATAAGTGCCATCAATTTTCAATTATTTACAAAAATACTATCAAATCTCCATTATTTACAAAAATGCCATTAAATTTTGAATAATTACAAAAATGCCCTCAAATTTCAAATATTTTCAAAAACGCCCTCAATGGCTAAAATAATTACATAAATGCCCTCAGTGGCAAAAATCTCCAAATACAGTACGCTCCCACTTGGCGCACTCATACAGTCCACACATCCGAGTCCACCACTTTGGCCCGACAGAAAAATTCGTTGTTTTCATCAATCGCGTAGAAATTTTATTTTATTTTCAAAATCTTGCCGTTTTCACAATATACATCACATTTCCAAATCGCATAAATATATTTTGCTATTTTCTCAATCGCGTAAGCTTTTTAAATCATTTTCTCGTCTCATTTACTCAAATAAATATTTCTTAACTATATAAAAAAAATAATTATTAAATTATTTAAGACCACTAAAATATTTTTCCAATTACTGTAAAATATTTTAAATTACTATATTTTCTTTGTAAATATTAACAACACTTAAATTGGCTTCAAAAATTCATTTGGTATTCATTAATCAACATTGTAAAACATTTTAATTCCTCCCATTCAATAATGTGACCGAACCTAGGGTTTTGCATTCTTTGGAATGCTCATGCATTTCTAACATTAATCTAACACATATAATGTATAACATATACAATGCATCAAAGCTTAAACAAGTAAATAAAAAGCTATAAAAATCAACACATAGAAGAATCCTTATGGATTTTACAAATACAATCAAACCCTAATTTCTTAATACCACTTTAATTTAATTAAATTTTTTGTCTTCCTCTTACCCTAAATGAAGAAAATCTCTTCTCTTTCTCTTCCTTATGGTTTCGGTTCTTCTCCTTAGAATCTAGGAAAAATGAACAAAATTTTCTAAAGGTTAATATTAGAAAATAGAACCATACCATGGTTCAATCATGGCTTGGAAGCTTAGAAATGAAAATAGAATTGAAAAACAAGAGATTTTACCTTTGAAGAAGAATCTCCAAAGTGATCTTCAAGCTTGAAAATGGAAGAAATAGAAGAAGTTTTCAACTAGTGATAGTCTTATAGTGATGTTTAGGAGTAGAAAATAAGAAAAGAGAAATTTTGAGTGAAAGGATGATAGAGAATGAAGTTTTGACCGAATAGTCTCTTTGGGGTCTCCAATGGTGGACAGTGAAAACGAAGGAGAGAATGAAGGAATTAGTTGGATAATTACTTGAGGCCGTAGAAGTGAATAGAAAATGGTCTTAATGCATGTGTTAAAATTCAAGAACAAATCTAGGCCATCCAATGGTTCAATGGCTATGATTAAGTCTTGCAAAAGAAGCTTGTTTCCTATTGGTTGAATGGTAATGAGTCATGGCATGACTAGGCTTGGTCTAGAATTTTCTTGGGTGGTTTTTCCTTGCTTTGGCCGAATTCCCTAACTAGATGGCCAACTTGGTTTGCTTTCTTCAACTAGCTAGTTACTTGCTTAGGTGAAGGTTTGGTTACTCCATTAACTAATTAGTTACCTTCTAGTTACATTATGGTAACTTAGTTAGTTTAAAGTTTCTAGTTAATTAGGCATAACTAGATTACTAAACTAGTTATTATCATTTAGTTATTTACAAGGTTGTAATAATTAACTTAGTTAAATTTCAAGGTAACTAGACTAACTAAATTAAATGTTCTAGTTCCAATCTAACTAGCTTAGTCACTTTTGTTGACTTGTCTTGATTAGTTTGACTTCTAGGTGTCTTGTTTTTATTGGTCCAAGTTTCTAATCTATCCATTGGTTACTTTACTTGTACGTGGGTCCCGCAAACACAATGATCAGTCCACTTGTCAAAATTTATCTTGAGTAATAAAATAATACTTGAAAATTATTTTATCGCATAGTTAAATTCTAAAAATTAAAATATTCATAACAAGAGTGTTTTCTAATTGAGTTTACCAAACTCCTTCTCGCTCTAAAAGACAAAACAAAATTCTTCTAACCGAAAAATTCACATTTTCCTTACTCAAGTAATACATAGAACATTTCAAAAATAAAGACATAGACAATAAAACAAAAATAATATTTTATACGAACAAGCATAAAATAGTACATTGGGAACATAATTGTCATTTACCCTAAAGTCGAAATTTTTAGGGTGTTACAACTCTCCCCAACAAACAAAAATTTCGTCCTCGAAATTTGTTATACTCTTAAAACAATTGAGGATATTGTTCCTCATCTTATCCTCCAATTCCCATGTAGCATCTCCGGTCACATCGTTCCATATAACTTTGACCACCTTAATCATCTTTCCTCGAGTCGCTTCACTTTTTGTCTTCAATCCTTACGGGGAATGTCTCGTGACGTCGATTTTTCCTTCAACTGTACTTCATCAGGTTGTATCACATCTGTCGGATCTGGAATATATTTCTTTAATTGGGACACATGAAACACATTATGCAGATTAGACAAAAACGGTGGTAAGGCTACTTGATAAGCGACAGGACCTATCCTACGGATAATCTGATAAGGTCCAATAAACTTAGGTGTAAGCTTCTTAGATTTGATAACTCTTCCAATACCAGTCGTAGGAGTCACCCTCAAAAATACATGCTCACCTTCTTCAAATTCCAACGGTCGCCTTCTTTTATCTGCATAACTCTTTTGCCTACTCTGGGTAGTTCGCATCTTCTCTTGAATCATTTTTACTTTCTCTCGTAGTCTGCTGTACCAATTCTGGCCCAATAGTCATACTTTCACTGTCTTGATACCAACACAAAGGTGTTCGGCATCGTCGTCCATACAATGCTTCATAGGGTGCCATCCCTATACTTGCATGAAAACTATTGTTGTAAGTGAATTCTATCAAAGATAAAAATTCATCCCAACTCCCTTGTTGCTCCAGCACACAAGCACGTAACGATCTTCCAAAGATTGTATAGTTCTTTCATCGCCATCAGTCTGTGGATGATAAGCAGAGCTCAAATGTAGCTTAGTTCCCATTGCTTTTTGTAGATTTGGCCAAAATCTTAATGTAAACCTTGGATCTCTATCAGAAATTATGGAAATAGGTACCCCATGTAATCTAACAATCTCATTGATATAAATTTGGGCTAATCTTTCCAACGAATACTTAATATTAACAGGCAAGAAATGAGCTGACTTCGTGAGCCTATCAACAATAACCCAGATTGAGTCATGACCTTTTCTCGTTCTTGGTAGTCCAGTAACAAAATCCATAGAGATACTATCCCACTTCCATTCTGGAATAGAGAGCGGTTGTAACATTCCAGCTGGCCTCTGATGTTCTACTTTCGCTTTCTGACAAACCAAACAAGACGCCACACGTTCCGCTACGTCTCTTTTCATCCTTGGCCACCAAAATAACTTCTTCAAATCTTGATACATCTTGGTCATTCCTGGATGCAAACTTAGATTACTAGTATGAGCTTCATCCAATATTGCCGTCTTTAGTTCAGCATTGTCGGGTATACAAACTCTTCCTTGAAATCTTAAAATTCTATCTGATCCTTCTTCCACTGTTGCCTTGTGACTTTGCTTTAACAGTTCTCTTTCATTCTGCAAAAATGCATCCTGCTCCTGTTTATCTCGAATTATATTAAGCAAGTCATTTAAGATTACCATTCTTTACACGAATCTTCCCAGTGCACTAATTCCATTGACACTTCTAAATTTCTCGAACTCGTTGAGTAATTCCTCTTCCTTTATCATCATTGTAGAAACACTAAGTACTTTTCTACTCGGGCATCTGCTACCACATTAGCTTTTCCTGGATGATATTGGAGTTGAAAATCATAATCTTTGAGAAACTCAAGCCATCGTCTTTGTCTCATATTCAATTCTTTCTGATCAAATAAGTATTTCAAACTTTTGTGATCACTAAAGATATTGAACATGGCCCCATACAAATAATGCCTCCATATCTTTAATGCAAACACCACCGCTGCTAATTCCAAATCATGAGTTGGGTAATTTCTCTCATGAACTTTTAATTGCCTCGAAGCATACGCCACCACATTCCGATCTTGCATTAGCACGCATCCTAACCCTTGGTATGAAGCATCACAGTACACATCAAAAGATCTATTAGAATCTGGTAAGATCAACACTGGTGCGGTTGTTAGCTTTCTCTTCAGCTCTTGAAAACTGGATTCACGTTCATCCGTCCATTCAAAAGCTTGATTCTTCCTGGTAAGTTGTGTAAGTGGTCCAGCGATCTTGGAAAAACCCTCTATGAACCTCCGATAATACCCGGCCAATCCAACAAAACTTTGAACTTCACATCGCTTTTTTTAGGTCTCTCCCATTGCGTAATAGTTTCTATCTTGGATGGATCCACTATACCCTCCTTAGAAATTACGTGACCTAGAAATTGCACTTCTTTCAACCAAAATTCACATTTAGCCAACTTTGCATATAACTGCTTGTTCTTCAAAACTTGAAGAACTATACCGAGATGTTCGGCATGCTCTTCTTTAGACCGAGAATAGATTAGAATGTCATCTATAAAGACAACAACAAATCTATCAAGGTACGGGCGAAAAATCCTATTCATATAATCCATGAATATAGCAGGCATTTGTCACTCCAAAAGGCATAACACGATATTCATAATGCCCATAACGAGTTCGGAAGGCAAGTGTTTAGGTACATCCTCCATCTTAACACGGATCGATGCTAACACGATCTCGGATCTATTTTAGAAAATATTCGCTCCCTTCAACTTTGGTCCATCAAATCATCAATCCGTGGGAGTGGATATTTATTCTTTATGGTAACCTTATTCAACCGACGATAGTCCACACAGAGTCGAGAAGTTCCATCCTTCTTCTTGACTAGAAGCACTTTGGTGCTCCCCATGGTGAAACACTTGGTCGCATAAATCTTTTTCCAACAACTCTTCCAATTGCTTTTTCAACTCCATCAATTCAAATTGGTGACATTCGATACGGTGCAATCGAAATAGGACTGTTCTGGTACCAAATTGATAGCAAATTCGATTTCTCTTTACGGCGGCAAACCAGGTACATCATCCGGAAAGACTTAGAAAATTCATTAACAACAAGAAGGAATTGCACGTATATCTTTCTCATCCTCAACTTTTAGAGAAGATAATAATACAAATCCCCGCGCTCCATTTCTCGAAGAATGACTTAGCTTTAATAATGAGATTAAAAATCCAGAGTTCTCTTCCTTTGGAAAAACTATGGCTTTAGTTGCACAGTCTATCAGGATATGGTTAGAAGACAACCAATCCATTCCTAATATCACATCTATCTCCACTAGAGGTAAACAAATCAAGTTGACTATAAACATACGGTCCTTCACAACAACAGGACAATCCAAACATATTTTGGATGTGACCACAGGCTTAGTAGTTGGTGTAGAAACAACCAATGGAAAATTCAAAGAAGACACAGGCAGTTTCAACTTCTTAACACAACTATAGGCAATAAAAGAATACGTTGCGCCTGAATCATACAAGACAGTCAAAGGCTTACGTCCTATGGTTCCTCCCCCTTGAATAAGATTGTCAGACTGAGAAACTTCAGTTCCTGTCATAGTATAGACTCGTCCTCCGGATCTTGGGTGACTTGCTTCGAATAGTCTTCAAGGCGGTTTCTTTTCCAACGAGGACAATCCTTAGAAAAATGTCCAGGTTGCACAATTAAAACAAATTGTTCCTTTAATTGGACAATCGAAGAAACATGGCCTTTCTTCCCACACTTAAAATAGGTTGGTACAAACGCCGCTTTCGACTAGGAGTAGTACTAGCGAGCTTCCTCCAACAGTGGTCGTTGTAATTGGTTTCCCTGTGGTCTCGAGTATGGCTTACTGTTTGGAACCGATTATTATGGCTACTACCTCCCCTCTCGAAACCTCATTGGTCCAAAATTACGAGTCTTGGGATCCTTTAACGATTCCAATTCCTCCAATTACACGCACATGTATCTACTAAAGCATGGAATTGAGTCATTCTCAAAGGCGGTACTCCTTGTCTTAACTCCACTCGCAGTCCCGCTTCAAACTTCCTACATCGCCACTCATCATTTGGCCCGGTTTGAGCATAATCGAGAATTGAGACAAACTCTCAAATTTAGATGCATACTCTGAACTGTCATATTTCCTTGACGTAGACCAAGAAATTCTCTTTCCTTGGCATATCGAGCAATTTGGTAGGAAAATACTTGTCCATAAACCTAGTAGAAAACACTTCCCAAGTTATTACAGTGCCTTCAGCTTGCAACAACCGACGGGTTCCTTTCCACTAACTTTCTCCATCTCCTCTTAACATATAGGTAGCATACGTTACCTTTTTGTCATCTGGGCATCCCATCCCTTCGAATATCTTCTCCAGCTCCTGAATCCATAAACTTGCTTTCTCCGGATTGAGCTCGCCTCTAAACTGTGGCGGGTTACTACGCCTAAATTCAGATAAATTTAGGGCATCTGCAGTAGCTTCTTGCTGTTGAGCTGCTCTCTGGTTCTGCTGAATCATTGCTTCCGCCATCCGCTGCATAGCCTCTGCAGCCGCTACTATAGGATCCACTTCTCTAGGAATATCCGCATGTCTTCCTCTTCTTCCAGACATCTTCTTTCTTTAATCACATGAAACATAAAAGTTAGATTTTTCCTTTCGGAAATAAATCACAAAGAATTCACACAACACAAGCACAAACAGACCCATCCATAACCTCTAAAGACTCTAACTTGGGCTCTGGGTCAGAGATTCACATAGTATAATGAAGGCAAACCTACCCACAAACCCAAAAGACTCTAACTTGGGCTCTGATACCAACTAATGTAACACCCTTGTGGGGGTGTCACATTTAAAATTAAAATAAAACAACGATAACGAGAAAACTTAAATAATAAAATTTGTATACGTACTTTGTTTGAAAACATGAAAGTTGTATCCTCAAGATATTACACCTATAAAAAAAAATATATTCATACACACATACCTAGATAATATCGGCACACCCCTGTACAATATACATTATATCCATAAACATATCCATTCATATACATATCCATCAGATACTAATATACAAAAATTTACATAAGTTTTGTTTTCATAAGTTGTACAAATAATTTACACATAATTTACAACCCAAATAAAAAAAACGCATACCAAAAGAAAAGAAAGCATAAAAGGTTTATATTTACAACCCAGCATCAGAAAGGATAACAAACCCAAGTGCACGTCATACATTTTTAGTCACTTGGAGAAACATTCCTGGATGATTCCTCCAATGACATAAATACATGACGCCTCCCAGAGGACCTATGAGCAGGAACTCTGGGTGCTCTGTGGACCGGAATATAATTAGGGGTCCTAACAGAAGGTGTCCGAGCAGAAGACACAAAACTATACTCATTGGGAACCCGAAAAAGACCGTTCCAGTGACGGCGAATCCCCAATGGTAGTTCCAAGCCGAACATATAAATCTGCTACAAAAAGCTAAGGCGAAATAGACTCGTCGCAAAGACAAAGTAATTACTCCCGTATAAGCAACAACGTTACGTTCTCCATAGATCATGCGCCAACCGTCGGCTCCTCCGTGGAATTCCAAACCGATAAAACCTAAAAATCCGGTGTCGACATCTCACCCTATCAATACTAACACTATGGATGATCTAAGGCTCCGGGTCTTGACCGAAAATCAGGATCGTGGTTCTTCCTCTGCTATGTATTCACCGCCCAACACTTTTTTCTTCGACCCTTCTTCATAATCTATATATATATATATATATACATACAACAAACAAAACAAACAATATATACCACAAATAGAGAGGTAAGACAACTCGAAATAACCAATAAATGTCACATATGAAATAATAATACAACATTAACATAAATAAAATCCATAATGTACATAAATCCCATACAGTTCAAAATACTCACCACACAATATAATGAATTTAAAATGAATATGTCAAAGTGTAAAATGACTCATTCCTACTCCATGGAGCTATAACACATACTCGGATATCGAGAGAGAATGAGATGAGATTTCTATTAGTCTTGCCTTGACCAATCCACTATTGCACTTGTCCACCCTTTGTGTCTATAGCTTTGGCTACCCCCGAATTTATTGCATCTTGTCAATACTTTGTGTCTATAGCTGACCATTGTGATTGCTATTGCACTTGTCAATACTTTGTGTCTATAGCCCACGAAAAATAAATATAATGGCATAGTACACAACCCGGACACACGGTCAATTAATTGTGTACTACGAGCGTATCGATAGTCCTCTCAAAACTTGATTAAGGATAGTGCTTCGTCGAGAACATAAGTGTGTTATCATGCACCACGGCCCCGAGAGGAGCTACCTCACATCCACGTATGGAATAGTGCACACTATGAACTCCAAGTCCATATCGAAAGTGAACACACTAAGCCTATCACATCGACAACACGATGTTATTCATCTCGTCAATCAAATCACCAATTTTTAATTTTGGCATGACTCAGTGCATGAACAAATGCGTAATTACCAAAATGTCCTCAGGTTTCAATTATTTATATAAGTGCCATCAATTTTCAATTATTTACAAAAATACTATCAAATCTCCATTATTTACAAAAATGCCATTAAATTTTGAATAATTACAAAAATGCCCTCAAATTTCAAATATTTTCAAAAATCCTCAATGGCTAAAATAATTACATAAATGCCCTCATGGCAAAAATCTCCAAATACTGATGCGCTCCCACTTGGCGCACTCATACAGATCCACACATCCGAGTCCACCACTTTGGCCCGACGAGAAAAATTCGTTGTTTTCATCAATCGCGTAGAAATTTTATTTTATTTTCAAAATCTTGCCGTTTTCACAATATACATCACATTTCCAAATCGCATAAATATATTTTGCTATTTTCTCAATCGCGTAAGCTTTTTAAATCATTTTCTCGTCTCATTTACTCAAATAAATATTTCTTAACTATATAAAAAATAAATTATTAAATTATTTAAGACCACTAAAATATTTTTCCAATTACTGTAAAATATTTTAAATTACTATATTTTCTTTGTAAATATTAACAACACTTAAATTGGCTTCAAAAATTCATTTGGTATTCATTAATCAACATTGTAAAACATTTTAATTCCTCCCATTCAATAATGTGACCGAACCTAGGGTTTTTGCATTCTTTGGAATGCTCATGCATTTCTAACATTAATCTAACACATATAATGTATAACATATACAATGCATCAAAGCTTAAACAAGTAAATAAAAAGCTATAAAAATCAACACATAGAAGAATCCTTATGGATTTTACAAATACAATCAAACCCTAATTTCTTAATACCACTTTAATTTAATTAAATTTTTTGTCTTCCTCTTACCCTAAATGAAGAAAATCTCTTCTCTTTCTCTTCCTTATGGTTTCGGTTCTTCTCCTTAGAATCTAGGAAAAATGAACAAAATTTTCTAAAGGTTAATATTAGAAAATAGAACCATACCATGGTTCAATCATGGCTTGGAAGCTTAGAAATGAAAATAGAATTGAAAAACAAGAGATTTTACCTTTGAAGAAGAATCTCCAAAGTGATCTTCAAGCTTGAAAATGGAAGAAATAGAAGAAGTTTTCAACTAGTGATAGTCTTATAGTGATGTTTAGGAGTAGAAAATAAGAAAAGAGAAATTTTGAGTGAAAGGATGATAGAGAATGAAGTTTTGACCGAATAGTCTCTTTGGGGTCTCCAATGGTGGACGGTGAAAACGAAGGAGAGAATGAAGGAATTAGTTGGATAATTACTTGAGTAGTAGAAGTGAATAGAAAATGGTCTTAATGCATGTGTTAAAATTCAAGAACAAATCTAGGCCATCCAATGGTTCAATGGCTATGATTAAGTCTTGCAAAAGAAGCTTGTTTCCTATTGGTTGAATGGTAATGAGTCATGGCATGACTAGGCTTGGTCTAGAATTTTCTTGGGTGGTTTTTCCTTGCTTTGGCCGAATTCCCTAACTAGATGGCCAACTTGGTTTGCTTTCTTCAACTAGCTAGTTACTTGCTTAGGTGAAGGTTTGGTTACTCCATTAACTAATTAGTTACCTTCTAGTTACATTATGGTAACTTAGTTAGTTTAAAGTTTCTAGTTAATTAGGCATAACTAGATTACTAAACTAGTTATTATCATTTAGTTATTTACAAGGTTGTAATAATTAACTTAGTTAAATTTCAAGGTAACTAGACTAACTAAATTAAATGTTCTAGTTCCAATCTAACTAGCTTAGTCACTTTTGTTGACTTGTCTTGATTAGTTTGACTTCTAGGTGTCTTGTTTTTATTGGTCCAAGTTTCTAATCTATCCATTGGTTACTTTACTTGTACGTGGGTCCCGCAAACATAGTATCAGGTCCACTGTCAAAATTTATACTGAGTAATAAAATAATACAAAAAATTATTTTATCGCATAGTTAAATTCTAAAAATTAAAATATTCATAACAGTGTCTTTCAGAATTGAGTTTACTAAACTCCTTCTGCTCTAAAAGACCAAAACAAAATTCTTCTAACCAGAAAAATTCACATTTTCCTTACTCGAAGTAATACATAGAACATTTCAGTTAAATAAAGACACAGACAATAAAACAAAAATAATATTTTCTACAAACAAGCATAAAATAGTACATTGGGAACATAATTGTCATTTACCCTAAAGTCAGAATTTTTAGGGTGTTACAATATATATGTGTGTGATATGTATCACACACATATATATGTGGGTTATTTTTGTGTGTGATATATGTCACCCATATATATGTGAGTTATATATGTGTGTCTGATATATATCACACACATATGTGTGTGTGATATCACATATATCATACATATATATGTGTCTGATATATATCACACACATATATGTGGGTTATATATACGTGTGCGATATGTATCACACACATATATATATATGGGTTACATATGTGTGTCTGACATATATCACACATATATATGTGTTTGATATCACATATATCACACATATATATATGTGTCTAATATATCAAACACATATACGTGGGTTATATATGTGTATGATATATGTCACATACATATGTGTGGGTTATATATTTATGTGTGATATGTATCACACACGTATATTTATGGGTTATATATGTGTGTCTGATATATATCACACACATATATGTGTGTGAGATCACATATATTACACACATATATATATATGTCCAGAGATGGATTTAAGGGGGGGCATGCATGGGCCTCGGCCCCTCTTTTTCTCATTAATTTCCTTTAAAATACCTATAATTTAATTTAACTTTATTAAAAAATAAAAAAATAATTATATTTGTCTTTTATAAAATTAATATTTATTATATTAACACTCTTATTTAAAAATATATTCATATTCTTAATTTTATATATTGTTATTACACTATAACATCCTTCTTTGTTTATAAAATTATATATATCTCACATACTTTATGTACAAACATTACACAAAATCTCATTGAAAATATAAAGTAAGGGAAGTATGAGTAATTTCTCAAACAAAAAGGATGTCCATATTATAAGTACTAATCTCAGGAGAGCTCAGTTAAAGTATACCAAAGATAAAATAATGAAGTTAAAAGAGTTTATACTTAATATGTATTTGACATGTGATTCATGATTATTTTATATACATTAATATTATAATTTAAACTCATCTTTCTATTAATTTTTAATCTTTTTATAATAAACTTATTAGTTTCTTTCACTTTTAGCTTCACTCTTTTTCTTTTTCTTTTTCAAACTATATATATAAAAACTTTATTTTGCTTATTAATAATGATGTAAAAGACAACTACTATTGTAATGTATTTAATATCTAACATGAATATTTTTCACTTTATTCATAAATCTTCCTATATAATGAAAGAAAAATACTCTTCTAAAATAAGTAAATAAGAGTATATTTACTCTTAATTTAAAATAATATATTTTAATCTTAACTCACTAAATAATTTAAGAGTGAATACATCTTTATTTGTTAACTTTAATTTTTTTTCTATATTTAATAATATAATTCATGATTTTCAATCGGCCCATTCACTAAATATTTTCTGGATCCATCTCTATATGTGGGTTATATATATGTGTGATATATGTCACACATATATATGTGGGTTATATATGTATGTGTGATATGTATCACTCACATATATATGTGGGTTATATATATGTGTCTGATATGTATCACACTCATATATGTGTGTGTGATGTCACATATATCGCACATATATATGTGTCTGACATATATCACATAAATACATGTGAGTTATATATTTGTGCGATATATATGTCACACACATATATGTGGGTTATATACGTGTGTGTGATATGTTTCACACACACACATATATATATAGGTTATCTATGTGTGTCTGATATATATCATACACATATATGTGTGTGATATCACACATATAACACATATATATGTGTCTGATGTATATCACACACATATATGTGGGTTATATATGTGTCTGATATATATCACACAAATATATGTGAGTTATATATGTGTGTGTGATATGTATCACACACATATATATGAGGGCTATTTATGTGTGTGATATCACATATATCACATATATATATGAGTATGATATATGTCACACATAGATATGTGGGTTATATATGTGTGTGTGATATGTATCACATATATATATATATATATGTGTGTGTGTGTGGGTTATATATGTGTTTGTGATATGTATCACACACGTATATATATATATATATATATATATATATATATATATATATATATATATATATATATATATATATATATGTTATATGTGTGTATCGATATATATCACACACATATATGTGTGTGATATCACATACTTCACATATATATATTTGCTTGATATATATCACACACATATATACGGGTTATATGTGTGTGTGTTATATGTCACACACATATATGTAGGTTATATATATATGTGTGATATCTATCACACACATATATTTGTGGGTTATATATGTGTGTCTGATATATATCACACACATATATGTGTGTGATATCACCTATATCCCACATATATATGTGTTTGATATATGTGACACATGTAACACCCAACATACGGTATCACATTTAAGACTAATCCTAATATAACTTATCTAAGTTGTAAAAGAATTAATCCTGTAAAAACATTAATTTTAAAATTTCGTTTGTGAAATAAAAGAAAAGAAATAAAATAATTTAAAACCATAAGTATGACATGTAACAAAACAAAAACTCACCATAATATACCTAAATATTACAAACTTTGTCCTCAAATAATTTACATAAATATTACATTCGAAAAGATAAAATGTACAATATGTACACCAAAACATAATTGCTAAACTAAAACTCTTAAAACCTAACCTAAGGATTTGGGTCCTCAGAAGGATCCTCCTCCATTTCATCATTAAAGAACCCAGGCGGATATAACAGTCACCTCACAGGGGTCCTTGTGGAAGACACTACAGAGTCCTTATGCGGTGTGTACACAGTGCCACCCCAAAATTCACGAATCGGCATTGTGAATTCTAGGGGCACAGACACGTATTGCGTCAAAATAGGAATATCGCCACGGGTTCCACTATGGTTCAAAGTCAAGTCCCCAGTATATACAAAACGCTCGTTATCAAGATCAAAACTCCAAGCATCAGTCCCCCCATGGAACTGTACTCAAACAAAACCTAAAACTTGGCGCCTCGCCGCCATCTCAACAAATAAAGAGTAATATTACTGATAATAAATAGAATTATCAGCTCCTTTGTCTCCTCGATCTTCATCAGAAATACACAGTAAAACAAGTATAATACAACAAAGAGGTGAGATCCCCTACATCATTACCAGTATGGCAATATAGAAAATGACAATAGATAAACAGATATAACATTGACATATTTAAATCATATTATCATATCACAGATAATAAATTAGATAAGCATAATTATCATGTCAATATACTGACCAACTATGCATATACACAATGACCAATTCCTACCCCATGGAGCTAAACACAATTTCAGAGAGAATGATAGGGAGGGCATGTCTGTATATCATCAGTCTCAAATCATGTGCCAATGTATTATATCAATATGCGTAACATGACTTATATAAGACACTCTCAACCAATCACGAAAAGAGTAGTAACTCCATCAAGATCGTCGGTCTGTTTGCATAGGATACCACGGTGCAGAGGTGCTACCATCTGGCCACATATGACATTCTATACCCCGACGTCTCCAAGATCACTGAAGATCGTAACTACGCGATTCTCACCCGCACGAAGGTATAATTTCAATCTCCTTAACAATTAAGTGGACACCCTTTTCAATGCATGATGTATGATTCTAATGTTTTCTCAATCGTGTAAAAATTTTAAAATGTTTTCTTATTTGTGTTGCTAAAAATCACTATTTTTATCTCGCGTAAGAGTTTTTCTGTATATTTTTAATTGCGTAAAATATTTCTAACATATTCTAAGCTCAAAATAAGATTTTTCTCATTTAATATCAAAATTGGACTTTAATTCCACTATTTCCATAATAAACCCTTTTTAAATAATATTTTTAATATTTTCTCATTAAAAGCAGTATTTTCTGCTGTTTCCCATTAAACTACTTTTCTTTGATTAAATTGGAATATTATAGCTCAAAATTTTCTAACGTGCTTCAAAATTCAAAGGGTGAGCTATACGTTAGTAAATTTTAAGTTTTGACTGTTACCTTACTTCATAGTATAATCATACTAACTTAATTCCAAAAATTAGTTCCTTTCCCTTTTTACACATCCTACTTTACACAAAATTCATCATACTTTCTTAATCACATAATCATGCATAATAAGCATACTAATCACACATTCAAACATATTTTCTAAGCTATCAAGCATACCAATCACAATCAATCGTAAACAATGAAAGCTTAAACAATTAAGTGAATAAATCCTTATGGATTTTTCACCACAAACAAGTCATTCCCTTACCACTAATACTTGGTTGATGAGGTTAATCTCCCTCTTACCTCAAGGAAGACAAAAACTCTTCAAGTTCCTTCTTCTTTAAATTTCATGAGCTTCCTCAAGAAATCCTAACAAGCTTTAACAAATCTTAAAGTCATAAATAAAGCTTAAAAATAAGAAACCATGGATCAATCATGGTTTAGAAATTCAAGAATCCAACTTAGGAATAAGAAATCAAGAAGTTACCTTTAGGAGTAGATAATCTAAGCTTGATTTTAAAGCACTTAGAAGATGAATTAGATGAAACTCTCAAGATGACAAGTGTTTAGGATGTTGTCTAGGTATAGGAAATGATGTTGCATAGAATTATGGAAGGTTGGAAGTAGGTTTAGTGTGGGGTGGCTGAAACCTTCAAGAGGAGGAAGATGAAGTTTTCTTTGTGTTCTTGTATTTCCTGGAAGAGAGAGAAAAGATGATAGATGTTTATTGTCACAAAGTGTTAGACAATGAAGTAATAAGTCCTATTTCCCTATGCACAGCCATGTAAGTGGGTGAATGGAAAGCCTAAAGCTTGTTTAGCAAGATAAAATCAATCACTTGGCTTCACATTGCTTAGGTCACAAAATGGTCATCCATTGGTCATTAGATGATTCAAGAACACCCTAGAATAGCCTTGTTGGCCGTGGAGCACATGAATGGATGTAACAAAGTTTTGTTTCATTTTAATTTCTAATTACACTTAGTTTAGGTAGTTAGTTCATCTAGTTACACTTAAGCTAATTTAGTTAGATCATTTAGTTACATAACTAACCATCTAGTTACAAGCTTATGTCATGCATTTGTCATACATTGATCATGCCTTCTAGATGACTCTAGATACTTTATTCTAACTATAGCTTCTAAGTATTAGCAAATTAAGTTAATTCCATTTAGTTACTAATTAGGTTTTTAGAGTAACTTAGTTAGATTATCTAGTCACTTAGTAACTAGTCTAACCACTTTTGTTGACCATTTTCTATTGGTTAAGAAGTTCAAGCCATTTATGTTGACTAATTCCTATTGGTTCATTAAGAATAGGTCACAAAAGATTTTTCCCAGACTATTTTCTGATAGTTAATAGATACAAGATCTATTACTCAAGTAGTAGAGACTACTATTTGCAAAATAGTAGATATTTTTTGACAGATAAAAAATATGCAAAATATTTTTATTTCACAAATAAATTCTAAAAATTAAAAGATCAGGTAACATATCTCTCGGATTCGGGTTTAGTAAGATCCCTCGGCTCTGAATAAATCAGTAAAGATTTTTCCCAGCCCGAAAATGATTATTTTCTTGACTCGGAGTAAATCATACACAGAGATAAAAAACAATCATAGAATAGTCAAAATAAATTTATAGCACACAAAAAACACAAAATAGTACAATTTAAACATTACTGTAAAATAACAAAAATTTGGGGTGTTACAACTCTCCCCCTCTAAAAAGAATTTCGTCCCCGAAATTAATCATACCTTAAAATAATTGAGGATATTGTTCCCTTATCTTATCTTCCATCTCCCATGTAGCATCTCCTGTCGTTTCATTCTAGATTACTTTTACTAGCAGAATCGCTTTCCCTCGAAGTTGCTTCACCCTCCTGTGTTCAATCTTAACAGGAAGTGTCTCATACATTAAATTTTCTTTCAATTATACTTCATCGGGCTGAATGACATGAGAGGGATCGGGGATATACTTTCTCAACTGGGACACATGGAAAACATTATGAAGATTGGAAAGAAAAGGTGGTAAATCTATTTGGTAAGCGACTGGACCTATCCGACGAAGAATTTGATAAGGTCCAATGAATTTAGGGGTGAGTTTTCTAGATTTTATAACCCTTCCAACACTAGTCATGGGTATTACTCGCAAAAACACATGCTTACCTTCCTCAAATTCAATAGGTCTTCTTCTTTTATCAGCATAGCTTTTTTGTCTACTCTGCATTGCCCTCATTTTTTCTTGAATCATTTTTACTTTCTCTATCGTTTGTTGCACCATTTCAGGTCCTATGGTCATACTCTCTCCATCTTGATACTAACACAAAGGTGTTCGGCATCGTCATCCGTATAGCGCTTCAAAAGGTATCATCCTATACTTGAGTGAAAACTATTATTATAGGTGAATTTACCAAAGGCAAGAATTCATCCCAACTCCTTCTTTATTCTAACACACAAGCTCTCAACAGATCTTCTAACGACTGAGTAGTCCTCTCCGTTTGACCATCAGTTTGTGGACGGTAAGCAAAACTTAAATGAAGTTTACTCCCCATTGCTTCATGTAGACTTTGCCAAAATCTTGATGTAAACCTTGGATCTCTATCAGAAATGATACTAGAGGATATACCGTGAAGTTTAACAATTTCACTAATGTACACCTGGGTCAATTTCTCCATTGGATACTTGATATTAATTGGCAAGAAGTGAGCAGACTTCGTAAGCCGATCAACAACAACCCATATAGAATCATAACATTTCCTAGTCTTTGGTAATCCAGTAACAAAATCCATTGTAATACTATCCCATTTCCATTCTGGAATAGTTAGGGGTTGCAGCATAACTATTGGTCTTTGATGTTCAACTTTCGCCTTCTGACACATAAGACAAGATGACACGTACTCAGCAACATCTCTCTTTAATCTAGGCCACCAAATTAATCGTTTCAGATCTTGATACATCTTGATCATTCCCGGGATGTATACTCAACTGGCTCATATGAGCTTCATCAAGGATCAACTTTCTCAGTTCCGGATCACTAGGCACACAAACTCTGCCTTCAAAACTTAGAATACCGTCGTGTTCTTCTTGAACCGTTGACACAATATCTTATTTCATCAACTCCCTTTCAGTTTGTAGAAACTCGTTATCCTTCTGCTTCTCTCGGATTTCTTCTATTAAATCACTTATGATTGTAAACTTGTTCAAACAAATATTTTCTAGTGTCAACTCCACCGACACCCACAGATTTCAGAATTATTCTATTAATTCCTTTTTCCTAACCATCATCGCAGAGACACTAAGCATCTTCCTACTTAAAGCATCTGCCACAACATTCGCCTTTCCAGTATGATACTAAAGCTAAAAGTCATAGTCCTTTAGAAATTCTAACCATCTTCTCTGTCTCATGTTCAACTCATTCTGATCAAACAGATACTTCAAAATTTTGTGATCACTAAAGACATTGAATGTAGCTCCATAAAGAAAATGTCTCCAAATTTTCAGTGCAAACACAACTGCGGCTAGCTCCAAGTCATGAGTTGGGTAATTCCTTTTATGTACTTCAGTTGTCTCGATGCATACACTATAACTTTTCGATTCTGCATCAGTAGACATCCTAACCCTTAATAAGAAGCATCACAATATACTTCAAAAGACTCATTTGGATCTGGTAGAATCAACACTGGTGCAGTAGTCAACTTTTTCTTTAATTCTTGGAAACTCTCTTTACATTCATCGGTCCGAATAAAAGCTTGATTCTTCCTCGTGAGTTATGTAAGAGGTCCGACTATCTTGGAAAAATCTTCAATAAACCTTCGGTAATATTCAGTTAATCCAATAAAACTCCAGATCTCAGTTACTGTCATTGGCCTTTCCCACTGAAGATCCGTCTCCACCTTTGTTGGATCCACCGCAATTCCATCCTTGGAAATCACATGACCTAAAAACTGAACTTCTTCTAACCAGAATTCACATTTTGATATCTTTGCGTACAACTTCTTTTCTTTCAAAATCTGGAGAACTATACTGAGATGTTCAACATGCTCTTCCTGACTTTGTGAATAGATCAGAATGTTATCGATGAAAACAATGACAAATCTGTCTAGGTATGGACGAAAGATCCTATTCATATAATCCATGAATATCGCAGGAGCATTCGTCACACCGAACGGCATTACAAGATACTCATAGTGCCTGTAGCATATTCAAAAAGCTGTCTTAGATATATCCTCTACCTTGACACGAATTTGATGATAACCTGATCATAGATCTATCTTAGAGAAAACAACTGCTCCTTTCAACTGGTCTATCAAATCGTCTATCCTTAGAAGTGGATACTTGTTCTTTATCATAACCTTGTTCAACTGACAGTAGTCCACACACAAACGCGAAGATCTATCCTTCTTTTTGACCAACAATACTGGAGCTCCCCATGATGAAACACTAGGTCTCGTGAACTATTTTTCCAACAATTCCTCTAATTGCTTCTTTAATTCTGCTAATTCTAATGGTAACATCTGGTATGGTGCAATCGAAATAGGACCCGCTCCTAGTACAAGATCAATAGAAAACTCTATCTCTCTTTCTGGTGGTAATCCAGGTACCTAATCAGGAAAAACTTCTAGAAACTCATTCACAACAGAAATAGCCTTCACATCCTTCTCACTATTGATTTCTAAAGAAGACAGCAGCATGTATCCTTGGGCTCCATCCCTCAATAAAGATTTGACTCGTTTGGCAGTTAAAAATCCAGAAACCTCATTCTCAAGAAATACTAAGGTCTTTTTAGAACAGTCTAACAGGATATGGTTAGAAGATAACTAATCCATTCCCAGGATTATATCAATATCGGTAAGAGGCGAACAAATTAAATTAACAAAAAAAAAACTCAATTATTGATAGTAACAAGACTAGGCATATTTTAGAAGTACTAACAAGCTTGGCAGTAGGTGTAGAAATAATTAATTGAAAGTCCAAAGAAGACATAGGCAATCCCAAATGATCCACATAGTCATATACAATAAATGAATGAGTTGCACCTAAATCATATAATACAGTTAAAAGATTACCTGAGATGACACCTTCTCATATGATAAGATCATCAGACTGAGGCTCTTCAGCTCCGCTCATCGTATATACTTGTCCCCCAGCTTGCGGTTTAGCAGCACGAACGTTGCTCACCAAAGGTTCCACTTTCGCTTGATCACAATCCCTCGAGATATGACCAGGCCTTCCACATCTAAAATAAATTATTCCCTTGATTGTACAGTTTCTCGTCATATGGCCCTTTCCACACTTTAAACACCTCATTGGCGGTGCCACAGTCTGACCCAAATGATTATTACTCAAACCTCCTCCACGTGACTATTGTTGTTGTTGTTGGCTTCCCGATGGTCGAGAATATGGTTTTCGTTGAAACTGGTTGTTATTACTATTTCCTTCCCTTTGGAACCTAGATGGTCCAAAGTTACGGTTCCTCGTATCTCGTGATGACTCCAACTCTTCAATCTTGCAACATACATCCCTCAGTACTGAAAACTGGTTCATCCGCATTAGTAGTACTCCTCTCTTCAATTCAACTTTCAAACCTTCCTCGAACTTACGACATTTCCAAACCTTATCTGGCTGGATCTGGAGATACCATGAGAACTTTGACAAGCTCTCAAACTTCGCAGCATATTCATTAACTGTCATCCCATGTTGTTGCAACCCAAGGAATTCCATCTCCTTGGAATGCCTTGCATTTTTAGGAAAATACTTTTCCAGAAATGCATCGCAAAATACCTCCCAGGTAATTTCCCTTCCTTCAGCTTGCAATACTCTTTTAGTTGCTTTCCACTAATTTTTGCCATATCCCATCAACATAAAAGTAGCATAAGTCACTCTGCGATCATTGGCACATCCTATTCCTTTGAAAATCTTCTCTAACTCATGGATTCACAAAGTTGCTTTCTCAGGATCAAACTCGCCTCTGAAATGTGGCGGATTGTTCCGATGAAACTTAAACAAATTCTGGGCTTCAGCATTTACTTTTGTTGTTGTGCAGCTCGTTGATTCTGTTGCACAATCACATCTGCCATTCGCTGCATTACTTTGGTAGCAGCAGTCATCGCGTCGGTGTCACGTTCCACATTCATACGTGTACCTCTGCCACGAGACATAGTTTTCTTAACAAGCAATAAAACAAAACTTAATAAGAGTCAAATGTAACTTTTTAAAAACCAAAACTCAGAGAATCACATAACACAAGCAAAATAGACCTAACCACAAAAACCCAAAAGACTCTAACCGGGAGCTCTGATACCAACCAATGTAACACCCACCGTAGGGTATCACATTTAAGACTAATCCTAATATAACTTATCCAAGTTGTAAAAGAATTAATCTTGTAAAAATAATGATTTTAAAATTTCATTTACGGAATAAAAGAAAAGAAATAAAATAATTTAAAACCATAAGTATGACATGTAACAAAATAAAAACTCACCATAATATACATAAATATTACAAACTTTCCTCAAATAATTTACATACATATTACATTCTAAAAGATAAAATGTACAACATGTACACCAAAATAAAACTGCTAAACTAAAACTCTTAAAAACTAACCTAAGGATTTGGGTCCTCAGAAGGATCCTCCTCCACTTCATCATTAAAGAACCCAGGCGAATATAACAGTCGCCTCATAAGGGTCCTTGTGGAAGACACTACAGAGTCCTCACGCGGTGTATACACAGTGCCACCCCAAAGTTCATGAATCGACATTGTGAATTCTAGGCGCACAGACGCGTGTTGTGTCAAAATAGGAATCCCGATGCGAGTTCCACTTAGGTTCAAAGTCAAGTCTCCAGTATATACAAAACGCTCATTATCAAGATCAAACCTCCAAGCATCAGTCCCCCCATGGAACTGAACTCAGACAAAACCTAAAACTTGGCACCTCACCGCCATCTCAACAAACAAAGAGTAATATCACTGATAGTAAACATAATTATCAGCTCTTTCGTCTCCTCGGTCTTCATTAGACATACACAGTAAAACAAGCATAATACAACAAAGAGGTGAGATCCCCTACATCAATACTAGTATGGCAGTATAGAAAATGATAGCAGATAAATAGATATAACATTGACATATTTAAATCATATTATCATATCACAGATAATAAACCAGATAAGCATAATTATCATGTCAATATGCTGACCAACTATGCATATGCACAACGACCAATTCCTACTCCATGGAGCTAAACACAATTTCAGAGAAAACGATAGGGAGGACATGTCTGTATATCGTCAGCCTTAAATCATGAGCCAATATATTATATCAATGTGCGTAACATGACTTATACAAGACACTCTCAACCAATCAGGAAAAGAGTAGTAACTCCATTAAGATCGTCGGTCTGTTTGCATAGGATACCACGAAGTAGAGGTGCTACCATCTGGCCACATATGACATTTTACACCTCGACGTCTCCAAGATCACTGAAGATCGTAACTACGCGATTCTCACCCGCAAGAAAGTGTAATTTCAATCTCCTTAACAATTAAGCGGACATGCTTTTCAATGCATGATGTATGATTCCAATATTTTCTCAATCGCATAAAAATTTTAAAATGTTTTTTTGATCGCATTGCTAAAAATCACTATTTTTAACTCGCGTAAGAGTTTTTCTGTATATTTTCAATTGCATAAAATATTTCTAACATATTCTAAGCTCAAAATAAGATTTTTCTCATTTAATATCAAAATTGAACTTTAATTCTATTATTTCCATAATAAACCCTCTTTAAATAATATTTTTAATATTTCTCATTAAATGCTGTATTTTTTACTATTTCCCATAAAACTACTTTTCCTTCATTAAATTAGAATATTATAGCTCAAAATTTTCTAATACGCTTCAAAACCCAAAGGGTGAGTTATACGTTAGTAAATTTCAAGTTTTGACTGTTACCTTACTTTATAGTATAATCATACTACCTTAATTCTAAAAATTAGTTCCTTTCCCTTTTTAATTCAAAGAAACCCATTTAATTAAATTCTCATTACTTAATTACCTAATTCTACACTTAGTAAAATAATTTTTAATCCAAAATGTCAAAACTTGGCATGTTGGCCGAATTTCATCATATAATTCATAAGGCTTATATAGTTATTTTCTATCATTTTATTCTTTGCAAAAACTCTTAATCCAATTTCTTACCATTAAATCATTTAATCCTTGATTAGGAAAATAATTTAGAGCATTTGGCTCCCTTGGTTATGTTAAGGCCATAAGCCTCTAGGTTCTTTGAAACCATCATACATTTTTCCATCATGTAAATCATATCCTACTTTACACAAAAATCATCGTACTTTCTTAATCACATACTCATGCATAATAAGCATACTAATCACACATTCAAACATATTTTCTAAGCTATCAAGCATACCAATCACAATCAATCATAAACAATGAAAGCTTAAACAATCAAGTGAATAAATCCTTATGGATTTTTCACCACAAACAAGTCATTCCCTCGCCACCAATACTTGGTTGATGAGGTTAATCTCCTTCTTACCTTAAGGAAGACAAAAACTCTTCAAGTTCCTTCTCCTTTAAATTTCGTGAGCTTCCTCAAGAAATCCTAACAAGCTTTAACAAATCTTAAAGTCATAAATGAAGCTTAAAAATAAGAAACCATGGATCAATCATGCTTTAGAAATTCAAGAATCCAACTTTGGAATAAGAAATCAAGAAGTTACCTTTAGGAGTAGATAATCTAAGCTTGATTTTAAAGCACTTAGAAGATGAATTAGATGAAACTCTCAAGATGACAAGTGTTTAGGATGTTGTCTAGGTATAGGAAATGATGTTGGGAAGAATTACAGAAGCTTGGAAGTAGGTTTAGTGTGGGGTGGCTGAAACCTTCAAGAGGTGGAAGATGAAGTTTTCTTTGTGTTCTTGGATTTCTTGGAAGTGAGAGAAAAGATGATAGATGTTTATTATCACAAAAGTGTTAGAAAATAAAGTAATAAGTCCTATTTCCCTATGCATGGCTGTGTAAGTGAGTGAATAGAAAGCCTAAAGCTTGTTTAGCAAGATAAAATCAATCACTTAGCTTCACATGGTTTTCACATGGCTCAGGTCACAAAATGGTCATCCATTGGTCATTAGATGATTCTAAGTATTAGCAAACTAAGTTAATTCCATTTAGTTACTAATTAGGTTTTTAGAGTAACTTAGTTAGATTATCTAGTTGCTTAATACTAGTCTAACCACTTTTGTTGACCATTTTCTATTGGTTAAGAAATTCAAGCCATTTATGTTGACTAATTCCTATTGGTTCATCAAGAATAGGTCACAAAGATTTTTTCTGGTCTATTTTATGATAGTTAATAGATATAGGATCTATTACTCAAATACAAGGACTACTGTTTGCAAAACAACAGATATTTTTTGACAGATTAAAAAAAGGTAAAATATTTTTATTTTACAAATAAATTTTAAAAATTAAAAGATCGGGTAACGTATCTCTCGAATTCGGGTTTAGTATGATCCCTAGGCCCCTAAAAGGATGTTTTTCAAGATCACCAAACAAATCATAACTCAATAAATCAAGAAAGATTTTCCTAGCCCAAAATTATTATTTTCCGACTTTTGCAGAGGCCAAAACAGAGCAGTGAATCACACAAATTGAAACTGAGATCAAAAATAGTCATAGAAATGGCACTGTTTTCATCAAAATAAATTTACAACACACAGAAAACATAAAATAGTACAATTTAAACATTACCATAAAATAGTAAAAATTTGGGGTGTTATAACACACATATATGTGCGTTATATATGTATGTGTGATATGTATCACACATATATATCACTCTCTGTTGTTCATGATATATCAAGTGTCCAATCTATGGATAAATCCATCTATATCAATACTAAAAACATATAACTTAGTCCTTGAAATCAAGAACCAATCCAAAAACATGGATTTGACTACTCAAACCCTTATTTCCATTCACAAAACCTATGTTCATATGAATCATGAATAGAAATCCCCTACCTCTTGAAGACTCTTGATCTTGAAGCCTTGATATTTTGGATCTTCTTGCTTGGGTCCTTCTTCTTCCCCCTTCGTTTTCCCCTTTCTCTCTTCTCCTTTCTTTTTCTTTTCTTTCCTTCTCTATTTTTCTTCATTCTCGCATTATAAATAGGGGTGGGATATGGAGGGAATTAAGGGATAAGATTAACTTAAGTTTCTACACCTAAACTTATATATCTATGACACTATATGCTATATAGAATATATTAGGATTCATCTAAATTGTTGTTTTACTATATATATCAATCCCATACCATATGCCTAAAAATACCAAACCGACTCCTATTGTATATATATTTATGACTTGGAAACATATAGTTATTTCCACTAACTAAGTTTAAGCCACTTTCGGAGCAAATATATATGTGTGTTATATATTAGTATCACAACATATAGTTAGATTATCTAGTTGTATATAATTCCTATTGGTTCACATATATATGTGTTAATAGATATATATAAAACAACAGTATTTTTTGACATTGATTAAAAAAGGTATATTAAAAGATCGGGTAACGTATCTCTCGAATTCAGGGTTTAGTATGATCCCCAGGCTCCGAATAAATCAAGAAAGATTTTCCCTAGCCCAAAATTAAGATAGGTCAGTCAAAGATTTTTTCCAAGCCCATGGTTACATAGTATATAGTAGAAAAAATACAGAGGACTACTGCTATGTAAAACAACATTACAGACACATATGATGTGATATGTGAAGATTTTCCCTATATTATTATGTGTGTATATATCACACAGAGATCATATATTATATATGTGCGTTATATATGTATGTGTGATATGTATCACACATATATATGTGGGTTATATATGTGATATATATCACACATATATATATATCATACACATATATGTGTCTGATATGACATATATATGTGTCTGATATATATGATATATGTATATATACACATATATATGTGGGTTATATATGTGTGTTTGATATGTATCACACACATATAAGTGTGTGATATCATATATATCACACATATATATGTGTCTGATGTATCACACACACATATGTTGGCTATATATGTGTGTGATATATGTCACACATATATATGTGGGTTATTTATGTATGTCTGATATGTATCACACAAATATAAGTGTGTGATATCACATATATCACACATATATATGTGTGTCTTATATGTATCACAAACATATTTGTGTGTGATATCACATGTAACACACAAATATATGTGTCTGATATATATCACACACATATATGTGGGTTATATATGTGTGAGTGATATGTATCACACACATATATATGTGTGTCTTATATGTATCACAAACATATTTGTGTGTGATATCACATGTAACACACAAATATATGTGTCTGATATATATCACACACATATATGTGGGTTATATATGTGTGTGTGATATGTATCACACACATATATGTGTGTGTGATATCACATATATCGCATATATATATATATGTGTGTGTGTGTGTGTGTTTTGATATATATCGCACACATACATATGGGTTATATATTTGTGTCATATATATGTCACACATATATATGTGGGTTATATATATGTGTGTGATATGTATCACAAACATATATATGTAGGTTATATATGTGTGTGTGATATCACACATATATGTGTGTGTGATATCACATATATCACATATATATATGTGTATGATGTATATCACACACCTATATATGGGTTATATTGTGTGTGATATATGTCACACATATATATGTGAGTTATATATGTATGTGTAATATGTATCACACACATATATATGGGAGTCATATATGTGTGTCTGATATATATCACACACATATGTGTGTGTGATAAGACATATATCTCAGACATATATGTGTGTGATATATATCTGACACATATATAACCCGCATATATGTGTGTGATATATATCTGACATATATATATGTGTTATGTGTTTGATATATATCACACACATATATGTGGGTGATACGTATGTGTCTGATATGTATCACACATATAAATATGGGTTATATATGTGTGTCTGATATGTATCACACACATATAAATGTTTGATATCATATATATCACACATATATATGTGTATAATATATACCCATATATATATATGGGTTATATATGTGTGTGATATATATGTCACACATAAATATGTGGGTTATATATGTATGTCTTATATGTTTCACACACATATATATGTGTGATATGACTAATATTGTGACACCCCAAAATTTACTATTTCTCAGTAATGTCTGAATTTTACTATTTTGTGTTTTTTGTATGCTGTAAATTTATTTTGACTGTTCTGTGACTATTTTTGATCATTGTGTGTGATTTACTCCAGGTCAGGAAAATAATAATTTTTGGGTCGGGAAAAATCTTTGATGATTTATTTAGAGCTGGGGGATCTTACTAAACCAGAATCCGAGAGATACGTTACCCGATCTGTTAATTTTTAGAAATTATCTGTGAAATAAAAATATTTTGCATATTATTTTATTGAACAGTATCTGCTAATTTGCGAGCAGTAGTTTCTACTAATTGGGTAATATATCCTATATCTTTTATCTATCGGACAATAGACTGGAAAAAATCTTTGTGACTCACAATTTGGTGAACCAATGGGATTTGGTCAATATTAATGGCTTGAATTTTCTTAACCAATAGAAAGTGGTCAACAATAATGGTTAGACTAATTAATCAAGAAACTAAGTAATCTAACTAAGTTACCTTAAAGCCTAAGTAGTAACTATATGGAACAAACCTAGTTTGCTAATCCTTAGAGTCCATAGTTACAAGGAGGTTCTAGAGTCTTCTAGAATGTATGACCAATGCATGACAAATGCCTGACCTAATTTTGTAACTAAGTAGTTAGCTATGTAACAAAGTGAACTAACTACAAGAAACTAGATGAACTAACTACCTAAACTAAGTGTAACTAGGAACTAATTGAAATCAAAATCTAGTTACTTACCTCCATGTGCTCCACGGCCACTAGGTGGTTCTAGGAAGTTCTTGAACATGCTAGTCATTTATTATGACCAAAGGATGATCATTTAGTGACCTAAGCCATGTGAAGACATGTGCTTAATTACTATCTTATTGAAGAAGTTTTGATCTTTCTCTCTATGCACCTACACGGCCATATACTTGAGAAATAGGATATTCTATTTCATTGTCTATCACTTTGTGACACAAACTTTTTTTTCTCATCCAAGAACAACCAAAGAACTCTACTCTCTCTTTCTCTTGAAGCATTTGGCCCCTACACCCAAAACCAACATCCAAGCTTCTATAATTCCATCCAACATCATTTTCTAAACCTAGACAAGTTTCTAAACACTTTTTATCTTATAAGTTTCATCAAATTCATCCTTTTGGTGCTTCTAAATCAAGCTAGAATTTTCTACTCTACAAGGTAAAATTCTTGTTTCTTATTCCTAAGTTTGATTCTTGAGTTTCTAAGCCATGATTGATCCATGGTTTCTCTTTGTCAAGCTTTGTTTCTGACTTTAGTTTGGTTTAAGCTTGTTAGAGTTTTGTTTGGAGGCTCACGAAATCCCTAGGAAGCCATACAAGAAGGGTTTTTGTCTTCCTTATGGTAAGAGGGAGATTAACCTCATCAACTAAGTGTTGGTGGTGAGGGAATGACTTGTTTGTGGTGAAAAATCCATAAGAATTTATTCACTTATATGGTTTAAGCTTGCTTTGTATGTGGTGATTTTTGATGGGTATGATTTATAGCTTTAATTATATGCTTGAGTATGTGATTTTGGAAGCATGTTGATTATTGTATATGGCATGATGTGATGTATGTGATGAGGAAGTGCATGAAGGTTCCAAAGAACCTTAGAAGCTCACGGCCTCAACACCACAAAGAGAGCAAAATGTTTTAAATTACTGTCATAATTATGGATTAAATGATTTAATGATAAGAAATTAGATTTTAAGTGTTTTTACAAAGAATAAAGTGATGGAAAATAATTAATTATGGTTTATGAATCATATAGTGTAATTTGGCCAACATGCCTATTTTTGGTATCTTAGATCCAAAATTATTTTACTAAGTGTAGACTTAGGTATTTGATTAGTAGGAAATTAATTTGATAGGTTTTTAAATATAAAAAGAAAGTAAATTAATTTTTAGAATTAAATGGGCATAATTAGATTATGAAGTAAGATAAAAGCTAAAACTTGAAATTTACTGACATATAGCTCACCCTTTGGGTTTTGAAGCGCGTTAGAAAATTTCAAGCTATAATATCCAAATTAAATCAAAGAAATGTAATTTTGTGAAAAATAGTAGAAAATGCTACTTAAAGAATTTTTTAGTGAGAAAATATTATTTAAAAGTGGTTTATTGAGGAAGTATTGGAATTAGAATCTAATTTTGATATTAAATGAGAAAAGTTTTATTTTGAGCTTAGAATATTAAATAAATATTTTACGTGATTAAAAATATGCAGAAAAACTCTTACGCAATTTAAAAATAGTGATTTTTGGCTACGCGATTAAGAAAATGTGATAAAATTGTTACGCAATTGAGAAAACATTGAAAAATACTTACGCAATTTGAAAACGTAAGAAAAATGTTTTGTGATTGTGAAAATGCGATAAAAATGCTACGCGATTGAGAGTAACAGCAGTTTGCTGTCGGGCTGTTGTGGTGGGCCTGGTTATGTTGAAAAGTGATATTACCAAGAGACAGCGTGTGTATGTGAAATACTATAAGAATGATGATTGCTTGTATATTTGAACCATACATCATGCATTAAAAAGCGTGTCAACTTTTTTGGTTAAGGCAATATGCCTAGGAGATTGAATTTACACCTTCATACGGGTGAGAATCGCGTAGTTACGATCTTCAGTGATCTTGGAGATGTCGAGGTGTGGAATGTCATATGTGGTCAGATGGTAGCACCTTTGTGCCATGGTATCCTATGCAAACACACTGACGATCTTGACGAAGTTACTACTCTTTTCGTGATTGGTTGAGAGTGTCTTGTATGAGCCATGTTGCGCACATTGATATAATATTTTGGCACATTATTTGAGGCTGATGATATACAAACATGTACTCCTTATCTTTCTTTCCGAAATTGTGATTAGCTCCATAGAGTAGGAATAGGTCTGTGTGCATATGCATAGTTGGTCAACATATTGACATGATAATTATGTTTATCTGATATTTTATCTATGATATGATAATATGATTCAATGTGTTAATACAATATTTATATATTTACTGTCATTTCCTATACTGTCATACTAGTAATGATGCAGGGGATCTCACCTCTTTGTTATGTTATATCTTTTTTATTGTATATGTTTGATGAAGACCGAGGAGATGAGAAAGCTGAAAATTATACTTTCCATCAGTAATAGTTTTCTTTATCTATTTGAATGGCGGCAAGGTGCCAAGTTTTGGGTTTTGTCTGAGTACAGTTCCATGGTGGGGCTGACGCTTGGAGGTTTAACTTAGATCATGAACGTTTTGTGTATACCGAGGATTTGAATCTGAATCTTAGTGGAATTAGGGATGGGGTTCCAGTTATGACAATGAATGTATTTGTTCGTTTGGAGTTTATGATGCCCATTCGAGAGCTTTGGAGTGATAATGTCTATACACCACGGGAGGACTCGGTGGTGTCTTCGGCTAGAACCCCTATTAGGCGAGTGATGTACCCACCTGGGTTCTTTGATGATACTGAGTCGGAGGATCCTTCTAAGGGCCCAAATCCTTAGTCTTTAAAAGTTTTAGTTAGTCAGCTTATGGGTTGATGTATATGTTGTACATATTTATCTTTTGGAGTGTAATATATTTATGTAAATTATTTGGGACAATCTTTTGAAATTGGACAATAAATAGCAGTAGCTTTTGTCCATTGGTTAATAACCACCTAAAAATATCTTGTAGGTGCTTAGTCATAAGCCTAGTCATGAGTTTCATCTTTCTTTTTCATGACTCACCTTATGACTCACCTATATGACTCACTCTATGACTCACTAGATGACTCGTTGTGATGAGCCAATGGCAAGCTTGAAGAAGGCAAAATGGTTACTCAAGTTTGAAGGAGGAGAAGTTCAAAATGACTACTCAAGCTTAGAAGACAAAGTCAAATTGTTTACTTAATCTCTTAAGCTTATCTTATCATTCTTTTTCAAGAAGCTTGTAGAATAAGCTTAGATGATCAAAATGGTATTTGTTATCTCTTTTTGTGTTAATCTCATCATCTTTTCTAGAGAGTTCCTTGTGACTCATTGAGTGAATCACCTTATGACTCACCTTATGTGTGACTCATAGTGTGACTTACCCTATGACTCATTACATGACTCACCCATGTGAGTCACATTTTGTGACTCACCTCCTTGAAAGTCCCATGGCCAAGGCTAGTTAGAGGGCAAAGTTTTACACTTAGTTCATTTCCTACCATTTCTATCAAGAAACCAATAAGCTAAACACAAAAACTCTCTCAATTTCTCTCTTGAAGACTCACGGCCAAACACCCTAAATTCACTTCCAATCTTCCTTAAATGAAGTTAACCTCACATCTTGATTCTAAACACCATTTCAAGACACTTTGGTGTTATGGCTATCTTCTAATTCATCCATCTTCAACCTTTTTCTTCAAGCTCAAGTTTAAGGGTTTTTAGGTGAAGTTCTTGATCTTCACTTCTAAATTCATTTCAAAGTTCTAAACCATGATTTTGATCCATAGTTATCTTATCTCTAGCCTTAGATCTTAAAATTTGTGTGTTTGATTTGTTTTTAAGGAGCTTTTTCTGGTAGGTGTTCTCTAAGGAGGCAATTAAAGAGATCTTTGAGCATCATCTAAGGTAAAAGGGAGATTAACCTCATCAATCATTGTTTGGTGGTGAGAAACGAAATTGTGATTTGTGAAGTGAAAAATTCATGTGAGAATTTATTCACTTGTTTGTGTGATTTTTAGTGATTTATGTTTATTTGCTTTATATGATTTTTATGGCTTTATTTGTATGCATGAACTTGACATAGTAGAATTATGATAATTGAGGTATATTGTATGCTATGATTTATGTTTTAAAGGAATGATTTTTGGTCCCAATGACCTCTTGAGGCTCACGGCCTTTTGGTCTAGGAGGAGATATCCATCAGAAAAATATTTTGTTAATCAAGAACTTAGATGATTAAGGGACTAAATTAGGATTAAAGGATTTACAAATTAAAAGAAGATGAATGCAATTTTATAATTTCAGGAGTAATAATTTTCGGCTATGCCAATGGAAATAATTTTTAAGGATAGTTGGAATTTAAAATATTTTATTTTAAAAAGTTTTCATTTAGAGCAATGAACAAAGATTTTTAGATATCTTGAATTAATTAAAATAATATAAATTTTTGTGAAAAACATTAGAAAATATTATTTAGAGGAGGTTTAGTAATAAATGTTGGAATTAAAGTCCAATTTTTATATTAAATGAGAAAAGTTTTAAATTGAGTTTAGAATATCAATAAAACGTTTTACGAGATTAAAAATATGTAGAAAAACCTTTTCACAATTTAAAAATGGTGATTTTTGGTTAAGCGATTAAGAAAATGTTTTAAAATCTTTATGTAATTGAGAAAATGTTGGAAAAATATTACGCAATTTGAAAATGTAACAAAATTGTTACGCGATTGTGAAAACACAATAAAAGTACTTCACACTGAGAAAAATAACAGTTTGTTGTTGGGCCGACGTACTGGACCCGGAGATGTCAGTGGATAGTTTTAGCCCAGTGGTGGCTTGTTTTCGTGAAAAAAATCATGTTGTTAATAATTGTTGAATTATTGATGTCATTTGATCATGCATTGTGAAAGTTGTATGTCTAGGAGATGAGTTACACCTTAGTGCGAGTGCGAATTATGTAGCGAAGGTCTATGAATGACCTTGGAGGTGTCGGGGCACGGAATTCCACATGTAGCCAGCTAGTAGCACTACTGTGCTATGGCAACTGATGCAAACTTACCGACGATCTCGACGAACACTATTCTATTCATGATCTGGCGTAGAATGTCTTGTATAAGTCATGATGCGCATATTGAAAATATTATAGCACTTGATTTTGTGATTACCATTGGCAATGACAATGGTTTTGATGATAACAAACAAGAGAAGTGATGGTTGTGCAAAGATCAAGTCCCAAGGTTCTTCAAGTATAGCTTATAGGACTTAGATCTTATGTTAAGGATAATAGGAATCGCACTAGCTCATGTTTTGTTTCTATTTAACTTTGATTTATTTGAAAAATCATGTTTTATGTTGATCAAGTTTGAGCAAAATGTTTTTAGAAAGGATGAAAAGAAAACCATGTTTCATACTTGTGAAAATACTCTTCAAGTATGTGGAAGATGTTTTTAGAAAGGTTGAAAATGATTTGGGAAAGTTTGGTTATGAAATCGTTTAGAAATCTTGTTTTCTTGGTGAACCAATAACAGATTAGGTGTTTTGTATAACAGATTATCTGAGAATAATAACTGATTATGTGATTTCAAATAACAGATTATTTGAAATCCATAATAGGTTATTCACCTTGGCAGAAACGTTCCATTTGATGTTTTAAAGTGAATAATCGGTTATGGAAAGTCCATAACAGGTTATTTGCATGTTGGAAACATTCCCTCTTAGTTCTTAAATGTTCCTAACTGATTATGGGTGCCAAATAACCTGTTATTTTTGTGCTACAGTGTTTCCTGATGAAACAAATAATCTATTAAGCAAAACCAATAATCTGTTATGAGAAATGCAACACCCACCGTAGGGTATCACATTTATGACTAATCCTAATATAATTTACCCAAGTTGTAAAAGAATTAATCATGTAAAAATATTAATATTAATTAACTTTTTTTAAAGTTGCATTTGCAAAAAAAAGTGAAAATAAATAAAATAATTAAAAACCATAAATGCAACTTGTATTAAAACAAAACTCACTATAATATACATTAATATTACAAACCTCGTTCTTAAATAATTTACATAAACACACTACACTCCAAAAAGTAAAATATACAACTTTTACATCAAAACTTAATTACTAAAACCTAAACTCTAAAAACTAAACTAGAACTAAACTAAGGATTCGGTTCCTTAGAAGGATCCTTCTCCTCCACTATATCATCGAAGAACCCAGGCGGATACATCGGTCGCCTAACACAGGTTCTCGCAAAAGACACCATCGAGTCCCCTTGTGGTGTATAGATAGTGCCGCCCTAGAGCTAACGAATAGGCATCGTGAACTCTAGCAGCATAGACACATGTTGAGTCAAAACAGGGATCCCATCATGGGTCCCACTCATATTCAGAGTCAAGTCCCAGTATACACAAACTATTCATTATCCAAATTAAAGCTCCAAGCATCAGTTTCCCCATGGAACTGAACTCGGACAAAACCCAAAACATGACACCTTGCCGCCATCTTAACCAACAAAGAGAAGTATCACTGGTGGTAAATAGAATTACTAACTTTCTCATCTTCTCGGTCTTCAACAAACATACACAATAAAATAGATATAACACAACACAGAGGTGAGATCCCCTACATCAATACTAGTATGGCAATATAGGAAATGACAGTAAATATATAGATATAGTATTAACACATTGAATCATATTATTTCATCACAGATAAAATATCATATAAACATAATTATCATGCCAAAATGTTGACCAACTATACATATGCACATCGACTAATTCCTACTCCATGGAGCTAAACACAATTTCAGAGAGAAAGATAGAGAGCTCATGTCTGTATATCGTTAGCCTCAAATCATGTGCCAATATATTATATCAATGTGCGCAACATGGCTTATACAAGACACGCTCAACTAATCACGAAAAGAGTAGTAACTCCGTCAAGATCATCGGTGTGTTTGCATAGGATACCACGGCGTAGAGGTGTTACCATCTGGCCACTTATGACATTCCACACCCCGACGTCTCCAAGATCACTGAAGATCGTAACTACGCGATTCTCACTCGCACGAAGGTGTAATTTCAATCTTCTAGGCAAATGGCCTTAACCAATAAGTGGACACGCTTTTCAATGCATGATGTATGATTCCAATACATATACAATTATTATTCTCACAGTATTTCGTATACACATGCCTTCTCTTGGTAGTACCACTTTTTAACATAATCAGGCCCACCACAATAGCCCAATAGCAAATTGCTGTTATTTCCAATCGTGTAAATATTTTCTTGCATTTTCACAATTGTGTAACACTTTTGTTACATTTTTAAATCACATAACTATTTTTCAACATTTTCTCAATCGCGTAGCTAAAAATTACTATTTTTAATTTGTGTAAGTGTTTTTCTGCATATTTTCAAATGCGTAAAATATTTCTTTAATATTCCAAGCTCAAATTAAAACTTTTCTCATTTAATATCAAATTTTGACTTTATTTTTGTAACGTCCCGAGACTGCCTGCAGGATCGATGAGTGTCCCCACAAACCAACATGGGTCTTTTCAGCGTGCTTTGTCCTCACTCACACGTATCCTAGGAAACTTCTCAGGAGGTCACCTATCCCACAAGTGCTCCAAGTCAAGCACGCTTAACTTTGGAATACTTATGTTCTTGGCTCTTGAAAAGAAGATGCATCTTGTTGATATGAGTGGTGCTAATTAATTCTTTTTAAGCCATCCTCAACTATCCAGTTCCATACCTGCACAGTCTCTGGATCCATCTTATTCCAGTGTGTATTTAGTTCATTCATGTGTCCCTCCGCCTAGAAGCCTGCGAAGAGCCGCTACTTGTCCGTGCTTCATCTTTTGCATTGGCGATCACTCCCCGCCCTCGTCGGCCCTAGGTGTCACTTGCGCACTAGGTTCCGCATGGTTCGTCCCCAAACCACACCGTAGCCATATACTTGCTTAACATGTCTGTGAAGTTTTATGAATTTCTGAGTATATTTAGGCACTTTGCTGTAATACTATGTGAGAAATATAGTTGTTATTTGTCCCAGAAGTGACTTAAACTGCTTAGTTAATGGAAATAAATGTGGAGAGATTGTTTCCAAGTCACAAATGCAGGAACTATGCTACAGTTAAAGTCTGAGAATTTTTGGAGTTAGTTTAGCATTTTTATGCGCACTGGTTGTGTGTTTTAATGCCGGATTGACCCGCAATTGATATGAAAATATCAGTTTTTGGTGAAACAAAATTTTTAATGATCTTAGGATTTATTTTGAATTTGTTGGAAGCTATGAAATCGGATTTGGTAAAATCTAAGTGTTCTTAGCAGATCAAGGTTTTGGTATCTAACTAACATAAGTCAAATTAGACTTCCCTTCATAAAATATCCCACGATTGGGATATTTGAGAAGCAGAAACAGAGAAGAGAAAATGTGAAGAAAGAAGAGAAAATAAGAGAAAGGAAAGAAAAGGAAACAGAAGAGAGAAACCAAAGAGGAAAAGAAGAAGGGGAAGAAGGAAGAAGAATCAACTGGAGCTTGGATCGATTCTTGGCTTCATCTTTAATGTAACATCTCGGGACTGCCTATAGGATTGACAAGTGTCTCCACAAACCAACACGGGTCTTTATAGCATGCTTTTATCCTCACTCACACGCATCCTAGGAAACTTCCCAAGAGGTCACCCATCTCACAATGGCTCTAGGTCAAGCATGCTTAACCATGGAGTTCTTACGTTCTAGGCTCCCAAAAAGAATTGCAACTTATTGATGTGGCTACGTCAAATTAATTCCTTTAATCCATCCTCAACTATGCAGTCCCATACATGCACAGTCTCTGAATCCCTCTCATTCTAGTGCGTAATCAGTTCATTCATATGACTCTTTGCTTAGAAGCCTGTCAGAAGTCGCTCCTTGTCTGTACTTCATTGCATCGGCGATCACTTCCCACCCTCGTTGGCCTCGGGACACACATGCCCACTAACTTCTGCTTGGTTCGTCCCTGAACCACACTGTACTGGGAGAGGTCTTGTCTCTGATACCATCTGTAATGTCCCGGGACTGCCTGTAGGATTGACGAGTGTCTCCACAAACCAACACGAGTCTTTTTAGCGTGCTTTTGTCCTCACTCGCACGCATCCTAGGAAACTTCCCAGGAGGTCACCCATCCCACGATTGCTCCAGGTCAAGCACGCTGAACCATGGAGTTCTTATGTTCTAGGCTCCCGAAAAGAAGTTGCAAGTTGTTGATATGGCTACGTCAAATCAACTCCTTTAAGCCATCCTCAACTATACAGTCCCATACCTGCACAGTCTCTGAATCCCTCTCATTCTGGTGTGTATTCAGTTCATTCATGCGACCCTTTGCTTAGAAACCTGCCAAAAGTCACCCCTTGTACGTGCTTCATTGCACTGGCGATCACTTCCCGCCCTTATCGGCCCCGGGACACACATACTCTCCCCCTCTAAAAAACATTTTGTCCTTGAAATTTCTTACATATAGAAAAATAAAAAGGATATTACATCTTTATCTGGTCTACCAGCTTCCACATAGCATCTCCAGTTACGTCGTTTCAGATGATCCTCCAGCTTTTCTTAAATTTCTTCTATCAGATTATTCGAATGAGTAATCGTATTCAAACAAATTCTCCTTAACCATTGTAGCAGATATATTAGACACACTTTCTACTTAGGGCATTTGCCATGACATTTGCCTTTCCATAATGACATTGAAGTTAAAAATCGTAGCCCTTTGAAAATTCTAACTATCGTCTCTTCCTCGTATCCAAGCCCTTCTTGATTGAACAGGTACCCCAAGCTCATGAAATTATTGTAGACATTGTAGGAAAGAAAATGTCTTTAGATTTTCCTTGCAAAATGACTATCGCATATCCCAAAACGTGAATTGGATAATTCTTCTCATGCATGTTCCACTGCCTTGAAGTATACGTTACTATCATTCCTTAAATCAAAATTCACACTTGACTAGCTTCGCGTATAAACTTTTCTTCTTCTTTGAAATTTGAAGAACTGCATTGAGATGTTTAGCATGCTCCTTCGAATTTCGAGAATAAATCAGAATGTCGCCAATAAAGATAATGACAAATTTATCTAGATGGGAAAGAAAGATCCTATTCATGTAATTTGTGAATTTCACAAAAGCACTTGTCACTCAGAATGGTATTAGTAAATACTCGTAATAACTATAACACATCTGAAAAACTATCGTGGAATATCTTTTCACCTTCATGCAAAATTGAGGATAATTAGAACACAAATCGATCTCAGAGCAAACAACAACTTCCTTCATTTGGTCTTCTATCCCATATTGCATCTCTCGCTATATCGTTCCAGATTTTCTTCATCAAGATAAGTTGTTTCATTCGTCTATTCTTAGTATTATCAGAAAAGACTCATAGATCAAGTTCTCTCTATAATTGTACTGTATCTTGTACTATGACATGGTTTGAATTAAGAATATGTTTTCTCAATTAAGATTCATGGAAGACACTATAAAGGTTAGAAAGAAAAGTGATAAGGCTATTCGGTAAATTACTGGATTCATCCAACAAGGAATTGGAGATGGTCTAATAAATTTAGAATCAAACTTTTTGGATTCAAATCCAAAAATCTCTGTCCAAGGAAACATTAAAGTTTCATTGAAATAATATAGTAGGATATGGTTGGAAGATAACCAATCCATTTATAAAGTCAAGCTCTCAAATAGACATGATTTCAAATCAACAGAAAAGATTTGACCTCTAATAGATATAGGGTAAAGTTAGAAAACTCAAGTATACACAACAAATTTAATAAGAAAAGTAGAAATACTCATATCAAAAGATAACAAGGACATAGATAACTCAAATCAATTTATTCAGTCTATTTGTGAAAGAAATAGACAAACCAAATCAATAGAAATGTTCCAATTTCGAATAGTAATAGGATAGTTTTAAATAGAATGGAGTAGTAATAGCAAGTTTAGAAGTTGAAGTAACGCTATTCCATTCAAAAGGAATTAAAAACACAAATAAACCCAAATGGTTCATACAGTCATAGACAACAAAAGGATGGGTTACTTGGCGAATTATACAATACAGTTTTAGGATTACTCTCTATGGCTCAACTTCCTTGTCTCTTGAGTCTTTATATTTGAACGCATCCATTCCGCTCTTTGTATTGACTCCTTATTCAGCTTGAGATTTTGAAACAAGTGCATCACTAACAGAAGGCTCCGTCTCCGATTGTGTACAGTCTTTAGAAATGTGTTTGGGTTTCCCGCATCTGAAACAAATAATTCCTCTGATCGTACACTCCTTCGTTAAGTGGTCCTTTCCACACTTGAAGCATTTTGGCGACGATGCCACAGTCTAACCAAAACGATTGTTACTAGTACTTCCTCCATTTTGTTGTTGCTTCCCCGGTGATCGTGTATACGGCTTTTGCTGAAATCGATTGACCTTGCATTTCCTTCTCTTTTGGAACCTAGTTAGTCCAAAGTTACGGGGTCTTGTACTCTGAGATTGATTCAACTCCAACAAGTTCTGAAGTTTGATTATCAGTTTCAGCTGCTGAACGATCTTCTGACTCTATTGTACTGTTACTTTAGTCATCCTCTGCATTACACTCCTAGCTGCGACCATACGTTCATTGTCAAGTCTCGCATCCACATGCTTACGTCTACCGTGAGCTATTTCTTTTTCTTTGAAAGAAAATAGACAAATCAAAACACTAAGAAACTAAACGTAAACATTTCAAACAACATCATCTCCTTTCAGAAACCAAACAATATCTCTGTGTTTAGTGTCAGAGATTCACACAGCACAAACAAGACAAACCTACCCATAAACCCAAAAGACTCTAACTTGGACTCTGATACCAACTAATGTAACACCCCTTTCGAAGGGTATCACATTTCAGACTAACTCTTTATAATTAATTATCCAAGTTATAAAATATTTAATATAACCTAATAAGAATTTCAAAATTTCTTTCTCATGGATAATAGAAACTTTACTAAATTAGAAAAACACAAATTATAAGAACTGAATAAAATACATCACTCGCATATAACATAGATTCATAATGTCTTCATTACATAAAACTTATATACTCTAGGCAATATTTAATTACTATATAAAAACTCGACCTAGCCCAAGCCAAAACACCTGGAGAGTAACGTTCTGAACCTGATCCTCTCCCGGATCCTCTAAATGCACATTCTCTGGTTGGGACGCGTCTCTTTGGACAGGAGTCCGAGCAGTTGACTTCTTAGAGTCTTCACTAGGCAAACGGTGAGCAATGTCCCATAGTTCTACAATAGGCATGAAAAACTCTACATGTACACAAGCAGCATTATATGTAATAGTAGGGTTTCCATGGTAGGTATCACTCTGAGATAGAGTCACCTCTCCTATATAACTAAAACGTTCAGTATCTGAATTGATATGTCAGGCATCAATGCCTTCGTGGAACTGCGCTTGCATATAATCAGAGAAATTCCTCCTTGTAGCCATCTTGGTCTTCACAAACGTAGGCATAAAAATAGAAACAAACATAACAATATAGCAAAGAGGTGAGATCCCCTACAACAATACCAGTATGGTAGCAAAGAAATGATACAAACAACAATGTCGTTCCATACATACAATCCATAGATTAATATAAAATTAGCAGACATATTCATGACATTTAATAGTTAAACAATCCAATAAACTTGCAACATAATATCAGGCATAATGATAATACCACAATCACATTATTCATAATAATATAATATCACAACAGTATAAATGTTGACTATGCATATACATACAGACCCATTTCTACTCCATGGAGCTAATACACAATTTTGGAGAGAAGATCTAGAAGATATGTCTGTCACTCGGCTGTCGTGGCCAAAAGTGCTATAAATTATCAATTTATCAAAGTGTACATCAGGCATTGGTCAAGACATTCTACATTAGATCGTGATTAGCGATAGTATCTCGGTTCGGATCATCGGTGTGTTTGCATCGGTCTGATCAACGGCACAGGGGCGCTAACAACTGGCCATTGTGGAAAACCCGCACCCCGATGCCCCCAAGGTCTACACTTGACCTACACTATGACCATCGCACCTGCACTTAGGTGTAAATCAATGTCCTAGGCACATAGCCTTAATCAATAAGTGAACATGTTTTTCTATGCATGATGTATGATCCAAATACACATACTGTCATTAATCACATAGTATCTCATATTCACATGCCGTCACTTGGTGGTATCATTATCCAACATTATCGGGCCCACCACGACAGCCCGATAGCAAACTGCTATTTACGCTCAATCGTGTAGCAATATTATCACATTTTCACAATCGCGTAACACTTTTGTTACGTTTTCAAAATTGCACAAATATTTTATCGCATTTTCTTAATCGCGTAGTAAAAAATTACTATTTTTGAGTTACATAAATTTTTTTTGATGTATTTTAATCACGTAAAATATTTCTAACATATTCTAAACCCAAAATAAGATTTTTCTCATTTAATACCAAAAATTGACTTTATTTTTATTATTTGCATAATAATCCTTCTTTAAATAATAATTTCACAATAGTCCCTTTTTAAATAATAATTTCACAATAGTCTTTTTTCAAATAATAATTTCACAATAGTCCATCTTTAAATAATATTTTCAATATAGTCCCTCTTTAAAGAATATTTTCAATATAGTCCCTCTAAAAATTAATATTTCTACTATTTCCTAGAAAATTGTGTTTCTTTAATTTACTTGGGATATTACAACTTAAAATTTTTTAACACGCTTCAAAACCCATAGGGCTATATGTTAGTAAATTTCAAGTATTTACTTTTATTTTACTACATAGCTTAATTAAACCAATATTAATTCTATAAATTAAATTACTTTCATTTTAAATTCCTAAACTTACCAAATTGAGTTCTTACTATTAAAACACCTAAGTTTATACTTAGTAAAATAATTTTGGATCTTGATCATCAAAAATTGGCATGTTGGCCGAAATGACATAGTGCTCCAAAATTCATGTAAATCATTTTCTAACACTTTAATTCTTATAAACTCGCTTAATTAAATTTCTTGTCATAAAATCCTTTAATCATTAATTAAGAAAATAATTTAGGATTCTTGGTCCCCTTGGTGGTGATGAGGCCATGTGCCTCTAGGCTATTTGGGGGCCTTCATATAATTTTTCTCATCATGTTGTTCACATCCTAAATTACACATAAATTTATATGCTTTACAATTCACACATACAAGCATATTATCAAAGCCATAATCATCCAAACACATATGCAAACATAATTTCAAAATTATAAACATAACAAACACAAACAAAGAGAGCTTAAACAAGCAAGTGAATAAATCTTTATGGATTTTTCACCACAAACAATCCATTTCCTCACCACCAACACTTAGTTGATGAGGTTAATCTCCCTCTTACCTTAAGGAAGACAACAAACTTCAAGCCTTTCCTTCCTATTGAATTCGTGTGGCACCAAGAAAAATCCTAAGCAATCTTAAACAATTCTAAAAGTCATAATTAGAGATTGAAAACAATAAACCATGTATCAATCATGGTCTAGAAAAGTAGAAATCCTACTTAGGATCAAAGAATCGTGAAATTACCTTTGAGGTAGGAAATCAAAGCTTGATTTTTGAGAGGATATGTCCTATTTCTCTATGTATGGTCGTGGAATGCTTTGGAGAGAAAATGAAAAAATGGTTAAGTTACAAAGATAAAGTGAATTAGCCTATAATTCAAGTGTATAGCCGTGTAGATACTTCACAAGGAGCAGTCAAAAACGTAGCTTCCAAGTTTGAGTGGCACATGGTCTCACATGGCCTTGGTCATCAAATGATCATGCTTAGGTCATGTAAAATAACTAACACATTCAAGAACTCCTTAAAATCTCTAGTAGCCGTGAGGTTCAATAGATAATAGTATGAAAATTTTGACTATTTCAATCATTCTCATATAGTTGTATTTAAACTAATGTAGTTAGGACATTTAGTTACATTCTAACTAGTTAGTTACTTGCTTAAGTCATTGTATAAGTCATGCTTCTAGATGATTATATATTTATTTAGTAACTAGCTTCTAAGTATTTAGTAACTAAGTTAGTTCATTTAGTTACTAATTAAGCTATTAAGGTAACTTAGTTAAATCATTTAGTTACATTATAACTATCTAGTTACATAATTAAATCATGCACTTGTAATATATAGGTAATGATTCTAGAAACTCTAGATATTTTCTTGAAACTAAAGACTCTAAGCATTTGCAAACATAGTTTGTTCCATTTAGTTACTAATTAGACTATTAGAGTAACTAAGTTAGATTATCTAGTTACTTATTGAACTAGTCTACCCACTTTTGTTGACTTTTAAACAAACTAACTTGATTCTAATTGGTTGGTCATTAAACTATGTAATAATGGTTCATCATTACTCTTAAGATATTTAGCTTAGATATTTCCAGCTTTCATTATTACACCTAAGATATTTTCATTCAGATATTTTACATAGATGTTTTTTGAGATATTTTATTGAGATATTTTTCTGTTAGATATTTATTCCTAGATATTTTATTAGGTGAGTCATCACAGAGAAATTTCTAGAAAGTATGACTCACTGTGGTGAGTCACCGGGTGAGTCAGCGTCCTACAAGCTTCTAGAATGTAGCGAGTCATCATGGCGAGTCATCATTTCTAGAACATGGCGAGCCATCGCACTGAGGTGTAATGCAAGGTGTCCAACTCCTATTGATCAGTCACTTTAAATCATTGCTATCAAGATATTTTTTAGAAGATATTATCTAATGAACAATAGCTACTGCTATTATTACTCAATGGATAATAAAAAACTCAGATATAAAAAATCTCTGTCAACTGTTCCCAATTTCAGGTTTTGTAAGATCCCCCGATCCCGCCTTGACAGTCTGGAACTTTCTAGTCCAGAATTTTTTTTTATTTTTTCGGGTCTGTCTCAATCACACATTCAACTTAAAATAATATTAAAATAATCACAACCTTAGAAAATTCCACAAAAATTTTCAAAAATCATAAAAATTATAAAACTCATATATTTTCAGAAAAAACTAAATTTGGACATATATTTCAAAAATAATATCAAAATAATTAAAATAATATTAAAATATTCAAAATAATTAAAAATTCTAAAAAATTCACAAAAACTCATAAATATTATAAAACGTATTTATTTCAAGAAAAATAAAAAATTAGGATGTTACATTCAATCTCTCTTTATTTGTGTTTGTTATGCTTATGATTTTGAAAATGTGTTTGCATGTATGTTGGTATGATTATAGCTTTGATAATATGCTTGTATATATGCATTGAAAAGCATGCAAATTTATGTGCAATTTAGGATGTGAATAACATGTTGAAAAAATTGTATGAAGGCCCCAAAGAGCCTAGAGGCACATGGCCTCATCACTACAAAGAGGATCAAGGATCCTAATTATTTTTCCTAATTGAGAATTAAATGAATTTATGGTAAGAAATTTAATTAAATGAGTTTATAAGAATTAAAGTGTTAGAAAATGATTTAAATATGAATTTTGAAACACAATGGGAATTTGACCAGTATGCCAATTTTTGAGGATCAAGATCCAAAATTATTTTACTAAGTGTAAACTTAGGTGTTTTAATAGTAAGAACTCAATTTGGTAAGTTTAGGAATTTAAAATGAAAGTAATTTAATTTTTAGAACTAAAATTGTTCTAATTAAGCTATGTAGTGAAATAAAAGTTAATACTTGAAATTTACTGACATATAGCTCACCCTATGGGTTTTGAAGCGCGTTAGAAAATTTTGAGCTGTAATATCCCAAGTAAATTAAACAAGCACAATTTTTTAGGAAATAGTAGAAATACTAATTATTAAAGGGACTATATTGCAAATATTATCTAAAGAAGGACTATTTTGCAAATATTATTTTAGGAGGGACTATTATGAAAATATTATTTAAACAAGGATTATTATGTAAATATTATTTAATGAGGGACTATAATGCAAATAATGGAAATAAAGTCAAATTTTTGAGAAAAACATTATTTTTGGTTTAAATATGTTAGAAATATTTTACGCAATTGAAAATACGTCAAAAAATATTCACGCGACTTAAAAATAGTAATTTTAGGCTATGCGATTGAGAAAACACAATAAAATATTTACGCGATTTAGAAAATATTGGAAAATCCTTAAACGATTTAAAAACGTAGGAAAAATGTTTCACAATTCAAAAATGCGATAATATCGCTACGCGATTAAGTGTAAATGGCAGTTTGCTGTTGGGCAGTTGTGGTGGGCCCAGTTGTGTTGAATATTGATACTGCCAAGGAAAGGCGAGGATATATGAGGTATTGAAAAAATAATAATAGTATGTGCGTTTGAATCATATATCATGCATAGAAAAGCGTATTCGCTTGTTTGGTTAAGGCTATATGCCTAAGAGATGAATTACACCTAAGTGCGAGTGCGAGTAGACAAGTGTAGGTCACTTGTTGACCTTGGGGGCATCGGGGTGTGGGTACCTCGCAATGGACGGTTGGTAGCTCTTCTGTCCGTGAGGCAGAACGATGCAAACACATTGATGATCCAGACCGAGACACTATCCTATATCGAGATCTGGTATAGAATGTTTTGTCCAATGCCTTGATGTCCACATTGATAAGTTGATATATTATAGCACTTTTGGCCATGGCAGCTGAGTGACAGACATGTCTTCTAGATCATTCTCTCTGAAACTGTGTTTAGCTCCATGGAATAGGAAATTGGTCTGTGTGTATATGTATAGTGGGTCAGCATAATAACATTATATTAATAATTATCTGATCTATGATTATTTGATTTATTATCTGTGATATGATAATATGATTTATTGTTTTGATGTTATACTTTGTTTATTTGTTGTCGTTTCCTTTACTGCCATACTAGTATTGATGTAGGGGATCTCATCTCGTTATTATATTGTATTTGTTTATTTGTGTATGTTTGATTAAGACTAGGAAGACGAAGAAATTGGTAAATTTATTTACCATTAGTAGTTGTCTATCTGTTTAGTAGCTGTGATGGCGACAAGACATCAGGTCTTAGGTTTTGTCAGGGTCCAGTTCCACGGCGGAACAGACACCTGGAGGTTTGACTATAATAATGAAAGGTTTGTTTACATTGGGGATTTGACTAAGAGTTTGAGTGGAACCCTGAATGGGATTTTTGTGTTGACTCAACATGCTACTGCACATCTGGAATTCACGATACCCATTCGTGAACTCTAGGGTGGAGCTGTGTCTGTCTACACACCCTAAGAGAATTCTGTAGTACCATCGGCAAGGACCCCTATGAGGCGTCTGTATCCGCCTGGGTTCTTCGATGATAATTTAGAGGAGGAGGAGGATCCTTCCAAGGAACCAAATCCTTAGGTTTGTTTTCAGGGTACTGCTTAGAGCATGTTTGGGAAAGATGGATTCTTTCCCAAACAGCTGTTTTTAGAGGATTAAGCTGTTTTGTGAAATAATTATTATGTTTGGGTAAAAATATTATTTTTAAAAAAGCTTTTACACAAAATTCAATGCAGAAAAAAAGCTTTTTTCAGCTAATAATCATAAGCTAAAGATTGAAGCTTATGATTTTAGCTTATAGATTATTTTTTACACTTTGATATGTAAATATTATTTTGTCCTCAATCAAATAATTTTTTTAATCATTCTATACCTATTTTAGTAATTTAATGCATAAAAGGAATTCTTTTTTATATCATCCAAACGAATCATATTAGCTTAAAATCGCTTTACAGCTAATACATCCAAACATAAAAATGAATCGATTATAATCGATTATAACAATAATCGATTATTAGCATAATCTATAATTTTCAGCTTTCCCAAACAAGCCCTTAGTAGTTATGTTTGTATTCTACTTTTGGAAACAAGGTTGTATTTATGTAAATTATTTGGACAAGTTTTGTAATATGATGTATATATTTATTTTGGTGTGTTCATTACAAGTCTTACTAATGTTTTAATTCAGTTTACTTATTTTATTTTATTCCGCAAATGAAATTTTAAAAATGACATTTTTACAAGATTAATTCTTTTACAACTTAGATAAGTTATATTAGGATTAGTCTTAAATGTGATACCCTACGGTGGGTGTTACACTCTAGGTTATAGGGTAAAGTTGTGTTCTTTATTCTTTTCATGTTATGAACTCATAATAAATTCTTATGTTACCTAATCACCTAAGCCTTAGCTTGATGCATAACTTTTAGCTACTATGGCCCTTGAGGCCGTGACCTCCCAAGGACAAGAGTTCAACTAATTTTTCCATCACATTGTTAATTTAATACTTAATTTCTTAAGTTCCAAGGCTACCCAAAAATTAAATCTTGAACCCATAAAAGGCCCTAGAGGCCGTAAGCCTCCCAAGGGGTAAGAACTAAAACCTTTTTTTCCATTGCATTAATTAATTCTTTAACACTTAATCACCTAAGTCTAATTTCTACAAAAGTTAAATCTTGAACACCCAAAAATTTGGCCTCTTGGCCGTGAATCCAAAAGGGGTAAAGAGCCCTAGATTTTCCATATATCAATCCAAGCAATCCAATATGTAATCTCATAGCCATCAAGATACACAATGACAATCAATAATGTCATACAAATCAAAATAGCTACAAAATCATGAAGAACAACACAACAAAGAGAGCAATCCCACATGGATTCTTCATCAACAACACCAAGAACGTTTCCTCGCCACCAAGATTGGTTGAAGAGGGTCATCTCCCTCTTACCTATAGAAGACAACACAAGAAAGCAAGCCTCTTGATCCTTTTGTTGCAATTTTCATCCTCCACTTTCAAGAGAACCCCAAGGTGAGCAAACTTTTACAATCCTTACTCAAACCATGAAAAGAGGAGTTCTTGGTCACATAGGTGACCAAGAAAATGAAAAAGAAAAGAAAAGAAAAGAAAAACCAAGAACGTTACCTTAAAGCTTCAAGTTAGGGCTCCAATGGTGGGAGATGAAAAAGGAAGATTTAGGAGGTGATCACCAAAGAGAAAAGTCTTAGGATGATGAGAGGAAGTGAAAAATGAGATTAGTTTAACAAGCTAGTGAAGATGACCTCCCCTTGGTGTGGTTGCTGTGGAGTAGAGAGGAAGAGAGAAACTTGAGAGAAAAAGATGAAGTGAGAGAAAGTGTTAGATATTTTTGGGATTTTGAAAAGGTAAGTGTAAAAATGATAAAGCAAAAAGGAAATTTTTGGCTCCAAAACTCCCTCCATTGCCGTGGAGTACTTGGGAGAGAGGAGAGAGGATTTGGCTTCCTTTGGAAGCTTTATACAAAGCTTCCTTGAGAAGCTTTGTGCATTCTCCTAAAAAGTCAATTGGTGATGTCATTAAAGTGCACTCTATAAAAGATGATTAACACTTTACTACAGCTATTATCCAATGGATAAAAGTTACAATTAGTAAAAATAGTATTTATTGTCTAATGAATAATAAAACAAATTGTGATTTTATTTATCAGATAAAATCTTGAAAAATAAAAACCTCATAAATTGTGACCGGCCTCGGGTTTAGTAAGATCCCCCATCGACGTTTCCATAGTCCAAAGTTTTTCGGCCTTGGGAAAAATATTTTATTTTCCTGGCCTGCTCAATGGCACATAAATCGAGAAATATATTAAAACAATCAAATAATTCAAATAATTTTAAAAAAATTCACAAAAATCACAAATATTATAAAATAAATATATATTGTGAACTAAAAAAATTTCAGGGTGTTACATAATATATATCAAACATACATATATAACCCACATATATATGTGATACATATCACACACATAAATGACCCACATATATGTGTGTGATATATATCAGACACATATATATGTGTGATATATGTGATATCACACACATATATGTGTGTGATACATATCAGACACATATATATGCCACATATATATGTGTGTGACACATATCACAAACACATCTATAACCCACGTATATGTAGGTGACATATATATCACACACATATATAACCCATATATATGTGTGTGATATGTATCAGATATATATATATGCGTGACATATGTGATATCACCCACATATATGTGTGTGATACATATCAGACACACATATATAACCTATAAATATATGTGTGACATATATCACACATATGTATAACCCACATATATATGTGTGTGATACATATCACACACACATAGATAACCCACATATATGTGTGTGATATATATCAGACACATATATAACCCACATATATGTGCGTGATATATATCAGACATATTTATATGTGCGATGTAACACCCCAACTTTTGGGTTAATTATAATATCGTCCTGAAATGCACTGTTTTGTGAATTCTGTGAGTAGTAAATTAAATTTGACTGTTTCGTGAGTGTATTTGATTGTTTTGTGTGATTTGCTCCGAGTCAAGAAAATAATAATTTTCTAACCGAAAAAATCTTATTTTAATTAATTAGAGTTGGGAGATCTTACTAAACCCAATTCTGATTGATATATATATTAATCTTTTAATTTTTAGGATTTAACTGTGCAATAAAATAATTTTATATTATTATACTATCATTTTATATTATAGTACCTACAGTCTCAAAAATAGTAGAAATCTGCTTCAAAATGACCACGGATCCTTAAAAGTATGTGGGACCTGCATTTACGAAAAGTAGTCAACGATTTTGACTGGACAAATTCTAAACCAATGGGAGCGAGTCAACAAAAGTGGCTTGACTATTTTGAACCAATAGGAAAAGGTCAACAAAGGAAGCATCGACTTTAATATGGACCGTTAGATGAAAACTTAGTTAGGAAGCCTTTGATTTTAACCGTTGATCAAATCAATGGTGAGATAAGAATTCAAGTTTTATGACTAATCAATATCCACCTTAGATTACATCTAGGGCTAGGAATTAAAGTTGAAATCAATGGTTAAGATTAAGTCAAACATAGTGGCTTGAATTTGATTAGTAACTAGTTAAACCTAATTTGGTTCATCTAATGGTCTAATTAACAAGCTAAGTAAACTAATTAATTAATCTTTGTGAACAATTGTAACAATTTGAACTTCTATCCATATTTGTCGAATTTGAATTTCTGCCCATATCCATCGAATTTGAACTTCTGCACATATCCGTCGAATTTGATCTTCTGACCATTTAGTACAATGTTAATATCCATCGAGTTAGGATGTTAATATCCGTCGAGTTAGAATGTCGACGTCCGTCGAGTTGGAATTTCTAACCATTCAGTAGAGAAACTTCTCTAATATCAGTATCCGTCGAATTAGAATTTCCGACCATATAATACTTTCATCGGTTCAATACTTGGAAGATTTCTCTAACGTCAACACCCGTATGTCGAATTAGGATTTCTGCTGACCTTCTAGTATATTTGACAGTTTTTGATCTTCATTCGACAGAATCTTCATTCGATAGAATTTGACTTTTAGCCATTCTTGTGAAATAATGTTCTCCCATCTTACATCATTCTGTAGTGTTATTTTTCGTCAGAAGGTAGCCTCACCAATTGTACACCAGAGGCATATATATATAGTTGGATAATTAATTAAGATTGGTTAGGAAACTAAACCTAATTAATTAGCTATTTAAGTAGTAAGTAATTAGACTTGAATTAAAAACAAATTGAATCCCTAAATGCCCTTGAACCACACGGTTTTGCAGCAACCTAGGGAGGCAAATTTAACAAGTTCTACATGGTTCTTGAACCATCTTGCATGCACACTAGGTGGCTAAAAGGTGACGTAAGCCATGTGCACTCAAATAGGATATTTTACTTCAAGTAAATCCTAATATTTCTGTGCTTATCCCACGGTATAGCAGCCCACTTATTTTTCACTCACACAATATTTATTTTCTCTCATATCAAAAGCATTCATCTTTTCTCTCAAAAATACCAAGAACACCAAGCACCTTTCCTTTCTTTTTCTCTCTATGTTTCGGCCCTACACCCTAACACCACCATCAAACCTCTATAATTTTGCCTCTTCATATTTCCTAAACCAAAATCATATTCTAAACACTTTTCATTCACAAGGTTTTGTCAAAAACCTACTCTACCTAGTTCAAAATCTAACCTTTTGTTCACTTTCCTAAGGGCAAGTTTTGTTTCTATGGTTTAAAATTTGATTTATGATTTTCTAAACCATGTTTGTTCCGTGGTTTTTCATTAGGAGGCCTTGTATGTGTTTTTACTAATTGTTTAAGAATTTTAGGGATTTGTTTTGGAGGTTACACGAAAACAAGGTGAAGGAGAGGAGTTTGAAAAGCTTGTCTTCAAGAGGTAAGAGGGAGATTTAATCTCATCAACCTTGTATGGTGATGAGAAAATGGATTTGTATGTGTGTGAAGAATCCATAAGGATTCATTTATGTGGTTGTTTATTGTTTTTATTACTTATGTGATTGTTTAAATGCTTTCCTAATTGTGATTGATTTAATTGTTTATAATTTTTATTATTGATTTTGATTGTTATGTATGCTTATAGCTTTAAAATATATTGTATGTATATTATATGTGTTTATAGTTTATGTGTTTATAATTTGTATTATTAAAATAGGATGTGAATAACATGTAACGATTTGCATGAGTGTTCCAAAGAACACAAAGAGGCTCACGGCCTTATCATGAAACAGAGAACCAAAATGTTCTCAACCATTTTCTAAATCAATGATTTAAAGAATCTAGGTAAAATATTAAATTTAAGAATAATTTTGATTAATTATGGCCAACATGCCATTTAGTGTATAATTGAATGCCATTTTATTTTCTAAGATAGGTTAGGTAATGGATTTACAAAATAAACTGATTCTAATGAATCTTTGAGAAAATAAAATGAATGAATTTGATTCTAGAATTCTAACTTAGCAGAATTTATTTGTAAGTAAGAAACAAAGGAACGCTTGAAAAATACTAACGTAGAGCTCACTCTATAAGTTTTGAAGCGCGTTAGTAAGTTTTAAAGTGTAACTATTAGGTAAGATTAAAATAAACTGAATTTAGAGGAAAACATTTAAAATACCTTATACTGATTTTATAGGCAAAATGCTGCCAAAATTTACTAAAATCAGGCGAATAAAATGAAGAGATTCCATACTATATTTGTAACACAAGGAAAATACTCTACGTATTTTAAAAGTACTAGATATAGTTTACACATATTTGAAATAATGATTTTTAAGCTATTTGGTTAAGAAAATGAATTAAAAATATTACGCGATTAAGAAAATGATTTAAAAACATTACGCGATGTTCAAAAATGTCAAAATATATTTATACGATTTTAAAACGTTTATGAAAATGATGAGATTTTGAAAATGCGATAAAATTCCTACACGATTAGACTATACAGTGAGTTTTGCTGTCGGGCCAACGTGGTGGACCCAGACTTGTTGTGAGATAGTTCTGTCAGGTGGGACAGGCTATATTTTGGTATCTTGTGACTAAGGGCATTTTTGTAAATATGGTAAAATATTGATATTAAGGATATTTTTGTAATTTTAGATTATACTTAGAATGTTGTGCCAATTTGGTTGATAATTGGTGATTGATTGACGAGACGAATTACATCGGGTTGTGGTGTGATAGGCGTAGTGTGGTTCATTATATGAACTTGGAAGCATTAGTGTGCGGAGAATCCCATATGTGGACAGTGGTAGCACCTCTGGGCCGTGATAATGGGCAACACACTAATGATCTCGACAAGCACTATTCTTAATCGAGATCTTGAGGAGACTACTAAGTACTATGCCTGTAGTGCACGATGTTGGACTGTGTACTACTACACGATGTTTTGGACTGTGGGCTATAGACACGACGTTAGACAGTGCAATAGTTTGGTTGGGCAGCCATAAAGTATTATTAGTTTCTATTCGGATCATTCTCTTAGATCTCCGTGTTTAGCTCCATGGAGTAGGAACGAGTCAGTGTGTGTTCATGCATTATCTACATTTTACTGCTTATTATAATCTGTGATAACATGCATGATGTATTAAATTGCTATATTGTATGTGATATAATGGTATGTATTATTTTGTTGTATTATGCATGATATGCTGGTATGTACTATTGTGATAATTGTTTTTTATTGTCATTTTCTTTATTGCCATGCTGGTAATGATGTAGATTGTCTCACCTCTTTATTGTATTATTCTATCTGTTTTCTACTTTATGTTTATATCATCGAATACTGTAATGGCGGCAAGAAGAGGTCAATTAGGTTTCTTTAGACTTCAATTTCTCGAAGGCGCAGAGGCTTGGTATGTCCACAAGGACACAGGACACATAGAGTACAGTGATAACGTGACTTTATCAGTAAGTAGGACTCGACAGGGGTTCCTTACTACACGTTATACAGTTACTTTCGTATAGGTTATTTTACCTATTAGGGAGTTGTGGGATGAATTTCACTATACTCCTAGAGAGAACTTCGACATAGTTTTGGGTCGAATTTCTATCGGTCAAGACATTCCCAACTAGGGAATTTGTCTTACGACAAGGGCTCATGTTTTAGGGGTTATGTTTCAGTAGTATGCTGTCTTTTACTGTTTCTATTAAATATTAATAGTTGTAAATTAATTGTATACTTCAGACAAGATTCACATGTATATTATGGTGTGTGATTAAGTTTGTTTTATTTTGTGCTTCGTGTTATCTTATTGAATATTATAAATATAAAAGGAAAAAAATTTTACCACTAATATTATTTATGTACCAAACGTTTTACAACCTAGGTAAGACTTTTATTTCATTTTATATTATTGCATCATAAATGTGACATCCCCACAAGGGTGTTACATTAGTTGGTATCAGAGCCCAAGTTAGAGTTTTTTGGGTTTGTGGGTAGGTTTGTCTTGTTTGTGCTGTGTGAATCTCTGATGTTGAACACAGAGATATGTTTCAGTTTCTGAAAGGAAACGATTTTGTATGAAATCGCTATGTTTAGTTCGTTGTGTGTTGGTTTTATTTATCTTTGAAGAAAGATAATGGAACATTACGAACATGAGCATGTGGACGCGAAATGAGATTAAGATCGTATAACTGTAGCTAGAAGTGTGATGTAAAAGGTGATTGAAGTAACAGTACAACAGAGACAGATGATTGCTCAACAGCAAGAACTGATAATCGAACTTCATAGCTTATTAGGATTGGAGCAGCCATTGGACGCGAGAAGCTGTAACTTAGAACCTTCGATGATCCAAAATAGAAGGAAGCATAAGGTCAATTGTACCCATTGAAAGTCGTATGTACAATCACCGGGGAAGCAACAACGAACAAAGAAAGGAAGTACTAGTGGCAACGATTTTGGTTAGACTGTGGCATCACCAACGAAGTGCTTGAAGTGTGGAAAGCCTGAACACTTATTCAAAAAGTATGATCAGTTGAAGATGGAAACTTCCATTAGTAATACACGTGTTTCAAAATCTCAAAAAGAAGAAAGAGTTGGTGCAAAGAGTGTAATAAGAACGTTTACATACAAAAACTTAAGAAGCGAGAAAGTCGTGCCATAGAGGGTAATCTTAAAGTTGTGCTGTATAATTCGCGAGGTAACTCATTCTCTTGTGATCTGTGTTTGTGCAAATCTTTTGGAGTTATCTGTGTTTTACTTCTTTTCATAATGTTTCTTCAACTTCTAAACTTGCTATTAGTACTTGAGCTTGTTTAAAACTACCCTATTATTATTGGAGTTTGAAATTTTTTTATTGATCTGGTTTGTCTATTTCTTTCTCAAATAGACTAAGTAAATCAATTTGATTTATCTGTGTCTTTGTTATAGTATGATCTGATTATTCCTATTCTTCTTGATTAAACTTGTTGCTTATACTCAAGTTTTCTAACTCTACCCTATGTCTATTGAATATCAAATCTTTCTTGTTGATTTGATTTGTTTATCCAAAATCACATCTATTTGAGAGCCTAACTTTTTAAATGGATTGGTTATTTTCCAACCATATCCTACTAGATTGTTGCAATGCAATTTTAATGATTCCTTGACTTGAGATTTTTGGATTTGAATCCAGAAAGTTCATTTCTAAAATGATTGGACTATGTTCATTTCGAAATCTATTAGACCATCTCAAATTCTTTGTTGGACTAATCTAGTAACCTACTGAATAGTCTTATTATTTTTCCTTATAACCTTGATAGTGTCTTTCATGTATTTCAATTAAGAAGGATTATTCTTGATCCAACTTATGTCATAGTACCAAATACAGTACAATTAGAAGAAAACTTGATCTATGAGACATTTTCTGTTAAGATTAAAAATAGACAAGTAGAACAACTTCTCTTGATGAAGAAAATCTGGAATGATGTGACGACAAGGGAACTAGAAGACCAAATGAAGGAAATCACCGTTTGCTCCAAGATCGATTTGTGTGCTGGTTGTTATCAAATTCGCATAAAGGTAGAGAATGTTCCAAGACAATTTTTCAAATGCGTTGTAAGCACTATGAATACTTAGTACTACCATTCGGGATAGGGAATGTTTTGACAATGTTCACGAATTATATAAATAGGATCTTTCTTTCTCATCTAGGCATATTTGTCATTCGGGATAGGGAATGTTTTGACCTATTCTCGAAATTCAAAGGAACATGTTGAAGATTTCAATACAGTTCTTCAATTTCTGAAGAAGAAGAAGAAGCTATGCACGAAACTAGTCGGATGTAAATTCTGTTATAAGAAGTTCAACTTGTGGATTTAGATTGAGTGTTAAGATCAAGTAGAAAGGTGGTGGCGTATACTTCAAGGCAGTGGAACGTGCATGAGAAGAATTATTCAATTTACATTTTTAGGATACGCGATAGTCGTTTTGCAAGGAAAATCTGAAGACATTTTCTTTCCTATAAAATTCACAATAATTTCAAGGGCTGGAAGTACCTGTTCAATCAAGAGGGACTTGGATATAAGGAAGAGACGAATAGCTAGAATTTTCAAAGGACTTGTTGAGATGAATTTCTATCATTGATAGAGTTCATATACAACGATAGTTTCGTTCGAGCATAGGGATGACACCCTGTGAGGCATTATACGGGAGACGCTGTAGAACGCCATTGTATTGGTATCATACTGGGGAAAGTAGTATTGTAGGACCCGAATTTGTGCAGCAGGTAACTGAGAAAGTGAAGATGATACAAGACAAGATGAGGACGACTCAGACGCAGTAAAAGAGTTATGTTGATAAAAGATGAAGACTACTTGAACTTGAAGAATGTGGTCATGTGTTTCTACGTGTGACACCTATGACTGGAGTGGGCGAGTGATTTAGTTGAGGAAACTCATTCCAAAGTTTATCTAGTCGTATCAGATACTTCATTAGACACCGTACAACTGAAGAAGAATTTAACCTATAGGACGTTTCCAGTCAAGGTTGAAGATCGAAGGACAAAGCAAATTTGAGGAAAGGAGGTCACAATAGTTAAAGTAGTTTGGAACGAGGTAAGTGGTGGAGCCACATGGGAGCTAGAAAATAAGATGAGGGAGCAATACCCTCAACTATTCTGAGGTATGATGAATTTCGGGGATGAAATTCTTATTAGTAAGGGAGAGTTGTAACACCCCAACTTTTGGGTTAATTACAATATTGTTCTGAAATGCACTGTTTTAAGAATTCTGTGAGTAGTAAATTAAATTTGATTGTTTCATGAGTGTATTTGATTGTTTTGTGTGATTTGCTCCGAGTCAAGAAAATAATAATTTTCTGGACAAAAAAATCTTATTTTAATTAATTAAAGTTGGGGGATCTTACTAAACCAAATTATGATTGATATATATATATATATTAATCTTTTAATTTTTAGGATTTAACTGTGCAATAAAATAATTTTATATTATTATAATATTATTTTATATTACAGTACCTACTGTCTCAAAAACAGTAAAAATCTGCTTCAAAATGACCACGGATCCTTAAAAGTCTGTGGGACCCGCGTTTAGGAAAAGCCATCAACGATTCTGACTGGACAAATTCTAAACCAATGGGAGCGAGTCAACGAAAGTGGCTTGACTATTTTGAACCAATAGGAAAAGGTCAACGAAGGAAGCATCGACTTTAATATGGACCGTTGGATGAAAACTTAGTTAGGAAGCCTTTGATTTTAACCGTTGATCAAATCAATGGTGAGATAAGAATTCAAGTTTTATGACTAATCAATATCCACCTTAGATTACATCTAGGGCTAGGAATTAAAGTTGAAATCAATGGTTAAGATTAAGTCAAACATAGTGGCTTGAATTTGATTAGTAACTAGTTAAACCTAATTTGGTTAATCTAATGGTCTAATTAACAAGCTAAGCAAACTAATTAATTAATCTTTGTGAACAATTGTAACAATTTGAACTTCTGTCCATATTCGTCGAATTTGAATTTCTGCCCATATCCATCGAATTTGAACTTCTGCACATATCCATCGAATTTGATCTTCTGACCATTTAGTACAATGTCAATATCCATCGAGTTAGGATGTTAATATCCGTCGAGTTAGAATGTCGACGTCCGTCGAGTTGGAATTTCTAACCATTCAGTAGAGAAACTTCTCTAATGTCAGTATCCGTCGAATTAGAATTTTTGACCATATAGTACTTTCATCGGTTCAATACTTGGAAGATTTCTCCAACGTCAACACCCGTATGTCGAATTAGGATTTCTGCTGACCTTCTAGTATATTTGACAGTTTTTGATCTTCATTCGATAGAATTTGACTTTTAGCCATTCTTGTGAAATAATGTTCTCCCATCTTACATCATTCTGTCGTGTTATTTTTCATCGGAAGGTAGCCTCACCAATTGTACACTAGAGGTATATATATATAGTTGGATAATTAATTAAGATTGGTTAGGAAACTAAACTGAATGAATTAGCTATTTAAGTAGTAAGTAATTAGACTTGAATTAAAAACAAATTGAATCCCTAAATGCCCTTGAACCACACAGTTTTGCAGCAGCTTAGGGAGGCAAATTCGACAAGTTCTACATGGTTCTTGAACCATCTTGCATGCACACTAGGTGGTTAAAAGGTGACATAAGCCATGTGCACTCAAATAGGATATTTTACTTCAAGTAAATCCTAATATTTCTGTGTTTATCCCACGGTACAGCAGCCCACTTATTTTTCACTCACATAATATTTATTTTCTCTCACATCAAAAGCATTCATCTTTCCTCTCAAAAATACCAAGAACACCAAGCACTTTTTCCTTTCTTTTTCTCTCTATGTTTCGGCCCTACACCCTAACACCACCATCAAACCTCTATAATTTTACCTCTTCATATTTCCTAAACCAAAATCATATTCTAAACACTTCTCATTCACAAGGTTTTGTCAAAAACCTACTCTACCTAGTTCAAAATCCAACCTTTTGTTCACTTTCCTAAGGATAAGTTTTGTTTCTATGGTTTAAAATTTGATTTATGATTTTCTAAACTATGTTTGTTCCATGGTTTTCCATTAGGAAGCCTTGTATGTGTTTTTACTAATTGTTTAAGAATTTTAGGGATTTGTTTTGGAGGTTACACGAAAATAAGGAGAAGGAGAGGAGTTTGAAAAACTTGTCTTCAAGAGGTAAGAGGGAGATTTAATCTCATCAACCTTGTATGGTGATGAGAAAATAAATTTGTATGTGTGTGAAGAATCCATAAAGATTCATTTGTGTGGTTGTTTATTATTTTTATTACTTATGTGATTGTTTAAATGCTTTCCTAGTTGTGATTGATTTAATTGCTACGCATGTTTATAGTTTTTATTATTGATTTTGATTGCTATGTATGTTTATAGCTTTAAAATATATTGTATGTATATTGTAAATGTTTATAGTTGTATGTGTTTATAATTTGTATAATTGTTAAAATAGGATGTGAATAACATGTAACGATTTGCATGAGTGTTCCAAAGAACACAAAGAGGCTCACGACCTTATCATGAAACAGAGAACTAAAATGTTCTCAACCATTTTCTAAATCAATGATTTAAAGAATCTTGGTAAAATATTAAATTTAAGAATGATTTTGATTAATTATGGCCAACATGCCATTTAGTGTATAATTGAATGCCATTTTATTTTCTAAGATAGGTTAGGTAATAGATTTACAAAATAAACTGATTCCAATGAATCTTTGAGAAAATAAAAGGAATTAATTTGGTTCTAGAATTCTAACTTAACAAAATTTATGTGTAAGTAAGAAACAAAGGAATGCTTGAAAAATACTAACGTAGAGCTCACTCTATAAGTTTTGAAGTGCGTTAGTAAGTTTCAAAGTGTAACTATTAGGTAAGATTAAAATAAACTGAATTTAGAGGAAAACGTTTAAAATACCTTATACTGATTTTATAGGTAAAATGCTGCTAAAATTTTCTAAAATCAGGTGAATAAAATGAAGAGATTTCATACTATATTTATAACACAAGGAAAATACTCTACGTATTTTAAATGTACTAGATATAGTTTACACATATTTGAAATAATGATTTTTTAAGCTATTTAGTTAAGAAAATGAATTAAAAATCTTACGCGGTTGAGAAAATGATTTAAAAACATTATGCGATGTTCAAAAATGTCAAAATATATTTATGCAATTTTAAAACGTTTATGAAAATGATGAGATTGTGAAAATACGATAAAATTCCTACACGATTAAACGATACAGTGAGTTTTGCTGTCGAGCCAAAGTGGTGGACCCAGACATGTTGTGAGATAGTTCTGTCAGGTGGGACAGGCTATATATTGGTATCTTGTGACTAAGGGTGTTTTAGTAAATATGGTAAAATATTGATATTAAGGATATTTTTGTAATTTTAGATTATACTTAGAATGTTGTGCCAATTTGGTTGATAATTGGTGATTGATTGACGAGACGAATTACACCGGGTTGTGGTGTGATAGGCGTAGTGTGGTTCATTATATGAACTTGGAGGCATTAGTGTGCGGAGAATCCCATATATGGACAGTGGTAGCACCTCTGGGCCGTGATAACGGGCAACACACTAATGATCTCGACAAGCACTATTCTTAATCGAGATCTTGAGGAGACTACTAAGTACTATGCCTGTAGTGCACGATGTTGGACTGTGTACTACTACACGATGTTTTGGACTGTGGGCTATATACACGATGTTAGACAGTGCAATAGTTTGGTTGGGCAGCCATAAAATATTATTAGTTTCTATTCGGATCATTCTCTCAGATATCTGTGTTTAGCTCCATGGTGTTGGAACGAGTCAGTGTGTGTTCATGCATTATTTGTATTTTACTGCTTACTATAATCTGTGATAACATGCATGATGTATTAAATTGCTATACTGTATGTGATATAATGGTATGTATTATTTTGCTGTATTATGCATGATATGCTGGTATATATTATTGTGATAATTGTTTTATATTGTTATTTTCTTTATTGCCATGCTGGTAATGATATAGATTGTCTCACCTCTTTATTGTATTGTTCTATCTGTTTTCTACTTTATGTTTTTATCATCGAAGACTACAATGGCGGCAAGAGGAGGTCAATTAGGTTTCTTTAGACATCAGTTTCTCGAAGGCATAGAGGGTTGGTATGTCCATAGGGACACAGGACACATAGAGTATAGTGGTAACGCGACTTTATCAGTAAGTAGGACTCGACAGGGGTTCCTTGCTACACGTTATATGGTTACTTTCGTACAAGTTATTTTACCTATTAGGGAGTTGTGGGATGAATTTCACTATACTCGTAGAGAGAACTTCGACATAGTTTTGGGTCGAATTTCTGTTAGTCAATACATTGCCAACTAGGGAATGTGTTTTATGACAAGGGCTTATGTTTTAGGGGTTATGTTTCAGCAGTATGCTGTCTTTTACTATTTCTATTAAATATTAATAGTTGTAAATTAATTGTATACTTCAAACAAGATTCACATGTATATTATGGTGTGTGATTAAGTTTGTTTTATTTTGTGCTTCGTGTTATCTTATTTAATATTATAAATATGAAAGGAAAAAAATTTTACCCCTAATATTATTTATGTACCAAACGTTTTACAACTTGGGTAAGACTTTCATTTCATTTTCTTTTATTGCATCATAAATGTGACATTCCCATAAGGGTGTTACATGCGATATATGTGATATCACGCATATAGATGTGTGTGATATATATCAGACACACATATATAGCCCACATATATATATGTGTGTGATACATATCACACACACATATATAACTCACAATATATGTGTGTGACATATATCACACACATATATAACCCACATATATATATATGTGATATATATCGACACATATATTTGTGTGATATATATGTGGGTGATACATATCAGGCATATATATTTGTGTGATATATGTGATATCACACACATATATGTGTGCGATGATATATATCAGACACATAGATATAACCCATATATATATGTATGACAAATATGTCACAAACATATATAACCCATATATATGTGTGTGATATATATCAGACACATATATATATGTGTGTGATACATATCACACACATATATATAACCCACATATATGTGTGTGATATGTGTGATATCTCAGAAACACATATATAACCCACATATATGTGTGTGATATATGTCAGGCACATATATATATGTGATATATGTCAGACAGACATATATAACCCAAATATATTTGTGTGTGATACATATCACACACTCATATATAACCCATATATATGCGTGTGACATATATCACACAGATATATAACCCACATATATATGTGTGATATATATCAGACACATATATTTATGTGTTATACGTGATATCACACACACATATGTGTGTGTTTAATATATATGACACACATGTATAATGTAACACCCTAATTTTTTTTTTTGTTTTATATAAATACATTTTATAATATTTATGAATTTTTGTGAATTTCTAGAAATTTTTAAGTATTTTGATTATTTTAATGTTATTTTGCACTGTATACTCAAAATTCATTTTTTTCTAAGTATATGTGAGTTTTATAATTTCTATGATTTTTGTGAATTTTTATGGATTTTTCTGAGTTTTTGATTATTTTAATATTATTTTGAGCTGTATGTGTGTTTGAGGCGGGCGTAGAAAAATAAAATTTTTTTCTGTACCAGAAAGTTTCGGGCTGTCAAGGTAGGACTGGGGGATCTTACTAAACCCAAAACCAGGAACAGTTGACAAAAATTTTCTTTATCTGAGTTTTTGTTTCGTTCTATTATCCATTAGGTAATGTTATTATCTATTGGGTAGTAGTTTCTGGAAAGTATCTTGATGGATAGTCAAATTCGTTCTGTTATCCATTAGGTAATGTTATTATCTATTGGGTAGTAGTTTTTGGAAAGTATCTTCATGGATAGTCAAATTTGATGGCTATAACTCAAAGTGATGAACCAATAGCAAGCTTGAAGAAGGTAAAATGGTTACTTAAGTGGAGGAGGAGAAATTCAAATTGACTACTTACTCTTTCAAACTTATCTTATCATTCTTTTTCTAGAAGCTTCTAGAAGCGGTGACTCGCCATATTCTAGAAGGTAGTAGAACACTGACTCACCCTGTGACTTGCCACAATGAGTCACATGTTCTAGAGACTTCTCGATAATGACTCACCTAGTAAAATATCTAGAGATAAATATCTGAGGATGAATAACTAACGAAAAATATCTTAGTAAAATATCTGCGTAAAATATCTGAGTGAAAACATCTAAGCTAAATATCTTAAGTGTAATCATGAACTATCATTACATAGCTTTATGACCAACCAATTATAATCAAGCTTGTTTGTCAAAAAGTCAATAATAATGGCTAGACTAATTAATTAAGAAACTAAATAATCTAACTAAGTTACTCTAAAAACCTAAGTAGTAACTAAATGGAGCAAACTTAGTTTGCTATTCTTTAAAGTCTATAGTTACATGGAGGATCTAGAGTTTTCTAGAAGCATGATCAATGCATGACAAATGCATGACCTACAAATGCATGACCAAAACATGTAACTAGATAGTTCGTTATGTAACTAAATGACCTAACTAAGTTAGCTTAAATGTAACTAGATGAACTAACTACCTAAACTAAGTGTAACTAGGAATTAAAATGAAACAAAACTTAGTTACTTCCATCCATGTGATACATGGCCAACTAGGCAATTCTAGGAGGTTCTTGATTAATCTAGTGATATCTAATGACCAAATGATGACTACTTAGTGACCTAGGCCATGTTATAGATTTTTATCTTGCTGATCAAGCTTTAAGCTTTCTATCAAAACACCTACACGACCATGCATGTGAGAAATAGGATATCCACTTTCATTTCCTAACACTTTGTGACAAAGGAAAACTATCATCTTTTTCTTTCTCTTCCAAGAACTCCAAGAACAAACCAAGAACTCCATCTTCTCTCTTCTTGAAAGATTCGGCCAATACACCAAACACCAACATCCAAGTTTCTATAATTTCATCCAACCACACTTCTTGAATCCTCTCATCAATGCAAGACACTTTCATGTTGTGAACTTTTCAAGATTCACTCATCTTCATCTTTCTATCAAGCAAAGAACACAAAAGCTCTTACCTTTTTCTCTCCTTGTATAGCTCACAGCCTCACTCTCTAAAACTACCTTCCAATCACTCATAATTCCATCTAATTACATCACTTGATCCTAAACTTCATTCTAAGCAACTTTCATGTTATGATCAAGACCTAATTCTATAATCTTCAAGCTTAATTCTTGGATTTAAGTTCTAGGGTTTCAAGGTAAAGATCTTGAAACTTGATTTCTTACTTGATTCTTGGAATCCTAAGACCATGTTTGATCTATGGTCATCTTAATCAAGCCTTAGATGCTAATTTTTATGCGTTTGTTTTGATTCTAAGAATTACATGGCGGTGAAAGTTTAATACAAAGAGAATTTTACAAGGCGCTAGGAGGCATCAACCAAGGTAAGAGGGAGATTAACCTCATCGGTTATATATGGTGGTGAGAAAATGGATTTATTTGTGTTTGTGAGTGAAAAACCCCTTAAAGGATTTATTCACTTAATTGTGTATGTTTATGTGTTCTATGTTCTATTATGTGATTTTGTTGTTTATTATTTTTGCATGATTTTATTGCTTGAATAATTATATGAGATGGTATGATTTTGATTGAATTGTGATTTAATACTTAATATGATTTATTGCTTTAATAGTAAGCATGAATATGTGATAGTAGAAATGTAATATCCTAGAAAATCATGTTAGGCTTGTATATGGTTACAGAGGTAGCCTAATACTTACTTAACATGTTTGTGTAGTTTTGTGACTTTCTGAGTATGTTTAGGCACTTTACTGTAACACTATGTGAGAAATATAGCTGTTATTTGCTCTGGAAGTGGCTTAAATTGCTTAGTTAGTGGAAATAAATATGGAGAGTTTGTTTTCAAGTCACAAATGGGGGAACTGTGCTACAGTTAAAGTTTAAGAATTTTTAGAGTTAGTTTGACATTTTTAAGCATACTAGTTATGTGTTTTACTGCCGGTTTGACCCCTAGCTGATACGAAAATATCAGTTTTTGGTGAAATAGAATTTTTAATGAATCTCAGGATTTATTGTAATTCTGTTGGAAGCTACGAAATCGGTTTTGGAGAAATCTGAGTGTTCTTAGCAGATTGGGATTTTGGTACTAACCCAAAGAAGTCTAATAAGACTTCCCTTCTTAAAAATATCCCACGGTGGGGATATTTTAAGGGCAGAAGCAGAGAGAGAAAACGTGAGAAAGAAGAAGAGAAAAGAAAGAAAAGAGAAAAAGAGAGAAGCAGAAGGAGAAAGGAAGAGAAGGAACAACCATAAAGGGAAAGAATTCAAGTGGAGGCTTTGCTCCATCTTCATCTTCTTGATGTTGAGGTAGGGGTGTTATTTTTATCCATTTTCTCTTATCTTCACCTTGTTTCTTGGTGGAACTTGATGAGGAAAAAGTAGGGTTTGGGTGAGAATAAGAAGTTAGATATTAGTTTCTTGCTTGTTTAGTCAAATGAGTTAGATTCTAACAAGTTTAGTGCATGGTTGATAGTTTGGAACCCTCAAAATCCATAGTTTCCTATTAGTGATATTCTAAGTCCAAAATTATTTTACTAAGTGTAGACTTAGGTATTTGATTAATAGGAAATTAATTTGATAGTTTTTTAGACCTAAAAAGAAAGTAAAGTCATTTTTAGAATTAAATTAGTATAATTAGGTTATTACGTAAGTTATAATTTAAAATTTGAAATTTACTGATGTATAGCTCACCCTTTGGGTTTTGAAGTGTGTTAGAAAATTTTGAGCTGTAATATCCAAATTAACTTAGAAAAATATAATTTTGTGAGAAACAGTAGAAAATATTTCCTAAAGGAATTTAATGAGAAAATGTTAGAAATATTATTTAAAGATGGATTATTAAGGAAATATTGAAATTAAAGTCTGATTTTGAAAATAAATGATAAAAGTTTTAATTTAAGCTTAGAATATGATTGAAATATGTTATGCGATTGAAAATATGCAGAAAAACTCTTACGCGATTTAAAAATAGTGATTTTTAAATACACGATTGAGAAAATATTTTAAAATCTTTACTTGATTGAGAAAATGTTGAAAAAAATCATTATATGATTTGAAAAAGTAACAGAAGTTTTCTGCGATTGTGAAAATGTGATAATATCGCTACGCGACTGAGAGGAACAACGAGTTTTGTGGTAGGGCCGACGTACTGGACCCAAGTGATTTGTGATTTGGCATTATGCTTTTGAGCCGACGTACTGGACCCATGTGGATTGTAGAACCATAGTACTGGACCCGAGTGGATCTTTGTTATTACGTAGTTGTGTGGACGGTTATATAATATCATGGATACTAATGGTATTAGATAATTGTATGAGTGATTACTTTAATATCATTAGGAACAGTACAATGGTGGTTTGATTTCATTGAATATGCATTTGAGCATTATACATTTGGTGGCTGTTATGGCGTTTTATGCCTAAAGAGTGAACAAGAACTTATAGGATAGCAAGATCTTTGATAGATCTTGGGGCACGTCAAGGTGCGGTGATTCACTTAGTGATTATGTTATCATATTATCTACCCCTAGCCATGAAGAACCGTTGCAACGCACTGGCAGCCCGACAATACATGATAACTCCATGAAATGTAGTTATTTATTCCCCATAATTGTGCTTCATGGCATGCTTAGTCCTTGTTCTTATGCATATTTGGAAGGTTTTATGCTCATATTTGTTAAATGTCATTTGGATACTTTCTTTTATGTTTTTGAGCAATTTGTGCATATTTGTTGATTGATTAAGTAAATTTACAATTATATTTAACTTGGTGCCTTATCTAATGCAGGAAAGGCTCAAAAGAGACAAATTGATGCAAGCCAAGGCCCAGCATTGGAGAAAAGAAGCTAAGGAAGCATTCCAGAGTTCCACGCCACGGCGTGGAAATGTTCACGCCGCGGCGTGAGGGTCTCAACTAGCCACATACTGACAGGACCGATAGCTCCACGCCGAGGCGTGGGAATTTGCACGCCGCGGCGCGCGTCAGCGAGCTGAGCCTATTTATTCTATTTTTCACGCACCCTCTCATCCTCTCTCAGTTTCTCTCTTTTAGGTTTTAGGTTTTTAGTTTTCTGGGTTTGAGGCTGCGGCTAGACCTCTATTGGAGGTGGAGATGGAGCTTGGGGAGCTAAGGATGGAGCCCTCTTTCCATTGGAGGAGGATCCGAGCTTCAATGGCGAAATCCATAAGCTTTCTCCTTCTCTCTTTTCTCTTTTCTCTTCCTCATTTCTTGAACATGTATTTTGTAATTTGTTCTCATGTTCATTGTATAACTGATCTTTATTTAGGGATGACTTTGAATCCTTTTAGTAATATTAATGATTTGTTCTTCACTGAGTTTGTGTGGATCTTTGATTTTGTTCAATCATATTGTGCTTAATGCTATTGAATGTTTGGCCAACATTAGAGTGATTTGATAAAATCTAATGAATCTAGACATAGGGATTTGGGTTTGAGATCGTATGTATGGTTGATGCATGTTTGATTCTATTCCAATGGCGGGATGAGTTGATTCGCTAATGGGATAGACATATACCTCTTAGCCATGCATAGCATGTGTTTGAGAATAGACCTTAAAGAGTGGATTTTGCGTTAGCTCTCAAGGACACTTAGGGAGTTAGGCAAATGAAACCATGGTTAGATGACCTAGACATAGGTGTTTAGCTAATGTAGATTCTCAAGCTAACTTAATCATTGCATTCATATTCATGAAGAGGATTGCATGTTGTTGGTTGATGTAAAAAGTGAAGAAGGATTTCCCTAAACTCTAACCGTTTATCCTTATTGCTTTTTGTCTTTACTTTCTTTACTTTTATCCATTTTTATGTTCTTGAATAGAGTTAGGTGAGCTATCGGTTAATACTTAGCATTGGAAATAAGATTATCCTCGTGGGAACGATATCTGTACTCATCATTTTATTACTTGTGCGACCCGTGCACTTGCGGTTAGCAAATGGGCAAACACGTTTTGACCCTAACAAGTTTTTGGCGCCGTTGCCGGGGATAAGGCATTATTTTCGTATTGCTAATATTGACAATGAGTTTGCTTAGTTCTAATTCAAGTTTTTATGTTTTGTTGTTGTAAATAGTTTTAATTCATGTTTTTATGATTTTGTTTTTGGTTTGCCTAAATAAGTAGTTATAGTTTGATTTTGTGTTTTTGTTAAGTTTTTGTTGTACATTCTGTGTTTTAAGTTTTTAGACATGTTTTGGAGGTGCTAGGGGCCAAAATGGAGCACCAATTTCAACAGAGACGAGTTTGCTGCAGAATTCTGCAGACTGACCTCTCACGCCGCGGCGTGAGAATGTGCACGCCGCGGCGTGCCAGTCTCTGCCTGATCATGAACGCACCAGAGAGCTCCACGCCTCGGCGTGGCCCCTGTTTTTGCACTTTTCTGTTGTTTTTCTCTATTTTCTTTATTTAATAATGCTCAATTCTAGTTTGGATGTTGTTTTGACTTGCTCAAGTACCCTATAGACCATGAACACCAAGAACACACATTCACTTTGGTTTGGGGGAGTATCATTGCATATTTTCACCCTTAACCCTTAATGTTTACACATGTTTTGATACTTTAAGTATGTGCTAGTGATAGTCATCATGCTTTCATGATTATATCCTGTTTTGGCTATTATTGGTAGGCTGTTGATAAAAGTTTCAATTTTCAACATTCTCTACATGATGTTATGCATGCTTGAATGAAAAATGATAAATCTTTTGAATGCATGATTTGTTGCCATTTGCTAGTGTGTGATGGTTGGCCAATGATATAAATGCTTGCAATTATCCTTGATTCTTTTATGTAACCATTTGCAATCTTGAAGCATGCTTAAGCAATCTTGTTTGTTTTTATGCATGATGTGTTTTTTACTTAGATGCTTGTTTAACTTTGGAAAGATTTGAGTGCTTGTCTAGAAAATGTTTATGGATTGTGCATGTGGATGATTTCTACTATCCTTGAAATTGTTTTGCAACTCTCTTGAGGCGAAATCCTAGATTGTGCATGGTTGAGGAAATGATTAGGGCATTGTTTGGACCGGTTGAGCCTTTCAAGCTTACCCTTAAATGATTATATCCCTAGGTCCCCTTTTGAAGCCTTACAATTTTTTGGCCTTCTATGTTCTTCTTTCACCCTCATATTTCCTACCTTGTAACCATTCTAATGCATGTGAAAGCATTGCATTTTTTTTCCTTCCCTTTATGTTTGTTGAGTGCATGATATGTTATTTCTTCACTTGAGTCCAAGGTTTAGGGTATTTATGTGTTCAATACAAAAGTGGCTTGAAGGAACCATTTGTTGCACAAAAAGTTGTTTTTGTTAAAGAAAAAAATACAAAACGAGAAAAAGAAAAGAAAAGAAAAACAAATGAAAGAAAGAAAGCATAAATGAAAAAAAGCATCGAGTGGTTCTGAATAGTGTTATTTGTTTCATTTTGTATACCCTTGTTGTAGTGACTCAAGTCTTGAAATATCATGTTATGTTTCTCAATGTTTATTTGTTTTCCATTCCCCTTTGTTCTTCACCCCATCACCTTGGCCTTACATTATAAGCTATTAAAGTCCCTCTTGATCCTCAATCATGTGTGATTTATATTAGTGGAGAGAGAGTTGTGCTACAATTTTGTGGAATCTTGATTTATATCCATGTGTAGGTTCATAAACTTATCCGGATGAGTATGATTTGAAAAAGATAAGTTGAGCTTGCATGTTTGTGAGAGATGTCATGTGCATGATTGGAAGCTTGATTGATGGCATGTTAAGATTGTGTATGTCTTGAGCTTAACTGTGAGGCATGTGTATTCTTTGAGGGCCATTATAATCATTATGCACTGGTTGTGGTTAAAAGAAAATTGAATTTATCATTGTTGAATGCATGTGAGCATGAATTGTCAAAGTGAGTTTTCTTAGTCATACTTTGTGTTGCTCGAGGACTAGCAACATCTTAAGTTTGGGGGTGTGATAACTCCATGAAATGTAGTTATTTATGCCCCATAATTGTGCTTCATGGCATGCTTAGTCCTTGTTCTTATGCATATTTGGAAGGTTTTATGCTCATATTTGTTAAATGTCATTTGGATACCTTCCTTTATGTTTTTGAGCAATTTGTGCATATTTGTTGATTGATTAAGTAAATTTACAATTATATTTAACTTGGTGCCTTATCTAATGCAGGAAAGGCTCAAAAGAGACAAATTGATGCAAGCCAAGGCCCAGCATTGGAGAAAAAAAGCCAAGGAAGCATTCCAGAGTTTCACGCCGCGGCGTGGAAATATTCACGCCGCGGCATGAGGGTCTCAGCCAGCCATATACTGACAGGACAGACAGCTCCACGCTGAGGCGTGGGAATTTGCACGCCGCGGCGTGCGTCGGCGAGCTGAGCCTATTTATTCTATTTTTCATGCACCCTCTCGTCCTCTCTCAGTTTCTTTCTTTTAGGTTTTAGGTTTTTAGTTTTCTGGGTTAGAGGCTGCAGCTAGACCTCCATTGGAGGTGGAGATGGAGCTTGGGGAGCTAAGGATGGAGCCCTCTTTCCATTGGAGGAGGATCCGAGCTTCAATGGCGAAATCCATAAGCTTTCTCCTTCTCTCTTTTCTCTTTTCTCTTCCTCATTTCTTGAACATGTATTTTGTAATTTGTTCTCATGTTCATTGTATAGCTGAGCTTTATTTAGGGATGACTTTGAATCCTTTTAGTAATATTAATGATTTATTCGTCTCTGAGTTTATGTGGATCTTTGATTTTGTTCAATCATATTGTGCTTAATGCTATTGAATGTTTGGCCAACATTAGAGTGATTTGATAAAATCTAATGAACCTAGACATAGGGATTTGGGTTTGAGATCGTATGTATGGTTGATGCATGTTCGATTCTATTCCAATGGAGGGATGAGTTAATTTGCTAATGGGATAGACATATACCTCTTAGCCATGCATAGCATGTGTTTGAGAATAGACCTTAAAGAGTGGATTTTGCGTTAGCTCTCAAGGACACTTAGGGAGTTAGGCAAATGAAACCATGATTAGATGACCTAGACATAGGCGTTTAGTTAATGTAGATTCTCAAGCTAACCTAATCATTGCATTCATATTTATGAAGAGGATTGCATGTTGCTGGTTGATGTAAAAGGTGAAGAAGGATTTCCCTAAACTCTAACCGTTTATCCTTATTGCTTTTTGTCTTTACTTTCTTTACTTTTATCCATTTTTATGTTCTTGAATAGAGTTAGGTGAGCTATCGGTTAATACTTAGCATTGGAAATAAAATTATCCTCGTGGAAATGATATTTGTACTCATCATTTTATTACTTGTGCGACCCGTGCACTTGCGGTTAGCAAATGGGCAAACACGTTTTGACCCTAACAATACACTATTACTTTTCAAAGTCTGGCGTAGACTGTCTTTTGAAGGGGACAGATCTTCTGGGATGTTCATCTCTGAATTTGAGTCTAGCTCTATGGAGTAGGAGTTAGTTGCATTGTACATAAGGATGGTCAGTATACTCATTGAGCATGTGCATAGTTCATGTCCACATTGTGCATATGCACAGTCAGCATTTATACTATTGTGATATAGTATTATTGTGACATAATATTATTGCGGTATTATAGTATGCAATATATTGTGTTGCTAGTTTATTGGATTATTTATTTATTAAATATCATGAATATATCAGCTGATTTTATTTTTTTCTATGGATTATATGTTGAACTATGTTTTCAAATTTATCGTTTCTTTGCTGCCATATTGGTATGCGATGTAGGGGATCTCGCCGTTTTGCTATATTGTTTGTCTGGTATGTTTTTATGTTTATGTTTGATAAAGACCGTAAGAAGGACGAGGTAGGATCGCCTAGGTTTGAGTTGGTTTGACTTTGTTTGATCGATCTGCAATGGCTGCAAGGAGGAATTTCTCTAACTACGTGCAAGCGCAGTTCCATGGAGGCACTGATACCCGACGCTATGATATCAATGTTAAGCGTGTTGTTTATTTTGGGGAGTTTTCTGTTAGGGATCCCGAGGAGGATCTAGAAGAAGATCGGTTACAGGACCATACTCTTCAAGTGTTTGACTTGGGTCAAGTAGAGTTTTTATATGGTAGTTGAGTATTAACTTTGAGTTTGGTAAATCTTATGTATTAAATAATATTGGTGAATTATGTTGTTTTATGTAATGTGTATTAATCAGTTGATTATATTTTATAATCTCTAAAGGTTTGGTAAACGATGTTATCTACGAAAAAAGAAATATTGAAACTCGTAATAAATAATATTAAATATTTTATAACTTGGTTAAGAATATTAAGAAGTTAGTCTAAACTATGATACCCTCCTTAGGGTGTTACATATAAACTACATATACATATGTGACATATATATCACACTCATATACAACCCACATATATGTTTGTGATATATCAGAGACATATATGTGTGATGTGATATCACACACTTATATGTGTGTGATACATATCAAACACACATATAACCTATATATATGTGTGTGATACATATCAGACACATATGTATCACCCACATATATGTGTTTGATATATATCAGACACAAGTATATGTGTCAGATATATATCATACACATATATGTTAGTTATATATGTGTCTGATACATACAAACACATATATATAAGTGTGATATATGTCATATCACACATATATATATGTGTGTGATATATATCGACATACATATATATCCCACGCATATATGTGTGTGATACATATCACACATACATATATAACCCACATATATGTGTGTGACATATATCACACAAATATATGTGGGTTATATATGTATGTGTGATTTGTATCACACGCATATATATGTGTGATATATGTGATATCATACGCATATATGTGTGTGATATATATTAGACACGCATATATAACCCACAAATATATGTGTGTGATACATATCACACACATATATATAACCTACATATATGTGTGTGACATATATCACACATATATATAACCCACATATATGAGTGTGAAATACATTAGACACATATATGTGTGTGATATATGTGATATCACACACATATATGTGTCTGATATATATCAGACACACATATATAACCCACATATATATGTGCCTGACACATATCACACACACATATATAACCCACATATATGGGCGTAACATATATATCAAAAACATATCTAACCCACATATATGTGTGTGATATATATCAGATAGATATATATGTGTGATATATGTCAGACACACATATGTAACCCATATATATTTGTGTGTGTGATACATATCAGACACGCATATATAACCCACATATAGGTGTGTGACATATAAGACACACATATATAACCCACACTTATGTGTGTGACTTATATATCACACTCATATACAACCCACATATATGTGTGTGATATATCAGACACATATATGTGTGATATATGATATATCACACACCTATACGTGTGTGATACATATCAGACACACAGATATAACCAATGTATATATGTGTGATACATATCAGACACACATGTATCCCCCACATATATGTGTCTGATATATATTAGACATATATATGTGTCAGATATATATCATATATCACATATATATATATATTGTGTTATATATGTGTCTAATATATATCATACATATCACCACATATATATGATATATATATATATATATATATATATATATATATATATATATATATGAGTGTGTGTGTGTGTATATGTCATATCACACACATATATGTCTATGATATATATCGAGAGACATATATATAACGCACATATATACATGAGTGATACATATCACACATACATATATATAACCCACATATATGTGTGTGACATATATCACACACAAATATAACCTACATATATGTATGTGATATATATCACACACATATATATGTGTTATATATATATGATATCACACACATATATGTGCGTGATATATATCACACACATACATATGTATGATATATGTGATATCGCACACATGTATGTGTGTGATACATATCAGACACACATATATAACTCGTATATATATGTGTGATATATATCATACACATATATATGTGTAATACACATATATATGTGTAATATATGTGATATCACACACATAAATGTGTGTGATATATGATAGACACACGTATATAACCCATATATATATGTGTGTGATACATATCATGCTCACATATATAACCCACATATATGTGTGTGACATATATCACACATATATATAACCCACATATATGTGTGTGATATATATCAAACAAATATGTTTGTGTGATATATGTGATATCACACAGATATATGTGAGTGATATATATCAGACACATACATATGTGTGATATATGTGATATCGCACACATGTATGTGTGTGTTATATGTGATACCGCACACATGTATGTGTGTGATACATATCAAACACACCTATATAACCCACATATGTGTATGTGATATATATCAGACACACACACACACATATATATATATATATATGTGTGTGTGTGTGTGTGTGTGTGTGTGTGTGTGTGTATGTGTGATATATGTGATATCACACACATAGATGTGTATCATATATAATAGACACACGTATATAACCCACATACATATGTGTGTGATACATATCACGGACACATATATAACCCACATATATGTGTGTGACATATATCACACACATATATAACCCACATATATATGTGTGATATATATCAGACACATATATGTGTGTGATACATATAAGACACACATATATAATCCACTTATATATGTGTGACATATATCACACACATATATAACCTACATAATTGTGTGTGATATATCAAACAGATATATATATGTGTGATATATGTGATATTACACACTTATATGTGTGTGATACATATCAGACACACACTTATAACCCACATATATCTGTGTGAAACATATCAGACACGTATGTATCACCCACATTTATATGTCTAATATATATCTGACACATATATGTGTCAGATATATATCACAGGCATATATGCGGGTTATATATGTGTCTGATATATATCAGACACATATATATGTGTGATATATGTCATATCACACACATATATGTGTGTGATATATATCAAACACACATATATAACTGTATATATATGTGTGTGTGTGTGTGTGTGTGTGTGTGATACATGTCACACATTCATATATAACCCATATATATGTGTGTGACATATATCACACACGTATATAACCCACATATATGTGTGTGATATATATCAGACACATATATATGTGTGATATATGTGATATCACACACATATATGTGTGTGATACATATGAAACACATATATATCCCGCATATATATGTGTGACATATATCACACACATATATTAGCCACATATATATGTGTGTGATACATATCAGACACATATATGTGCGTGATATATATCAGACACATGTATGTGCGATATATGTGATATCACACACATATATAACCCACATATATGTGTGTCACACATATATAACCCACATATATAACGCATATATATGTGTGTCATATATAACCCATATATATATATATGTGTGTGTGTGTAATACATCTCACACATACATATATAACCTACATATATGTGTGTGATATATACCAGACACATATATATGTGTGATATATGAGATATCACACGTATATATATCCCTCATATATGTGTGTGATATATATCAGACAAATAGATATATAACCCTCATTGTTCACTTATCATCTTTCACAAAAAGCTAAAAACACAAAACTCTCTCATTTTCTCTCTCTAAACCCACGGCCAAGCCCCCAAAGCCCATCACCCAATCTTCCATTATTCAAGATAATCTCAGATCTTGAATCTATACATCATTCTAAGACACTTTTGTGTGGAAATCAATCTTTACTTCATCCATCTTCAAGTACTTCTTCAAGTTTTTCTTCAAATCTCAAGTTTAAGAGTTTTAGGGTAAAGTTCTTGAATCTTCTTTCTTGTTTCATTTTTAAAGACGTAAAACCATACTTTGATCTATGGTCATCTTATTCAAGCCTTAGATGTTAATTCTTGTGTCTTTGTTTTGATTTTAAGTACCTCTTGGTGGTGAAAGTTTGCTACACAAGAGCATACAAGAAGCTTAGGAAGCATCAATCTAAGGTAAGAGGAGGATTAACCTCATCAACCACTTATGGTGGTGAGGAACGAATTCATTTGTGGGTGATAAATCTATGTGAGGATTTATTCACCATGATTGTATGATTTTGTGGTTTGTGGTTATATGCTTTATGTGATTTTATTACTTTGATATTATGCATGAACTTGTTATAGTATGATTGTGATGCTTAAAATTATGTTGTATGCTATAAATTGTGCTAGAAAGGAAAAGTAGTTTGGTCCCAATGACCATAGAGGCTCACGACCTTCATGCCTTTCAAAGGGGAATTCAATGCAAAAATGGTTTTTTAAATGTTAACCTAGAGGATTTAGTGATGAGAAATTTAATTAAGAGTTTACAAAATAAAAATGGGAATGAACAAATTTTATTATCAATTAAAAAGGTGATTTTCGGCCATGGTATTTGATAATAGGATGGAGAAATAATTTAGAGACTTAAAGTATTTTATTTAAGATGATTTTGATAAGTTAAATACAAAGAATTTTATTTAGAATTAGAATAATGAAAGTTTTGGAAAGAATGTTAGAAAATATTACTTAGACGATTTGGGGACTAAATTAGGATTAAAGAATTTATAAGTAAAAAAAAAAAAAAGATGAACACAATTTTATAATTTAAGGAGTAATGACTTTTGGCTATATCAATGGAAATAATTTTTAAGGATAGTTGGAATTTCAGATATTTTAATTTAAGAAAGTTTTATGAACAAAGGGTGATTTTTGGCCTTAGTATGGAAATAAAGTTAGAATGATGTTTTAAAAAATTAAAGTATCTTATTTAATAAGAGTAATGAAGAAGGGTTTTTGTATTATCTTGATTTAATGAAAATAAATCTAAGTTTTTGTGGAAAATGTTTGGAAATATTAATTAAAGGAAGTTTAGTGAGGAAATGTTTGTAATGGTTTGATCTTCACCGGGGGTGCCAATGCTTGGCAAGTCGACTGGGTCAGCAAGCGTATATGGTATGCGGGGGATCTGATCTTGATTGTGTGGAGGGCCCACAAAAAAGATCCTATCCTGACTCTCACTATATCAATTTGGAGTTTACCTTGCCCATTCGGGAGCTATGGAGTGATCCACTTCATACCCCTAGAGAGGACGAGGATTCTATGGTATCAGCTGCTAGGGCACCTGCCCGTGAGACCGTACTCTGTCCTATCCTTGTGTCTTTAGATGAATCGGGGGATGATCCCGAGGTGGATCTAGTGGAGTGCCCAACTCCTTAGACGTGGGCGTCGTTATGGGTAGTTTATGTTTCTTTTGCATTACCTGTATAAAGGCTCTTTTGAGTATAACTGCATTTTGAAGTACAACTTAGTGTATTCATGTATGTTTTAAGGTGATTATCCAGTCTTATATGCTGTATTTTGAGTATATCTTATTGAATTATATTTTCAAATGACAGCATGTGTATCTATTCATTCGTGGCTTATATTTTCTTTATATGCACAATGATTAAATTTGGAAACTTGTTATTTGAGTTGTAGCACGCTAAAAAAAATTAGTGACCGTGGTATAATGACGATTGTGCTGTGGTTACTAAATCGTGCGGTGTTACATGAAGCGAGTGGTTCTGTCTTTTGGAATTGAGCAATTCCCAGCTTTGTTGGATAATTATTGCTGGATTGAAGAGTTGGATCAATCTCAGGATACGAGATCCCATAACTTTGGACTATCTCGGTTCCAAAGGGGAAGTGATGTTAATGGCAACCAATTACATCAAGAACCGTATTCACTGCCAACGGGGAATCATCAATAACAACAAATAAGTGGAGGAAGTACTAGTGGTAGTAAATTTAGTCAGACTGTATCATCTTTACCTATGTGCATGAAGTGTGGAAGGGGTCACTTGACAAAGGAGTGTAAGAAAAATTTTGAGGATTAAATTCTTTTTAGAGGAGGAGAGTTGTAACACTGATGTGTGTGAAACAACATCATATCTTGTTCTTGTTTTGCATGCATTTTTAGGCATTTTAGGCATTTTAGTTTCTCTTTTTATTTATTTTTCCTTTAGTTCAGATAACTGCGGTGTTTTTGGTATTGTTGTGCAGGATTGGTGCTCAATTGGCCTTGAAATGGATGGAAAGCTTATATGATTGAAGTTGGAGCTTTACGAATAGCAAATTGGGGAAAAAGACTCACTCCAGAGAGTTCCACAGCCTGCCCGTGGAATGTCCCACGGCCATGGATCAAGCAGCTGCGTGAAGAAGCAAAAGTGGTTTTCTAAAGAATTCCACGGCCTGGCCGTGGAATTTTCCATAGCCGTGGAATTCAACTTGAGAATTACACGGCCTGGCCGTGGAATTTCCCATGGCCATGGAATTCAGCCAGCAAGATCCACGGCCAGCCCGTGGAATTTCCCATGGCCGTGGATCGCAGTCCGAGTCAGTTTTTAAGTTTCATTTTTATTTCTTTTGATAGGCTGGGACCAGTTGAAACCCTAGGGGTATAAATAGATGCTCTGAATGTAATATGGGGGTTCCAATTTCAGTTGGAAGGAGGCACACTTGGAGGCTCTTGATCTTCATTTTTCTCCTCTCTTCTCTCTTTGATTACGAGTTTGGATGTTCTTGAATTTGATTTCTTGTTTCTTCTTCTCCATGTCTGAGTAGTTTCTTTTATTTTTAGGATTAGGCAATGCCATTTGATACATTGATTATGATTAATTGACTTTGTTTACCCCTTTTATTAATCTTGAATGTTCTTTAATTCAATCCTTATTGTGCTTATTCATGTGAATTTGCTGGCCATATATTTGCATCTCATAGATATCTAGGGACGTACTAAGAGGTGAACCTAGGTGTTGGAACCATAAGAATTGAACTTAAGGTCTAAATCACAAAAGTAGGTTTAGTCTTTCGAGGATTCAATGAATTACCATAAAGCGTAATGGGTTTAATTTAAATTCAATTACCATGAGAGTAGGAATTGGTTTAATTGGGCACGGTTCTTGTCTCTTGAGAAAGAACATTAACTAATTTAGGGTAATTCACCTTCAATTGAATTTCAATTTTAATAAAAGGGTTATCAATTAGGATTTATCTTGTATCATTGTGGTTACCCCCAATCGTGGAAGCTTTCTTGCATTTGAAAACCTCTTTTAATAACTTGCTATTTTTGTTCTTAATTTTGCACTTTAGTATTTATTTACTTAATTGCTTTGTTACTACATTCTTATGAGTCAACAAATTTATCCCCTTCGTTTAATTGAATTGAATTAATTAATTAATTAGTATTCATAGACATAGTCCCCGTGGATTCGATATTTTTATTACTTGATGACGAAACTGTACACTTACGGATTTCACACATTAAGTTTTTGATGCCGTTGCCAGGAACTGTGTTTTTCTTGAATATCAGTTTAATTTGTAATGTAATTATTTTAAACCTTTTTCTTTTTACTATATTCTTATTTTCTTATTTTCTCTTTGACTCTCTACAGGTAATTTCTCTTATTTATGCAAAGCACTAGACGTTCCGGGACTCTCATTGAAGTAGATCTTGAAATTTAAAGAATTTTTCGTAGAAAGAGAAGACAACGAGGGCAAAGAGCGAGAGAAATACCTGAACCAACACTTGTCATGGCTGAACCTGAGGATAATAGGCAGCTAAAAGAGTATGCAGCCCCTAATGATCGGGGTTTGCGATCTGGAATTGCTCGGCCAGACATTGAAGCTAGACACTTCACCATGCCTCCTGCCTTACTTTCTATGATAAGGCAGAACCAGTTTGGAGGATTGCCATCAGAGGACCCGAATGATCATGTGGATATGTTCTTGGAGTTCTGTGAGACCCTTAAGATTGAAGGTGCCTCTATTGATGCTAGTCGTCTCTGCTTGTTTCCATTATCATTGAGAGATAAAGCTAGAGCTTAGTTAAAGTCTGTTCTCGCTGAGACGATAACTACTTGGGATCAATTAAAGCAAGCTTTCTTAGACAAATTCTTTCCACCTTCCAAGACTGCTCATCTAAGGACCCAAATCACAAGTTTTATTTAGAAAGATGGAGAGTCATTGTCAGAAGCTTGGGACAGATATAAGGCTTTGCTGAAAGCCTTCCCACACCATGGGTTAGAAAAATGGTTGATCGTCCACACTTTCTATAATGGGCTAGAATATTCTTCGAAGGTGTCTCTTGACTCCGCAGCTGGTGGAGCTTTGATGAATAGAAGGCTAACAGAAGGTTACGAGATCATTGAGAGTGTTGCTGCAAATCATCATCAATGGGCAAATGAAAGAGGTCATAACCTGAGAAAACTCTTGGGAGGTAAGTTTGAAGTAGACGGTGTTGATTTAATCATGTCAAAATTTGATTCTTTGAATAAACATTTTGACATGCTTGAAAAAGCTCATGTTAATGCCATAGGTGCTTCTAATAACTTTTGTGAGATTTGTGGAGCACAAGGACACATAGGTGCTAAATGCCAAGTTGGAATTGGCTCCTCACAAGGTGCACCGGTGGAGCAAGTAGAATCATGCCACAATTTCTATGACTTCAACCAAAAGGGGAGGAATGATCCATATTCTCAAACTTACAACCGCGGTTGGAGGTCACATCCTAACTTCTCCTACCGGAATAGTCAGTACCAAGTCAGGCAAGGTAATGCTAAACCCTCTTCTGGACTCCAACAGGTACAAAAATCTAGGCTTGAGTCTCTTCTTGAAAATTTTGTTGAAAGTCAATCTAAGCAAAATGAGGAGTTTAGGCAACATGGGCAAGTTATGATTGAGGTCATTCGAGAGTTGTCAGCTAAGGTTGACAATTTCGCTATTCATAATAAGATGTTGGAAACCCAGATTGCCCAACAAGCGGGCACTTCACAAAGGCAACAAGGTAAGTTTCCTGGTCAACCTAAAATATATCCAAGTAATAACACTATAAGGCTGTGAGTTTGAGAAGTGGTAAGAAATTAGGGGATCTCAAGGGTAAAGAAGAGTGTGACAAAGATGAGGGGAAAGAGGAAAAAGGTACTAAGGCACAACCCTTAGAGAAGAAGGAAACTACTGAGAAGGTGTCTAAGTATGTACCCCCTGAACCATACCAACCCCAGTTCTTTTCCCTCAAAGATTGACTAAGGCCAAGTTAGATAGGCAATTTGGGAAGTTCTTAGAAGTCCTTAAGAAATTATACATTAATGTACCTTTCACTGAGGTGTTGAAACAAATGCCTACCTATGCTAAATTTCTTAAGGACATTTTGTCTAATAAGAGAAAGCTAGAGGAATATGAGACAGTAGCTTTAACTAAGGAGTGTAGTACTTTAATTCAAAATAAATTGCCTCCTAAGCTAAAAGATCTAGGTAGCTTCTCTATTCCTTATTTGATTGGTAACACTAGTTTTGACAAAGTTTTGTGTGATTTGGGGACTAGTTTTAGTCTTATGCCCCTTTCTGTGTGTAAGAAGTTGGAGGTGGGTGAACTAAAACTCATAATTATCTCCTTTGAATTAGTGGATTAGTCTATCAAATATCCTGTAGGCATCTTTGAGGATGTTCCTATTAGAGTGGGTAAGTTTTACATTCCGGTGGATTTTGTTGTGCTTGACATAGAAGCTGATGCTAAAATGTCGATCATACTTGGGTATCCATTCCTTGCCACTAGAAAGGCGATCATTGATGTCCACGAAGGGAAATTAACTTTGCGATTGAATGATAAGGAAGTAGTTTTTGATGTTTTTAAATCTAAAAATAATTCTAATTCATGAAATTCATGTAATCGCATAGATGTTACCAATGTTGTGGATAGTGTTGTGCTTTCAAGTGTGCAGGAATCAATGGCTGATGCTATGCTAGAAAAGACCTTGCCTAAGGGTACTACAAAATTTGAGAAGTCCAAGCCCTGCAAGAAAAGACCTAAGAAGCAGAATGACAAGTGTGTCGAGAAGTGTGAATTTAAACTCGGGGATAAAGTTCTTGTCAATAACTCGCTTCTACATTTCTGTCCTAGTAAGTTATGGTCGAAATGGTCAGGACCATATGAGATTGTTTGAGTTTTATCCTACAGTGTGCTTGAGGTGAAGAAAGAAGGCTATGAGCCTTTCATGATAAATGCCCCAGAGAGTGAAACGCTTTGAAGGAGTGGGGACTGAGCACTACTCTGTTGACATCACCTGAGCACAGAAACCAGACCAAAGTCGAGCTAATGACTTTAAACAAGCGCTTCTTAGGAGGCAACCCGAGTTTCTTTATTTTTTGTCTTTCTTTCTTTTTATTTCTTTTTCTTTTGATTTTATGTGTTGGATTGCTGGTTTGATCTTTATCTCATGGATCTTGTTTAGGTTTGACCTCTTTTTTAAGCTCAAATTAAAAGGAGAGTAAAGTTAGAAAGACCTTGGAGGGCACGGTTCAGAGTATGACGAGCATAATCCAGGCCATCCATAGTTGGCATCTGAATTAGCACCCTTTCCCACCACCGCAGTGAGTTCTTTTCTTTTCTCTCTTCTCTAATTATAGATTTTTACATTGGGGACAATGTCAGTTCTAAGCTTGGGGGTATTTATTTTCATTTTCATTTTTTTTAGATTATTAGTTTCATGCATTTTCATATCTCATTTTGCATTGCATCTTCATGTTGCATTTTCACACCATCATATCTCTCAGTTTTTTGATTGAACTTTGTGCCCTTCTCTTTTGAGGATTTTGAGATGGTATTGATTTGGAACCCAATTTGTTGATTCTTGTGGTAAGAAACAAGCATTGTTTTAATTGACAGTGGAGGTAATTTCTTAATAGTTGATAATTGGCATATGTTCTCTGAATTTGTGCTTTTCTTTTATTTTTGAACCACTAAATGTGAGTTTTGAGCCTGTATGGGATGTATGCACAATATGATTTTTCTCCCATTCTTTGTGTTGAGTGATAATTCCTCATTGATTTTGTACTCTAGAACTTGATTTGAAACCATTTTGAGGCAAAGTTTTTGTTTGCATGCTTGAATGTGATTAAGGCATTTTTCTGGCCTTCTAAAATAATTGTCACACTTTCATCCACTAGTTGCCCATTTTGAGTCTATTGCATAATTGTTTTTCTTAATGCCTATGATGATATATTATCAGTAATCATTTAGAATATTAAATGGAGCAAATTTAGTTTGAAAGTTATGTAAACTTATGTTGGGAATCATATGTTTTTTATCCTTCTCTTTCTCAAATGAAAAAAGAAAAGAAAAAATATAAAGGGAAAGGAAAAAAAACAAATAAAAAAATCATAAGATGAAAGCTTGAAAAGGATGAAGAGAAAGAGGGAAAAGAAAAGAAAAAATGCTTGGAAATGTGGAGTTATTCTCTTAATTGAAAAATGTTTTTTGCTCCATTTATGTTCTAGTGGATTTCTTGTGCATATTGAAAATTTTGTTAGCCTTTTGTGCATACCTTCCTTTCTTTACCCTACCTAACATAATTCCCATGGCCTTATTACAACCTTTGAAAGACCTTTTGATTCTTGTGTGCACGCAAATTGTTAGTGGAAATTTGGTTTCTTATCAAACTTATGGAAGTGCTTTTTTTTTTAGGAATCTTGAGTGCATTGTCTTCACCCTTAAACACTTTGAGTATGGCTAGTAGAGTGAACCCAATTTAGTAAGGAGCATGATTTCTGAGAACTTTAGCCTCTAATTAGACTTGATTTTGATTATCTTTCTAATTCTTGATTTGCCTTTGCCTATTGCTTAATTGGATGTTTTCTCAGGTTCCTCATTCATTGTTGTCTCTTGATCCCACTTCTTGGTTTGGCATTAGTTATTTCTTGGGGATAAGCAAAATCTTAAGCTTGGGGGGATTTGATGTGTGTGAAACAACATCATATCTTGTTCTTGTCTTGCATGCATTTTTAGGCATTTTAGGCATTTTAGTTTCTCTTTTTATTTGTTTTTCCTTTAGTTCAGATAACTGTGGTGTTTTTGGTGTTGTTGTGCAGGATTGGTGCTCAATTGGCCTTGAAATGGATGGAAAGCTTGCATGATTGAAGTTGGAGCTTTACGAATAGCAAATTGGGGAAAAAAACTCATTCTAGAGAGTTCCACGGCTTGCCAGTGGAATGTCCCACGGCCATGGATCGAGCAGCTGCATGAAGAAGCAAAAGTGGTTTTTCAAAGAATTCCACGACTTGGCTGTGAAATTTTCCATGGCCGTGGAATTCAACTAGAGAATTACATAGCCTGGCCATGGAATTTCCCACGGCCATGGAATTCAGCAAGCAAGATCCACGGCCAGCCCGTGGAATTTCCCACGGTCGTGGATCACAGTCCGAGTCAGTTTTTAAGTTTCATTTTTATTTCTTTTGATGGGCTGGGACTAGTTGAAATCCTAGGGGTATAAATAGATGCTCTGAATATAATATGGGGGTTCCAATTTCAGTTGGAAGGAGGCACACTTGGAGGCTCTTGATCTTCATCTTTCTCCTCTCTTCTCTCTTTGATTATGGGTTTAGATGTTCTTGAATTTGATTTCTTGTTTCTTCTTCTCCATGTCTGAGTAGTTTCTTTTGTTACTAGGATTGGGCAATGCCCTTTGATACATTGATTATGATTAATTGACTTTGTTTACCCCTTTTATTAATCTTGAATGTTCTTTGATTCAATCCTTATTGCGCTTATTTATGTGAATTTGTTGGCCACATATTTACATCTCATAGATATCTAGGGACGTACTGAGAGGTGAACCTAGGTGTTGGAACCATAAGAATTGAACTTAAGGTCTAAATCACGAGAGTAGGTTTAGCCTTTCAAGGATTCAATGAATTACCATAAAGCGTAATGGGTTTAATTTAAATTCAATTACTACGAGAGTAGGAATTGGTTTAATTGGGCACGGTTCTTGTCTATTGAGAAAGAACATTAACTAATTTAGGATAATCACCTTCAATTGAATTTTAATTTTAATAAAAGAGTTGTCAATTAGGATTTATCTTATATCATTGTGGTTACCCCCAATCCTAGAAGCTTTCTTGCATTTGAAAACCTCTTTTAATAACTTGCTATTTTTGTTCTTAATTTTACACTTTAGTATTTATTTACTTAATTGATTGGTTACTACATTCTTATCACTCAACAAATTTATCCCCTTTGTTTAATTTAATTGAATTAATTGGTATTCATAGACACAGTCCCTGTGGATTCGATCTTTTTATTACTTGACGACGAAACCGTACACTTACAGATTTCACACATCAAACACTCGAATTTTTTTGTTTTTCTTGATATTTATGAGTTTTATAATATTTGTGATTTTTGTGAATTTTTGTGGATTTTTTTATGAATTATTTGACTTATTTTAATTATTTTAATTTTATTTTCAAAAAATTTTGGACTGTTGAAATGAGGCTGGGAGATCTTACAAAACTCGAAACCGGAGATAGTTTTCAAAGTTTTCTTTTTCTGAGATTTTATCTAACTAATAAAATCTAGGTGCGTCCTATTATCCATTGGATAATAAATACTGGTTTTACTAACAATAGCCTTTGTCTATTGGGTGATAACTTCCGGTAAATATCTGGTTAAATGTTTAATCTTGAGCCAATGGGAAGAAAGCTTCCTTAACAAGCTTGGAAGGAAGCTTCTCAAACAAGGTTGGAGGCAAACTTCCTCAACAAGCTTTGAGTGAAACTTCTTGGAGAAGCCTTGCCCTTTTGCCTTTTTTGCCCTTAATGGCCTACAGCCAAGAAGCTTCTTGGAGAAGCTTTGAGTGACCATTTTAAGTTTCTTATTTCATTATTCACTTATCATTTTTCACAAAAAGCTAAGAACATAAAACTCTCTCACTTTCTCTCTCTAAACCCACGTCCAAGCCCCCAAAGCCCATCACCCAATCTTCCATAATTCAAGATAATCTCATATCTTGAATCTATACATCATTGTAAGACACTTTTGTGTGGAGATCAATCTTTAATTCATCCATCTTCAAGTTTTTCTTCAATTCTCAAGTTCAAGAGTTTTAAGGTAAAGTTCTTGAATCTTCTTTCTTGTTTCATTTTTAAAGATGTAAAACCATGCTTTGATCTATGGTCATCTTATTCAAGCCTTAGATGTTAATTCTTGTGTGTTTGCTTTAATTTTAAGAACCTCTTGGTGGTGAAAGTTTGCTACATAAGGGCATACAAGAAGCTTAGGGAGCATCAATCTAAGGTAAGAGGGAGATTAACCTCATCAACCACTTATGATGGTAAGGAACGAATTCATTTGTGGTTGATAAATTCATGTGAGGATTTATTCACCATGATTGTATGATTTTGTGGTTTGTGGTTATATGCTTTATGTGATTTTATTACTTTGATATTTTGCATGAACTTGTTATAGTATGATTGTGAAGCTTAAAATTATGTTGTATGCTATAAATTGTGCTAGAAAGGAAAAGTATTTTGGTCCCAATGACCATAGAGGCTCACGGCCTTCATGCCTTTCAAAGGGGAATTCAATGCAAAAATGGTTTATTAAATGTTAACCTAGAGGATTTAGTGTTGAGAAATTTAATTAAGAGTTTATAAAATAAAAATGGGAATGAACAAATTTTATTGTCAATTAAAAAGGTGATTTTCGGCTATGGTATTTGATAATAGGATGGAGAAGTAATTTGGAGACTTAAAGTATTTTATTTAAGATGATTTTGATAAGTTAATTGGAAAGAATTTTATTTAGAATTAGAATAATGAAAGTTTTGGAAAGAATGTTAAAAAATATTACTTAGACGATTTAGGGACTAAACTAGGATTAAAGGATTTACAAGTAAAAAAAAATGAACATAATTTTATAATTTAAGGAGTAATAACTTTTGGCTATGTCAATGGAGATAATTTTTAAGGACAGTTGGAATTTCAGATATTTTAATTTAAGAAAGTTTTATGAACAAAGGGTGATTTTCAGCCTTAGAATGGAAATAAAGCTAGAATGATGTTTTGAAAAATTAAAGTATCTTATTTAATAAGAGTAATGGAGAAGGGTTTTTGTAGTATCTTGATTTAATGAAAATAAATCTATGTTTTTGTGGAAAATGTTTGGAAATATTAATTAAAGGAAGTTTAGTGAGGAAATGTTAGAATTAAAGTCCAATTTTTATATTAAGTGAGAAAAAATTTAATTTGAGCTTTGAATATTGAGAAATACAGTAATTTGCTATTGGGCTAATGTATTGGACCTGGATATATCAACGTATGGTTGTAGCTAGAAAAGGCTTGTGATATGCATTGAGTCATTGATCATGCATTATTTGTCAAATGTTGTCTGTTAAGGCTATTATTGCCTAGGAGTTGAATTACACCTTCATGCGGGTGCGAATTGCGTAGTGAAGCTCTATGAATGATCTTGGAGGCGTTGAGATGCAGAATTCCACAAGTAGCCAGTTAGTCGCTCTACTGTGCTGTGGCAATTGATGCAAACGTACCGACGATCTCGATGAGACACTATTCCTACTCCCGATCTGGCGTAGAATGTCTTGTATAAGCCCTGATGCGTACGCCGATACTTTTTATAGCACTTGACTTGAGGCTGACGATATACAGATATATATTCTAGATCATTCTCTTCGAAATTAAGTTTAGCTCAATGGAGTAGGAAATAGGTGCATTGTGCATAAGAATGGCCAGTATACACATTGTGCATGTGCATAGTCAGTGTACATATTATTGTGGCATAGTTAGTATACTTATTTTGTGGTATGGTCAGTATTCATATAAAGTGATGTATATATTGTTAAATTATCTGTAAGTTGATAACATTATTATACCTATTGTTTTGTGATATTGCTGTATATGAATAACATTATTGTTATTTTTGTTTCTTGCTGCCATGCTGGTATTGATGTAGAGGATCTTACCTCTTTGTATTATTGTTCTGTCTGTTTCTATTTTATGCTTATGTTTGCGAAGACTGCAATAGCGGTAAGGAGGGATCTGCTAGGTTTTGTTAGACTATAATTTCTTGAAGACACTAATGCTTGGTGTGTCTGTAACACCCCAATTTTTTGTTTTTCTTGATATGAATACGTTTTATAATATTTGTGAGTTTTTGTGAATTTTTGAAATTTTTAAATCATTTCGATTATTTTAAAATTATTTTGAACTCAGTATGCCCGAATTTCATTATTTTTAATATATATTATTTTTATAATTTTTATAATTTTTATGAATTTTTACAGAATTTTATGAGTTTTTGATTATTTTAATATTATTTTAGATTATATGTGTGTTTGAGGCCGGCCTGGAAAAATAGAAAAATTTTCTGGATCAGAAAGTTTCGGACTGTCAAGGCAGGACCAAGGGATCTTACTGAACCCAAAAATGGAAACAGTTGACAAAAATTTTCTGTATCTGAGTTTTCTATTATCCATTGGATAATGACTAGCAGTATCTATTATTCTATGGGTAATAGTTTCTGAAAAATATCTTTTGGAAAATATCTTTTAAAAAATATTTTTTTGAAAATATCATTTGAAAAATATTTTGAGATTAGTCAACTAAAGAGGCCATGACTTTTGTGATGGACCAATAGAAAACAAGCTTAGAGGATAAGCTTTGCATATTAACCCTTGATCTAATCAATGGTTAAGATACCTTGGGAAGGACCAATAGAAAGGAAGCTTACAAGTGAAGAAAGATGGAGTCAACAATAGTGCCATGGACTTTGATTTGCACCCTTGGATGACAAGACTTAGTGGAGAAGTTTTAAACATCAACCATTGATCTAATCAATGATTGATAAGCAAGACTTAGTAGAGAAGTTTTGAATATTAGCCATTGATCTAATCAATGGATATAAAAGCAAACTTAATGAAGAAGACTTGGATGATCACCATTGATCTAATCAATGGTGTGAGAGCAACCTTAGTAAAGAAGATTTAGATGATCACCATTGATCTCATCAATGATTGTGGGAGTAAGCTTAATGTAAAAGTCTTGGATATCCACCATTGATCAAATCAATGGTTTAGGAAGCAAGCTTGCTTGCTTAGTTGTTGAATAGTCAATAAAAATGTCTAACCAATAGAAATTGGTTAAGCTTAGTGGATAGCCAATGGGAGGAGAGCTTGGAGAGCAAGTTTTGACTTTCAAAAAGCTTCTTGGAGAAGCTTTGATCTCTCCTTTGAGATGCACTCCACGGCTAAGCACCGTTTTGAGGAAAACCTTTACATTTCATTTCATAAATCAATATCACAAAGTAATCTATCCTTTTCTCTTCAAAGAGGCCCACAGCCAAGACCCATTGAAACACCTTTCAAGCCTCAATAATTCTAAACAACCTTAGATCTAGAATCTATACACAATTCTAAAATACTTTGTAGTTGAGATCTTAGCCTAGATCATCCATCTTCAATCTTGCTCTTCAAGTTGAAAATCAAAAAGTTCTCACCTTGTTTATCCAAGGAAGCTCACGGCTATACCCCCTCCACCAATATTCAACCACTTTTGATTCAATCCAACCCTACTTCTTGAATCCTCACATCATTCTAAGACTCTTTGGTGTTGATACTTTAGTCTAAATCAATCATCTTCTATCACTTTCATCAAAGCTCTAATCAAGAGTTTTAAGGTAAAGGTTATTAATCTTTGCTTTTCTATTCATTTTAAAGTTCTAGACTATGTTTTGATCCATAGTCATTTTAGATAAGCTTTAAATGTTAACTTGTATGTTGTCTTTGATTTTAGTAAATCTTGGAGGTGGTGCACGGAATCTTCAAGAAAGACAATCAAGAAGAGTTTTTGATCTTCCTTTAAGGTAAGAGGGAGATTAACCTCATCGGCCATATGTGGTGGTGAGGGAATGAATTTGTTTGTGTTTGTGGATGAAAAACCCCCTAAAGGATTTATTCATTTGATTGTGTGTGTTTAAGTGCTATGTGTTGTTATATGTGATTTTATTGCTTTGATAATTATGCATGATTTTTATTAAGTGATTATTATGTAAGATGATATGATTTTGATTGAATTGTGATTTGATGCTTAATATGATTTTATTGCTTTAATAGTAAGCATGAATATGTAATTGTAGAAATATCATGAGTGATTGTTGTATATGATAAGAATCAAGTGGAAAGGAAAACTATTTTGGTTTCAAAGAACCAAGAGGCTCACAACCTCCATGAGTATTTTGGAGCAAATCACTTAAAGCATTTTACTAAGTGTGAATTTTAGATAATTATGTAACAAGTAATTGAATTAAAGAGTTTTACAAAGAAAAATGAGATAGGAAATGAATAAATATTTGATTATGGAATATAAATTGATTTTCGGCCAACATGCTGAGAATTGGTATTTTAGACCAAAAATATTTTCTCTAGTGTAGTCTTAAAGGATTAATTAACAAGAACTCAATTTAGTGAATTTTGCGATGTAAAAAGAAAGTAAACTAATTTTTGGAATTAATTAAATTAATGAATTGAGGTCATGATGGGAAATAAATTTATAAGTTAAAGTTTACTGAAGTATAGTTCACCCTTTGGGTTTAGAAGAGCGTTAGAAAATTTTGATCTATAATACTTGATTACATCATGGAAGTGCAAAATTTTGTGAAGAAAATATTAGAAAGTATTATTAAGAGGAAATTTATTAGAAAAGGTTTTATTTAATTAAAATAAACATAAGTTTTGAAAAGGATATTAGAAAATATTACTTAGAGGATTTTTAGAAAGACAATAATTTTTAATGATAGTTTGGAGTTTAAAATATTTTATTTAAGAAAGTTTTATTAAGGGTAAAGAACAAAGATTTTGAGATATCTTGAATTAATTTGGACAATATAAGTTTTTTTGTGGAAAACGTTAGGAAATATTATTTGGTAGTTTATTATAAAAATGTTAGAAATATTATTTAAAGGTGATTTATTAAGGAAATAATGGAATTAAAGTTCAATTTTGATATTAAATGAGAAAAGTTTTAATTTAAGCTTAGAATATGATTAAAATGTTTTATGCCATTGAAAATATGCAAAAAAACTCTTACGCAATTTAAAAATAGTGATTTTTAGCTATGCGATTGAGAAAATGTTTTAAAATCTTTATGCGATTGAGAAAATGTTAAAAAATCATTACGCAATTTGAAAACATAACAGAAGCTTTCTACGATTGTGAAAATACAATAATATTGCTACGCGATTGAGAGGAACAGGGAGTTTTGCTGTAGGGTCGACATACTAGACCCAAGTGGATTGTGGACTTAGTATTGTGCTTGTGGAAATGAAGTACTGGACCCGAGTGGATCATTGGTATTATGTGATTGTATGAGCGGTTACATAATATCATTGATACTAATGATATTAGACAATTTGTTTAGCTCCATGGAGTAGGGGTTTGTCTAGTGTGGATGTGGCATGATCAGTATTGCATTATTGTGCATGGTCAGTGTACATTGTAACACCCCAATTTTTCATTGTTCTCTATATAAATATGTTTTATAATATTTGTGAGTTTTTACAAATTTTTGGGAATTTTTAATTATTTTAATTATTTTAATATTATTTTAATATTATTTTGGAACTGTATGTCTGAATTTCATTTTTTTCTGAATATATATGAGTTTTATAATTTTTATGATTTTTGTCAATTTTTGTAGATTTTTCTGAGTTTTTAATTATTTCAATATTATTTTGAGCTGTATGTGTGTTTGAGGCAGACTTGGAAAAATAAAAATTATTTCTGAACAAGAAAGTTTCGGACTGTCAAGGCGGCATCGAGGGATCTTACTAAACCTGAAATTGGGAACAATTGACAAAAATTTTCTTTATCTGAGTTTTTTATTATACATTGTGCAATGTTTTTATCCATTGAGTAATAATAGCAGTAGCTATTATCCATTGGGTAATATTTTCTAGAAATTATCTTGAAGGCTATGACTCAAAGTGATGAACCAATGGCAAGCAGAAAGAAGGCAAATTAAATACTCAAGTTGAAGAGGAGAAATTCAAATTGACTACTTAAACTAGAAGACAAAGTCATATTGATTACTTCATTTATTTTAAGCTTATCCTATCATTATTTTTCTAGAAGCTTGTGGAAATAATGACTCACCTAGTAAAGTATCTAAGAATAAATATCTAACAAAAAATATCTCAGTAAAATATCTTAGTAAAATATTTACGTAAAATATCTGAGTGAAAATATCTAAGCTTAATATCTTAAGTGTAATCATGAACCATCATTACATAGCTTTATGACCAACCAATTATAATCAAGCTTGTTTATCAAAAAGTAAATAATAATGGCTAGACAAATTAATTAAGAGACTAAATAATCTAATTAAGTTACTCTAAAAGCCTAAGTAGTAACTAAATGGAGTAAACTTAGTTTGCTATTCTTTAAAGTCTATAGTTACAAGGAAGATCTAGAGTTTTCTAGAAGCATGATCAATGCATGACAAATGCATGACCTAAGCATGTAACTAGATAGCTAGTTATGTAACAAAATGGCCTAACAAAGTTAGCTTAAATGTAGCTAGATGAACTAACTACCTAAACTAAGTGTAACTAGGAATTAAAATGAAACAAAACTTAGTTACTTCCATCCACGTGCTACACGGCCAACTAGGCAATTCTAGGAGGTTCTTGATTAATCTAGTGATATCTAATGACCAAATGATGACTACTTAGTGACCTAGGCCATGTTATAGATTTTTATCTTGCTGATCAAGCTTTAAGCTTTCTATCAAAACACCTACACGACCATGCATGTGAGAAATAGGATATCCACTTTCATTTCCTAACACTTTATGACAAAGGAAAACTATCATCTTTTTCTCTCTCTTCCAAGAACTCCAAGAACAAACCAAGAACTCCATCTTCTCTCTTCTTGAAAGATTCGGCCAATACATCAAACACCAACATCCAAGTTTCTATAATTTTATCCAACCATACTTCTTGAATCCTCTCATCAATCCAAGACACTTTCATGTTGTGAACTTTTCAAGATTCATTCATCTTCATCTTTCTATCAAGCAAAGAACACAAAAGCTTTTACCTTTTTCTCTACTTGTATAGCTCATGGTCTCACTCTCTAAAACTACTTTCCAATCACTCATAATTCCATCTAATTACATCACTTGATCCTAAACTTCATTCTAAGCAACTTTCATGCTGTTATCAAGACCTAATTCTATCATCTTCAAGCTTAATTCTTGGAATCCTAAGACCATGTTTGATCTATGGTCATCTTAATCAAGCCTTAGATGCTAATTTTTATGTGTTTTTTTTTATTCTAAGATCTACTTGGTGGTGAAAGTTTAATACAAAGGGAGTCCTACAAAAAGCTAGGAGGCATCACCCGAGGTAAGAGGGAGATTAACCTCATCGGCCATATGTGGTGGTGAGGAAATGGATTTGTCTGTGTTTGTGAGTGAAAAATCCCATAAAGAATTTATTCACTTGATTGTGTATGTTTATGTGTTCAATGTTCTATTATATGTGATTTTGTTGTTTATTATTTATGCATGATTTTATTGCTTGAATAATTATATGAGATGGTATGATTTTGAATGAATTATGATTTGATGCTTAATATGATTTACTGCTTTAATAGTAAGCATGAATATATGATAGTAGAAATGTCATGAATGATATGTTGTTTATGATAAGAATCATGTGCTGATAAGAATCATGTGAAAAGGAAAATTATATTAGTTACAAAGAACCCTAGATGCTCACGGCCTCAACATCAAATTTTGGAACAAAGTGTTCCAAAAATTATTTTACTAAGTAAAGATTTAATGATTTAATGATAAGAAATTAGATTAGAGATTTTAATAAAATATGATTTATGAAATATATAGTGAATTTCGGCCAACATACTAAATTTTGATATTCTAAGTCCAAAATTATTATACTAAGTGTAGACTTAGGTATTTGATTAATAGAAAATTAATTTGATAGGTTTTTAGACCTAAAAAGAAAGTAAACTCATTTTTAGAATTAAATTAGTCTAATTAGGTTATTACGTAAGTTATAATTTAAAACTTGAAATTTACTGACTTATAGTTCACCCTTTGGGTTTTGAAGCGCATTAGAAAATTTTGAGCTGTAATATCCAAATTAACTCTAAAAAATGTAATTTTGTGAGAAACAGTAGAAAATATTTCTTAAAGGATTTTAATGAGAAAATGTTTGAAGTATTATTTAAAAATGGATTATTAAGGACATATTGAAATTAAAGTCCAATTTTGAAAATAAATAATAAAAGCTTTAATTTAAGCTTAGAATATGATTAAAAAACTCTTACGCGATTTAAAAATAATGATTTTTAACTACATGATTGAGAAAATGTTTTAAAATCTTTACGCGATTGAGACAACGTTGAAAAAAATTCATTATGTGATTTGAAAAAGTAACAGAAGTCTTCTGCAATTGTGAAAATGCGATAATATTGCTACACGACTGAGAGGAACAACAAATTTTGCGGTAGGGTCGATGTACTGGACCCAAGTGATTTGTGATTTTACATTGTGCTTTTGAGCCGACATACTGGACCCATATGGATTATGGAACCGAAGTATTGGACCCGAGTGGATCTTTGGTATTATGTAGTTGTATGAGTGGTTATATAATATCATGGATACTAATGGTATTAGACAATTGTATAAGCAGTTGCTTTAATATCATTGGGAACAGTACAACAATGGTTTGATTTCATTGAATATGCATTTGAGCATTATACATTTGGTGACTGTTATGGCGTTTTATGCCTAAAGAGTGAACAAGAACTTACAGGATAGTGGGATCTTTGATAGATCTTAGGGGACATCAGGGCGCAGTGATTCATTTAGTGATTATGTTATCACATTATATACCCCTGGTAGTGAAGAACCGTTGCAACGCACTGGCAGCCTGACAATACACTATTACTTTTCAAAGTCTGGTGTAGACTGTCTTTTAAGGGGGGACAGACCTTCTGGGATGTTCATCTCTGGATTTGTGTCTAGCTCCATGGAGTAGGAATTGGTTGCATTGTGCATAAGGATGGTCAGTATACTCAATGAGCATGTGCATAGTTCGTGTCCACATTGTGCATATGCATAGTCAGCATTTATACTGTTATGATATAGTATTATTGTGACATAATATGATTGCGGTATTATCAGTATGCCATATATTGTGTTGCAAGTTTATTGGATTATTTATTTATTAAATATCATGAATATATCTGCTGATTTTATGTTATTCTATGGATTGTATATTGAACTGTGTTATCATGTTTATCGTTTCTTAGCTGCCATATTGGTATGCGTTGTAGGGGACCTCACCTCTTTGCTATATTGTTTGTTTGTTATGTTTTTATGTTTATATTTGATAAAGACCATAAGAAGGACGAGGTAGGATCACCTAGGTTTAAGTTGGTTTGACTTTGTTTGATCGATCTGCAATGGCTGCAAGGAGGAATTTCTCTGACTACGTGCAAGCACAGTTCCACGTAGGCACTGATGCCTGGCGCTATGATATCGATGTTAAGCGTGTTGTTTATTTTGGAGAGTTGTCTGTTAGGGATCCCGAGGAGGATCTGGAAGAAGATCGGGTGTAGGACCCTACTCTTCAAGTGTTTGACTTGGGCCAGGTAAAGTTTTTATATAGTAGTTGGGTATAAACTTTGAGTTTTGTAAATATTTTGTATTAAATAATATTGGTGAATTATGTTGTTTTATGTAATGTGTATTAATCAGTTAATTATATTTTATAATCTCTAAAGGTTTGGTAAACTGATGTTATTCGCGAAAAAAAATTGAAACCTGTATTAAATAATATTAAATATTTTATAACTTGGGTAAGAATATTAAGGAGTTAGTCTAAAATGTGATACCCTATGAAGGGTGTTATATTAGTTAGTATCAGAGCCCAAGTTTGAGTCTTTTGCATTTGTGGTTAGGTTTGTCTTGTTTGTGCTGTGTGTTTCTCTGACACTGAACATAGAGATGTGTTGTTTAGTTTCTGAAAGGAGATAATATTGTTTGAAATGGTTACTTATTGTTTCCATTGTGTTTTGATTTGTCTGTTTTCAAAGAAAAAGGCAATGGCTCGTGGTAGATGTATACGTGTGAATGTGGAACACGACAACGATAGGATGGCTGCAACTGCTGAAGTAATGCAAAGAATGGCTGGCATAACAGTACAACAGAATCAAAGGGCCGCTCAGTAGCAGGAATTGATAGCCGAGACCCAGATTTTGTTAGAGTTAAATCAATCTCGGAATACAAAACCCTATAACGTTGGACCATATTGGTTTCGAAAAAGGAGAAATCGTAAATTCAAACGGTCCCAGCGGAAATTGTATTCACGACCACCAGGAAATCAACGACAACTACGAACAAATGAAGGAAATAGTAGTGGTAGTAGTTTTAGGCAAATTGTGAAGTTTTCACCATATTGTAAGAAGTTTGGAAACAACCATTTGACGAAGAAGTGTAGGAACAAGGAAATAATTTGTTTCAAGTGCGGGAAGCCAGGACATATTGCTAGAGGCTGTACTGAATCAAAGATGGAACTTTTCGTGAGTAATGAACGTGCAATAAGATCTCAAGCAGAAGGAAGAGTCTATATGTTAAGTGGAACAGAAGCCTCCCAATCTGAAGATCTTATTGAGGGAGATTGTGCCATAGAGAGTAATCCTTTAATTGTGCTGTATAACTCGGGGGGCAACCTATTCTTTTATGGCCTATGACTGTGTGACCCATTTGGGTTTGTTGTGTTTTCATTTCCTTTTGACTTGAATATCGCTACTTCAATTGCTAAACTTGCTATTACCACTCAAGTCTGCTTAAAACTATCCTATTATTATTTGAGATTGAAACTTTTCTGTTGATTTGGTTTGTCTACTTCTTTCACAAATAGACTGAGTAAATCAATTTGGGTTATCCATGTCTTTGTTATCTTTTGATCTGAGTATTTCTACTCTTCTTATTAAACTTGTTGTTTATACTCAAGTCTTCTAACTCTACCCTATATCTATTAAAGATCAAATCTCTTCTGCTGATTTGATTTGCTTATCTAAAATCACATCTATTTGAATTCATGATTTTATGAATGGATTGGTTACTTTATGACTATATCATGTTATATTGTTTCAATAAAACTTTAGTGTTTCTTGAGACTGAGATTTTTGTATTTGAATCTAGAAAGTTCATTTCTAAATTTATTGGACCATATCAAATTCTTTGTTGGATAAATATGGTAATCTACCGAATAGCGTTGTCACTTTTCTTTCTAATTTTCATAATGTCTTCCATGTATCTTATTTGAGAAAATATATATTCTTGATTCAAACCATGTCATAGCACCAGATACAGTACAATTAAAAAGAGAACTTGATCTATGAGACATTTTTGTTAAGATTAAGAATAGGCGAGTGAAACAACTTACCTTAGAGAAGGTAATCTGGAACGATGTGACGGAAGATATAACATGGAAACTAGAAGACCAAATGAAGGGACTCGTTGTTTTCTCCAAGATTGATTTACATTTTGGTTATCATCAGATTCGTGTGAAAATAGAAGATGTTACAAGACATTTTTTCAGATGTTATAGGTACTACGAGTATTTAGTAATACCATTCAGGGTAATGAACGCTTTTACAATATTCACGAATTATATGAATAGGATCTTTCATCCCTATTTAGATAGATTTGTTGTTATCCTTGTTGACGACATTCTAATCTATTCTCTAAGTCCGGAGGAACATGTTGAACGTCATAATGCAGTTCTTCAATTTCTGAAGAATAAGAAGGAGTTATACGCGAAGCTGTCCAAATGCGAATTCTGTTAGAGGAAGTTCAACTTGTGGATTTACGTTATGCGTTGATGCAAAATAGAAAGGTTGTGGCGTATGCTTCAAGACAATTGAAAGTGTATGAGAATAATTATCCAATTCACGTGTTAGAGTTTGCGATAATCATTTTTGCGTTGAAACTCTAGAGACGTTTTCTTTATGGATCAACCTACAATATCTACAATGATCACAAGAGCTTGGAGTACCTGTTCGATCAGAAGGAATTTGATAAGAGGCAGAGACGATAGTTAGAATTTCGAAAGACAATGATTTTCAACTTCAATATTATTCTGGGAAAAGCGAATGTCGTGGCAGATGCCTTAAGTAGAAAATGTGCTTAGTATATCTACTATGATGGTTAAAGAGAGTGAATTGATAGAGTAATTCAAGAATATGCGGTTGTTGTGGATTTGACACCGGGGAGAATTTGTTTGAATATGATTATTGTTTCGAATAGTCTAATGGAGGAAATTTGAGAGAAGCAAAAAGGTGATCTGGAAACGATGTAACTGGAGATGTTATGTGGGAGCTTGAAGACAAGATAAAAGAGTAATATTCTCTTTTGTTTTAAATGTACGAGAAATTTCTAGGACGAAATTCTTTTTAGAGAGGGAGATTTGTAACACCCCAATTTTTTATTTTTCTCTATATAAATATGTTTTATAATAGTTGCATATTTTTGTGAATTTTTAGAAATTTTTAATTATTTTGATTATTTTAATATTATTTTGGAAATGTATGGACGAATTTCATTTTTTTAATATATATGAATTTTATAATTTTTATGATTTTTGTCAATTTTTGTAGATTTTTCTGAGTTTTTGATTATTTTAATATTATTTTGAGTTGTATGTATTTGAGGCGGTCCCGGAAAAATAAAAATTTTTCCTAGACCAGAAAGTTTTAGATTATCAAGGCGGGATCAGGGGATTTTACTAGACTCGAAACTGGGAACAGTTGACGAAAATTTTCTTTATCTGAGTTTTTTATTATTCATTATGCAATGTTATTATCCATCGAGTAATAATAGCAGTAGCTATTGTCCATTGGGTAATATCTTCTGGAAAATATCTTGAAGGCTATGACTTGAAGTGATGAACCAATGGCAAGCAGGAAGAAGGCAAATTGGATACTCAAGTTGAAAAGGAGAAATTCAAATTGACTACGTAAGCTAGAAGACAAAGTCAAATTGACTACTTCATTTCTTTTAAGCTTATCCTATCATTCTTTTTCTAGAAGCTTGTGAAAGTAATGACTCACCGAGTAAATATCTAAGGATAAATATCTAATGAAAAATATCTCAGTAAAATATCTTAGTAATATATTTACGTAAAATATCTGAGTGAAAATATCTAAGCTAAATATATTAAGTGCAATCATGAACTATCATTCCATAGCTTTATGACCAACCAATTATAATCAAGCTTGTTTGCCAAAAAGTCAATAATAATGGCTAGACTAATTAATTAAGAAACTAAATAATCTAACTAAGTTACTCTAAAAGCCTAAGTAGTAACTAAATGGAGCAAACTTAGTTTGCTATTCTTTAAAGTCTATAGTTACAAGGAGGATCTAGAGTTTTCTAGAAGCATGATCAATGCATGACAAATGCATGACCTAAGCATGTAACTAGATAGCTAGTTATGTAACTAAATGACCTAACTAAGTTAGCTTAAATGTAACTAGATGAACTAACTACCTAAACTAAGTGTAACTAGGAATTAAAATGAAACAAAACTTAGTTACTTCTATCCATGTGCTACACGACCAACTAGGCAATTCTAGGAGGCTCATGATTAATCTAGTGATATCTAATGACCAAATGATGACTACTTAGTGACCTAGGCCATGTGATAGATTTTTATCTTGCTGATCAAGCTTTAAGCATTCTATCAAAACACCTACACGACCATGCATGTGATAAATAGGATATTCACTTTCATTTCCTAAAACTTTGTGACAAAGGAAAAGTATCATCTTTTTCTCTCTCTTCCAAGAACTCCAAGAACAAACCAAGAACTCCATCTTCTCTGTTCTTGAAAGATTCGGCCAATACATCAAACATCAACATCCAAGTTTCTATAATTTCACCCAAACATACTTCTTGAATCCTCTCATCAATCCAAGATACTTTCATGTTGTGAACTTTTCAAGATTCATTCGTCTTCATCTTTCTATCAAGCAAAGAACACAAAAGCTCTTACCTTTTTCTCAACTTGTATAGCTCATGGCCTCACTCTCTAAAACTGCCTTCCAATCACTCATAATTCCATCTAATTACATCAATTGATCCTAAACTTCATTCTAAGCAACTTTCATGTTGTGATCAAGACCTAATTCTATCATCTTCAAGCTTAGTTCTTGGATTTAAGTTCTAGGGTTTCAAGGTAAAGATCTTGAAACTTGATTTCTTACTTGATTCTTGGAATCCTAAGACCATGTTTGATCTATGGTCATCTTAATCAAGTCTTAGATGCTAATTTTTATGTTTTTGTTTTGATTCTAAGATCTACTTGGTGGTGAAAGTTTAATATAAAGGGAGTCCTACAAAGGAGGCATCAACCAAGGTAAGAGGGAGATTAACCTCATCAGCCATATGTGGTGGTGAGGAAATGGATTTGTTTGTGTTTGTGAGTGAAAAATCCCTTAAAGGATTTATTCACTTGGTTGTGTATGTTTATGTGTTCTATGTTCTATTATATGTCATTTTGTTATTTTTTATTTATGCATGATTTTATTGCTTGAATAATTATATGAGATGGTATGATTTTGATTGAATTGTGATTTGATGCTTAATATGATTTACTGCTTTAATAGTAAGTATGGATATGTGATAGTAGAAATATCATGAATGATATGTTGTTTATGATAAGAATCATGTGCTGATAAGAATCATGTGGAAAGGAAAATTATCTTGGTTACAAAGAACCCTAGAGGCTCACGGCCTCAACATCAAGTTTTGGAACAAAGTGTTCAAAAAATTATTTTATCAAGTAAATATTTAATGATTTAATGTTAAGAAATTGGATTAGAGATTGTAATAAAATATGATTTATGAAATATATAGTGAATTTCGGCCAACATACTAATTTTTGATATTCTAAGTCCAAAATTATTTTACTAAGTGTAGACTTCGGTATTTGATTAATAGGAAATTAATTTGATAGGTTTTTAGACCTAAAAAGAAAGCAAACTCATTTTTAGAATTAAATTAGTATAATTAGGTTATTACGTAAGTTATAATTTAAAACTTGAAATTTACTGACGTAAAGCTCACCCTTTGGGTTTTGAAGCGCATTAGAAAATTTTGAGCTATAATATCCAAATTAACTCAGAAAAATGTAATTTTGTGAGAAACAGTAGAAAATATTTCTTAAAGGATTTTAATGAGAAAATGTTTGAAGTAATATTTAAAGATGGATTATTAAGGAAATATTGAAATTAAAGTCCGATTTTGAAAATAAATGATAAAAGTTTTAATTTAAGCTTAGAATATGATTAAAAAAACTCGTACATGATTTGAAAACGATGATTTTTATCTACGTGATTGAGAAAATATTTTAAAATCATTACGCAATTTGAAAAAGTAACAGAAGTCTTCTGCGATTATGAAAACGTGATAATATTGCTATGCAACTGAGTGGAACAATGAATTTTGTGGTTGGGCCGACGTACTGGACCTAAGTGATTTGTGATTTAGCATTGTGCTTTTGAGCCGACGTACTGGACCCATGTGGATTGTCGAACCGAAGGACTAGACCCGAGTGGATCTTTAGTATTATGTAGTTGTATGAGCGGTTATATAATATCATGGATACTAATGGTATTAGACAATTGTATGAGCGGTTGCTTTTATATCATGGGAATAGTACAACGATGGTTTGATTTCATTGAATATGCATTTGAGCATTATACATTTGGTGGCTGTTATGGCATTTTATGCCTAAAGAGTGAACGAGAACTTACAGGATAATGGGATCTTTGATAGATCTTGGGGGACGTCAGGACGCGGTGATTCATTTAATGATTATGTTATCACATTATATACCCCTGGCTGTGAAGAACCGTTGCAACACACTGACAGCTCGACAATACACTATTACTTTTCAAAGTCTAGCGTAGACTGTCTTTTGAGGGGAGACAGACCTTTTGGGATGTTCATCTCTGGATTTGTGTCTAGCTCTATGGAGTAGGAATTGGTTGCATTGTGCATAAGGATGGTCAGTATACTCAAATGAGCATGTCCATAGTTCATGTCCACATTGTGCATATGCATAGTCAGCATTTATACTGTTATGATATAGTATTATTATGACATAATATTATTGTGGTATTATCAGTATGTCATATATTGTGTTGCAAGTTTATTGGATTATTTATTTATTAAATATCATGAATATATCTGCTGATTTTATATTATTTTATGGGTTGTATATTGAATTGTGTTGGTATGTTTATCATTTCTTTGCTGCCATATTAGTGTATGATGTAGGCAATCTCACCTCTTTGTTGTATTTTTTGTCTATTATGTTTTTATGATTATGTTTGATAAAGACTGTAAGAAGGACGAAGTTGGATCGCCTAAGTTTGAGTTGGATTGACTTTATTTGATCGGTTTGCAATGGCTGCAAGGAGGGATTTCTCTGATTATGTACAAGCGTAATTCCACAGAGGCATTGAAGCCTAGTGCTGTGATACTGATGTTGAACGTGTTGTTTATTTTGGAAATTTTGTCTGTTAGGGATCCCGAGGAGGATCTGAAGGAAGATCGGGTGCAGGATCTTACTCTTCAAGTGTTTGGACTTGGGCTAGGTTCAATTTTTATACGGTATTTATATATTATTTGGGGTACATAAGTTTTATGTAATGAAGTTGTTATTAATCCATGTTTATGTACGAGAGATGTATATTATTCAGTTTTGTGTCTTGTGTTTTCTAAAATTCGGTAAAATTTATGTTATCCGCGAAAAAGAAATTTTGAAACCCGTATTAAGATAATTTTAAATACTTCACAACTTGGGTAAGGAACTTAAAGGTATTGGTCTGAAATGTGATACCCTAAGGAGGGTGTTACATTAGTTGGTATCAGAGCCCAAGTTTAGAGTCTTTTGGGTTTATGGGTAAGTTTGTCTTGTTTGTGCTGTGTGTTTCTCTGACTCCAAACGCAGAGATATATTATTTGGTTTTCAAAAGGAGACAACATTGTTTGAAATGGTTACTTCTTGTTTCCATTGTGTTTTGATTTGTCTATTTTTGAAGAAAAGGCAATGACTCGTGGTAGACGTATGCGTGTAAATGTGGAATGCGACAATGATGGGATGGCTGCGATTACAGAAGTAATGTAAAGAATGGCTGATGTAATAGTACAACAGAATCAGAGGACCGTTCAGCAGTAGGAATTGATAGCCGAGGCTCAGATTTTGTTAGAGTTGAATCAATCTCAAGATATAAACCCTATAACGTTGGACCATATTGGTTCCGAAAAAGGAGAAGTTGTAAAGTTAAACGCTTCCAGCGAAAATCGTATTTATGATCACTAGGAAATCAACAGCAACAACAAAAAAATGAAGGAAATACTAGTGGCAGTAGTTTTAGGCAAACCATGAAGTTTTTACCATTTTGTAAGACGTGTATAGGAAATCACTTAACAAAGGAATGTACGAAAAAAGAAAAGGTCTGCTACTAGTGCGGGAAACCTGGACACGTTTATAGAGATTGTGCTCAGTTCAAGATGAAGCCTTTCGTTAGTAATGCACGTGTTTCAAGATCTCAAGAAAGAGGAAGAGTCAATGCAAAGAGTGGAATAGAAGAGTTCAAATATAAAGACTTAAGAAACAAGGAAGCTGTGCCATAGAGAGTAATCCTAAAACTGTACTGTATAACTCAGGGGGCAATCCTTTCTTTTATGCCCTATGACTGAGTAAATCGATTTGGGTTATCTGTGTCTTTATTATCTTTTGATATGAGTATTTCTACTCTTGTTGCTTGTGAACGCTCAATTTTGTCCAGACCTTAAAAAAGATAAAAAAAAAAGAAAGAAAAAAGAAGCAAAAAAATTAATTAATAATTATTTATATTCTGGTTAAATTCTCTAATTATGTCTTAACCCTTTTATCACTTGGTCTTATTTTGAATGTAAAAAAAAATAACAATTAAAAGTAAAAAAAAATAAAAAAATAAAAAAATGATTGTTCTCGATTTATCAAAAAAAAATCAAAGGAAAGTTTGTCAGAAAATTTAACCCTAACATATCTCAGGGCTCGAGGGAAGAAATTGAGAAAAGTGACAGCAATTATCAAAAAGCCTACAAAGACCTCAAAGGTCGAGGGAGGAAATGGAGAAAAGTGGCAGAGAGGTGAAAGGGACAAGATCATAAAAATTTTCCTTCTGTCTACAAAAGGGCATTCGAGCTCTAAATTGAGGAGGATTTTGGGTGAGAGGAACAGAAAATTATTGAAATTTCTGGGAGGACATTTTTTGAGAGTGTGAGAGAAAAGCTTAATAAGGAGAATTTGGAAGAGAAGAAGAGTGAAAATTTTTTATTATAAAACTTTCTGGGAAGGACATTTGGAAGTGTGAGAGGAGATAGTGAGAAATTAGAGCATTGTTAGAAATCAGTACCAGAGGGCATACAACTAACTTTCTCATTTTCTTGAAGATTCGAAGGTAAAAACTTCTTTATCTCCTTGTGTTCAACATAAAATGGAGCCTTCTCTCTTTTGATTTTAGTTGTTCTACATTTTGTTCAACTGCACATTTTTTTTCTTTTCGAAAATACCATAGAAAAATGAAATAAGGATTCCAAAAAGAGAGAAGTGTAGAACATAAAAAAAAATTAGACTCTAATCCAAAAACCATGGTTTTGCAAACATTAAAATGGACTTCCATCTTTGCCAAATAAAAAACTAAAAAATACACCAGCACTCAAAATTTCTCATCAAGCAAGAAAATCAATTCCTTTTTTCACTCGAACACACCACTATCAATAAACAAAAATTAGAAAATCTATCCCCTCATCCAATTCACCATTTCAATCTCACCATCTCCTCACTATCTCCTCACCAACAACAACCACCAAAACACCCCCAAAACCGTGACTACCACCACCCTTCATCACCATCCCCTATTCCATCACACCCAAAGTTCCCCTTCCAACCGAGACTACTACATCAAAATCACCTCAACAAACTCCCAATATTTCCAAACCATCTCCACCTCCCTTCACCCATGGCCCACCTCAACCCACCACCCCAATCACTAAAAACCATCATCACCTCCCTTCACCCACAGTCCCAACTCCCTCATACCCACCATGGATGTGCCTCCACCCTCACGAGCCGTGAACTTCCACCACGCAGCACCCTCACCTTCAACTTCCATCTTCATCATAAGCCACTATCAACAAACAACACCTCCCACAACCACTGACTCCGCCGCAATAAAATACCCAACTCCGTGACCCATCTCCTTCAAACCTTCAACCACACCAAGCCACCCGAGCCATCCACCTCCACCGTGACCCTTGAGCCCTCCATGGAACCCATACCTCCAAATCCGCGAGCCATCGGTCTTATTTTGGCCAGGATCTACGCGCTAACCGCAAGCTAGGCTCACTTGCGTTCGCCTCCATGGCCGCCGTCGTTCTGCTGGTATGGGGTCGTGACCGGACTTCACTGTCCTCTGCTGCTCCCCTCCGTCTGTGCTCGTCGGCATACTGTGCGCAGTCGCCGAAGCCACGCACCACAGCATCCCTCTGTGGCTCACCCTGTACCACCTATGGCTTTTGGTTTTCTGAAGTTTGGTATAAAGAAAAGCCCCCCACGTTCCCCTTTTTCTGTCTGAGTGCATGGTTCTTTTCTGTTTCTTTTTTTTTAATAAAATTTTTTTATTGGGTTGGCTGCTTGGGTTTAGGTGGTAAACCCTTTTGTCCATTTTTTTTGCTATTATCCTTTATTTGTTTGTGCTTTGATTCATTAGTTTTTATTTATTTATTTATTTTTTAATGTTTAGTGTCTTTTTGGTTAGCTAAGCTTATTATTGTGCTTAAACATAGTAATAATAAGGAAAAATACAAAAATATAAAAATACAAAAAAATAACATTAAAAAAAGACCAAAAGGTAGTGAAAATAAATTTGTGGGTTGTTTTGACCTAAGTTGGGTTTATCTTTGTCTCTTTGTTGATCTATTTAGTTTGCTGTCTCACTATTGCACTAGTTGACATATTGCTTGAATTAATTCATTGTTGATAATTTGATGTGAAAATTTTAAGTTTTTTTTTTAAATTAAAATCAACTAACCCACGATCATTTTCTAAAGAATTACGTGATTATGAGTTCCTCATTGCACCTAAGAATACGTAGGAGCAGAATCTATATTCTATCAAGCCAAAAAAAAAATTAATTTTTTACAATTTGGTTGTTTCCTTTCTTTCTTCCCTTTTAAAAAAAATTAAAAAAAAATTACAATATTTTGCAAAAGGGATAAAACAAATATTTTCAAAAGATTGTTAAGAATTTGCATAATTGACTTAAGATACCATCTTAGGACGGGTATGTTAGGGGTGCTATGGGATTAAGTTTCCACCCTTCCCTATCCATAATTAACTCCCGAATCCAATCTGGTTTTCAAAGACCATTTTTTTTAATAAAGGTTTTCTAATTTTTCTAAATTCAAATAAAATTGGTGGCGACTCCATTTTTTCCATTTTCTAAAATCCCGTAAGTCGCTACCTTATGTTTTCACCGCGCTCACAATCGTGACAGATGGCGACTTCACTGGGGAAGTTTAGAGAGTCAGGCCTGTTGTTGTTAGTTATGCAAATTGTTAATAATCTTTATTTATTTATTTTACCCTTTTTTGTCCTTGTTTTTGTTTTCTTATTTGTTTGTAAATAGATTTTATTTAATACTTTTATGTAAATATCTGATAGCATTATCCTATGTATATTGTGACTTGTATATATATTTTGTGCTTAACTATTGAAACCCTAGGGTAGAGGATTGTTGGCTGGCTGTTGTATATATATTTTTGCAGGTTGGGGGGTAATTTTATCTTTTTTAAATTATTGTACAGGTTTGTATGCTCCCTCACACATGTCATTATCACTTACATCACACATTTTTTGGGCTCTATACCCTAGTCTGTGCGAACCCAAGGAATAGGAGAGGTCTTGACTTTTGTTATTGAGGGGCTTTATGCTCACTTGACATTTATTGAGACATCACTCAGATTGTTACCAGTATCATGGACTAGTCATATTGAGAGGGTTTATCCCTACTTATGATTAATTCATGAATTGGGTCCTTGTCTTTCTAGATAAGGGCAATCTGGGGATCATGACTTTTAGAAGTTTAGATCTGTCCTCAAAAACCTTACATTGATAGATTGAACATAAGGCTAACCAAAATTAGAGTCGTGACCTTAAGGAAATCCAACCTTTAAGTTCTACCTGACTAGGGCACAAAGGGGGCGTACTTCTTCTTTTTCTTTCCCTCACGTCATTCATTCTTACATTTTTTTCTTAAAAAATTAGCATAAAAAAAGAAAAAAAAGGAAGAAAAAAAATATACATCATCTTACATTCCCATTCTTAGCAAAAAAAAAAAAAACTTTTTCTTTATCTCTTCTTCATATCATCCATTTTTGTATTCTTCTAAAAAAAATTAGCAAAAAGAAGAAGGAAAAAGATATTACATTTTCATTCCTAGCATTTTTTTTTGAAAAAAAAAATTCTTCCTTATCTATTCATGTCTCATGTCATTCATTCTTGTTTCTTTTAAAAAAAATTAGCAAAAAAGAAAAAAAGATGCATCATTTACATTTTCATAGCATTCTTAGCATTCTAAAAAAAAAATATTACATTTTCATAGAATTCCTAGCATTCAAAAAAAAAAAAAAAGATACATTATTTTGTATTTTTAGGACATTCCTAATATTTAAAAAAAAGATACATTATTTTGCATTTAAAAAAATATCATCTTGTATTTTCATTGCATTCCTAGTTTTTTTTTTAAAGAGAAAAAACAATATCTTGTATTTTCATAGCTAGCATTCAAAAAAAAAAAGAAAAAGATACATTGCATTTTCATAGCATTCATATCATTCAAAAAAGGAAAAAAAATATCATCTTGCATTTTCATGATATTCTTAATATTAAAAAAATACATCATTTTGCATTTTTATGACAATCCTAGCATTTAAAAAAAAGGAACCAAAAAAAAAAGAAAAAAATATTATTTTGCATTTTCATAGCATCTCTACCATTAAAAAAAATACATCATTTTATATTTTCATGGCATTCTTAGTTTTTTTTGTAAAAAAAAAGAAAAAAAAAGGAAAGAAGAGAAAATGTTTTCATAACAAAATTCATTTCATCTTATGCATCTCATGCATATAATCCATTTCATCTTATTCTTATCTAATGTTATTTTGTTTTGATAAAATCAATTTGATTCAGGAATCATTTTGTGCAACCTAGGAAAGAAGAGACTAATCAAACCTGAGTTCACAATACCATATCTCAGACCAGGATGGTTGCTAATAATCTTGAGACAGGGAGAAATTTGAGCAGAGAAGTCGATGAAATGACAGGGAGGATAAATGAGGTGTCAGAGGCCTAAGCAAGGTTGGAAGCAATACTGCAAGATGTGAGGGAGTCACTTCACTTAATCAATGGAAATAGAGGTGCAAATGGGGTTGAAGCATATGTAAATGTGCCATCGATAACTGCCCCAATATTCTCGACTGTAACCTCAGGCATCGCTATGGGCATCCAGGAGCAACCACCCCAAACGACATCGATAGTCATGCCTATTGGGGAGGGGTATCGCGCCTTGGAAGGTACTCACAATGAAATTCCTGGTTATGTTGGCCCTACTTGGGAACAACCTCATGTGTCCATTTCGGGGTAAGCAACGATACCTTACTCTGGGAATAGCCACATCATGACCGAGAAAGACAAGATGAAGGAAGAGTGAATGGAGAAAATGGAGGAACAAATCAAAGCAATCAAGGGCCACAACACTTATAGACCTCTTAGAATAGAAGAACTGTCTTACCACAGATGTCGTAATCCCCAAAGACTTCAAGATCCCTGATTTTTCCAAGTACGATGGAAGTGGCAACCCTCGATTTCATTTAATCAGTTATGGAACCAAGATAGTTATTTGGTCCAGGGATGATAAGTTCCTCATTAGCTTTTTCCACGAGAGTCTTACAGGCCCTATGTTAGAGTGGTATCTTTAATTGGACCACTCTAAGATTTCTCATTTGACAGAATTGGTTGATTTGTTCATGGACTAATACAAATTCAATCTAGATGCAGCTGTAACTCGGGAACAATTGAACTCAATGCAGAAAAGAAGAGAGAAACCTTTCAAGCAATATGCGCAAAGATGGAGAGCCTTAGCAGTTCAAGTTCAACCCCCGTTGACTCTATCTAAGATGTGTTTGTATTTCTTAGGAACCCTGGGAAGTCCTTTTATTGGGGCGATGGTCGGGGCAGCTTACAAAGATTTTGCTGACTTGATCACCGCGGGAGAAAGGATTGAGACTTTGGCCAAAGCTGGGAAGTTGCCAATGAGCAATACAGAGGATACTGCTCCTAAGAAAGGATTCCATTCAAGGAAGAAAGAACCCAAAGTAAGTTATATCCAATACTAACAGAACTTCAGACCTCGATATTTCCCACAAAACCCAAGACATCAAGCACCATATAACACTAACCTTCATTTTTCGAACCAACCACATATATCTCCCTATCAAGTTGTGTCACCCACAAACATCACTCCAACCCCACAATTCCAAATCAATAATGTTCCCACACCTCAACCATATACACCATCCCGCCCAATCTATAACCAATATCTACCTGCACCTCCACAAAATTACCCAAACCACCTACAACCTCGACCAAACTTCCAAAATCAAGGTCGTTTTCGTCCCCAAAACCTACCTCTTTCCCAAGATTGTCCATTTCGAATGCAGAGTTATTCCAAAGGCTCTATGATGCCCATTTAATTTCGGGGAATCCTGTGCACCCCATGGAGCCACTTGTAAATTTCACATGGATGTTTCTGGGCATTCCATTGAAGACTATGAAGCTTTTAAGACAACAGTGAAAAGGTTAATTGCATGTGGTAAACTGGATATAAAAGAAGAATCTGGGCCCAATATAGTCAATAATCCAATTCCAAATCATGGAGGAGGAAATCAAATAAAAATGAGGAGGAGAAATATGATGAGGAGTCAAGTTATGCATACTGTAACGTCCTAGAACTGCTTGCAGGATTGACGAGTGTCTCCACAAACCAACACGGGTCTTTCCAGCATGCTTTGTCCTTACTCACACACATCTTAGGAAACTTCCCAAGGGCCACCCATCCCATAATTGCTCCAGGTTAAGCACGCTTAACCATGGAGTTCTTATGTTCTAGGCTCCCTAAAAAAAGTTGTAACTTGTTGATATTGTTACACCAAATCAATTCCTTTAAGCCATCTTCAACTATGCAGTCTCATACCTGCACAGTCTCTGAATCCTTCTCATTCCGGTGCGTATTCAGTTCATTCATATGACCCTTCGCCTAGAAGCCTGCCAGAAGCCGCTCCTTGTCCGTGCTTCATTGCATCGGCAATTACTCCCTGCCCTCGTCGGCCCCGGGACACACATGCCCACCAACTTCTACTTGGTTCGTCCCCGAACCACACCGTACTGGGAGAGGTCCCGTCACTGATACCATCTATAACGTCTTGGAACTGTCTGCAGGATTAACGAGTGTCTCCACAAATCAACACGGGTCTTTTCAGCATGCTTTGTCCTCACTCACACGCATCCTAGGAAACTTCCCAAGAGGTCACCCATCCCACAATTGCTCCAGGTTAAGCACGCTTAACCATAAAGTTCTTATGTTCTAGGCTCCCGAAAAAAAGTTATAACTTGTTGATATGGCTACACTAAATCAATTCCTTTAAGCCATCTTCAACTATGCAGTCCCATACTTGCACAGTCTTTGAATCCCTCTCATTCCGGTGCGTATTCAATTCATTCATGTGACCATTCACCTTGAAGCCTGCCAAAAGCCGTTCCTTGTCCATGCTTCATTGCACCGGCGATCACTCCCTGCCCTCGTCGGCCCCTGGACACACATACTAATGTAACACCCCCTCCGAAGGATATCACATTCATACTAACTCCTTACAATAATTAATTACCCAAGTTATAAAATATTTAATTTTATTTAAAAATGGGTTTCAAAATTTCTTTTCGCGGAAAACATCAATTGATCAAATTAAAGTACTTAAAATGTAATAACTGAATAAAATACTTTTCATTTAAACATAGTTTACTACAACTATTCATTCATTAACTTTATATACCCAAAAACATAATACCTAGGATCTGAGCCCTTGTCAGAAGACAAACTCCCTAGCTGGGAATGTCTTGACGGATAGAAATCCGAGCCAACAATAAATCAAGGTCCCCTCTAGGAGTATAACGGAAGTCATTCCACAACTCCCTGATAGGCAAAACAAACTCTGCATAAGCAATCGTAAAAGATGTAGTAACAACCCCATGTTGAATCCTACTTGCAGATAAAGAAATGTCACCACAAAACTCTATATACTCTGAGCTCCAATCGACACGCCAAGCCTCGGCACCTTCAAGAAACTGTAGTCTAAGAAACCTAATTGACCCCTCCTTGTCACCATTTCAATCTTTACAGATGTATATATAAAATAGAAACAGACAGAATAAAACAGTAAAGAGGTGAGATCCCCTACATCGCATACCAATATGGCAGCAAAGAAATAACATGAACAACAATGTCATTCCATACATACAATTCATAGATTAATATAAGATCAGCAGATATATTCAGAATATTTAATAGATAAACAATCCGAGAAACTTGCAACACAATAACAGACATAATGATAATAACACAATCATAATATATCACAATAGCGTAAATGCTGACTATGCATATGCTCAACGCAATCGGTTCCTTCTTCATAGAGTTTTCTCAAATTTGGAGATGAATGCCTAGTAGATTTGTCCCCCCTTAATAAGAATAGAAATAAGATAGTCTATGCTGGATAATGAAAAATAATAGTATTCATCGGGATGACAGTGCGTTGCAATCGGTGTTCATGGCCAGGGGAAATATTTGTATAGATATTATATGACTCATGGTCAAACAAGTGAATCACTGCGCCCTGACATTCCCCAGGATTCCTGCCCATTATCTTGTAAGTTCTCGTCCACTCCTTAGGCATAAAACGCCACAACAAATACTGTCATTGATCACACAGTATTTGTACACAGTATGCATTATAAATGATTCAAATATATATTATCATTGATCACACAGTATTTCATATTCACATGTCGTCATATGGCAGTATCACCGTATAATGTTCAAAATACTTTTGTTCAAAACATAGTACCGTTATACTGTTCCTAATGATACTAACGCAACCGCACATGCATATACAGATTGTCCAATACCATTAGTATCTATGGTATTATATAACCGCCCATACAATCGATAATACCAAAGATCCACTTGGGTCCAATACTTCAGTTTCACAATTTTAGTTCAAAACATTAGTTCTATAGCAAAACTCGTTGTTCCTTTCAAATCGCATAAATTTTTTTCAACATTTTCTCAACAGTGTAGAGATTTTAAAACATTTTCTTAATCGCGTAGCTAAAATTTCTACTTTTAAATCGCGTAAAATATTATTAACATATTTTAAATCCAAAATAAGATTTTTCTCATTGAATATAAAAAATTAACCTTATTTTCATTATTTGCATATTAGTCCTTCTATAAAATAATATTCACATCATAGCCCCTCTTTAAATAATATTTTCAAGATAGTCCCTCTTTAAATAATATTTCCCAAAGTAGTCCATTTTTAAATAATATTTGTAATATAGTCCCTCTAAAAATTAATATTTCTACTATTTCTCAAAAAAGTTTGTTTCTTTAAGTTACTTGGGATATTACAGCTCAAAATTTCCTAATGCACTTCAAAACCCAGAGGGTGAGCTATACGTCAGTAAATTTCAAGTATCGATATTTATTTTATTACATACCTTAATTAGATCAATTTTAACTCTAAAAATTAAAATTACTTTCATTTAAATTTCAAAACTTACCAGATTGAGTTCTTACCAATTAAACACTTAAGTTTACACTTAGTAAAATAAATTTGGATTTTGAATATCAAAAATTGGCATGTTGGCTAAATTTACAGATTACTTCAAAATTAATATATAAATCATTTTCTAACACTTTAAATCCTTATAAAATTACTTAATTGAATTTCTTGTCATAAAATCATTTAATCCTCAATTTAGAAAATAATTTAGAATTCTTAATCCTCTTGGTAGCAATAAGGTCGTGTACCCTTAGACTCTTTGGAGTCCTCATACAAATTTTCTCATCATGTGAATCACATCTTAAATTACACAAGTATCATCATGCTTTCAAATTCACATAGACAAGTATACTATCAAAAAAATAAGCAGATCAAACACATATACAAATCACGCATACTTATCAAAGCAATAAAACAATCACACAATATAATCAAACAAACACAAACCAATAACTACATAATCGAGTGAATAAATCCGCACATGGATTTTCCACTCACAAACACAAACAATTCCATTCCTTCACCGCCACATATGGCCGATGAGGTTAATCTCCCTCTTACCTGGGATTCTTCCTACCTTTTTTTTTTTATAAAACTCTTCAAGTTCCTTCTCCTCTAGATTTCATGAATCACCCAAACAATTTCCTAAAATCTTAAACAAATCTTACAGTCATAAACAAAGCTTAGGGATAAGAAACCATGGATCAATCATGGTCTAGAAAATTAGAAATTCAACTTAGAACCAAAGAATCAAGAGATTACCTTGGATGTAAGAAATCAAAGCTTGCTTTTTGAAGCACGTAGAGTAGGATTTAGGTAAAACTCACAAAAGGAAAGATGTTTAGGATAATGTTTGGGTTTGGAAAGTAAGGTTGGATAAAATTATAGAGGTGTAGAGATGGGATTAGGCTATGGAGGCCAAATGCTTCAAAGAAGTGAGAAGATGTTGTTTGTTCTTGGTGTTCTTGAATAATTGGAAGAGAAAGAAGAGAGAAAATGGTTTTTGTGTTACTAAGTGTGAGGAAATGAAATGAAAGAGCATAGGCTAAGGGTGCGGCCATGAGGTGAGTAAATGGAGAGATAAACATTTGTTTAACAAGATAGAAACATAAGCACATGGGCTCACATGAGTGCACATGGCCTTGGTCATCAAGTTGTCATCTTTTGATCATCAAAGATGAATCAAGAACCTCCTAGAATTCACCTAGACAGCTGTGGAGTTCAAGGAGTAAACTAACTAAGTCTTAATTCAATTAGCTTTCTAGTTACACTTAGTTAATTTAATTAGTTACCTAGCTTTCCATCTATTACAATTAAATTAATTTAGTTAAACTATTTGATTACATTCTAACTAACTAATTACTTTATTATGTCATTGCATAGATCATGATTATGTCATGTTTCTAAATAATTAGATATTTATCTAGCTTCTAATTATTTAGCAACTAAATTAGTTCATTTGATTACTAATTAAGCTATTAGGGTAACTAAGTTAGATTATCTAGTTACTTAGTAACTAATCAATCTAGCCATTTTTAATGACTAAATCCTAACCATTGATTAAATCTAAGGTTGATATCATAAGCTTCTTTAGCAAGATTGCTTTCACACCATTGATTAGATCAACGGTGAGGATCTAAGACTTTTCCAACAAGTTTTCCATCCAATGGTTCACAACAAAGTCCTGCCACTATGTTTGACCAATTCCTATTAGTTATCATAAAGTTTAGTAATGATGAGCCATCATGATCCTTAAGATATTTAACTGAGATATTTTCAATTTTCATGATTACACTTGAGATATTTTCTTAAGATATTTTCCTGATAGATATTTATTCCTAGATATTTATCCTTAAATATTTACTAGATGAGTCATCATAGAATTTTCTAAAACAGTCGAGTCAGTATGGTGAGTCGTAGTGCAGAGTCGCCAGTTGAGTCATCAAGATATTTTTCTAACAGATATTACCCAATGGATAACATCTACTGCTATTATTACACAATGGGTAATGGAAAACTCAGATATAGAAAATCTCTGTCAACTATTCCCAGTTTCAAGTTTAGTAAGATTCCACGATCCCGCCTTGACAGTCTGGAACTTTCTGGTCCAGGAAATTTTTTTTTATTTTTGCGGGCCATCCTTGGGTCCACCCCAGGCCCACACACAACTCAAAATAATACTAAAATAATTAAAAACTCATAAAGTTCTACAAATATTCACAAAAGCTCTTAAATATTATAAAACTCATTTATTTCAAAAAAATAAAAAATTGGGATGTTACACTTACCACCATGGATAAATAGGACATGATATTGAAAATTGTTAGGACTTTAAGGTTCGAGTCCAAGGATTGCTCACTTTGGGAATAATACAAGAAAAATAAGAGGGAGCTTCCTCCAAATAGGTCAATATGGTTGAACACTTTGTACTTAAGGTGCCACCTCTCAACCAAGCCTTGGCACCAGGGAAAATAGTATTGACACTCAAGAAGCCAACACCATTTGCTTGTAATGACACCCACGCAGTGCCATGGAGTTATGAAACAAGGGTAGAGATAAAGGGAGTCAGGAAGGGACTTCGAAGGGCTAAGTTACAGAAGTACATTAGGAGGAAGAGTCAGTGACTAACATAGTCAGGGTAGGAGGAATTACAAGGAGTGGGCAATGCTATAGCCTAGGAGAAAATAGAAAAGGGGAAAATTGTCAAAGAAGTGAGTAGGGAAGAAACATCAAAAGAAGAGGAGAAGAGGAAGGAAGAGGAAGAAAAGTTCTTAAAGATAATGAAGCAAAGCAAATATGATATGGTGGAACAGTTGAAGAAGACTCCGACCCGAATATCTCTATTGTCACTCATCTTGACATCTGAGATACATCGGAAGGCATTAATGAGAATTCTAGACGAGGCCTATGTTAAGCCTGATGTTACCCCCAAAAATGTCATAAATATGGTGGACCCGGTGAAGCGCGTTAACATGATCACTTCTACTGATGAAGAGATCATCTCTCAGTCTGAGAAAAATCCATTGGCTTTGTATAACCCTCAAATGCGAAGGGTAAAAAGCTGCGAAGGTTTTGATAGACAGGGGGTCTGCACTGAATGTCCTACCTATGTCGACTCTGACTTCCTTATCAATAAGTAAGGATGAATTTTCACCTCGAGAAATGGTGGTACGAGCCTTTGATGGAAATAAGAGAGGCATTTTGGGAGAGATGATGTTATCACTGGAGATTGGTTCAAGTATTTTTCAAGTGCTGTTCCAAGTTATGGATATTGAGCCAAGCTACGCCATGCTCCTGGGGAGACCGTGGATTCATGCCGCTGGTGCTGTTCCTTCCACCTTGCATCAGAGTGTTAAATACCAAAATGAGTCAGTCATTACCATACACTGAGGAAATTATGTTGTCAAAACCAGTTTCAGTGCTATATGTGGAGAGTGCAGAGAAAAATGAGGAAAACTTGTGGCATAGCTTTGAAGTAGTTGAGACTGGATTTGGTAATGATTAATTTTAGACGCAAAGCATGGATCAGGTGGTGGCCCAGATTATGGCGAGTAGTGGATACGAAGAAGGAAAAGGCTTGGGCTCACAACTACAAGGTACTCGGTCACCAGTGTCATTCCCAGAAAAATGGGACAAGTTTGGGTTAGGGTATGAAGCATCCATGAAAGAAAAAATAAGGAGCATGACTCTCGAAAAGAAGAATGACAAGGGCAAGATGAAGCATATTCCCCACCTGAGGGAAACATTCCCAGCACCAACAGAGATAATCATGTCTGGAGAGGTCATTCGCCCTCAATGTCGTCCCACTATTAATGCATTGCATGAAGAAGGCCTAGAGGAGAGCAAGGCAATCTGTCTTTTTACTGATGAGGAGTCACTGAAGAACTGGCAGTCTGAACCAATAATTGATGTGATTATTTCTAAGTAATTGTCTGGTCATACTGTACTAAGCTAATATTTAAGATTGGCTATGTTTTGAGCTTATGTTTGTGCTATTTAAGACATTAACTTAATGAATTTGCATGATTATTCAACATTCCTCCTCGTTGCACTTTGACTTGTCCATTAGAATTTATCAATTTTACTTTTTGTATAATATTTTGTTCTTCCTTTATCATTCGTACTCTATTTTATCTTTCCAACTCCACACAAATTACTTTCTAGGGATCTGAGTCTTGTATAAAGTTTGCCTCATGAAAGGGACCTTGAAAACTCATTAAATGATTCCTCTGCGATGTTTGATGAAGAAGATCCTAGATCTGATGAAGAGGGAGAAGTTATGGAAGATTTTGCAAAATTACTAGAGTATTCAGAGAAGGGATTTGACTTGAATGGCAAAGAAGCCAAGGTGATTAACATAGGGACAGAGGAAGAGAAAAAAGAGTTGAAAATAGTGAAAAACCCTGAACAGGAAGAAATGATTGCACTATTCAAAAAGTATATGGATATCTTTGCTTGGTCTTATCGGGATATGCCTAGATTAGATCTAGAAATAGCATCACATAAGATCCCACTTTATCTAAATGTTGAGGCAAAGAAGCAGAAGTTAAGGAAGATGCATCCCGATATATCCCTAAAGATCAAGGAAGAAGTGACTAAGCAGCTAGAAGTAGGATTTGTGGAAGTCTCAAGACACCCAGAGTGGGTAGCCAATATTGTGTCTGTACCTAAGAAGGACAAAAAAGTTAGAATGTGTGTGGACTACAGGGATTTGAATAAGGCTAGTCTAAAGGATGATTTCCCACTCCCTATTGGTGTATGCCCTAGAGGCCAATACATTTTCTGTATTTACATACATTCTATTATGCTATTTTATATATGAAGCATTTACATAATAAAGTGCTTAGAATAATAAGTTTGATGCCATAGGACATCAAGTGGATGACTTGATCGTGAGATCCTTTTGGTTACAACACTATTCTTAAATGTCCCTAGTCAAGTATTATTGTTAATTAGGATAATAATAATACATTGAGACTAGTATGTGCATAGACTGATGACCACATCTCACGGGTCATGGATATGAGATATCAAGTCTTCACATGAGTACATATTAGAGTAATGATGTACTGGACTGACCCACCATGAGAACACTACATGGATCATTACGTGAGTGTCATAAGTGATTCTTATAATGACAATGGTATCTGTGGTCCTTTGACCTGAACTCACTACGATTCCTACATGAGGAGTTGTGTGTTTTAATGCCATCAAACATCATATGTAATAAGGTGATTATAAAGTTAGTTATTGGACATACCACGAATCATGCAGAGGGATGTGAGTGACCTAGATGGGATTTGTCACTCCTACATAACAGGAGCGATATCTTCGGGCCCCTTGATTAAGCGAGACTGCGAAATGCATAGCCATTCTCAAATGAGTCAATATGAGATATTGATCTTATTTGTTGTTACAAAGTCTACTCGAGTATCAGGAAACGAATGATTGGACTATACAAGGGTGACACATTCCATGCCTTGTGTTCAATCTAGATATCTTGACAAAGGGACTAAAAAACATGGAAACATTGGTCACGGAAAGGTTATGTCAAATCACTGACATTCTTATTACTTGGGTACCAGCGATGTGTTGCTAGATATCACTCACTGCTTGTAATATTAAAATAGGATTTTAATATTACTGTCAACGTAATAAGAACCTCCAGGGTCACACACATAGAGCAGACTAAAATTGGAGCAATGGATCCAAGTTAGACTCAGATTCAAATATGGGCCAGACTCATAACAGATGGGTTTAGGGTTGCACAGCTTACCTTGCTGCTGCTCACACTCACTTAAGGCAGTCACTATTATAAATAGTACTGCTAAAGGGCTACTAATATGGATAATATCATAACCCTAGCCACACCTACAGAAAAGTGAGTGAGAGAGCGACAGGTTTCTTCTCTTCTCTTCGCAGCTAGCACTGTGTGAGAGACGTGAGGCTCCTCTTGCGGATATTGGACGTTTGTGAGTTTGTTCATGTGGATACCGCAGAGACATCATTTCTATTACGGTGTTCGTGATTCACGCTTCAAGAGGTAAATCATTTAAAAACTCGGATTATGGCTTTTTCACATGGATCCTAGGTGGGAATCCCTATTTTTCGTTGTGTGATGTATCCGCAATTCCCAACACTCCCTTATATCGATGTTCTGGTTGATAACATTGCCAAGAATCACAGGTTTTCATTCATGGATGGATACTCAGGGTACAATCAAATCCCCATGGATGTCAATGACAAAGAAAAAACCACTTTCATCATTCCTTGGGGATCATTTTGCTACAAAGTGATGCCTTTTGGATTAAAGAATACTGGAGCTACTTACCAACGTGTTATGGTTGTGCTGTTTCTTGACATGATGCACAAGGAGATTGAAGTGTATATTAATGATATAGTCGCCAAGTCTAGAGAAGGGGAAAGTCATGTGGTGGTTTTGCGTAAGTTATTTGAAAGCCTTAAAAAGTACAAGCTAAGGTTGAACCCTGCTAAATGTGTTTTTGGAGCATCCACTGGAAAGCTACTCGGGTTCATTGTTAGTAAAGAAGGAATAAAGGTGGATCCAGATAAAGTGAAAGTAATACAAGGGATGTCTGCTCCTAAGCCAAAGCGTGAAGTGAGAAGTTTCCTCGAAAGACTTAACTATATTGCTAGATTTATTGCCAACTTGACCAGCACTTATGAGCCAATATTCAAGCTGTTGAACAAATACCAGCCGGGAGAATGGGATAAGGAATATTAAGGAGCTTTTGACAAGATAAAGGCTTATCTAGTGAATCCTCCTGTTTTGGTACCACCTATATCGTGTCAACCTCTAATATTATACTTAACTATACTGCCAACCTCAATGGGAGCAATGCTAGGGCCTCAATTGGAGCAATGCTGGGGCCTCAATGGGAGCAATGCTGGGGCAACATGATGAATCAGGAAAGAAAAAGCATGTAATTTATTATCTGAATAAGAAGTTTAATGACTGTGAAGCCCGTTACATGGTTATTGAGAAAACTTGTTGTGCTATAGTATGAACCTCAAAATGGCTAAGGCAGTACATGTTGTATTACACCACTTGGTTGATCTCCTAAATGGACCCCCTGAAGTATATATTTGAAAGCCCTCATGTTTCATTAAGGGTTTCAAAATGGCAGGTATTACTATCAGAATTCAACATCCAGTACATAACTCAGAAATTTGTCAAGGGAAGTGGAATTGATAATCATTTAGCTGAAAACCCTCTTGAGGGTGGACAACTAGTAACATTCGAGTTCCTTGATGGAAAAATATTAATAGTAGAAGGAGAAGAAGAAGATGAGGATGAGCCTATTTGGAAAATGTATTTTGATGGAGCAGTCAATATGTATGGTAGTGGCATAGGAGCCGTGGTTGTTTCACCAACTGGAAAACAATATCCAGTTGCTATCAAGCTTGATTTTGAATACACCAATAATATTGTAGAGTATGAGGCTTGTGCTAATGGTTTACAAGTTGCAATCGACTTAGGGATCAAGCACTAAAGGATTTAGAGATTCAACACTCATTATTTATCAAGTGAATGGTGAATGGCAAACCAAAGATCCAAAGTTGGTGCCTTATCAAAAGTATTTGACCTGGCTGATTGAGAAGTTTAAGGAGGTGACCTTCTCCCATTTGACTCGAGACAAGAATCAGTTTGCAGATGCATTGGCCACTTTGGCTGTAATGACCAAGTTAGATATTCACAATAATGTTCAACCCATCTAAGTAAAGACGCACAGTGAGCCTGCGTATTGTGCCAATGTGGAGGGCGAGCCAGATGGTAAACCTTGGTATCATGATATAAAGCAGTATATTCAACATTGAGAATACCCAACTGGGGCAAATGAGGTGAATAAGAAGACTATCCGTCAGTTGGCAATAGCCTTTTTCTTGAATGGAGAAGTTTTGTACAAGAGAAGTCATGATGGCACTTTGCTTAGATGTGTGGATGCTTATGAAGCTCTCAAAATCATGCTTGAAGTCCATGAAGGAATTTTTGGAACTCATGTTAATGGTCATATAATGGCACGAAAAATTCTAAGGAATGGTTATTATTGGTCCACCATGGAAACAGACTACATAGAATATGTACGAAAGTGTCAAAAATGCTAGATATATACAGATTGAGTAAATACACCTCCATTTCCCTTGCACAATTTGGTATCTCTATAGCCTTTCTTAATATGGGGAATAGATGTCATCGGACCTATTAATCCTAAAGCTTCCAATGGTCATTGCTTCATTTTGGCAGTGATTGACTATTTCACCAAGTGGGTAGAAGCTTCCTCGTATGCCAACATCACTCAAAAGGTATTTTTGAGATTCCTCAAAAGGGATATTGTCTGCAGATAAGGAATTCCAGAAAGGATAATCACAGATAATGCTACCAACCCTAATGGAGCTGAGATTTAGAAATTCTCTGAAAATTTCAAAATCAGGCATCATAATTCAACCCCTTACAAGCCTCAGATGAATGGTGCAGTTGAGGTAGCTAATAAGAATTTCAAGAAGATTATTACTAAGATGGTAGTGAACTACAAAGACTAGTATGAAATGTTACCTTATGCTTTGCATGCGTATCGTACCAATATATGATCAAGCACTGGGGCAACACCTTTCTTTTTAGTATATGGGATGGAGGTTGTCTCTCCCATAGAAATTGAGATTCCTTCTCTAAGGGTTTTAATGGAAGCAGAGTTGGAAGAATCTGAATGGGTGAAGACTCGATATATGCAGTTGAATATGATATAAGAGAAAAGATTGGTAACTATTTGTCATAGACATTTGTATCATAGCAGAATGGCCAAAGCTTTTAACAAGAAAGTTCGTCCCAAAGAGTTCTATTTAGAAGATTTGGTTTTGAAGAAGATTCTCCTAAATCAAGAGGATTCCAGAGGAAAATGGGCTCCGAATTATGAAAACTCATACATAGTCAAGCAGACATTTTTAGGAGGAGCATTAATTTTACAGAATATGGATGGAGAAGAATTACTAAGGCTCATGAACACTAATGTTGTCAAGAGATTCTATGCCTAAAAAAAAGCTCGTTAGGTTGAAAACCTGCAATGGTGGCCTAAGCAAAACTTAGAGTAATAAAAAAAAGAGAAAAAGAGAAAAATGAAAAAGCCCCATTAAGTTGAAAACTGTAATACCCTAGAAAATCATGTTAGGCTTGTATATGGTTATAGAGGTAGCCTAATACTTACTTAACATGTCTGTGTAGTTTTGTGACTTTCTGAACACGTTTAGACACTTTGCGGTAACACTATGTGAGAAATATAGCTGTTATTTGTTCCGGAAGTGGCTTAAATTGCTTAGTTAGTAGAAATAAATATAAATAGTTTGTTTTCAAGTCACAAATGGGGGACCTGTGCTACAATTAAAGTTTGAGAATTTTCAGAGTTAGTATGGCATTTTTAAGCATACTGGTTGTGTGTTTTAGTATCGAATTGACTCCTAGCTGATAAGGAAATATCAGTTTTTGGTGAAACAAAATTTTTAATGAATCTCAGAATTTATTTTAAGCTTGTTGGAAGTTAGGAAACTAGATTTAGTGAAATCTAAGTGTTCTTAACAGATACGAACTTTTAGCAAAAGACCAAACTGCCCTTAATGTGTATCTTTAAGTGAGATGAAATCTCACTTTACTCTTATCTCTCTCGTGGGGTTTTTGCTGGAAGAAACAAAGAAAGAAAAAGAAAATAGAGAAGAAGGAAATGAAGGAAGAGAAACCGAAGAGAAGAAGAGGACGAAGGAAGGAGAATCAAGTGGAGCTTGGATCCATTCTTGACTTCATCTTCTTGATCTGGAGGTAAGGGTTTTTGTTTCATAACTTCATCTCTTCCCTTTTGCTTTAACTTGCTACATAGAGGTAGTTTGTTGGGTAGAATTGGGATTGATTGTGGGTTATGGATATTCATGTTGGATTTGTGTTTGTGAACATGATAATGGCTTGAGTTTAGTAAGTATGATGTTTAGTGATGGTTAGGAACTTGATTAAGACCTTGTTCTTCCATAATCTTCCAAGATAGGAAAGTTAGGTTTATGAGTTAATTCTTGCTCATTGATCTATGATAAAAGGATTAAGAAAATATTTGATGATTCTATTATGTTTTTAGATCATGATTAGGATTTGATAATACTTAGAGACCTTGAATGATGTTAGAAATCATCTAGTAAAGGTTTTAAAAGTGTTAGAAACTGGTTGGAGAACCAATTATGCAGAAACCACTTCTGCAGGTCGTGTTTCTGGTGTTCTGGTGCCAGACGCCAGAATTTGGAGCGCCGGGCACTCGTAGTCCAGCAGCACGCATAATAGAGGAGCCACCCGAACAGCTTGTGGTGTTTGTCGCATAACTTGAGCTATAGATATCGGATTGACCTGATTCTAGTGGCATTTGAAAGCTGAGACATAAGGCTATCTACTTGTAAAATTTCAAAATTTTATCAGTTAGGATGGATTTTTGGTGAATTTATGAAAAATATCCATTTTAGGTGCCTAGAGCATATTTCATTAGAATTTCTATTTTGATGTTTTGAGATTCCTACTTATTATAGAATGGATATATGATGAGACTCTAATAGGAGTATCTAATGAAGTAGACATGTGATGAAGGTAAATCAATTAGTATGTTATTGATCATGGTATTTGACATCAATGTGTTACGTGTTGGTAGTTAAGAATGTAAATCAATTAACATACTAGTTATTGTAGTAATTGGCATTATTGTTATTCCCTATCTATGTTGATGAGGGTGAGTCCTCATTGTACATGGTCTAATGTGATTTTGAATGAGTAGGTAACCAATCCTTCCCATCACAGAGATCATTGTTCTGATCAAATATAATTGTTGCTGAAGGCCATGTAGTTGATAAGTCTTCACTACCCGGAGAAGGTGATCATACATGATTGTAAGTGAAGAGGTAACATACCTTCTAAATCATAGTAATGAGTTGAGGATGGTCTTTCCCTCATACCCGTGGAATAGCTGGAGTTGGGTTTCCAGTGCTTGTTCAGAGCTTATGGAACTGGGTTCCTATGTTTTGTTCAAGGCTCATGCATTTCATGACATTACCAGAGAACTAGGTTCTTGTAAATAGTTTCATTCATTTTGCATTTCATGTTTAGGATAATTGTATAGGCATAGACATTTGTCATAAAATTGGCATAGCATGGCAATTGTACGGGCGGTTGCTACTATGACATATTCATGCATTGCAGTTGTATGGGCAATTGCGTGTCTCTGAGATGGAGATGTTGTTTGCTTCTCTGACTGAAGTGTTTATAGGATAATTGAGTATATTATCTATTTGTATATGTTTATATACTGGTATTGGAATGCTTCTACTGAGATATGTTTTCTCACCCTGATTGTGTTGCCATGTTTAATGATAGTTTGAAGTTTAAAATATTTTATTTAAGAAAGTTTTATTAAGAGTAAATAACAAAGATTTTGAGATATCTTGAATTAATTTGGATAATATAAGTTTTTTTGTGGAAAATGTTAGGAAATATTATTTGGAGGTGGTTTATTATAAAAATGTTAGAAATATTATTTAAAGGTGATTTATTAAGGAAATAATGGAATTAAAGTCCAATTTTGATATTAAATGAGAAAAGTTTTAATTTAAGTTTAGAATATGATTAAAATGTTTTATGCGATTGAAAATACGCAGAAAAACTCTTATGCGATTTAGAAATAGTGATTTTTTAGCTACTCAATTGAGAAAAAGTTTTAAAATCTTTATGCGATTGAGAAAACGTTAAAAAATTATTACGCGATTTAAAAACATAACATAAGCTTTCTGCGATTGTGAAAATACGATAATATCACTACGCGATTTAGAGGAACAATGAGTTTTGCTGTAGGGCCGATGTATTGGACCCAAGTAGATTATGGACTTACCATTGTGCTTATGGAACCGAAGTACTAGACCCAAGTGGATCATTGGTATTATTTGATTGTGGGTGGTTACATAATATCATTGATACTAATGATATAAGACAATTGTATGGGTGGTTGCTTTAATATCATTGGGAACAGTCTAACGGTGGTTTGATTTCATGGATTGTAACAGCCCAATATTTGCTACCCAAATATATCGTCATATAAGTGAATAAACCAATATCGAACCTGCTACTACCAAAATACATTAACATCTAACCCATATCATTCATACATAATGAGTAAATATGGAGAGCCACGATAGCAAAAGTTATATATATACATCACAGCCTCAAGGGCATACGGTTATACATAACTCAAAATAACTAAGTAAATATAAAACAATTACATATGCTCATTTCAAAACAACATCTATACTATACTAGTCTTCATACATCTTCTTCTTCCCTTTTGAAGAGCTCGCACCTGGATTTACATGGCAATACAATCGGGGTGAGAAAATATATCTCAGTAGAAGTATTCCAAAACCAGCATATATACATCAACATATATATATATAAACAGATAATATTCATAATTATCTCATTGATACTTCAATCATAGAAGTTATAACATCTCATCTCAAAAACAAGCAATCGCCCATACAATTACAATGCATGAAAATGTCATGATAGCAACCGCCTATACGATTGCCATGGTATGCTTAATTATGACTAATGATTATGTCTATACAAATTCCTAAGTATGAAAATGAATAATCCATGATACCACATCCAAGACCTTCACTCCCATGGTAATGTCATGAATGCATGAAACATGAACAAAGTGATGGAAGTCCATACTTTCATTCATAGCCTTGAACAAGTGTTGGAAGTCTCATCCAACATATATCATTATCATAGAGGAAGTCTCATCCCCCCTGGTAGTAAAGTCTCATCAACTACATAGTTATCGATAATGAACAAGGAATTTTATCCTTTCATACTTCACTATATTAGGAAGGGTACTAAGCGTCTTACCTGAAATAGAATACCCATTTTCACAGGGCCAAACAAAGCAAAGAGGATATTACTCACCTCCTTACTTCACAACGTAATAAGGATATTACTCACCTTACTACTCATAACATAGAGAGAATATTACTCACCAATCTATGATTCTCAACAATATTAAGAGGATATTATAAACCTCATTATGTTTTTCAAACATTTCTTGCAAAATAATTACTAATTACTTCTCATAATTAGTTTTCACAATTGATTTATATGCATTTTAGGTTCAATTCACAACACTTCATCAAATACTTATAGAAGTAATTTAACACTCTTAAAAGAGCAAACATGAATAATTCCCATACTTAGGGAAACTCATTTCCTCAAATCCAACTTGATACACTATAAGTGTATATAAATATGTCTAATTATCCCACATAATTAGCATCAAGAATCTATATGATTCAAAACATTCACTCTTCATTAAATACTCTTACTGGAGTCTTATCACTCCTTAAGAAGCATAAAAGAAGAAAACTATGCCATTGGAATGATCCATAGCATCAAACACAACTCATAGTTATTTTCTGGCACCAACGTTGCAGCGTCACCTGTTCCACGTTGCGACGCCCAAGCCTCGGGTTCAAGTACTGGCAGGAAAAACTGCCAATGTTGCGGTGTAAACATTCAACGTTGTGGCATACGTCCTTTGCTCTTCCCAACATTGCGGCGTTAAAAGTTCAACGTTGTAGCATTAGTCCTGTTCTTCCCAACATTGCGGCATTCAAAGTCCAACGTTGCGGCATTCATCCTGTTCTTCCTAACATTGTAGCATTCAAAGTCCAACGTTGTGGCGTCAACATCAAAACTCAAAATCTGCATAATTCTGCAGCTATGAGTTACCGTTCCATTGGAACTAAAACCACTTTCAATAACTAAAAATTCGTTTTCAAGTGATTTTCAGCCTCTAATAAGGTTCAACTACACATAACAACTCATAAAACAACATCAATTTCTTTTAAATCAACACTCATGATTCAAAATCTCTAACTTGACCAAAACCCCCAATAATGACCTAGAATTGGAATTAAGGCTCCAAAAGATGAAAAATTCATCTAAACATATCCATAATTCAGTTTCTAACTCAATCATACTAACCACATCAAGATTCAACTTATAAAACATCAAATCACCTCTCAAACCATTATTTTCTCTTCAAACTTCTCTTGAAACAAAAGAAAAGAATGAAATAAGCAAGTAAACAAATTTCCCCCTACCTCAAAATCTTGAAGATGAAGATGGAGTAAAGCCTCCTCTTGAATCCTTTTCCCTTATTGGTTGATCCTTCTCTTCCTTCTCTTTCCTTTCTTTTCTTCCTTTTCTCTTTCTTTTTTCTCCTTCTTCCTTCACGTTTTCTCTTCTATTTCTGCCCCTCTAATATCCCCCATCGTGGGATATTTAACAAGAAGGAAAGTCTATTTAGACTTCTCTTAGTTGGGTACCAAAATCCCAATCTTCTAAGAACACCCAGATTCCACCGAATCTAGTTTCGTAACTTCTAACATATTCAAAATAAATCCTGAGATTCATCAAAAATTCTGTTTCATCAAAAACTGATATTTCCATATCAGCTGTGGGTCAAACCGGTACTAAAACATATAACCAGTATGCTTAAAAATACCGAACTAACTTAAAAAATTCTCAAACTTTAACTGTAGCATAGTTCCCACATTTATGACTTGGAAAAAACTCTCCACATTTATTTCCACTAACTAAGCTATTTAAGCCACTTTCAGAGCAAATAACAATTATATTTCTCACATAGTGTTACAGTAAAGTGCCTAAACATACTCAAAAAGTCACAAAAATACACAGACATGTTAAGTAAGTATTAGGTTACCTCTGTATTTGAGCATTTTAGGGTATTACATGGATCATGCATTTGAGCATTTTACAGTCGGTGGCTGTTGTGACTTTTGTGCTTAGGAGTGAATGAGAACTTACAGGATAGTGTGATCTATGATGGATCTTAGGGGACGTCAGGATGTGGTGATTCACTTGGTGACCATGTTGTCACATTGTATACCCCTAGCCATGAAAAACCATTGCAATGCATTAACAGCCCGACAAACACTATTCTTTTTGTGGTCTGGCGTAGACTATCTTTTGAGGGGGGACAAATCTTCTGGAATGTTCATCTCTGATGTTGGTTTAGCTCCATGGAGTAGGGGTTTGTCCAGTGTGGATGTGGCACAATTAGTATTGCATTGTTGTGCATGGTCAATGTACACATTATTCATATACATAGTCAACATTTATACTATTATGATATAATACTATTGTGATATAATATTATTGTGGTATTTATCTTTATGCTTTATATATTGTGTTACAAGTTTATTGGATTATTTATTTATTAAATATCATGAATATATCTGTTGATTTTATGTTATTTTATGAATTGTATGTTGAACTGTGTTGGCATATTTATCATTTCTTTCTGTCATATTGGTATGCGATGTAGGGGATCTCACCTCTTTGCTGTATTGTTTTCCTGTTGTGTTTTTATGATTATGTTTGATAAAGATCATAAAAAGGACGAAGTTGGATCGCCTAAGTTTGAGTTGGATTGACTTTGTTTGATCGGTTTGCAATGGCTGCAAGGAGGGATTTCTCTGATTATGTACAAGCGCAGTTCCTCGAAGGCACTGATGCATGGCGCTATGATACTGATGTTGAACGTGTTGTTTATTTTGGAAATTTTGTCTATTAGGGATCCCAAGGAGGATCTGGAGGAAGATTGGGTGTACGACCCTACTCTTCAAGTGTTTGGACTTGGGCTAGGTTCAGTTTTTATATACGGTATTTATATATTATTTGGGGTATGTAAGTTTTATGTAATTATGTTGTTATTAATCCATGTTATGTACGAGAGATGTATATTATTCAGTTTTGTGTCTTGTGTTTTCTAAAATTTGGTAAAATTTATGTTATCTGTGAAAAAGAAATTTTGAAACCTGTATTAAGATAATTTTAAATACTTCACGACTTGGGAAGGGAACTTAAAGGAGTTAGTCTGAAATGTGATACCCTAAGGAGGGTGTTACAGTGTCCATTGGGACATAGAGCATATAGAGTATTATGGTGACATTACTCTATCCATAAGTAGGACCCACCATGGAGTCACTACATTTTCTTTTGTTGCTGTATATGTAGAGTTTGTTATACCTATTAGGGAGTTGTGGAATGATCTTCACTATACTCCTAGGGAGGACTCCGAGATATCTTCTGCTCTGATTTCTATCCATCGAGACATTACCGGCTAAGGAATTTGTCTTCTGAAGAGGACTTTTCTCATTAGGTGTTGTGAACTTGGGCCAATCTAGGTTGGTTATATTAGATGTTATATGCTTTTGGGTATGTAAGTATAATGTACTTATGGTTGTAGTAAACTTTGTTTTTATGTAAAGTATATTATTCAGTTCTTATATCTTGTGTCTCTATAATTTGGTAAGTATATGTTATTCGCGAAAAGAAATTTTGAAGCCCGTATTAAAATAATATCAAAAACTTAAGGCTTGGGTAAAGTTATGAAGGAGTTAGTCTAAAATATAATGCCCTTCAAAGGGTGTTACATTATATAACCCACATATATATATGTGTAATACATATCACACACGTATATAACCCACATATATCTGTGTGATATATATCACACACATTTATGTGTGATATATCACATATATATATATATATATATATATATATATATATATATATATATATATATATATATATATGAGTGATATATATGATATCGCACACATATATATGACTGATATATATCATACACATATATATAACCCACATATATATGTGTGTGATACATATCACACACAAATATATAACCCACATATATGTGTGTGATATATATAAGACATAAATATATGTGCGATATATGTGATATCACACGCATATATGATTGTGATATATATCAGACACACATATATAACCCCTATATATATGTGTGTGATACATATCACACACACATGTATAACCCACATATATGTCTGTGACATATATCACACACATATATAACCCTCATATATGTGTGTGATACATATCAGACACATATATGTGTGATATATGTGATATCACACACATATATGAGTGTGATACATATCAGACACTTATATATAACCCAGATATATATGTGTGACATATATCACACACAAGTATAACCCACATATATGTGTGTGATACATAACACACACACATATATAACCCACACACATGTGTGTGATATATATAAGACGCAAATATATGTCTGATATATGTGATATCACACGCATATATGGTTGTGATATATATCAGACACACACATATAACCCCCATATATATGTGTGTGATACATATCAGACATACATATATAACCTATATATTTATGCATGTGATACATATCACACATACATATATAACTCACATATATGTGTGTGATATACATCACATACATATTTATGCGTGATATATCACACACATATATATGTGTGATATATGTGATAACACTCACATGTATAACTATGATATATATCACACACACATATATAACCCGCATATATATGTGTGTGATACATATCACACACACATATATAACCCACATATATGCGTGTGATATATATCAGACACATATATGTGATATATGTGATATCACACATACATATCAAGCATGTAACACCCCTCTCTCTTAGAAGGGCGTCACATTTACGATGACTAAAAACTTATAAAACTTAACCCAAGTTGTAAAAGATTTTATCTTATAATTTTTTTTATATATAAAACTTAACCCAATATAAGAATACCAAATATATCATACTGAATAATACCCATCAATACATAGTATACATAACTTTGAGTATTAACAACATAAAACATAAGATTTACATACTCAAAAGCATAAATACATCTTCCAAATAAATACTCAACCTAGCCCAAGTCCAAACACTTGAATAGAAGGGTCCCTCACTTGATCCTCCTCTAGATCCTCCTCAGACTCTTCAGAAGACAAAAACCCTAGATGGGATGAAATCCTACGGACAGGAGTCCTAGTAGATGACACTTCAGGATCCTCTCTAGGGGCATGATGAAGATTTCCCTATAACTCTCTAATGGGCATAGAGAATTCTAAATGCACATAAGCATCAAAAGAAAAAGTAGAGATCCCAGAGTGAGTCCTACTCCAAGTTTGGGTTATATCCCTGACATATCTAACATTTTGTATCAAGGTCGATTTGCCAAGCATCTATGCCTCCATGAAACTAGACTCTAATAAAGCCAAAAAAGTATTATCTCATAGCCATTACAGAAGATCAAATCAATAGTACCCAGGCGATCCTATCTCGTCTCCTTGACGGTCTTTAATGATCATATATATATAACAACAACACAATATAATAAAGAGGTGAGATCCCCTACATCATATCCCAATATGGTAGCATAGAAATAGTAAAGACAATTATTGTCATTCAAGAAATAACAAGTATAATCACGTTATAATAATAAATAATTTGATAAGTAATTTAATGAATGAATGATGCATCAATATGATAATTGACTATGCATATGCATAATGGACCAAGTCCTACTCCATGGAGCTAAACATAATTTTGGAGAGAATGATCTAGAAGACCTATCTGTATCTCGTTAGCCTTAATTCAAGTGCTATAATTTCTCAATTTACGCAACATGACTTTATACAAGACAGTCTATACCAGATCGTGAATAAGAATAGTGTCTCGGTCTGGATCATTGGTGCGTTTGCATCGGTCTGTACCACGGCACAATGGAGCTACCAACTAGCCACTTGTGGGATTACCCGCATCCTGACGCCTCCAAGGTTAATAAGTGACCTACACTACGCAATTTGCACCTGCACTGAGGTGTAATTCAACTCCTAGGCATATAACCTTAACAAATGAAGTCCTCTAGACTTTCATAATGCATGATTAATGACTCAATGTATATGTAAACATCAATAACATGGTTTCTATCAACATAAATCATTATTGGACCAAATTACTTACTAACATTTTTGAGTCCAAAAAATGGTCCCACAGAGTCAGTATACAGACCCCACAGCAAACTACTGTTTATTCTCAATCTGAAAATACTTTTATTGCATTTTCACAATTACGTAATTTTAATTTTTTTTGTTACATTTTCAAATTTCATAAACATTTTCCAATCTTTTCTCAAATGCGTAAAAATTTCTAAATATACATGCATATATATGCATATATATATATATATATATATATATATATATATATATATATATATATATATTCTTTCCAAATTACGTAGGATTTTAACACTATTTTCAACCGCATAAAATATTTATTAACTTTCTAAGTTAAATTTTGAAACTTTTCAAGTTAAATACAAAATTTAATCTCAATATCAATATATATATTTTTCCATTGTCTTTAATAAAACTCCCTTAAATAAAATATTTTAGGTTTTTCATTCAATAGTAAAAATTTACTTATTGTAAAATGGTAAAATTTTGTTCTTTTACTTTTCTATTTTATAAATCCTTAATTCAATTTCTTATCACATGATCATCTAAATTTACACTTAATAAATTATTTTTGACATAGATTACCCTAATTTGGGCTACATGGTCGTGAGCCATGTTGGTCTTTGGACCAAAAACTTTTATCATCTTCAACATGATTCGAAGTATACAACATTTTTCAACTATCAATTTCTACTACGACAATATCATGCACATTATCAAAACTATAAAACAATATAAAGCAAATAAACACAATCCATCAAAAATTCATATAATCAAGTGAATAAATCCTCACATGTATTTTTCACTTACAACATACAAATTCGTTCCTCACCACCATAATAGGTCGATGAGGTTAATCTCCCTCTTACCTTAGATGATGCTCAAAAATTCCTTGCTTGACTTCTTGAAGTAAACTTCTACCACCAAGTTGTTCTTAAAAACAAAACAAACATTCAAATATTAACATCTAAGGTTTGAAACAAGATGACCATGTATCTAAATTATGGTTTAGAATTTTAAAAAAGAAAAGAGAAGTGAAAATTGAAGAACTTCACCTTAGAAACCTTCAAACTTTAACTTGAAGAAAGTACTTGAAAATGAATGAATTAGATGATGGTCACAACTAGGAAGTGTCTTGAAATGGTGTTTAGATTCAAGATCTATGGTTGGTTTGAATCAAACAAAGTTGGATAGTATTTTGGTGGTGAAGGTCATGAGTCTCAAAGAAAGGAAAGATGAGAGAGTTTTGGTTGTTTGGTTGCATGGAAGAGAGAGATTTGTGTTTGTGAAAGAAAAGGTAATAGATGGTCCAAGAAACCCTCTTGGCCGTGAGCTTCATATGGAGAAAGAGAAAGAATAGAAACTACATGAATTTATAATGAACAAGTGAATGATTGATGAATTATGATAGAAACTAATTGTGATAATAATGAACAAGTAGGACAAGAGTGATTAAGTGATGGATGGGCTCCAAAGCTCTTCATTGTCATGAGCATCCAAGAGACAAAGGTGAGTGCTTGTTGCTTTTTGTTTCATGATGATAGGATAGAAAATTATTTAGTGACTGATTAGCTAAAATCCAAATAGGGTAGGAATTGATTAAATGAATGATTTGCTTCAATAAGTCTCATTATAGTCGTGAGTTCAAGTGGAGAGGTCACCAAGTGGGTCATCAAATGGTTTATTCAAATGGATAAATTATGTAATGGGTTACAAATTGTTGATGCCACTTTGTTTAATTTATTCTAATTTGGTCCACCATGAAATAATTATTAGGAGCTTAGTAAATAGGTTTATGATTTAACTTATGACTAATTACTTACGCAGATATTAACCGGTAGTTATTTACCAATGGACGAAAGTTAATGTGGTAAAAACCAACTTTTACTATCTAATGAATAATAAAACGTACCTAGATTTTATTTCTCAATAAAATTTCAGATAAAGAAAATTTCAAAAACTGTTTCCGGTTTCTGGTTTAGTAAGCTCCCCTGGCGCCACATGAATAATTCAAAATTTTTTGGCCTGAGAAAATTTTTATTTTTTTCCGGTTCTGCTTCAAACACACAACAAGTCTAAAAATAATATTAAAAAAATCAAAATAATAAAATAATTCACAAAGATAAAAAATTATAGAAATCACATATAACTGAAAAATAAGAATTTTCGGGGTGTTACAACTCTCCCCCTCTAAAAAGAAATTTTGTCCTCCAAATTTTATCATACGTTAAAATAAATATGGATATTGTTCCTTCATTTATCTTCTAGCTCCTATGTTGTATCTCTAGTCACATCATTCCAGATTACTTTAACCAATATAATATATTTTCCTCTGAGTTATTTCACTCTCCTATCCTCAATCTTAAGAGAAAGTGTCTCATAGGTCAAATTCTCTTTTAATTGTACTGTATCTGGCTTTATAACATGGGTTGGGTCAGGAATATATTTTCGCAATTGCGACACATGAAAAACATTGTGAAGGTTAGAAAGAAAAGGTGGTAAAGCTATTTGATAGGCTACTGGACCTATCCGACGAAGAACTTGATATGGTCCAATGAATCTAGGAGTGAGTTTTATGGTTTTAATAACCTAACCGACTCCAGTCGTGGGAGTAACTCTTAAAAACACATGTTCACCTTCCTCGAACTCAAGAGGTCTTCTCCTCTTATCAACATAGCTTTTCTGTCGACTCTGAGTTGTTTTCATCTTTTCCTTAATCATCTTTGTAATGCCTCGAAAATTTCTTATTTCATGATAAACACTCATTTTATAATATTTGAGATTTTTATGAATTTTTCTGGAATTATTTGAATTGTTTGATTATTTTAATATATTTTTTGATTTGCGTACGCGCTAAGCGGGGTCGGGAAAATGAAATATTTTCCCTGAGGCCGAAAAACTTTGGACTGTAGAAACATCGATGAAGGAACTTACTAAACCCGAGGCCGGGGCATAATTTACGAGATTTTTGTTTTACGAGATTTTATCTGATAAATAAAATCACAGAATATTTTATTATCTATGAGACAACAAAATATTATTTCTGCTAGCTGTAACTTTTATCCACTGAATGATAGATCTAGTAGATTATTTCTATCTAGTTACTTTTATGATATCATCTAAGTGATATCACACTTCACTTTATCGAGAAGCGTGCAAAGCTTCTCAAGGAAGCTTCCTACATATATTCTCTCTCCTCTTAATTTTTGGCTCCACAGTTGGAGGGAAAGAAAGATGACAGGCCATCATCTTTTTCATTTTTCCTATTCACTTTTCATTTCACATTCTTTCACTTTTCTCTCACTTTTCTCTCACTTCTACTTCTCTCCCTCACGTTCTCTCTTTTCTTACCCTCTTCTTCCATATGGCTGCACACCACCATTGATGAGCATTCAAGCTTTCTTGCTCAAGCCAATCTAGGCTATTGACTCTCCTCATCATCTTGCAGCTTTCTTCCTTGATGGACACCTCTTGATTCCTCCATTTTCACAATTTTCTATCAAGCTCCAAAGCTTGAAGCTTTGAGGTAAAGCTCTTAACTTTCTTTTCTTTTTTCTTCTCATTTTCGTGACCCTTGGTCACCATTGTGATCAAGGACTCTTCTTTTCAAGTTTTGGTGGTTGATTTTGTGAGTTGACTATCTTAGGGTTTTCTTGGTAGGGGTGGACGAAAATCTTGCAAGGAAGCATCAAGAAGCTTGCTTTCTTTGTTGTCTCTTGAGGTAAGAGGTAGATTAACCTCATCAACCACTCATGGCGGTGAGGAACACGTTTTTGTGTTGATGGTGAGGAATCCATGTATGGGTTGCTCACCTTGTTGTGTGACTTTTAGAAATGTTGTGATTGATTGTGTGGTATGATTTTAATACTTGTTATTGTATATTTTGACGTATTTGGAATGCTTAAATGTTTGGATATGTATATGGAAAGTAAGGGATTCATACCTATTTGATTTGGAGGCTTGTGGAGGCATATTTTCAAGTTTCTGGTGCCAGATCCACGGGCCATGTGGCTTTACACTACCCAGGCCGTGTTTCACATTGGAAAACACAACTCACATACCACAAGACAGAGCGTTACACGGCCCAGGACGTGTAATGTTACATGGCCGTGTAATCGGGTAGTCTAGATTTCACACGTTTTCAAGACCTTCCAGAGGAGTACACGGCCCAGGCCATGTAATGTGACACGGCCGTGTAGGGTAGGCTGTGAAATTTGTCACAGCCATGTAATTTAGCTAAGGAGAAATGGTTGGGTTTTCTAGTCCCTTGGAGGCTCATGGCCTTATTGGGCACTCAATATGAGACTTTGTATCAAGTTAGAACTTAGTTAATTAAATGACTAGACACTTAATTAGGAGTTCATAATGTGGAACGAATAAAGAACATGACCTTATCCTATAGCCTAGAGTGAGGTTTGGACAAAGAAAGAACGTGAGGGTAGGTGAGGTTGTGAGGAGCTCAAATGATTAGTTAAGGGGCTATATTTAGAATTAAGGAAAGATGATCATAATGTTATGGTTTGAGGAGTACCAACTTTTAGAAATACTGATGGGAATAAATTGAGAATAATTGGAATAATGGGAGATGAATCATTAGTGGTGAATCTGGTTGACTGGATAATCGAGGAGTTCAATTAAGGATTTATAATATTAAGGATGGAAAGAGGCTTCATTAAAATGAGAACAATGCAAATATTAGGAAGAATGTTAGTTAATGAAGGTATCTCATAATTGAAAGTAACAGTAAGATTACTGTGTTACATGAATGATGACTCTTGAATTTGCACAATTGAGATTACTTTGTGAAAGCATGCATGATTCTTGAAATATGCACGATTGAAATCCTTTGTGATAGCCTGCATTTGACACTATGCTTTTGAAAATGAAGTACTAGACCCAGAAACATCAGGTAGACGATCGAGTCAGATGTGGTTTACTTTTATAACCAGAAACATCAGATAAACGATCGATTCAGATGGGACTGGTTATTATAAGAAATCTAGATATTAGTGATATTATGTAGTTGTATGGACGGTTATATAATGTCATGGATACAAATGGTATGGATCAATTGTATGGATGGTTGCTTTAATGCCATTAGGAATGGTACAACAGTAGTTTGTGTCATTGAATATGCATTTGAGCATCATACAGTTGTGGAGTTTTATGCCTAAGGAGTGAGCGAGAACTTACAGGATAGTGCGATCCATGATGGATCTCAGAGGGCGTCCATGTGTGGTGATCCACTTAGTGACCTGTTTGTCACATTGTATACCCCTAGCCGAGATGATTCGTTGCAACACACGATAAGGACCCGACAAATACTATTGTTTTTCATAGTCCGGCGTAGACGAGTCTTTTGAGGGGGGACAGATCTTCTGGAACACTCATCTTTGATTTTGTGTTTAGCTCCATGGAGTAGGAATTGAGTACATTGCGCACAAAGATGGTCAGCATACACATTGTGCATACACATGGTCAGTTCATATATTGTCATGGCATAGTCAACATATATATTGTGGTGGCATAATTATTGTTTATATAGCTATGGTGGATATCTGTTGTTATAGTGCTATTAATATTTATATTATTATGTGATATGCTTTCTGATGATATCTATGAAATTGATAACTTGAATATATCTGTAATATCTATATGTATAAAATGACTTCGTCATTCGTATTATTCTCCTTCACTGCCATATTGGTAATGATGTAGGATATCTCACCTCTTGTTTGTACTATTCTTGTTCTATGTGACTTTTGGTTAAAAGACTGTAAAAGGGAGGAAGTTGAATCTTCTAGATCTTACTTGGTTTGATCTCCTGCATTCGGTGATGGCGGTAAGAAGGGGTTCTATTAGTTTCGTCAGGATTGTGTTCACTGGGGGTGCTAATGCTTGGCGAGTAGACTGGGCCGGCGAGCATATACGGTATGTTGAGGATTTGATCTTGACCGTGAGGAGGACTCGCGATGGAGATCCTATCCTGACTCTCACTACATTAGTGCATCTGGAGTTTGCCTTGCCCATTCGGGAGCTATAGAGTGATCCGCTTCACACCCCTAGAGAGGACGAGGATTCTATGGCATCAGCTGCTAAGGCACCTACCCGTGAGACCATACTCTGTCCTGTCCTAGTGTCTTCAGATGAACCAGGGGAGGATCCTATGGTGGATCCAGTGGATTGCCCAACTCCTTAGATGTGAGCATCGTTATGGGTAGTTTATGTTTCTTTTGTATTACCTGTATAAAGGTTCTTTTGAGTATAACTGCATTTTGAAGTACAACTTGGTGTATTTTTGAGTGACATAAGCAATGCGCCACGCCATGTATGTTTTAAGAAAATTATCCAGTCTTATATGCTATATTTTGAGTATATCTTGTTGAATTATATTTTCAAATGATAGCATGTGTATCTATTCATTCATGACTCATATTTTCCTCATACGCACAACGATTAAATTTGGAAACTTGTTATTTGAGTTGTAGCACGCCAAAAATTTAGTCACCGTGGTATAATGACGATTATGCTATGGTTACTAAATCAAGGGGTGTTACAATCTTAACCTTTTTCAGTTGTTAGTTGTACAAGTTCGGGTCCTATTGCAAAACTTTTCCCATCTTGGTACCAACACAAAGGTACTCTACATCGTCGCTCATAGAGTGTCTCATAGGGTGCCATCCCTATACTTGGGTGGAAACTATTATTATAGGTGAATTCTATCAGAGGTAGGAATTCATCCTAACTCCCAGTTTGTTCCAAAACACAAGCTCTTAATAGATCTTCCAATGATTGAATTGTCCTTCTTGATTGGCCATCTATTTGCGGATGGTATGCAGAACTTAAGTGAAGTTTTGTCCTCATTGCTTCTTGCATACTTTGCCAAAACCTTGATATAAACCTTGGGTCTCTATCAGAAATGATACTCGAGGGCACACCGTGAAGTCTAACAATTTCACTGACATACACCTGAGTCAATCTCTCTATTGGATATCTTATGTTAATTGGCAAGAAGTGTGCTGACTTCGTAAGCCGATTAACAATTACCCAACTAGAATCGTGACCCTTTCGAGTTCTTGGCAATCCTACAACAAAGTCCATTATAATACTATCCCATTTCCATTCTGGAATAGTTAGAGGTTGTAACATTCTAGAATATTTTTGGTGTTCAACTTTCACTTTCTGACAAATTAAACAAGTTGACACATACTTAGCAACGTCCCTCTTCATTCCTTGCCACCAATACAACTGTTTCAAGTCCTGGTATATCTTGGTAGTTCCTGGGTGTAAACTCACTTTTGTGGGCTTCATCAAGAATCAACCTCCTAAGCTCGGGATCATTTGGTACACAAATCTTATCTTTGAACCTTAGGATTCCATCCGGTCCTAATTTTGATACAGCGCCTTGCTTCACCAGTTCCTTTTCATCATGCAAATATTGATCACTTCCTTGTTTCTCTCGAATCTCTTCCATTAGTCTATTCGAAATAGTGATCACATTCAAGCAAATTCTTCCCAGTGTCAATTCAACAGACAACCGCATATCCCTAAATTGTTCGATCAATTCACTTTCCTTGATCATCATAGCAGAGACATTAAGTGTAACACCCCTCCGAAGGGTGTCACATTCATATTAACTCCTTATAAATAATTAATTACCCAAGTTATAAAATATTTAATTTCATTTAAAAACAAGTTTCAAAATTTCTTTTTCGAAAAAAATATAAACTTTACTGAACTGGAAAAAATATAAAAATTGAATAACATACATCTCTCATACATATCCCATAGATTCATAACGTCTTCATTACATAAAACTTATATACTCTAGACAATATTTAATTACCACATATAAACTTGACATGGCCCAAGCCAAAACACCTAGAAAGTAAGGTTCTGAACCTGATCCTCTCCTAGATCCTCTAAAGGCACATTCTCTGGTTGGGGTGTGTCTCTTTGAACAGAAGTCCGAGCAGTTGACTCCGTTGAGTCTTCACTAGACAAAGGGTGAGCAATGTCCCATAGTTCTCCAATAGACATGGAAAACTCTACTTGCACACAAGCAGCATAATATGTGAAAGTAGGGTTTCCATGGTAGGTATCACTCTGGGATAGAGTCACCTCTCCTACATAACTAACACGTTCAGTAGTTGAGTCGACACGCCAGGCACCAATGCCATCGTGGAACTGCGCTTGCATGTAATCAGTGAAATTCCTCCTTGCAGCCATTGTAGTCTTTACAGACGTAAACATAAAACAGAAATAGACAGAATAAAATAGCAAAGAGGTGAGATCCCCTACATCGCATACCAATATAGCAACAAAGAAATGATACGAATAACAATGTCATTCCACACATACAATTCATTGATTATCATAAAATCAAGCAAAGACACACACACACACACACATATATATATATATATATATATATATATATATATATATATATATATATATATATATATATATATTCGGGATATTAAACAAATAAACATTCCAAGAAACTCGCAGACTCAATATCGGCATAATGATAATGCCACAATCATATTATGTTTCAACAACGTAAATCTTTGAATATGCATATGCTCAACACAATCGGTTCCTTCTTCATAGAGTTTACTCAAATTCAGAAATGAACGCCTAATAGATCTGTCCCCCCTTAATAAGAATCGAAATAAGACAGTCTATGCTGAAAAATGAAAAGCAATAGTGTTCGTTGGGATGTCAGTATGTTGCAATCGGTGATCATGGCCAGGGGTATATCTATATATATATATATATATTATATCTCAATGTCAATTGATTTAATGTCAAACAAGTGAATCACCACGCCCTGACGTCCCCTAGGATTCCTCCCACTTTCCTGTGAGTTCACGTCCATTCCTTAGGCATAAAACGCCACAACAAAATTCGTGAATGCATGATAAATAATTCAATCATATACTGTCATTTATCACACATTATTTCTTATTCACATGTCATGACATGGCAGTATCATCGTACAATGTTCAAAACATTTTTGTTCAAAAATAGAGTACCGTTATACTGTCCCCAATGATACTAACGCAACCGCACATGTGTAATACCCCTCGATTTAATAACCACGACACAATCGTCATTATATCACGGTCACTAAATTTTGGCGTACTATCATTGTCAAATAACAAACTTTACAAAAATATTAAACATTTCGCATATGAAGAAAATAAGAGCCACAAATAAATAGTTATATATACAACCAGTTAAAATATGAATTATAAGATGTACTCAAATTACAACATTCAAGACTAGATAATCACCTTAAAACATATATGTATACCCAAAATTTCACTTTATATAGGTAATGCAAAATAAAATATAAACTACCCATAATATACCCACGACTAAGGAGTTGGGCACTCTATCGAATCCCGAATGTGTGAGGCAACTCCGGGCTCACCGGTGTAGTGAGAAATACAGAATAAGGTCTTCGATCACAGTTCTTTTCATGTTCAAGGTCAAAACCCCAACATATCGCATACGCTTGTCGGTCCAGTCGACTCGCCAAGTCTTAACACCACCAGTGAACACAGTTCGAACGAACCCAATAGAACTCCCTTCGCGATGACATCACCGGATACAGTGGGTCAAACCAAGAAAGTCCAAAAGAATCCAACCTCGTTCCCACTTACAGTCTTTAACCAAGAAATGACATAGTACAAGAAGAGTACAAGAAAGAGGTAAGACATCCTACCATCATTACCAATTATAGCAACAAGAAACCAAATGGCACAAAGCGCCCACATAGTATTTCCAAATGATACTCATAAGCATTAAATAGCAGAAATAAACAAATAAGCAGTTCCAGGCAGTCATACATATATATAACAGTAAGACAACAATTCCAAATTATAACAACGAATAAATGCTAGAAAATGCATGGACTCACTATGCACATGCATACAATAGTCCAAATCCTATTCCATAGAGCTAGATACAAAATAGTCGGAGAGAATGAAGAGGGAGACATGCCAGTATCTCGTCAGCCATAATAACAAGTGCTTTCCAGACAATAATCAATCATTTTATGCAACAAGGCTTTTATACAACGGCATTCTCATAAGATCTCGATATTGGACTGTGTCCAGTCAGGATCGTCGGTACGTGTGTATCGGTTTGTCCCACGGTCCAGAGGAGCTACCACTGCTCTCTATGAGACGCCCGCGCCCCGACGCCTTCAAGGTCAACTACAGGACCCCACTTGTCTATTCGCACCCACACTAAGGTGTGATTCAACTCCTAGGCTAAAGGCCTTAACAAAGTCCAACGGACATTCATAATGCATACAATCTCTATGCATGATCATGTATGATCATTATTACATATAATTTCCACAATATGCCACAATTGGCCCAAAGCAAGAATCAACACAATTATTGGTCACTCACATGGACCCACAATATCATAATATCAGAATTAAATGAATTAATGCATTTTTAAGGTGTATTATGCATTCTCGCTTAGGCTTAGCTTTCTCACAAAGTCTGTCTCTAACAGAATCCTCTTAGGTGATTTATTCATATACACTTAGAAGGTTATTTTAATATCTCAATGTCTCACACTCTTTTATTCTTACCCTAATTAAAATTATCCTAAGTCTTATGAAAATTCCATTCTTGGTTCTTTAAAATTTATGAATCTCAAGGTATAATTTAATTTTCCAACTTGCTATTTCTTGCATCCTATCACCATTAATTTAATCACTAGGTATTAGATGATAAATTATGAGTTTGGATTCGACGGAGACAATGGCTCTAGTGTACAAAAAATGAGGTTACCTTTCGATGAAAAATAACCTGACAATGATGAAAGATGGGAGAACGTTATTCATAAGAATGACAAAGAATCAATTTCTGTCGAATGAAGATTGTGTCGAATAGAGATAAAAAACTATCGAATACACCAAAAAGCCAGCATAAATCTTAATTTGATGGACGGGTGTTGACGATGGAGAAATCTTCTCTACTGAGAGGTCAGAAGTTCTAACTCGACGGACATCAACATTCTAACTCGACGGATATTGATATTGCACTAAATGGTCAGAAGATCAAAATCGACGGAATGGTTAGAAGATCAAATTCGACGGATGTTGACAGTCTAACTCGATGGATGTTTACATCCTAACTCGATGGATATTGACATTGCACTAAATGGTCAGAAGATCAAAATCGACGGAATGGTTAGAAGATCAAATTCGACGGATGTTGACATTCTAACTCAATGGATGTTCACATTGGAGAAGTTTCTCTACTAAATGGTCCGAAACTCTAACTCGACGGATATTGACATTGCTGAAGTTTCTCTCTTGTTTAACTGACGCAAGTTTTTAATGGACAAGAATCCTAACTCGACGGATATTGACATTGCTGAAGTTTCTCTCTTGTTCAGCTGACGAAAGTGTTTAATGGGCAAGAATCCTAACTCGATGGATATTGACATTGCTGAAGTTTCTCTCTTGTTCAGCCGACGAAAGTGTTTAATGGACAGGAATCCTAACTCGACAGATATTGACATTGCACTAAATGGTCAGAAGTTCAAATTGTTACAATTATTCACAAGGAATCCCCAAATTCTGGGCTCAAAACCGTGGCCATCCGAGAACTAATCCGACGTTATTTTCTCCCATTTCAGGCATTCTAATCCAATCCAATATATCAATATACACAGACAAACATTCTAATAGCACAAACACATTATAAACAACATGCAAACATACTAAACATACAAACAGAGAATAACCCTCAATAGGGTTTTATCACAATCACTCACAAACAAGGTTCCTGAATGCTAATAGAGGTTGAGGAAGAGTGTCTTCCTCTTACCTTAGTGAAGAACAAAGAAAGCAAGCTCCTTCTGTCCTTAAAATCTGGTTCTTCACCACCACCAAAAACCTTGGTGTTCAAATCCGAAAAATCAAAATCAAAGAGTGAAAATGGAATCCATAGTCACCAATGTGACCATGGAATACAAAAATGGGGAGAAAGGAGAAGAAAGTTGAGAGCTTTACCTTAAAGCTTGAAGCTTTGGTGCTGGGCTGACAACCACGAAAATGGAGGAGTCAATGAGAGTTCCACAAAGAAGAAAGCTTGAAGACGGTGAGGGAAAACAATGGTCTAAGTTTGGCTTGAGCAAAGGAAGCTTGAAAATCAACAATGGTGTTTGTGGGTATGTAGCCGTATAAAGAGAGGAAGAGAAATGAGAGTAGACGTGAGGGAGAGAGTGACCAGCGTGAATGAGAGGAAATGGGAAGGAATAATTGTGATATTACCCCCCAAAACCGTGCTGCACAATGAGAGGGAGGAGAGAGAATGAATAGTGATTGGGAAGGAAGCTTCCTAGAAGTTTCCTTGAAGCTTCCTTGAGAAGCTTCGTGCGCTTCTCGATAAAGTGCATAGTAAGCTTGCTCTCTTAATTAAATACATCTGATAGATGATTAATTACACTGTTAGAATTATTTTCTCAGTGAATGAAAGTTACAATTGATGAAAATAATATTTTATTATTCATCAGATAATTTTATGATACAGCAATTTTATCTAGCAGATAAAACCTCAAAAAATGCAAACCTCGCAAACTGTGCCTGGCCTCAGGTTTAGTAAGATCCCCCGTCAGCACGTTGACAGTTCAAGGTTTACTAGCCTCAGGGAAAACATTTCGTTATCCCAGCTCCGCTCAGTGCACATATAAAACGAGGAATATATTAAATATTCGTCATTTCTAGAAAAATCTACAAAAATTCTAAAAAATCATAAATATTATAAAATGATTATTTATAATGAAATAAATAAATTTCGGGATGTTACAACATGCACATACAGATTGTCCAATACCATTAGTATCTATGGTATTAAATAACTATCCATACAATCGATAATACCAAAGATCCACTTGGGTCCAATACTTCAGTTTCACAATTTTAGTTCAAAACGTTGGCTTTATAGCAAAACTCATTGTTCCTTTCAATCGCGTAGCAAAATTATTGCATTTTCACAATCGCGTAATACTTTTGTTACATTTTCAAATTGCATAAAGGTTTTCCAACATTTTCTCAACCGCGTAAAGATTTTAAAACGTTTTCTCAATTGCGTAGCTAAAAATTACTATTTTAAAATCACGTAAAGATTTTTTAACGTATTTTCAATTGCGTAAAATACTTCTAACATGTTTTAAATCCAAAATATCATTTTTCTCATTTAATACCAAAATTTGACTTTATTTTTATTATTTGCATAATAGTCCTATAAAATAATATTTACATAATAGTCTCTCTTTAAGAAATATTTTCAAAATAGTCCCTCTTTAAATAATATTTACAAAATAGTCTATTTTTAAATAATATTTACAATATAGTCCCTCTAAAAATATATTTTTCAATATGGTCCCTCTAAAAATTTAATTTTCAATATAGTCCCTCTAAAAGTCAATATTTCTACTATTTCCCAGAAAATTATGTTTCATAGTTTTACTTGGGATATTACAGCTCAAAATTTCCTAACGCGCTTCAAAACCCATAAGGTGAGCTATAAGTCAGTAAATTTCAAGTATTGACATTTATTCTACTACTTAGCTTAATTAATTAAAATTACTTTCATTTAAATTTCAAAACCTACCAAATTGAGTTCTTACTATTAAAGCACCTAAGTTTACACTTAGTAAAATAATTTTGGATCTTGAACATCAAAAATTGGCACATTGACTGAATTCACATATTGCTTCAAAATTAATAGATAAATCATTTTCTAACACTTTAAATCCTTAAAAAAATTTCTTAATTGAATTTCTTGTCATAAAATCATTTAAACCTTAATTTGAAAAAAATAATTTAAAATCCTTAGTCCTCTTGATAGCAACAAGGTCGTATGCCTCTACACTCTTTGGAGTCCTCATACAGATTTTCTCATCATGTGAATCACATCTTAAATTACACAAGCATTATCATGCTTCCAAATTCACATAGGCAAATAAACCATCAAAACTATAAGCATATCAAACATATATACAAATCATGCATACTTATCAAAGCAGTAAAACAATCACACAATATAATCAAACAAGCACAAACCAATAATTACATAATCGACTGAATAAATCCTCACATGGATTTTCCACTCACAAACACAAACAATTCCATTCCTTCATCGCCACATATGACCGATGAGGTTAATCTCCCTCTTACCTGGTTGATGTCCTCCTAGCTTTTTTTATAAAACTCTTCAAGTTCCTTCTCCTCTAAATTTCGTGAATCACCCAAACAATTTCCTAAAATCTTAAACAAATCCTCAAGTCACAAACAAAGCTTAGGGATAAGAAACCATGGATTAATCATGGTCTAGAAAATTAGAAATTCAACTTAGAACCAAAGAATCAAGAGATTACCTTAGATGTCAGAAATCAAAGCTTGCTTTCTGAAGCACTTAAAGTAGGATTTAGGTAAAACTCACAAAAGGAAAGATGTTTAGAATAATGTTTGGGTTTGGAAAGTAAGGTTAGATAAAATTATAGAAGTGAAGAGGTTGGTTTGGTGGGTGGAGGCCGAATCCTTCAAAGGAGAGCAAGAATGGAGTTTTTTGGTGTTCTTGAATAATTGGAAGAGAGAGAAGAGAGAGAATGGTTTAAGTGTTAAAGTTGATAGGAAATGAAATGAAATAAGCTATTTCTCTAAGTGTGCAGCCGTGGGAGTGAGAGAATGGAGAGATAGAAATTTGTTTAGCACAATTGAAAGCTATCACATGCATGCACATGGTCTTCACATGACCTATGTCACTTGGTGTCATCTATTGGTCATAAAAGACCATTCAAGAACCTTGGAGAAGGCCTTGTAGCTGTGGGAGTCATAGGGGAAATTAACTAAGCTTTGCTTCTATTTTAATTCCTAATCACACCTTAATTAAATAATTAATTCATTTAGTTTCTCTTAAACTAATTTAATTAGGATTTCTAATTACATTCTAATTAGTTAATTACATTATTGTGTCATTGTATAGATCATGATTATGTCATGTTTCTAGATAATAGATATTTATCTAGTAATTAGCTTCTAATTATCAAGCAATTAAATAAGTTCACTTAGTTAATTAAGCTATTAGGATAATTAAGTTAGATTATCTAGTTAATTAGTAACTAATCAATCTAGTCACTTTTATTGACTAAATCCTAACCATTAAATTCAACTTCATCTCCTAACCATTGATTAAATCTAAGGTTGATATCATAAGCTTATTTATCAAGATTGCTTTCACATCATTGATTAGATCAACGGTGAGGATCAAAGGCGTTTTCGATCAAGATCTCCATCCAACGACTCACAACGAAGTCCAGCCACTATGTTTGACCAATTCCTATTGGTTAGTCAAAAAGCTATATAATGATGACTCATCATTACTCTAAGATATTTTCTGCTTTCATAATTATACTTAAGATATTTCGCTTAGATATTTTCTGATTAGATATTTTCACCTAGATATTTATCTTTAGATATTTATAGCTAGATATTTATTTCTTAGATATTTACTAGGTGAGTCATCATAGAATTTTCTAGAACAGTTGAGTCAGTATGGTGAGTCGTAATGCTGAGTCACCAACTGAGTTATCAAGATATTTTTCTAACAGATATTACCCAATGGATAACAGCTACTGCTATTAATATACAATGGGTAATGAAAAACTCAGATATAGAAAATCCCTGTCATCTGTTCCCGGTTTCGAGTTTAGTAAGATCTCCCGATCCCGCATTGACAATCCAGAACTTTCTCCTTCAGGAAAAATTTTTATTTTTCTGGGCCCGCTTCGGGTCCACCTCGGGCTCACACACAACTCAAAATAATACTAAAATAATCAAAAACTCAGAAAGTTCTACAAAATTCACAAAAATCATAAAAATTATAAAACTCATATATTTTTAGAAAAAATGAAATTCGGACACACAGTTTTCAAGATAATATTAAAATATCAAAATAATATTAAAATATTTAAAATAATTAAAAATTCCCAAAAATTCATAAAAATTTATAAATATTATAAAACTCATTTATTTCAAGAAAACTAAAAAATTAGGATGTTACATTAAGTATCTTTCTACTCAAAGCATCTGCTACAACATTCGCCTTTCCAAGATGATATTGAAGTTGAAAATCATAATCTTTTAGAAATTCTATCCATCTCCTTTGCCTCATATTCAACTCCTTCTAATCAAACCGGTACTTCAGACTCTTGTGGTCACTGTAGACATTGAACGTTGCTCTATACAGAAAATGCCTCCATATCTTCAAAGCAAACATAACAGCAGCTAACTCTAGATCATAGGTAAGGTAGTTCTTCTCATGCACTCTCAATTGCCTTGAAGCGTATGCTACTGCCTTCCTCTCATACATAAGTACACATCCTAAACCTTGATGTGAAGCATCACAATATACCTCAAAAGGTTCATTGGGATTAGGTAGAATCAACATTAGTGAAGTAGTCAAACGTCTCTTCAACTCTTGAAAACTTGTCTCACATGCATCAGTCCATGCAAAAGCTTGATTCTTTCATGTAAGCTGGGTGAGAGGTCCTGCTATCTTGGAAAATCCTTCAATAAATCTCCAATAATAACCAGCTAATCCCACAAAGCTGTGAATCTCCGTTACGGTCTTTGGTCTTTCCCATTGAAGAACTGTTTCAACTTTTGACGGATCCACTGCAATTCCTTCCTTTGAGATTACGTGACCCAAGAATTTACCTTCCTCCACCAAAATTCACACTTTGACAGTTTAGCATATAACTTTTTCTCTTTCAGAATCTGGAGAACCACATTGAGATGTTCAGCATGTTCCTCCTGATTTCAAGAATAGATTAGAATGTCGTCAATAAAGACAACGACAAATCTATCTAAGTAAGGATGAAAGATCCTACTCATGTAATCCATGAATATTGCAGGAGCATTAGTTACTCCGAAAGGCATCACAAGATACTCATAATGCCCATAACGCATTCAAAAAGTTATTTTGGGAACATCCTCTACTCTCACACGAATCTGGTGATAACCAGAACACAAATCAATTTTGGAGAAAACAACAGCTCCTTTCAGCTGATCCATCATATCATCTATCCTTAGAAGTGGATACTTGTTCTTGATCGTGATCTTGTTCAACTAACGATACTCCACACATAATCGAGAAGTTCCATCTTTCTTCTTGACTAACAACACTGGAGCTCCACAAGGTGAAACACTAGGTTTGACAAATTGCTTCTCCAACAGATCTTCTAACTATTTTTTAAGTTCATCCAACTCTGATGGTGACATCCGGTATGGTGCCATTGAGATAGGACCAGATCCTGGTACAAGAACGATAGAAAACTATCTCTCTTTTCGGTGGCAATCTAGGTATATCATCAGGAAAAAACTTTGGGAAACTCATTGACTACAGGAATGACATTCATGTAACACCCCAAAAATTAATTGTTTTATCATAAACAATCATTTTACAATATTTATGATTTTGGGGAATTTTCCTGGACTTTTCTGGAAATGATGAATATTTTAATATATTCTTTGTTTTCTGTGCACACTGAACAGAGTCAGTGTAACACTCCAAAAACTGTTTATTTTGCGATGAATAGATGTTTTATAATATTTGTGATTTTTGATGATTTTTGTGAAATTTTCTGGAAACGTTGAATATTTTAATATATTCCTCGTTTTGCCTGTGCACTGAGCGGAGCCGGGAAAGCAAAATGTTTTCCTTGAGGCTGGTAAACTTTGGACTGTGGAAACGTCGATGGGGGATCTTACTAAATCCGAGGCCTAGCACAGTTTACGAGGTTTATATTTTACAAGATTTTATCTGATGAATAAAATCACAGAATAATTAATCATCTGAGAAATAATAATAAAATATTATTTATACTGACTATAATTTTGTTCACCGAGAAATAGTCCTAATAGATTACTTCTATCTAATTACTATTATGATATCATTTAAGTGACCACACACTTCACTTTATCGAGAAGCGGGCAAAACTTCTCAAGGAAGCTTGAGGGAAGCTTCTAGGAAACTTCCTTTCCCAATCACGTTTCTCTCTCCTCCCTCCCCCTATGTGCTGCACGGTTGGGCTTGGAGTGGGGCATATTACATTTTCACTTCTCCCATTTTTCTCTCCCTCACGTCTGCTCTCTTTCTCCCTCTCCTATCTCCTTTCTCTTTTCATTCCACAGTAGAAACACCCTTACCACCCACACCTCCATTTTATCTTCAAGCTGTCACACTCCTTACACCCACATTGTGTTTGGAGGACCACCATCTTTGAGGAAGTCATCTTCAAGAGTTCACCATTCTCTCCATCTTCATCCTCTTCCACCTTTGAAGCTCAAAGGTTGGAGCTGTAAGGTAAAAGCTCATGGTTTTCTCTCCCTCTCTTCTCATTTTGGTGACCCATGGTCATTTTGGTGACCATGGGTATCCATTTCAATATTTGGTTTTGATTTTGTAAGTGTGAATGTTCTAGGGCTTTTAGGAAGCTAAGCACGAAATTTCTAAGCAAAAGGGAGCATCCTTTCCTTGTGCTTCTCTTAAGTAAGAGGAAGATCTATTCACTTCAACCCATTTTGGTAGTTAATAACTTGTTGTTGTGTTGGTGGGGTGAAACCTATTTTGGAAAACCCCTTTTTTTGATTGTTTTTGGTTGAACTTTGAGTGTTTGAATGGTATGTATTGATGGACATTGATGGATTTTGGGATGATTGAGGTTTGGAATGGTTTTCTAGTGAGTTTCTACGTCACAGAGGGATACACGGCCATGTATCTCCCTGCATGACTGGAACGTATTTATGGTGCACTTCAGAGGAGTACACGGCCTAGGCCGTGTATGACTACACGGGCCGTGTACTCGGGGCTGTGTATTTTTACACAGGCCGTGTATCATGATCAGTGATGGAATTGAGGCTTTTCTAGCCCCTTGGAGGTTCAAGGTCCTCTTGGGCCCTTGACTCAAGGCCTTTAGACTAAAGTAAGTGTAATAATCGGGAATAATTGTATGAGTAGAAACTAATTAGGGATTCATAATGAGGGAAAAACAAGAAACGGGAGCATGCTTTACCATTTATAAGAACTTTGAATAGAGAAAGAACATGAGTGTGATAGAGTTGCGAGCGACATAATGAAATTAAGAATTGACTTATTTAATGACTTTGAATAGGGCGTGAATGCCTAAAAACTTATTATTGACTTAATATGGACCCTTGAACGGGATTGAACATTGATGATAAATGACATAACATGTGATCTTAGACTTCAAATGTTATAATTGAGAATTTGTAAATGTACATATGAATATGCATTGAAGATATGTGCATTGAGCATGATTGAGTCATGCATTGAAAAAGTCCGTTGGACATTTTTGTTAAGGCCAAGTTGCCTAGGAGTTGAATCACACCTTTGTGCGGGTGTGAATAGACATGTGTAGGTCATTTGTTGACCTTGGGGGCGTCGAGGTGCGAGTACCTCACGATGGACGGTTGGTGGTTCTTCTGTCCGTGGGGCAGACCGATGCAAACGCATCGACGATCCAGACCGAGACACTGCCCTATATCGAGATCTGTTAGGAATGTCTTGTACAATGCCATGATGCGTATTTTGATAAATTGAAAAATTTAGCACTTGATTGTCTCGGCAGCCACGATACAGACATATCTCCTGATCATTCTCTTTGACTGTTTTGGGTCTAGCTCCATGGAGTAGAATTGTTGGTATCATATGCATGTGGACAGTGAGTCATCATATCATTTAATAGTTACTTGTTCATATGAAAACTCAATATGTTGTTTCACTACTGCCATGACTATTTTTATATGCTAAATTGCATATTATCTGTTTTAATGAGATTTACCATTTCTGAAATGTTATGTGGGCATCATGCGCCATTTGTTCTTTACTACCTCAATTATAATGAATGTTGAATGTCTTACCTCTTTTCCTATGTTTCCACTATTTTTGTACATCTATATGTATGATTCTCTAAAGACAGGGGTGAAGGAAAGGAAGAACCTGATTTCCCCGGCTTTTGGCCCAACTTTGACTAGCATTTTCTGATCATGACGGCCCGACCACATGGATTTTTGGGATATGTGCGTCTAACATTTCTTGGAGGTCTAGACTGTTGGCATATGAACTTCAGCTCTGGTCGCTGTGTCAACTTGGGAGACGTGTCGTTGTCGCTGGCTTGGGGGCGTCATGAACCACCGATCTTTACCTACTGCATTTGCTTACGCTTGGAATTTCATCTGCCCATCCGAGAGATGTGGGGTGACCGCTACTACACCCCGCATGAGGACTCTTTTGATTCCACTGCTCGGGCTCCGGCCCGTGGCTCTGTGGCTCCTATGTGGGTTTCCTCGGATGAGGAAGACCCCGAGGAGGTTCCCGAGGACGATCTTGTGGAGGATCCTGAAGAGGATCCTGACTCGATTCCTCCTCATTTGAGGGACTGATGTTACTGGTAGCTACTGATGGCTGCCAATGTTTTATTTTGGGGGCATGATGTCTTTATTTTTGGTGGCTGTATATTCTGATATCATGGGGATATATATGCATATTCTGTAAGCTCAGGCTTCTTTTTAATGAGCCTTGATGTAATTATTGACTCATAGTTTGTATCTAAACAATATATGAATATATATATATATATATATATATATATATATATATGATGTATCTCATGCAATGGATGTATGGTTTAGTCTTTATGTTTTCCATCAAAGTTTATGTTTTTCGCTTACAATTTAGCAAGAGTATATATATATACTTATGAATTTTTATCAATGTTAATACCTCTGAGTACCGAATTGATGAGTAGGTTATTGAGTATAATTATATATATATATATACTTACAAAATAGAAAAAAAAATATTTACCATATTATTTATACAACTAAAATCAATTATATTTTATGATGAAAGGTATCGGGTCTTGCTTGATTTATACTTATATTTTTCGCATTGTATTTAATTGACAATGTGACGTCTCCTCTTTAAAAAGGGGCGTTACATTAAGTTGGTATGAGAGCCCCGGTTTATGTTTCTTTGGGTCTTGTGGTTAAGTCTATTTTGTTTGTGCTGTGTGTTCTCTAAAAATCAAATGCACAGATGTATTGTTTGGTATTCCTAGTGGATACAACTGACTTTTCTTGTGTCTTTCAGTTACTCTTACTTGAGACCGTACGATGGCACAAAGGGAAGACATGGCAGCAGCTATAGCAGCGATGCAGAGGATGGCTGAGGCCGTCGCACAACAAACTAAGCAAGCTCCTCAGCAACAGGAGAGAGTTGCACAACAACAAGAAAGAGCTGCACAATAGCTCGAGGCCACTGCAGATGCTCAGAACTTGGCAGAGTTTCGATGCCACAATCCTACTCAATTTAAAGGAGAATTTGATCCAGACAAGGCTAGTATGTGGATCAAGGAGTTAGAAAAAGTCTTTCGAGGTATGAACTGCGCTGAGAACAAGAAGGTGACCTATGCAACCTTTATACTGGTGGGCAATGCTGAAAACTGGTGGAATGGAGTACAGAGAATGCTGGAAGCTATAAACCGTGAAATTACTTGGGACTTATTCAAGGAGAAATTCTTGGATAAGTATTTTCCTGCAAGCGCAAGACACGCGAAGGAGTCAGAATTTCTCAACTTACGATAAGGGAATATGACCATTAGTGAGTATGCGGCCAGATTTGAAAACTTGTCATAGTTTTCAACAGACTCTCAGCATCAACCAAATAAAGTTTGGAAGTGTCAGAGATTCATCGAAGGATTGAGATACGAGCTGAAGAAGGCTGTGATCACCCTGAAGATCAATGAATTCTCGAAACTGCTAGAAATATGCTGTGACGTAGAGGCTCTGGAGCAATCTAAAGATACGAGGAACAGGAACTTTGGGCCTACAAGGTTCCAAAGAGGCAGCGGTAATAGTTCTAACCGCTTCCAGAAGAAGCCTTATTCCTGACCAACAGGAAATCAGTAACAGACTACGGGTGGAAGTTTTGGTGGAGGTTCTATAGGGTACCGGACTGGCCAGAACATGACGTATCCCTCCAGATGTATAAAGTGTGGGAAGGATCACCTGATAAGGGATTGTTCCATCAAGGGAATTATTTGCTATAGATGTGGCAAGCCTGGCCATGTGTCTCGAGACTGTAACCAAGCAAAGGCTGAGCCTTCAGTCAACGCTACTCAAGCTGTAAGGCCACAAGCAGGAGGCAGAGTTTATACTATGAGCGGAGCTGAAGCCTTCGAATCCGAAGATTTGATACAAGGGGAAGGCACCATAGAAGGTAACCTTTTAAAAGTACTGTATGACTCTGGGGCAACCCATTTTTTCATATCATATAACTGTGTGCAAAGACTTGGCTTACCAGTGTCTACCTTACCTTTTGACTTAATTGTTTCTACCCCCACTGATAAACTGGTAGTTACTACCAAAGTCTGTTTAAATTGTCCTTTGATTGTTGAAGGTCGAATCTTTTCTGTCGATTTGATCTGTTTACCCTTTTCTCAGTTAGATATAATTCTAGGGATGAATTGGTTGTCTTCTAACCATGTTCTATTAGCTTGTTCCAGAAAAATCATAATTTTTCCCATAGATGAGGATTCTAGATTTCTGACGGCCAACCGAGTTCAAGCTCTCTTGAAAGAAGGAGCTCACGGATACATACTACTATCTTCTTTAAAAGTTGAGCACGAGGTTGATGTGAACACAATTCCAGTGGTGAATGAGTTTCCCAAAATCTTTCCTGAGGACGTACCTGGTTTACCACCGGTGCGAGAGATAGAGTTTGCTTTGACCTTGTACCGGGAGCTGGTCCCATGTCTATAGCACCTTATAGGATGACACCAACAGAATTAGCTGAGCTCAAGAAGCAGCTAGAGGAGCATTTGGAAAAGCAATTTGTCAGACTGAGTGTGTCACCGTGGGGAGCACTAGTGCTGTTAGTTCCCAAAATGGATGGTTCATCAAGATTGTGCGTGGACTACAGATAGTTGAACAAGGTGACGATCAAGAATAAATATCCACTCCCAAAAATTGATGACTTAATGGACCAACTGAAGGGAGCAGCGGTGTTTTCAAATATCGATCTGCGTTGTAGGTATCATCAGATATGAGTGAAGACGGAGGATGTACCCAAGACTGCTTTTTGTACCCGATATGGTCATTACGAATACCTCGTGATGCCGTTTGTCGTGACAAATGCACCAGCTATCTTTATGGACTACATGAACCGAATCTTTCATCCTTACTTGGACAGATTCATGGTGGTATTCATTGATAACATTCTGGTATACTCTCAAAATCAGGAGGACCATGCTGAACACCTTAGTATAGTTCTTCAGATTCTGAAAGAAAAGGAATTGTATGCCAAACTGTCAAAATGTGAATTTTGGCTGGAAGATGTTAAATTTTTAGGGCACGTAATCTCGAAGGAGGGGATTGCAGTGGATCCATCAAAAGTGGAGGTAGTGTTGCAATGGGAACGGCCAAAGTCAGCGATAGAGATCCGAAGCTTTCTGGATTTGGCTGGATATTATAGGAGGTTCATTGAGGGATTCTCAAAGATTGCTGGACCTCTCACTCAGCTCACAATAAAGAACCAAGCTTTTGAGTGGACCGACAGTTGTGAACAAAGTTTCCAAGAGTTGAAGAATCGACTAACTACCTCGCTAGTGTTAGTGCTACCCGATCCGAATGAGCCCTTTGAGGTGTATTGCGATGCTTCATACTAAGGACTAGGATCTGTACTTATACAGTATGGAAGAGTGGTGGCTTATGCTTCAAGGCAATTGCGAGTGCATGAGAAGAATTACCCAACACATGACTTGGAGTTAGCGGCTGTGGTTTTTGCTCTGAAGATATGGAGGCATTTTCTCTATGGAGCGATGTTCAACATCTTCAGTGATCACAAGAGCCTGAAGTACTTGTATGACCAGAAAGAGTTGAACATAAGGCAGCGAAGGTGGCTAGAGTTCCTAAAGGATTATGATTTCCAACTCCTGTACCACCCTGGCAAGGCAAATGTTGTGGCAGATGCCCTAAACAGAAAGATGATCAGTGTTTCTGCCTTGATGATCAAGGAAAAGGATAAGTTAGAGCAGTTCAGAGATGTATGGTCTATTGTGGAGTTAGAAACAGGGAAGATCTGCATGAATATGGTTACCATCTCAAGCGAGTTGATAGATGACATAAGGGAAAAGCAGAAGATTGACAAGTTCTTACAAGAGGTGAGAGAGCAAATGAAGCAAGGCAATGAAACAGCGTTTGTGGAAGGAACAGATGAAATTCTGAGATTCCGTGGGGGAGTTTGTATTCCCCGTGACCAAGAGCTTAGAATATATCATCAACCATGCTCACACAAGTCAGCTGAGTATGCATCCGGGCATAACAAAAATGTATCAAGACTTGAAGAAGTTGTTCTGGTGGCATGGAATGAAGAGTGACGTCACTAGACGCGTATCGACTTGTCTGGTTTGTCAAAAAGCTAAAGTGGAACATCAGAGACCAGCAGGATTACTGCAACCGTTGTCTATTCCTGAATAGAAGTGGGACAGTATTGCAATGGATTTTGTAGTCGGATTGCCAAGAACAAGAAAAGGTCATGATTCGATTTGGATAATCGTGGACCGACTCACGAAATCAGTACATTTTCTCCCGATCGACATAAGATACAAACTAGAGAGACTGACTCAGATCTATATTGGAGAGATTGTTAGACTGCACGATGTGCCTACAAGTATTATTTCAGAAAAGGATCTAAGATTTACTTCAAATTTCTAGAAGAGTTTGCAAGAAGCGTTGGGGATGAAGTTACGTCTGAGTTCTGCTTACCACCCACAGACCGATGGTCAATCAGAGAGGATAATCCATTCTTTCAAAGATTTACTTAGAGCCTGCACCATAGAATAGACTGGAAGTTGGGATGATGTTCTACCATTGATAGAATTCACCTACAATAACAGTTATCATTCGAGCATAGGGATGGCACCCTATGAAGCTCTGTATAGACGACGGTGTCAAACACCTCTGTGTTGGTACCAAGACGACGAGCGCCTTACTATTGGACCAGAGATTATATAGCAGACAACGGAGAAGGTTAAGATGATTCAGGAGAAGATGAGGACGGCTCAGAGTCGACAAAAGAGTTATGCAGACCAAAGGAGAAAGCCTCTTGAATTTGAGGAAGGAGAGCATGTATTCCTGAAAGTCACACCCACGACTAGGGTAGGCCGGGCCTTGAAATCTAGAAAACTCACTCCAAAATTCCTTGGACCATACCAAATCATTCGCCGAGTAGGTCCTGTAGCCTATCAAATAGCCTTACCTCATTTCCTCTCAAACATTCATAATGTTTTCTATGTGTCGCAACTGAGAAAATACCTTCCTGACCCAAGTCATGTCATAGCACCGGACACAGTATAATTAAAAGAGAACTTGACCTATGAGGCACCTCCTGTAAGAATCGAGGATAGAAGGACAAAGCAACTCAGAGGTAAGGATATCTCATTAGTGAAGGTGATCTAGAACGAGATAACTGGAGATGTAACCTGGGAGCTGGAAGACAAAATGAAGGAGCAATACCCATATTCCTCGTTTTGCATGCACACTGAACAGAGTCAGTGTAACACTCTGGAAACTGTTTGTTTTGCGATGAATAGACATTTTATAATATTTGTGACTTTTGATAATTTTTGTGAAATTTTCTGGAAACGTTGAATATTTTAATATATTTCTCGTTTTGCCTGTGCACTAAGCGGAGCCGGGAAAACGAAATGTTTTCCTTGAGGCTGGTAAACTTTGGACTGTGGAAACGTCGACAGGGGATCTTATTAAACCCAAGGTAGAGCACAATTTACGAGGTTTACATTTTACGAGATTTTATCTGATGAATAAAATCACAGAATAATTAATCATCTGAGAAATAATAATAAAATATTATTCATACTGACTATAATTTTGTTCACCGAGAAATAGTCCTAATAGATTACTTCTATCTAATTACTGTTATGATATCATTTAAGTGACCACACACTTCACTTTATCGAGAAGTGCGCGAAGCTTCTCAAGGAAGCTTGAGGGAAGCTTCTAGGAAGCTTGCTTTCCTAACCACTTTTCTCTCTCCTCTCTCCCCCTATGTGCTACACGGTTGGGCTTGGAGTAGGGCATATTACATTTTCACTTCTCCCATTTTTCTCTCCCTCACGTCTGCTCTCTTTCTCCCTCTCCTATCTCCTTTCTCTTTTCATTCCACAGCAGCAACACCCATACCACCCACACCTCCATTTTATCTTCAAGCTGTCACACTTCTTACACCCACATTGTGTTTGGAAGACCACCATCTTTGAGGAAGTCATCTTTAAGAGTTCACCATTCTCTCCAACTTCATCCTCTTCCACCTTTGAAGCTCAAAGGTTGGAGCTTTAAGGTAAAAGCTCATGGTTTTCTCTCCCATTCTTCTCATTTTCGTGACCCATGGTCATTTTGGTGACCATGGATATCCATTTCAAGATTTGGTTTTGATTTTTTAAGTGTGAATGTTCTAGGGCTTTCAAGAAGCTAAGCACGAAATTTCTAAGCAAAAAGGAGCATCCTTTCCTTGTGCTTCTCTTAGTTAAGAGAAAGATCTATTCACTTCAACCCATTTTGGTAGTTAACAACTTGTTGTTGTGTTGGTGGGGTAAAACCCATTTTGGGAAACCTCTTTGTTTGATTGTTTTTGGCTGAACTTTGAGTGTTTGAATGGTATGTATTGTTGGACATTGATGGATTTTGGGATGATTGAGGTTTGGAATGGTTTTCTGGTGTATGAATACACGGCCTAGGTCGTGTATGAATACACGGCTGTGTATCTCCCTGCGTGACTGGAACGTATTTATGGTGCACTCCAGAGGAGTACACGGCCTAGGCCGTGTATGACCACACTGGCCGTGTATTTTTACACAGGCCGTGTATCATGATCAGTGATGGAATTGAGGCTTTTCTAGCCCCTTGGAGGTTCAAGGTCCTCTTGGGCCCTTGACTCAAGGCCTTTAGACTAAAGTAAATGTAATAATCGGGAATAATTGGATGACTAGAAACTAATTAGGGATTCATAAAGAGGGAAAAACAAGAAACGGGAGCATGCTTTACCATTTATAAGAACTTTGAATAGAGAAAGAACATGAGTGTGATAGAGTTACAAGCGACATAATGAAATTAAGAATTGACTTATTTAATGACTTTGAATAGGGCGTGAATGCCTAGAAACTTATTATTGACTTAATATGGACCCTTGAACGGGATTGAACATTGATGATAAATGACATAACATGTGATCTTAGACTTGAAATGTTATAATTGTGAATTTGTAAATGTACATATGAGTATGCATTAAAGATATGTGCATTGAGCATGATTGAGTCATGCATTGAAAAAGTTCGTTGGACCTTTTTGTTAAGGCCAAGTTGCCTAGGAGTTGAACCACACCTTTGTGCGGGTGCAAATAGACAAGTGTAGGTCATTTGTTGACCTTGGGGGCGTCGGGGTGCGGGTACCTCACAATGGATGGTTGGTAGCTCTTCTATTCATGGGGCAGACCGATGCAAACGCATCGATGATCTAGACCGAGACACTGTCCTATATCGAGATCTGTGTAGAATGTCTTGTACAATGCCATGATGCGCATTTTGATAAATTAAAAATTTTAGCACTTGATGGCCTCGGCAGCCGCGATACAGACATATCTCCTGATCATTCTCTCTAACTGTTTTGGGTCTAGCTCCATGGAGTAAGATTGTTGGCATCATATGTATGTGCACAGTGAGTCATCATATCATTTAATAACTACTTGTTTATATGAAAATTCAATATATTGTTGCATTACTACCATGACTATTAAATATATATGCTAAATTGCTTATTATCTGTTTTAATGAGATTTACCATTTCTGAAATGTTATGTGGGCATCATGCGCCATTTGTTCTTTAGTGCCTCAATTGGTAATGAATGTTGAATGTCTTACCTCTTTTCCTATGTTTCCACTATTTTTGTATATCTATATGTATGATTCTCTAAAGACGGTGATGAAGGAAAGGAAGAACCTGATTTCCCTGGCTTTTGGCCCAACTTTGACTAGCATTTTCTGATCATGACGGCCCAACCACATAGATTTTTGGGATACGTGCGTCTGACATTCCTTGGAGGTCCAGACTGTTGGCATGTGAACTTCAGCTCTGATCGTTGTGTCTACTTGGGAGACGTGTCGTTGTCGTTGGCTTGGGGGCGTCATGAACCACCGATCTTTACCTGCTGCATTAGCTTATGCTTGGAATTTCATGTGCCCATCCGAGAGATGTGGGGTGACCGCTACTACACCCCGCATGACGACTCTTTTGATTCCACTACTCGGGCTCCGGCCCGTGGCTCTGTGGCTCCTATGTGGGTTTCCTCGGATGAGGAAGACCCCGAGGAGGTTCCCAAGGATGATCTTGCAGAGGATCCTGACTCGATTCCTCCTCATTTGAGGGACTGATGTTGCTAGTAGCTACTGATGGTTGCCAGTGTTTTATTTTGGGGGCTTGATGTCTTTATTTTTGGTGGCTGTATATTCTGATATCATGGGGATGTATATGCATGATCTTTTTGGGCAGGTATAGTTTTGCTTTTGGTTAAGCTTAGGCTTCTTTTTAATGAGCCTTGATGTAATTATTGACTCATAGTTTGTATCTAATCAATATATGAATATATATATATGAATATATATATATATATATATATATGATGTATCTCATGCAATGGATGTATGGTTTAGTCTTTATGTTTTCCGTCAAAGTTTATGTTTTTCACTTACAATTTGGCAAGAGTATATATATATACTTATGAATTTTTATCAATGTTAATACCTCGAATCTTGAATTGATGAGCGGGTTATTGAGTATAATTATATATATATATATATATACTTACAAAATAGAAAAAAATATATTCACCATATTATTTATGCAACTAAAATCAAATACGTTTAATGATGAAAGGTACCGAGTCTTACTTGATTTATACTTATATTTTCTGCATTGTATTTAATTGACAATGTGACGTCTCCTCTTTAAAAATGGGCGTTACAATTTACATCATTCTCACTCTTGACCTCCAAGGAAGATATTAACATGTATCCTTGAGCTCCTTCCCTCAAGAAGGTTTTGACTTGGTCGGCCGTTAAAAATCTAGAAATCTCAAAATCAGGAAACACTAGGGTTTTACTAGAATAATCTAACATGATATGATTATAAGATAACCAATCCATCCCTAAAATTACGTCTATTTGTGAAAGAGGTAAGCAAATCAAATCAACAGAAAAGATTTGATTCTCAATAGAAATAAGACAATTTAAGCAAACTCGAGTAGTAACGACAGGCTTAGCAATAGGAGTAGAAATAATCAAGTCAAAGGGTAATGAAGACATAGATAAACCTAAACGATCCAGACAGTCATAGGCAATAAAAGAATGAGTCACCCTTGAGTCATACAGTACAATTAAAAGATTACCTCCTATGGCACAATCTCCCTTGATTAGATCTTCGGATTGGGAGGCTTCCGCTCCACTCATCGTATAAACCCTTCCTCCTGTCTAAGGTCTTGTAGCATGTACATTATTGACAGAAGGTTCCGCCTTTGGTTGTGTACAATCTCTAGAAATATGACCAGGCTTTCCGTATTTGAAACAGATGATTCCCTTGATTGTACAGTCCTTCATTAAGTGGTCCTTTCCATACTTAAAACACTTTGACGAAGAGGTGACAGTCTGACCAAATCTGTTGCCACCAGAACTCCCACTCGAACCTCCTCCTCCATAGGATTATTGTTGATGTTGACTCCCTGATGGTCAAGAATGTGGATTCCTCTGAAAGTGATTAACATTGCTATTGTTTCCCCTTTGCAACCGAGAGGGTCCAAAGTTTCAGTTTCTTGTGTCTTGTGATTGATCCAACTCCTCAATCCTTCGACACGTGTCCAACAAGGCGGAGAATTGTCCAATCCCCAAAGGTAACACTGCTCTCTTCAAGTCATGTCTCAATCTTTCTTCAAACTTGTGACACTTCCACTCCTCATCAAGTTATAGCTGGAAGTACCTTGAGAATTTTGACAAACTTTCGAATTTGGCAGCATATTCACTTATTGTCATGTTCCCTTATTTCAGACTAAGAAACTCCATCTCTTTCGCATGTCTAGCGCTGGCTGGGAAATATTTCTCCAAGAATTTGTTCTTAAAGAGTTCACATGTTATGGTTCTTCCCTCAGCTTCCAGTAATTGCTGAGTTCCGGCCCACCAGTCTTCGCCATTACCAACTAGCATAAAGGTAGCATAAGTTACCTTTCTATCATCGGTACATCCTATTCCTCGATAGATCTTTTCCATCTCCTTAATCCAAATACTTGCTTTCTCCGGATCAAATTCTCTTTTGAATTGTGGTGGATTGTTACAACGAAATTCTGACAAATTTTGAGATTCAACTATTGCTTCCTGTTGCTGGGCAGCTCTCTTATTCTGGCATATTATAACATCCATCATCCATTACATTGCCTCAGCTGCAATAGCGATGCTTTCATTGTCATGTCCCAAATTTATATGTGCTCCTCTGCCATGTGCCATTACTTTTCTTCAAAGTCTACTAAGCAAAACATAATAAAAGTCAGGTACAACCATTTCAAACAATCTTGTCTCCTTTCAGAAAAGCACAGAGAATCACACAATATAAATAAGACAGGCCTACACCACAAACTTAAAAGACTCAAACTTGGGCTCTGATACCAACTAATATAACACCCCTCTCTCTTAAAAGGGCGCCATATTTACGATGACCAAAAACTTATAAAGCTTAACCCAAGTTGTAAAAGATTTTATCTTATAATTTTTTTTTATATAAAACTTAACCCAATATAAGAATACCAAATATATCAGACTGAATAATACCCACCAATACATAGTATACATAACTTTGAGTATTGACAACATAAAACATAAGATTTATATACTCAAAAGCATAAATACATCTACCAAATAAAGACTTGACCTAGCCCAAGTCCAAACACCTGAATAGAAGGGTCCCTCACTTGATCCTCCTCTGGATCCTCCTCAAACTCTTCTGAAGACAAAAACCCTGGATAGGATGAAATCCCACGGATAGGAGTCCTAGCAGATGACACTTCAGGATCCTCTCTAGGGGCACGATAAAGATTTCCCCATAACTCTCTTATGGGCATAGAGAATTCTAAATGTACATAAGCATCAAAAGAAAAAGTAAAGATCCCAGAGTGGGTCTACTCCAAGTTAGGGTTATATCTCTGACATATCTAACACATTCTGTATCAAGGTCGATTTGCCAAGCATCTCTTCCTCCATGAAACTGGACTCTAATAAAGCCAAAGACGTCTCGTCTCGTATCCATTATAGAAGATTAAATCAATAATACCCAGGCAATCTTGTCTCGTCTCCTTGACGGTCTTTAATGATCATATATATATAACAACAACACAATATAATAAAGAGGTGAGATCCCCTACATCATATCCTAATATAGCAGCATAGAAACATTAAAGACAATTATTGTCATTCAAGAAATAACAAGTATAATCATGTTATAATAATAAATAATTTGATAAGCAATTTAATGAATGAATGATGCATCAATGTGACAATTGACTATGCATATGCACAATGGACTAAGTCCTACTCCATGGAGCTAAACACAATTTTTGGAGAGAATGATCTGGAAGACCTGTTTGTATCTCGTCAGCCTCAATTCAAATGCTATAATTTCTCAATTTGCGTAACACAGCTTTATACAAGATAGTCTACACTAGATCGTGAATAGGAATAGTGTCTCGGTCTGGATCGTCTGTGCATTTGCATCGGTCTGTACCATGGCACAGTGGAGCTACCAACTGGCCACTTGTGCGATTACCTACACCCCGACGCCTCCAAGGTCAACAAGTGACCTACACTACGTAATTCGCACCCGCACTGAGGTGTAATTCAACTCCTAGGCATACAGCCTTAATAAACGAAGTCCTCTGGACTTTCATAATGCATGATTAATGACTCAATGTATATGTAAACATCAATAACATGGTTTCTATCAACATAAATAATCATTGGACCAAATTACTTACTAACATTTTCGGGTCCAAAAAGTGGGTCCCACAGAGTCAGTATACGGACCCCACAGCAAATTACTGTTTATTCTCAATCTTAAAATACTTTTATTGCATTTTCACAATTGCATAATTTTATTTTTATTTTTGTTACATTTTCAAATTTCATAAATATTTTCCAACATTTTCTCAAACTCGTAAAAATTTCTAAATATACATACATACACACACACACACACACACACATATATATATATATATATATATATATCTTTCCAAATTGCGTAGGATTTTAACACTATTTTCAACCGCATCAAATATTTATTAACTTTCTAAGTTAAATTTTGAAACTTTTCAAGTTAAATACAAAATTTAATCTCAATATCAATATATATATTTTTTCCATTGTCTTTAATAAAACTCCCTTAAATAAAATATTTTAGGTTTTTCATTCAATAGTAAAAATTTACTTCTTGTAAAATGGTAAAATTTTGTTCTTTTACTTTTCTATTTTATAAATCCTTAATTCAATTTCTTATCACATGATCATCTAAATTTACACTTAATAAATTATTTTTGACATAGATTACCCTAATTTGGGCTACATGTCCATGAGCCATGTTGGTCGTTAGACCAAAAACTTTTGTCATCTTCAACATGATTCAAAGTATACAATATTTTTCAACTATCAATTTCCACTACGATAATATCATGCATATTATCAAAACTATAAAACAATATAAAGCAAATAAACACAATCCATCAAAAATTCATACAATCAAGTGAATAAATCCTCACATGGATATTTCACTTACAACATACAAATTTGTTCCTCACTACCATAATAGGTCGATGAGGTTAATCTCCCTCTTACCTTAGATGATGCTCAAAAATTCCTTGCTTGACTTCTTGAAGTAAACTTCTACCACCAAGTTGTTCTTAAAAACAAAGCAAACATTCAAAAATTAACATCTAAGGTTTGAAACAAGATGACCATGTATCCAAATCATGGTTTAGAATTTTGAAAAAGAAAAGAGTAGAGAAAATTGATGAACTTCACCTTAGAAACCTCCAAACTTTAACTTGAAGAAAGTACTTGAAAATGAATGAATTAGATGATGGTCACAACTAGGAAGTGTCTTGAAATGGTGTTTAGATTCAAGATTTATGGTTGGTTTGAATCAAACAAAGTTGGATAGTATTTTGGTGGTGATGGTCGTGAGTCTCAAAGAAGGGAAAGATGAGAGAGTTTTGATTGTTTGGTTGCATGGGAGAGAGAGATTTGTGTTTGCGAAAGAAAAGGTAATAGATGGTCCAAGAAACCCTCTTGGTCCTGAGCTTTATATGGAGAAAGTGAGAAAGAATAGAAACTAAATGAATTTATAATGAACAAGTGAATGATTGATAAATTATGATAGAAACTAATTGTGATAATAATGAACAAGTAGGACAAGAGTGATAGAAACTAGTTGTGATAATAATGAACAAGTAGGACAAGAGTGATTAAGTGATGGATGGGCTCCAAAGCTCTTCATTGCCGTGAGCATCCAAGAGACAAAGGTGAGTGCTTGTAGCTCTTGGTTTCATGATGATAGGATAGAAAATAATTTAGTGCATGATTAGCTAAAAGCCAAATAGGGTAGGAATTGATTGAATGAATGATTTGCTTCAATAAGTCTCATTATAGTCATGAGTTCAAGTGGAGAGGTCACCAAGTGGGTCATCAAATGGTTTATTCAAATGGATAAATTATGCAATGGGTCACAAAGTGTTGATGCCACTTTGTTTAATTTATTCTAATTTGGTCCACAATGAAATAATTATTAGTAGCTTAGTAAATAGGTTTATGATTTAACTTATGACCAATTACTTAGGTAGATATTAACCAATAGTTATTTACCAATGGACGAAAGTTACTGCAGTAAAAACCAAATTTTACTATCTAATAGATAATAAAACGTACCTAGATTTTATTTCTCAATAAAATCTCAGATAAAGAAAATTTTAAAAATTATTTCTGGTTTCGGGTTTAGTAAGCTCTCCCAGCCCCACATGAACAGTTCAAAATATTTTGGCCTGGGAAAATTTTTATTTTTATTGTTGTTCTACTTCAAACACACAACTAGTCTAAAAATAATATTAAAACAAATCAAAATAAATCAAATAATTCACAAAGATCAAAAATTATAGAAATCACATATAAATGAAAAATAAGAATTTTCGGGGTGTTACAAGACATATATATAACCCACATTTATATGTGTGTGATACATATCAGACACATATTTATAACTCACATATATGTGTGTGATATATATTAGACACATATATAACCCACATATATGTGTGTGATATATATCAGACACATATTTATGTGTGAAATATGTGATATCACACACATATATGTGTGTGATACATATTAGACACACATATATAACCCACATATATATGTGTGATGTACATATATATGTGTGTGATACATATTACACACATATATATAACCCATGTATATGTGTGTGATATACATCACACAAATATTTTTGTGTAATATGTGTGATAACACTCATATATATATAAATCATATATGATAGAGATGCAACTAGCCAACCTAAAGATCATTTGCATGGAATTGGAGGACCAATGACTAGGGCCAAGACTAAGAGGATGAAGCAAGCTTTGCATGGCCTAATTATGGAGATCAAAGAAAAAGAATATCGACATGGAATAGAGGCTGCACCAAAATGTGTCTCTTTTCTACAACTTGAAGATGATTTGAGCCCAACTTGAAGACAATAACATGGAGAGCCAAATAAAGCCTAATTCACATTACTTAAGAAGCATTCATAGGCTACAATCTCTTTAGTTATTGGGCTAATTAGTAGGGGTCTGATTAGTTTTTTTTAATATTTTTGTATTTAATTTTGATGCAATAAGTTGAGATGTCCTTTGGTTTTCCCATGTTAGTTTCTAAGTCATTATGATGACTAGTGGGAATTTATTACCATATTTATGCTTATTTATTAGGTGATTATGTCCCTTGGTAAGCCATATCAATTTTTTTTTAGTAATTACACGATAATGGGAATTTAAGTCTTGTATTCCAAGGGTTACAAATAGCTTCTAGCTTAGCTTATAAATAGGAAGCTCATGTACTTCAACAAGCAATTTTTCAATATTAATGAAATTTGAGTGTTTCTCCATTGTGACAGCTTCCCTTTTGTTCTTGGGCTAAGAACTAAATCTTAAAGTGTTGGTTCTACCAGCAGGTCGCGGCTAGGGTCATGCTTCACTTGATAACTCTGGTTCTGCTAGTAGGTCGCAGTTAGGGTCAAGTTTCTTTTTATTTTCTACCTGTTTCAAGATGATCCATAGTGTTCTCTTATCATTTGGTATCAAAGCACCTAGACTCTTAAAATCCGGTGATATCTATCCTTTGTGTGTTCATCTTCTTCAAATTAAAAAAAAGTATATTTATATATATAAATTTTGTTTTTGCTATTGCTTATCTCTTTTTAATTGTGTCATCTTCCTATGCTCAAACACTGTAAGTCAATTCCTCTAGTTCTTTTCACATATACGTTTCTATTTGCAAAATTGTGTCCAATTTCTATCATTTAAGGGGAAAAAACTAGTGCAAAAAAAAATTTCTGCAAAAAAAAAGGCTGTGAATTGTGAAGACTCAATATTCCTTGTTGGATTTCAAAACCTTTTCATTGATCTTATTCGTTCAAATCCCTTGTTGAATTCTTTGTTGTTTCCATTTCAATTACTTCTTCCTCTTCAATCCCTTGCTACTTCTTGTTGTATGGAATCATATAAAGGTTCTTTACCTAAGAGCTCATAAGGAGAAGTAGAGTGGTGAAAGGTAAAGACTGGTGAGACTATCATAGGGAAATAGCCAACTAGAGTTGAAAATGAGTGAAAAAAATATAATTGAGTGTAAACACGTGAGAGAGTGTTTGTGTGAGGATTCTTGAAGGCACAGTTGTTCTATATTATTGTCCATTTGTAATCATTTCTAACGTAAATTCTTACAGTATTTTAATTATGAATGGAGGAGATAGAGAAGTTGATCTCAAATTGTTTGTGAAGGCTATTCAAGAACAATTCTAGGCCCTAAATGCAAGATTGGATAGTCTACAAACCCCATCGAGATCTGCAACCCAAGGCGACACAATTTTGAAGAGGAGGAAGATGAGTATTCAAATGGAAGAAGTACTAAAAGGAGAAGAAGAAATGAATCAAAAGGAGACAATCATTTGGGTAGTATTAAGATGACAATCCCTACATTTCAAGGAAGAAATGATCCTGAATTGTACTTGGAGTAGGAGAGAAAAGTTGAACATGTGTTTGACTATCATAATTACTCAGAGGAGAAGAAGGTTAAACTAGCAGTTGTTGAATTAACTGATTATGCTAGTATTTGGTGGGATCAATTTGTGAGTAGTAGGCGTAGGAATGGGGAAAGGCCTATTCGTACATGGGAAGAGATGAAGGCTATCATGAGAAGGAGATTTGTACCAAACCACTACCATAGGGACTTGCACCAAAAATTGCAAAGTCTAACTCAAGTTTCCATGAGTATGGAGGATTACTATAAGGAGATAGAAATAGCCATGATTAGAGCCAATGTAGGAGAAGATCATGAAGCAACTATGGCTAGATTTATTGGAGGCTTAAAGAGAGAGATAGTTGATGTTATAGAATTGTACCATTATGTAGAGATGGAGGATTTGCTGTATAAAGCTAATCAAGTGGAAAGGCAATTGAAAGCTAAGGGTACTTCTAGATTTGCTTCTAATTCTTCATGGAAATCAAATTGGCATAACAACAAAACTATGTCAAAGCCTAAAGAAGATGCAAAGGCCAAACATTTGGTTGCTGTTCCATATATGTGTGTCTGATATATATAAACCACACACACACACACACACACACACACACACACACACACACACACACACACACACACACACACACACACATATATATATATGTGTGTGTGTGTGTGTGTGTGTGTGTGTGTGTGTGTGTGTGTGTGTGTGTGTGTGTGATACATATCACATATACATATATAACCCACATATATGTGTGCAACATATCACACATATATATAACCCATATATATGTGTGTGACATATCACACACACATATATATATCAGACACATATATATGTGTGATATATGTGATATCACACACATATAAGTGTGTGATACATATCAGACACACATATATAACCCACATTTATATGTGTGACATATATGTGTATGACATATATCATGTAACACCCCAATTTTTTATTTTTCTTGATATTTTTATGAGTTTTACAATTTTTGTGAATTTTTAATTTATTTTAATTATTTTAATATTATTTTGGACTGCAAGTGTGTTTGAGGCAGGTCCAAAAAATAAAAAATTTTTGGTACCAAAAAGTTTTGGACTGTTAATGCGGGGCTGGGGGAACTTAATAAAACCGAAACCGAAAACAATTTTCAAAAATTTTCTTTATCTGAGTTTTTGTTCCATTCTATTATCCATTGGATAAAGCTATTATTGTAATATCTCGAGACTACCTGTAGGATTGACGAGTGTCTCCATAAACCAACACCGGTCTTTTCAGCGTGCTTTTGTCCTCACTCACATGTATCCTAGGAAACTTTCCAAGAGGTCACTCATCCCATAATTGCTCCAGGTTAAGCACGCTTAACCATGGAGTTCTTATGTTCTAGGCTCCCAAAAAAAAGTTGTAACTTGTTGACATGGCTACGCCAAATCAATTTCTTTAAGCCATCCTCAACTATACAGTCCCATACCTGCATAGTCTCTGAATCCCTCTCATTCCGGTGCGTATTTAGTTCATTCATGTGACCCTTCGCCTAGAAGCCTGCCAGGATCCGCTCCTTGTCCGAGCTTTCATTGCACCGATGATCACTTCCCGCCCTCGTCAGCCCCAGGACACACATGCCCACTAACTTCCACTTGGTTCATCCCCGAACCACACCGTACTGGGAGAGGTCCCATCTCTGATACCATTTGTAACATCTCGGGACTACCTGCAGGATTGATGAGTGTCTCCACAAACCAACACGGGTCTTTTCAGCGTGCTTTTGTCCTCACTCACACACATCCTAGGAAAATTCCAAAGAGGTCACCCATCCCATAATTGTTCTAGGTTAAGCACGCTTAACCATGGAGTTCTTATATTCTAGGCTCCCGAAAAAAAGTTACAACTTGTTGATATGGCTATGCCAAATCAATTCCTTTAGGCCATCCTCAACTATGCAGTCCCATACCTACACAGTCTCTAAGTCTTTCTTATTTCGGTTGATATGGCTACGCCAAATCAATTCCTTTAAGTCATCCTTAACTATGTAGTCCCATACCTACACAGTCTCTGAATCCCTCTCATTCTGGTGCATATTCAGTTCATTCATGCGACCCTTCACCTAGAAGCCTACTAGAAGCCGCTCCTTATCCGTGCTTTCATCGCACTGGCTCACTTCCCGCCCTTATCGGCCCCGGGGTACACATGAAATTGGGCCCACCACACTTCCACCACACATATGTGTTTCACGAAATCAAGAGGAGGAGAAACTTGGAGAGTTTTTGCCTTCCTAGAGGTAAGAGGGAGATTAACCTCATCAACCATATGTTTGTGGTGAGGAAATAGAATTATTTGTGGTGAAAAATTCATAAGGATTTATTCACTTGATTGTTTAAGCTTTCTTTATTTGTGATTGATGTGTTTATAGCTTTGAAAATATGCTTGCGTATATGTTTGGTATGCTTATTGCTTTGATAGTATGCTTGCATATGTGATTTGGAAAGCATGTTAAATCTTGTGCAACTTAGGATGTGATTCTCATGATGGGAATTGTATGATGGTTCCAAAGAACCTAGAGGCACACGGCCTCAACACTACCAAGGGAACCAAGTGTTCTAAATCATTTTCCTAATTAAAGATTAAATGATTTTAAGACAAGGAATTTAATTAAGTAATTTTGTAAGGAATAAAGTATTAGAAAATAATTATATATGATTTATGAAGCAAAATATAGAATTCGGCCAACATGCCATTTTTTATGTCTTAGATACAGAATTATTTTACTAAGTGTAGACTTAGGTGTTTAAATGATAAGAAATTGATTTGGTGGTTTTGGACCCAAAATGAAAGTAATCTACTTTTTAGAATTAAAATTAGCATAATTAAGTTATGAAGTGAAATAAAAGTTGATACTTGAAATTTACTAACGTATAGCTCACCCTATGGGTTTTGAAGCACGTTAGGAAATTTTAAACTGTAATATCATAACTTAATCAAAGAAATGTTATTTTGTGAAAAATAGTAGTAAATACTGTCTTTAGTGAGAAAATGTTGGAATTAAAATCAGAATTTAAAAATAAATGAGAAAATATTTAATTTGAGCTTAAAATATGCTAGAAATATTTTATGCGATTTAAAAACAACAATTGTTGGCTGTGCGATTAAGAAAATGCAATAAAATATTTACGCGATTTGAAAACGTAAGAAAAATGTTTCGCGATTATGAAAATGCGATAATATTGCTATATGATTAAAAATAACAGTAGTTTGCTGTTAGGCTGTTGTGGTGGGCTCGGTTATATTAAATAATGATACCGCCAAGAGAAGGCGAGGGTATGTGATATACTATAATAATAATGATTGTATGTGTGTTTGGACATTACATCATGCATTGAAAAGCATGTCAATTTATTTGGTTAAGGTTGTATGCCTAGGAGATGAATCACACCTAAGTGCAAGTGCGAGTAGACAAGTGTAGGTCACTTGTTGACCTTGGGGGCATTGGGGTACGGGTACCTCGCAATGGACGGTTGGTAGCTCTTCTGTCTGTGAGGCAGACCGATGCAAACACAACGACAATCTGGACCGAGACACTGTCCTATATCATGATCTGGCGTAAAATGTCTTATACAAATGCCTTGATGTGCACATTGATAAATTGATAAATAGCAGTTTTAGCCATGGCAGCCGAGGTTACAGACATGTCTTCTAGATCATTCTCTCCGAAATTGTGTTAGCTCCATGGAGTAGGAATTGGTTATTATGCTTATGCATAGTTGGTCAGCATATTGATATGATAATTATACTTATTTGATTTATTTTATCTATTATGTGATAATATGATTTACTATTTTGATATTATATTCTATTTATTTGTTGTTATTTTCTCTACTGCCATACTGGTATTGATGTAGGGATCTCACCTCTTTGTGGTATTATATTTGTTTTATTGTGTATGTCTAATGAAGACCAGGAAGATGAAGGAGCAGATAACTTTTTTTATTATCAATAATATTACTCTTGTTTGTTGAGATGGCAGCGAGGTGCCAAGTTTTGGGTTTTGTCCAAGTAAACTTCCATGGTGGGGTTAATGCTTGGAGGTTTGACTTTGATAATGAACGCTTTGTATATACTGGGGACTTGACTCTGAGTCTAAGTGGAACCCGTGATGGGATTCCTGTTTTGACGCAACACGCATCTATGCGCCTAGAATTTTTACGATGCTGATTCATGAACTTTGGGGTGGCACTATGTATACACCACGTGAAGACTCTATGGTGTCTTCTGCGATGACCCTTGTGAGGCGAATGTTATATCCACTTGGGTTCTTTAATGATGAAGTAGAGGAGGATCCTTCTGAGGACCCAAATCCTTAGGTTAGTTTTTAGGACTTTAAATTTAGCAGTTATGTTTTGGAGTGTCTGTTGTACATTTTATCTTTTGGTATGTAAGGGTTTTAAGTAAATTATTTGTAAACAAGGCTTTCAGTATTTATTTATAATATAGGTGTGATTTCAGTTACAAGCAATACTTATGATTTTTATTTAGTTTACTTATTTAAATTTATTCCGCAAATGAAATTTTAAAATCAATGTTTTTACAAGATTAATTCTTTCACAACTTGGGTAAGTTATATTAGGATTAGGCTTAAATATGATACCCTACGGTGAGTGTTACAATTATCCATTGGGTAATGTTATTATTCATTGGATAATAAATAGTAGTAGCTTTTGTCCATTGGTTAATAACTAACCTGTATAGTCATGAGTCTAGAACCTTCTTTCTTGTGACTCACCCTATGACTAGCTAGGTGACTCACCTAGATGACTCACACCATGACATCTTTGTGACACCCTTGTGACTCATGGTGGTGACTCATTTTTGGCCACCTTGTATGAAGAGTCCCATGGCCATGGAGGAGCTAGGAGACCAAAATGGTCTTTGCTATCATACTTTCTAAACTTATCATATTTTCATAAAAATGAAGAACCAAAACTTTCTCTCATTTTTCTCTCTCAAGCTCATGGCCAAGGTACCAAAACCATCACTCAATCTTTCATAATTCAAGATAACCTTATATCTTGAATCTATACACAATTCTAAGACACTTTGGTGTTATGATCAAGAGCTAGTTCAACCATTTTCAAGCTTATTTTTTAAGCTTAAGTTCAAGAGTTCTAAGTTGAAGTTCTTGAAACTTTGTTTCTTGTTTCATTTTTAAAGTTCCAAGACCATATTTTGATCTATGGTGATCTTGTTCAAGCCTTGGATGTTAATATTTAGGAGAAAACTTAGGTAAAGTTTCTTAGGTGCTTGTGGTGTTTGTCTCCAATAAAAACATGACATGTGTCTTATTTTTTAGTTACTTAATTATTATTTTTAAAATTTTCATTAATGAGTTATAAAAAAATATACACATGTCATGTTTCTATTGGAGACAAGTACCACAAGCACCTAAGGAACTTTACCTAAGTTTTGTCCTAATATTTATGTGTTTGTTTTGATCTCAAGAAACTACTTGGTGGTGAAAGTTGATTAAAGAGGGCATACAAGAAGCTTAGGGAGCATCATCTAAGGTAAGAGGGAGATTAACCTCATCAACCAATTATGGTAGTGAGGGAAACAAAATTTGGTTGTAGGTGATGAATCCATGTGAGGATTTATTCACATATATGTGTAATTGTGTAATTTGTATTTATTTGCTCTATATGATTTTATTGCTTTAAATATTATGCATGAATTTGATATAGTAGGGTTGTGATGCTTAAAGTATGTTGTATGTTATAAATTGTATTAGAAAGGAAAGCAATTTTGGTCCCAATGGCCATAGAGGCTCACGACCACTATGCCCTTAAAAGGGTAAACCTATCTAAAAAATGATTTATAAATTGTTAACTTAGATGATTGAGTGATAAGAAATTTAATTAAGGCATTACAAAATAAAAAATAAAATGAACAAATTTTTATCATTAAATAAAGAGTGAATTTCGGCCATGATATTGAAAATAAGATTGAGAAGTAATTTGGAGACTTAAAATATTTTTTTAAGTGGATTTTTAATAAGTTAAATGGAAAAAGGATTTTATTTAAAATTAAAATAAAGTAGACTTCGAGAAAAATGTTAGAAAAATTATTTAAAGGGATTTAGTAAGAAAATATTGGATTTAAAGTTCAATTTTTGTATTAAATGATAAAAGTTTTAAATTGAGCTTAGAATATTAAGAAAATATTTTATGCGATTAAAAATACGTAGAGAAACTCTTACACGATCTAAAAATGGTGATTTTTAGCTATGCGATTAAGAAAACATTTTAAAATCTTTACGCGATTGAGAAAACATTGAAAAAATGTTATGCGATTTGAAAATATAACAAAAGTGTTTCACGATTGTGAAAATGCGATAAAAGTGCTACGCGATTGAGAGTAATAAGTTTTGTTGTCGGGCCGATATACTAGACTCGGAAATACCACTGTATGGTTGTTGTAACATTCTCCTTTTAGCAGGTTAGACTTGTATATGGTCATAAGGTACCATAATACTTGTTTAATATGTCTATTAATTTTTGAGACTTTTTGAGTTAATTTAGGCTCTTTGCCACAACACAGAATGTGCAAAATGACTATTTTTGACTCAGCAAAATAGCATAAATGCTAAATCAAAGAAAATAAATAAGGAAAATTTTATTAATAGGTCACAAATGTGTGAAAGAGGATGTGGTTAAATTTTGAGGACAAACAGAGTCAGTTTGGTATTTTTAAGGACATTGTAGAGGTGTTTTAATACTGGATTGAGAAATGACATATATGGAAATTCATGAAAATGATGAAAACAAGAATTTAGATAAATCTTAAGATTTATTTTATAGTTGTTGGAAGTTAAGAAACTTGATTTAGTAAAATCGAGGTGTTCTTAATAGATATGAAATTTGGTAAAATAACCATTTTGCCCTTAAAACTCATCTTTTAAAAGATGAGATATTTCTCATCTTTCTGATCTCTCTCTCACGCGTATTCAGCAAAGAAAAGAAATAAGAGAAGAGGGGGGAGACAGAGACAAATAGAGAGAAAGAAAAGATAGAAGAGAGGGAACGTGGGAGAGAGCTAAAAGTGGAGAAAAGGAAAGAAGGACGAAGGAAGATCAAGCAAGAACCAAAGAGGAAAAATCAAGAATGGTAAAGCATGGAGCCATGGGAATCAAGGTAGGGGATTTTCTTACTCTTTCTTGTTCATCCTTTGTGTTTCAAAATTTGAAACTAGATGATTTTGTTTGAGATTATGACTTAATCAGGAAAGATTTATGGTTTTAAGCTTTGATGATGAACAAAGTTTCAAGCTTTGCTTTTGAGTTTCATATTGAATTTAAGATTTAAAAAAGGGCATGAAACCCTTGATGGATTTGTTTATTTACAAGCTGTTTTGTGTACTTGGATATGATAATTTGATGTTGTTATTGATGATTTTGGGTTTGATTTTTGAAAGACTTGAGATCTGGTATCGAAATAGAGATTCTGGTTTCTGGTTTGAGCGCCTGAGCACCCAGAACCCAGAATCTCAAGTTTCTAGATGCACGATGGGCGCTTGAGCGCTCATGGTCGAGCACTTGAGCGCACGTCGAGCGTCTAGGCACTGAGAGCCCAGCGTTTAGGCGCCAGACTGGAAGAATGGAATTTCTGCTCTGTTTTTCAAGAATTTGCTTTCAAAATGCAATGTAATGCTATATTTGAGATATGTTAGGTGAAAAAGAGTATAAACAATGTTATGTAAATGATGCTTTTGCATGAGTTTTATTGATCAATACCAAGATATAGTAGAATGATTATATATATATATATATATTGAACATGGATTTGAGATTGATTGATGATATTTGAACACCCATGATGAGAATGATTTAATAATGCATTACATTGCACGATGATTTGATGAAATGGTTTTCTCTCATAGGTATCCACTTTGTGGAACTAGACTGAGTGTGGTTTTGGATTACCTTGCACTTGGGTAATGCTTGGTTAATTGTAAAAGAGAATTAAAGAATCTCTTTATACTAGAATAATTGGGGTTAATACGTGTTCTTCTCTTCCCTAGTCATTAGTGGTTGAGGAAGGATGTTCCCCTCCCACTTGGGGTGATCCTAAACCCGGGACAGCTAGGGCAGCGTATCCTAGCATCCCAAGTGACATGAAGTCATGGTCAATTCATATAGATTGAATGAGGGTTAGTAAGCATCCCCTCTCCTAGATTGAATGAGACATGGGTCTAGTTACCCAAAGTAATTCTGTGTAATGACGGGAGTCACAAAGAGGTTGAAGTGCACTAACCTAAAGCAGGCTACTACCAATTGATCGGTATTGTAAGGATGGATAATTCCCTCCATACCATTTGATTTGAGATGACACATGTATCCTAATAATTTGAATTACCATTTAAGATATGAGATTTTTCTTGATATTTCTAAATTATGGAAAATATATGAACTTTGAGGATGTGATTTTAGATATATTGATTTGAGTCTTAATGACTTTGGATTTGATGGATTTTAAATATTAGATTTTGATGACATGATTGATGATTGTTAAGACATGAGACTTGATGTGATCTTGATGAATGATAAGGATTTTCATAATTAAATGAACCTCTATTTCGGGAAGAGGAAGGACTGATTTGGCTTTTACCACGTTCCTACAATATATATATATATATATATATATATATATATATATAAAATGATTTGAAATGATTTTTCCCCGAAACAGCTGAAATTATTGTGATGACATGATTTTTATAACTACTGAGAATTTTATTCTCACCCCCTACACCTTCGATTTCCATGATAATTCCAGGTGGCTGAGCAGTTCAGCAAGTGTATGGAGCTTACTTAAAAGATTAGTTAGGATACTCTTAGTTATGTATTTACAAACTAGTCCTAGTAATTTTATTTATTCGATAATTTTTTTTTTGTATATGATGTGCGAAGATGTATAACTCGTATATTATTCCTTTCATTATGTATGTAAATTATGCTTCCGCAAAGGCTCATAATTTGTATATTATTAAATTGTTTATTTAAAAAATTTATGGATATTCATAAGTAATGTACTAAATTCTAATTACGAATGCGCAAACCGGATACGTCATTAGTGTTAGTAATTTGGGACGTTACATTATGGTATTAGAGCAGTTCATCCTGTTGAGCCGGGGTATGGACTAGTTATGTTTTGTTGTGCATTTGTCTTATCTAGACGATAAGATGCCTAGGTAGAATTGCATAATAGCCTTGAGTCTGTATGATATAGTTAACTATCACCGTGTCACATAATGTTGAGTCTGGCTAACTCAATATATAATGTGCGGTGTGTACAGAAGACTATGACATCGACTAAGTGTACGCAAAAGGGTAGGACAACTACCGATGGAATCACGAGAGATGTTTAGAAAGTTAATAGCGTTTAAGCGAGAGTAAGGAGAAATGTCTACAATTACGAAGGAAAGAGAATGTGACTACAATCAAGAAGTTGGAAGGAATGGAAAATAATCCATATCCGCAGTGAGAATATGTGAAAAGTCGTGAATGGTGTAATGCCCCTTTTTGGGAGGGAACGTCACATTGTTATTTACAATGAGGAAAATAAAAATAAAGTTAAGACCTGGTTCGTTTTATGAATATAAATTTACTTGGTTATAATCGTGTAATTAAATTAGCAAGTGTTTTTTTTTGTTATAATTAATAAAAATAGTGATAAGGCATAATTGCAATGAAGAGTAAAAGAGAAATAAAGCATACATCAAACCAACATACATGTACAATGATATATCATTATATTAAACTTGTTTGGTTACAGCACCTGATATACAAAAAGTAAAATTATACATATCTGCCCCAAAAGATCATAAATATACAGCCCACCAAAATAATGAAACATCAGGCCCCTAAAATGAACACTGATAGCCATCAGTAGCTATCGACCGTATCAGTCCCTAAGAGGAGAAGGAACCATGTCAAGATCCTCCTCAGGTTCCTCCTCAGGGTCTTCCTCATCAGAAGAGACCTACATAGTAGCCACCGAGTTACGGGCCGGGGCTCGAGCAGTGGAGACGAAAGAATCCTCCTGTGGGGTGTAATAATGATCACCCCACATCTTCTTAATGGGCAAGTAGAACTCCAAACATAAATTGACGCTGCAACTGAAGATGGGTGGATCATGACACCCCCAAGCCAGCGAAAATGACACGTCCCCCTCATAGATACAGTGATCGAAATTTAGGTTGATGTGCTAGTAGTCTGGCCCTCGAAGAAGGTCAAACGCACATAACCTAAAAATCCACATGGACGTGTCACCATGATCCAACAGCAGGTGCTAGTCGCGATCGAGCCAGAAGCCCGGGAATTTGTGAGCTTCACCTTCGTCGCTGACATCTTCGATGGGACATAAATACAGACAAAAAATAATAGAAATACAGAAAAGAGGTAAGACATCTTACCATCATTACCAATTATGGCAGTACGAAACAAAACGGCGCAAAGCGCCCACATAGCATTTCAAGAGTAATAATGATAATAAGCATTAAATAACAGCAATTAAATAATTAAACAGTTTCAGGAAATTATACATCAGTAAAATAATAGTTCCAATATATCATAAGAATTAAATGCCAGATAATATATGGACTCACGATGCACATACATACAATGTCAAAATCCTACTCCATGGAGCTAGACACAAATAGTTGGAGAGAAAGATCAGGAGACATGTTTGCAACTCGGCTGCCGCGGCCACAGTGCTATAACTCATCAGTTTATCCACGTGCACATCAAGGCAATGCACGGACATTCTACGCTAGATCACGATATAGGTGGTGCGTGAAATCTGCAAGTGTACGGTTTCGTCGTCAAGTAATAAAAAGATCGAATCCACAGGGACTGTGTCTATGAATACCAATTAATTAATTAATTCAATTAAATTAAACAAAGGAAATAAAATTGTTGATTGATAAGAATGTAGTAACCAAGCAATTAAGTAAATAATTATTAAAGTGCAAAATTAAGAACAAAAACAGTAATTTATCAAGAAAGATATTCAGATTCAAGAAAGCTTCCAAGATTGGGATACCACAATGATACAAGATAAATCCTAATTGACAACCCTTTTATTAAATTTGAAATTCAATTGAAGGTGAATTACCCTAAATTAGTTAATGTTCTTTCTCAAGATACAAGATCCGTGCCCAATTAAACCAATTCCTACTTTCGTGTTAATTGAATTTAAATTGAACCCATTATGCTTTGTGGTAATTCATTGAATCCTCGAAAGGCTAAAACTACTCTCGTGATTTAGACCTTAAGTTCAATTCTTATGGTTCTAAAACCTAGGTTCACCTCTCAATACGTCCCTAAATGCCTATGAGATGCAAATAAGTGGCCAGCAAATTCACATGAATAAAAGTAATAAGGATTAAATCAAAGAACATTCAAGATTAATAAAAAGGGAAACAACGTCAATTAATCATTATCAATGTATCAAAGGGCATTGCCTAATCCTAGAAACAAAGGAAACTACTCAGACATAGAGAAGAGGAGACAAGAAATCAAACTTAAAAACATCCCAAACCCGTAACAATGGAAGAAGAAAGGAGAAAGATGAAGATCAAAAGCCAAAGCCTCCTCTGTGCCTCCTCCCAAAACCAAATTAGAACTCCTTCAATGTATTCAGAACATCTATTTATAGCCTAGGGTTTTAATTGGCTAAAAAGCCCCCAAAAGAAATAAAAATAAAAACCAAAATTCTATTGCGCACTGCGATCCACGACCGTGGATGGTTCCATGGCCAGGCCGTGGATGTCTCTGCCACAAGCCAAGTTTGTGATCATTTGAGTTCCACGGCCGTGGATGGTTCCACGGCCAGGCCGTGGAACTCTCTGGAATCCCTTTTTCCTTCTTTAAGTTGCCTCTCGATCCATGGCCGTGGTTTGATCCACGGGCAGGCCGTGGATCCCTCTGGAATGACCTTTTTGCACCTTTATTGCTATCCATTAAGCTCCAACTTCAAATATGCAAGCATTCCATTCAATCCAAGGCCAATTCAATATTAATCTTGCACAAGAACACCAAAAACACCGCAGTTATCCGAACTAAGGGAAAAACAAACCAAAAAGGGAAACTAAAATGCCTAAAATGCTCAAGAATGCATGCAAAACAAGAACAAAACATGATGTTATTTCACACACATCAAATCCCCCCAAGCTTAAGACTTTGCTTGTCCCCAAGCAATAACTAATGTCAAACCAAGATGTGGGATCAAAAGACAATAAAGAATAAGGAACCCGAGAAAATAATATCCAAGCAATAGGCTAAGACAAACAAAGAATCTGAGAGGTAATCAAAATCAAGTCCAATTAGAGGCTAAGTTCTCAGAAATCATGCATCCTCACTGATTGAATTAAGTTCACTCCACTAACCACACTCAGAGTGTTTAAGGGTGAAAACCATACGCTCAAAATCCTTCAAAGAAATTGCACTTCCATATGCTTGATAAGAAACCAGATTTCCACTAATAATCAGCATGCATGCAAGAATCAAAAGGTCTTTCACGGGTTGTAATGGGGCCATGGGAATGATGATAGGTAAGGTAGAGAAAGGAAGGTATGCACAAAGGGCTAACCAAATTTTCAATAATCACCAGAAATACAATAAAATATAAATGGAGCAAAGGTATTTTTTTTTCAAAAAGGATCATAACTCCACATTTTCAAGTATTTTCTTCCTTTCTTTTCCTTCTTCTCTTTCTCTTCTTTTTCAAGCTTTCATCTTATGATATTTCTTTTATTTTTCTTTTCTTTTTCTCCTTTTTTTTGAGAAAGAGGAAGCTCAAATACATATAATTCCCAACACAACTTTCAAACAACTTTCAAGCCCAATTCGCTCCATTTAATATTCTAAATGATAACCAATAATGTTTCAGCATAGGTATCAAGAAAACAATTATGCAATAGGCTCAAAATGGACAACTATAGGATGAAAGTGTAACAATTTCAGAAGGCTAAAAAAATACCTAAAATGCCTTAATCACATTCAAGCATGCAACCAAAAATTTCACCTCAAAATGGTTTCAAATCAAGTTCTAGAGCACAAGATCAATGAGGAATATCACTCAACACAAAGAATGGGAACAAAAATCATATAATGCATAAGTCCCATATAAGCTCAAAACTCACATTTAGAGGTTTAAAAATTCAAAGAGAAGCACAAATTCAGAGAACATATGCTAATTATCAACTATCAAAAGATCACCTCTACTATCAATTGAAACAATGCTTGTAGCCTACCACAAGAATAAACAAATTGGGTTCCAAATCAATACCATCTCAAAATCCTCAAAAGAGAGGGGCATAAGTTCAACTAAAAACCCAAGAGATATGATGGTGTGAAAATGCAACATGAAAATGCAATGCAAAACAAGACATGAGAATGTATGAAACTAATGAAAATGAAAATATGAAAATACAAAAAATACCTCCCCAAGCTTAGAACTTACATTGCCCCAATGTAAAAATCTAGAACAAGAGAAGGGATAAAAGAAAAGAACTCACTGCGGTAGTGGAAAAACTTCTAGTGTTTAATCCATGGGCTGGGTGTGGAACTTTTTGACTTCACACTTCACTCTCTTTCTAAATTTAGCTTCAAAAGGGGTCAAATCTAGACAAAATCCATAAGATAAAGATCAAACCAACAAAATAACACACAAAATCAAAAGAAAAAGAAGAAATTAAAAGGAAAAACAAAAACAAAGAAACTTGGGTTGTCTCCCAAGAAGCGCTTGTTTAAAGTCATTAGCTCGACTCTGGTCTGGTTTCTGTGCTTAAGTGATGTCAATGGAGTAGTGCTCAGTCCTCACTCCTTCAAAGTATTTCACTCTCTGGCCATTTATCATGAAAGGCTTATGACCTTCTTTCTTCACCTCAAGCACACCGTAGGATAAAACTCGAACAATCTCATATGGTCTAGACCATTTCGACCATAACTCATTAGGACAGAAACGTAGAAGTGAGTTGTTAACAAGAACTTTATCCCCACGTTTAAAGTCACGCTTCTCGACACACTTGTCATTCTACTTCTTAGATCCTTCCTTGCAAGGCATAGCATCAGTCACGGATTCCTTGTTGGGAATTGCGGATCAAAATATCTCGCAGCGGAATAATAGGATTCCCACACAGGATCCATGCGAAAAGTCCATAATCCGAGTTTTTAAAATTTACCTCTTGAAGCGTGATAAACACAAGCAAGGTGAATCACCAACACCGTAATAGCGACGATGTTTCTGCGGTATCCACACGAACAGACTTGCAAAAGGAGTCACGCCTCTGTTTCGCGGTGCTAGCTACGAATAGAAGAGAAGAACCTTTCACTGTCTCTCACTCACTTTCTTAGGTGCGGCTAGGGTTGTGATGTAACCTCTATAGCAGCCCCCTTAATAGTACTATTTATAATAGTGGCTGTCTTAAGTGAGTGTGAGCAGTAGCAAGGTAAGCTGTGCAACCCTAAAACCCATCTGTCATGAGTTAGGCCCACAATTGAATCCGAGTCCAACTTGGATCCTTATTGCTCCAATTTAGTCTGTTCTAAGTGTGCGACCTGCGAGTTCTCATGACGTTGGTAGTAATATTAAAATCCCATTTTAATATTATAAACATGAGCGGTATCTAGCAACACATCACTTTTTACCCAAGTAATGAGAATGTCAGTGATTTGACATAACCTTTTCGTGACCAATGTTTCCGTGTCGTTTAGTCCCTTTGTCAAGATATCTAGATTGAACACAAGGCATGGAATGCGTCACCCTTGTATAGTCCAATCATTCATTTCCTGATACTCAAGTAGACTTTGTAACAACAAATGAGATCAATATCTCATATTGACTCATTTGAGCATGGCCATGCATTTCGCATCTCACTCAATCGGGGGCCCGAAGATATCGCTCTGTTATGTAGGAGTGACAAATTCCATCTAGGTCACTCACATCCCTCTGCATGATTTGCGGTATGTCCAATAACCAACTTTATAATCACCTTGTTACGGATGACGTTTGATGGCATTAAAACACACAACTCCTCATGTAGGAATCGTAGTGATTTCGGTCAAAGGACCACAAACACCATTGTCACTATGAGAATCGCTTATGACACTCACGTAACGATCCATGTAGCGTTCTCATGGTGGGTCGATCCCGATACATCATTACTCTAATATGTACCAATGTGAAGACTTGATATCTCATATCCATGACCCGTGAGATGCGGTCATCAGTCTCTACATATACTAGTCTCAATGTATTATTGTTGTCCTAATTAACAATAATACTTGACTAGGGACATTTAAGAATAGTGTTGTAACCAAAAGGATCTCACGATCAAGTCATCCAATTGATGTCCTATGGCATCAAACTTACTATTCTAAGGTCTTTATTATGTTTATCAAAAAAGAACACAATAAATGAAATGCCTCATATATAAAATAGCATAATAGAATATATGTATATACAGAAAATGTATTAGCCTCCAGGGCATACACCAACATTCCTGTATACCTAAAAGCACAACACTATCCACAACTTTAGTAGCATCAATGCGATTACATGAATTTAAAGAATTAGAATTATTTTCAGATTTAAAAACATCAAAAACTACTTGCTCATCATTCAATCGCAAAGTCAATTTTCCTTCATGGACATCAATGATCGCCCTTCCAGTGGCAAGGAATGGACGCCCAAGTATGATCGGCATTGTAGCATCAGCTTCTATGTCAAGCATAACAACATCCACTGGCATGTAAAACTTACTAACCTTAATGGGAACATTCTCCAAGATGCCTATGGGGTACTTGATAGACCGATCCACCAATTGAAGTAAGATTGTTGTGGGTTTTAGCTCACCCACCTCTAATTTCTTACACACAGAAAGGGGCATAAGACTAACATTAGCTCCCAAATCACACAGAGCTTTATCAAAATTCATGTTGCCAATCAAACAGGGAATAGAGAAGCTACCTGGATCCTTTAACTTAGGAGGCAATTTATTTTGAATTAAGGCACTACACTCCTCAGTTAAAGCTACTGTCTCAAATTCCTCAAGCTTCCTCTTATTAGACAAAATGTCCTTAAGAAACTTAGCATAGGTAAGCATTTGTTTTAACGCCTCAGTGAAGGGTACATTAATGTATAATTTCTTAAGGACCTCTAGGAACTTCCCAAACTGCCTATCTAACTTAGCCTTAACCAATCTTTGAGGAAAGGGCACTAGGGGTTGGTAAGGTTCAGGGGGTACATACTTAGACACTTTCTCACTAGTTTCCTCTTCCTCTAAGGGTTGTGTCTTGGCATAATTTTCCTCATTCCCCTCATCTTTGTCGTACTTCCCTTTACCCTTGGAATCTTCTAATTTCTTGCCACTTCTCAAACTCACAGCCTTACAGTGTTCATTACCTGAATTTATTTCAGGTTGACCAGGAAACTTACCCTGTTGCCTAAATGAAGTGCCTGCTTGTTGGGCAATCTGGGTTTCCAACATCTTATTATGAATAGCCAAATTGTCAACCTTAGCTGACAACTCTCTAATGGCCTCAGTCACAACTTACCCATGTTGCCTAAACTCCTCATTCTGCTTAGACTGACTCTCAACAAAATTCTCAAGAAGAGACTCAAGTCTAGATTTTTGTACCTGTTGAAATCCAGAAGAGGGTTGAGCACTACCTTGCCCAGCTTGATATTGACTGTTGGGAATTGCGGATCAAAATATCACGCAGCGAAATAATAGGATTCCCACACAGGATCCATGCGAAAAGTCCATAATCTGAGTTTTTTAAAATTTACCTCTTGAAGCGTGATAAACACAAGCGAGGTGAATCACCAACACCGTAATAGCGACGATGTTTCTGCGGTATCCACACGAACAGACTTGCAAAAGGAGTCACGCCTCTTTTTGCGGTGCTAGCTGCGAATAGAAGAGAAGAACCTTTCACTGTCTCTCTCACTCACTTTCTTAGGTGCGGCTAGGGTTGTGATGTAACATCTATAGCAGCCCCTTAACAAGTACTATTTATAATAGTGGCTGCCTTAAGTGAGTGTGAGCGAGTAGCAAGGTAAGCATGTGCAACCCTAAAACCCATCTGTCATGAGTTAGGCCCACAATTGAATCTGAGTCCAACTTGGATCCTTATTGCTCCAATTTAGTCATTCTAAGTGTACGACCTGTAGGTTCTCATGACGTTGATAGTAATATTAAAATCTCATTTTAATATTACAAACAGTGAGCGGTATCTAGCAACACATCACTGCTACCCAAGTAATGAGAATGTCAGTGATTTGACATAACCTATCCGTGATCAATGTTTCCATGTAGTTTAGTCCCTTTGTCCAGATATCCAGATTGAACACAAGGCATGGAACGTGTCACCCTTGTTTAATTCAATCTTCAGTTTCCTGATTCCCGAGTAGACATAGTAAAAACAAATGAGATCAATATCTCATATTGACTCATTTGAGCATGGCCATACATTTCATAGTCTCACTCAATCAGGGGACCCGAAGATATCACTCCTGTTATGTAGGAGGGACAAATCCCATCTAGGTCACTCACATTCCTCCACATGCATCGCAATATGTCTAATAACCAACTTTATAATCATCTTGTTACAGATGACGTTTGATGGCATTTAAAACACACAACTCCTCATGTAGGAATCGTAGTGATTTCAGGTCAAAGAACCACATACACCATTATCACTATGAGAATCGCTTATGACACTCATGTAACGATCCACGTAACGTTCTCATGGCGGGTCTGTCCAATACATCATTACTCTAATATGTATCCATGTGTAGACTTGATATCTCATATCCATGACCCGTGAGATGTGGTCATCAGTCTATGCACATACTAGTCTCAATGCATTATTGTTGTCCTAATTAACAATAATACTTGACTAAGGACATTTAAGAATAGTATTTTATCCAATAGGATCTCACCATCAAGTCATCCACTTGATGTCCTATGGTATCAAACTTACTATTCTAAGGACTTTATTATGTCTATCAAAAAGAACACAATAAATGAAATGCCTCATATATCAAAAATAGCATAATATAATGTATGTCAATACAAACAAAATGTATTGGCCACTAGGGCCTACACCAACATTGACTATTCCGGTAAGAGAAGTTAGGATATGACCTCCAACTGGGGTTGTAAGTTTGGGAATACGGATCATTCCTCCCCTTTTGGTTGAAGTTATGGAAATTATGGCATGATTCCACTTGCTCTACTGGTGCACCATGTGAGGATCCAATTCCAACTTGGCATTCAGCTCCCATATGTCCCTGTGCTCCACAAATCTCGGAAAAATTATTAGAGGCACCTATGGCATTTACATGAGCTTTCTCAAGCATGTCAAAACGTTTATTCAAAGAATCAAACTTTGACATAATTAAATCAACACCATCTACCTCAAACTTACCTCCCGAGAGCTTTCTCGGATTGTGCCCTCTTTCATTGGCCCATTGGTGATGATTTGAGGCTACACTCTCAATTATCTCATAGGCCTCTGTCAGCCTTCTGTTCATCAAAGCTCCACCAGTTGCGGAGTCAAGAGACACCTTCGAAGAATATTCCAAACCATTGTAGAAGGTGTGGACAATCAACCACTTCTCTAGTCTGTGATGCAGGCAAGCTTCCAATAGCCCCCTGTATCTATCCCAAGCTTCTGATAATGATTCTCCGTCTCTTTGAATAAAGCTTGTTATTTAAGTTCTAAGATGTGTAGTCTTGGAAGGAGGAAAGAACTTATTCAAGAATGCTTGCTCCAATTAATTCCATGTGGTTAATGTATCGGTGGGTACGGATTTCAACCAAGCTCTAGCCTTGTCCCTTAATGATAATGGAAACAATCAGAGACAAATGGCATCAACTAAGGCACCTTCAATTTTGAGAGTCTCACAGAATTCTAAGAACATCTCCACATGATCATTTGGGTCCTCCGAGGGTAAACCTCCAAATTGGTTTTGCCTTATCATGGAAAGTAAGGCAGGAGGTATAGTGAAGTGCCTAGCTTCAATGTCTGGCCGAGCAATTCCAGATCGCAAACCCCGAGCATTAGGGGCTGCATACTCTTTTAATGGTTTATTATCCTCAGCTACTGCCATGACAAGTGATGGTTCTGGGCTTTCTACTCTTTGCCTTTGTTGTCTTCTCCTTCTACGTAAAGTTCTTTCAATTTCAGGATCTGCTTCAACAAGAATCCCGGAACGTTTAGTACTTTGCATAAACAAGAGAAATTACCTGCAAAGAGTCAAAGAGAAATCAAGAACGTAAGAACCAAATAAAAAGAAAAAGGTTTAAAATAATTAAATTAAAAATTAAATTAATATTCAAGAAAAACATAGTCCCCAGTAACGGTGCCAAAAACTTGGTGCGTGAAATCCGCAAGTGTACGGTTTCGTCGTTAAGTAATAAAAAGATCAAATCCACAGGGATTGTGTTTATGAATACCAATTAATTAATTAATTCAATTAAATAAAACAAAGGGAATAAAATTGTTGATTGATAAGAATGTAGTAACCAAGCAATTAAGTAAATAATTATTAAAGTGCAAAATTAAGAACAAAAACAGCAATTTATCAAGAAAGATATTCAGATTCAAGAAAGCTTTCAAGATTGGGATACCACAATGATACAAGATAAATCCTAATTGATAACCCTTTTATTAAATCTGAAATTTAATTGAAGGTGAATTACCCTAAATTAGCTAATGTTCTTTCTCAAGATACAAGATCCGTGCCCAATTAAACCAATTCCTATTCTCGTGGTAATTGAATTTAAATTGAACCCATTACGCTTTGTGGTAATTCATTGAATCCTCGAAAGGCTAAAACTACTCTCGTGATTTAGACCTTAAGTTCAATTCTTATGGTTCCAACACCTAGGTTCACCTCTCAGTATATCCCTAAATGCCTATGAGATGCAAATAAGTGGCCAGCAAATTCACATGAATAAAAGCAATAAGGATTGAATCAAAGAACATTCAAGATTAATAAAAGGGGAAACAACGTCAATTAATCATTATCAATATATCAAAGGGCATTGCCCAATCCTAGAAACAAAGGAAACTACTCAGACATAGAGAAGAGGAGACAAGAAATCAAACTTAAAAACATCCCAAACCTATAACAATGGAAGAAGAAAGGAGAAAGATGAAGATCAAAACCAAAGCCTCCTCTATGTCTCCTCCCAAAACCAAATTAGAACTCCTTCAATGTATTCAGAACATCTATTTATAGCCTAGGGTTTTAATTGGCTAAAAAGCCCCCAAAAGAAATAAAAATAAAAACCAAAATTTTGCTGCGCACTGCGATCCACAGCCGTGGATGGTTCCACGGCCAGGCCGTGGATATGTCTGCCACAGGCCAAGTTTCTGATCATTTGAGTTCCACGGCCGTGGATGGTTCCACGGCCAGGCCGTGGAACTCTCTGGAATCCTTTTTTCCTTCTTTAAGTTGCCCCTCGATCCATGGCTGTGGTTTGATCCATGGGCAGGCCGTGGATCCCTCTGGAATGGCCTTTTTGCACCTTTATTGCTATCCATTAAGCTCCAACTTCAAACATGCAAGCATTCCATTCAATCCAAGGCCAATTCAACATTAATCCTGCACAAGAACACCAAAAACACCACAGTTATCCGAACTAAGGGAAAAACAAACCAAAAAGGGAAACTAAAATGCCTAAAATGCTCAAGAATGCATGCAAAATAAGAACAAAATATGATGTTGTTTCACACACATCAATAGGACAGCGTCTCGGTCCGGATCGTCGATACGTTTGCATCGGTTTGCCCTACGGACAAAAGAGCTACCAACTATCCATAGTGAGGTACCTGCACCCCAACGCCCTCAAGGTCAACAGAATAACCTACACTAGTCTACTCGCACCCGCATAAAGGTGTGTTCAATCTCCTAGGCAACATGGCTTTAACAACAGTCCAACGGACTTTCACAATGCATGATGACTCAATGCATAATCATGTATGTTTATCATCACATACTTTTCCACAATATGCCTCAATTGGCCAAAGTAAGTATCAACACATCATTGGTCCCTCACATGGACCCATAATATCATATTATCAGAATTTAAATGAAATAATACACTTTCAATGTTTATTATAAATCCTTACTTAAATGTAGCATTTCTTACAAAGTTCGTCTCTAGAGGAATTCTCTTGATTAATTAAGTTCTCTATTATAATTTATTCACACACACACACACTTAGAAAATTATTCTAAGGGTCTCAAAGTCTCACTCTTGTTCTTTCTTTAATTAAAATTACCATAAGTCTTATGATAAATTTCATTCTTAGTTCTTTCCAATTTATGAATCCCTAATTATTTTATAATCTTCCAATTTACCAATTTTTCCACCCTATTACCAATAAATTAATCACTTGATTATTTAAGTTCCAAGATTACCTAAAGTTACATAATCAATCCCTAAATGGTCCTAGAGGCCGTGGCCTCCCTAGGGGATTAAGTACCCAAATTTTTCATCATCACATTACTTATCATACATTGGTTAATCATTTTTCCATCTTGATACAAAATTTCAATCATGGACACCCTAAAATAGGGTTATGGCCGTGAGCTATATGGAAGGGGGTTAAGGAACCCTTGCCTCTATTTCATGCTTCCAATCAATCCAAACTAATCAAGATCATTAATTTATACATCATTTAATTAAACAATTCATACATGATCATCAAAATCTCACATTACAAAGAGTAACCCTTACAAGGGTTTCTCACAACCAACAAGCAATACAAGTCTCCTACCACCAATAGAGGTTGAGGGGGATAATCTTCCTCTTACCTAGAGAAGAAAATAAGCAATGGAACTCCCTTGAAGCTCCTTGAAATTTCAGATTCACACCTCCACAAACCTTAGAAATTTCAATCTCATGAAACCAATACCAAAACTTGAAAAATAAGGAATAAATGGTCACAAAGAAGACCTTAAAAACGAAAATGGAAGAAGAGGTAGGAGAGAACAAGAATCCCACCAAAAAGTTCCAAGCTTGAAGCTTGAAGAAGAAGATGGTGAAGATGAAACCTTTTCAAGAAATCACCAACTAGAGATGTGTTTAGATGATGAAGGAGATTAAGAAAATATGTTTAGTTAAAAATTTTGTGATGGTTGAGGGCTTGAAGGAGGGTTGGCCGTGTAGGTATGGCTAGAGAGAAGGAGGAGAACTTGAGAAGAAGATGAAGGTAGAGAGAGAAGTGAATAGAAAAGTGAAAGATGCTTTTAGGTTTTCTTTTGAATTTAGATAGTATAAAATAATTAAGTGAAGCACAAATCCCTTGGCTCCAAAATGTGCAGCAGCCGTGAGGAGAGAGAGGTGAGTAGCTTCCTTGAGAAGCTTGGGAGCTTTTTCAATAAAGGAGATGTGATTAGACATAAAGTAGAATACATTAGGATAAGATAATGTGATTTAATAGTTAAAATAATATGGTAATTAGGATTTTACTACAAGTTATTACCCAATGGATAATTGTCACAGTGCACAAAGCCAGTATTAATTATCCAATGAATAATAGAGTGTATCATAAAATTTTAATTAACAGCGCGTACAGAGGTCTTATTTATCAGATAAAACCTCAAAAAATGCAAATCTCATAAACTATGCCTGATCTCCGGTTTAGTAAGATCCCCCATCGACATATTCACTGTTCAAGGTTTACCAGCCTTAGGGAAAACATTTTGTTTTCTCGGCTCTGCTCAGTGCACACGCAAAATGAGAAATATACTAAGATATTCAACGTTTCCAGAAAAATCCACAAAATTCTCAAAAATCACAAATATTAGAAAAAGACTATTCATAATGAAACAAACAAAATTTTGGGGTGTTACACTGAGTCTGCTCAGTGCGCACACAAAATAAGAAATATATTAAAATATTCAACATTCCCAGATAATTCTAGAAAAATTTTCAAAAATCATAAATATTATAAAATGATTATTTATGATTAAACAAATAAATTTTCGGGGTGTTACAACTCTCCCCTTCTAAAAAGAAATTTCATCCTCGAAATTTTCATATCTTAGAACAGTTATGGGTGTTGCTATTTCATTTTGTCTTTCAGCTCCCATGTTGCATCTCCGGTCTTTTCATTCTAGATTACTTTCACCAATGAGATTTCCTTTCCTCTGAGTTATTTCACTCTCCTATCTTCAATCTTTATGGGAGGTGCCTTATAGGTTAAGTTCTCTTTCAATTGTACTGTGTCTAGTGCTAAGACATGGTTCGGGTTAGGAATATACTTTCATAGTTATGACACATGAAAAACATTGTGAAGGTTTGAAAGAAAATGTGGTAAGGCTATCTGGTAAGCTACTGGACCTATCCGGCGAAGAATCTAGTAAGGTCCAAGAAATTTAAGAGTGAGTTTTCTAGATTTCAGAACTCGGCCGACCCCAATTGTTCGTGTGACTTTCAAGAACACATGCTTGCCTTCTTCAAACTCAAGAAGCTTCCTTCTTTTGTCCGCGTAGATTTTCTGTCGACTTTGAGTCGTCCTCATCTTTTCCTGAATCATCTTGACCTTTTCAGTCGTCTGCTGAATAATATCAAGTCCAACGGTAAGACGCTCACCGTCTTGGTACCAACACAGAGGTGTTCGACACCATCATCCATACAGAGCTTCATAGGGTGCCATCCCTATGCTTGAATGGAAACTATTGTTGTAGGTGAACTCTATCAATAGTAGAACTTCTTCCCAACTTCCAGTCTGTTCTATAGCACAAGCCCTGAGCAAATCCTCCAACGATTGAATCGTCCTTTCTGACTACCCATCAGTTTGTGGATAGTAAGCAAAACTTAATCGTAGCTTTGTTCCCAACGCTTCTTGCAAACTTTGCCAAAACTTGGAAGTAAACCTTGGATCCCTGTTAGAAACAATACTGGTAGGTACACCATGTAGTCTAATAATCTCTCCATATTGTATCTTATGTTGATCGACAGGAAGTGCCCTGACTTTGTGAGTTGATCAACGATTACCCATATCGAGTCATAACCCTTCTGGGTTTTCAGTAATCTAACCACAAAATCCATTGCAATGCTGTCCCATTTCCATTCAAGAATAGATAGAGGTTGCAATAGTCTTGACGGTCTTTGATGTTCCACCTTTACCTTCTGGCAAACCAGACAGGAAGACACATATCTGGTAATATCGCTCTTCAATCCATGCCACCAAAATAACTTCTTCAGATCTTGGTACATTTTAGTTATTCCTGGGTGCATATTCAACTTGCTTGTATGAGCGTGCTCAAGAAGATACTTCCTTAGTTCTTGATCTCTAGGTATACAAACCCTACCTCGAAACCTCAGAATTCCATCTGTTCCTTCCTTGAACATTGTCTCATTGCCCTACCTCATCAGTTCTCTTTCTTCTTGTAAAATCTTATCAATCTTCTGCTTTTCCCGGATGTCTTCCATCAATTCACTTGAGATAGTAACCATATTCATGCAAATTTTTCCCAGTTCTAATTCCACAAAAGACCATACATCCCTGAACTGTTCTATCAAATCTTTCTCCTTAATCATCATGGCTAATATACTGAGCATCTTCCTACTCAATGCATCTACCACGACGTTTGCCTTTCCAGGGTGATACAGAAGTTAGAAATCATAATCCTTCAAGAATTCCAACCATTTGCATTGTCTCATATTCGACTCATTCTGATTATATAAGTATTTTAAGCTCTTGTGGTCACTGAAGATGTTGAATGTCGCTCCATACAGGAAATGTCTCTATATCTTCAAAGCAAAAACCATAGCTGCTAACTCCAAGTCATGTGTTGGATAGTTCTTCTCATGCACTTGTAACTGTCTTGATGCATAGGCCACTACTTTCCCATTTTGCATAAGTACAGCTCCCAATCCTTGATATGAAGCATCGCAGTACACTTTGAACAGTTCATCCAGATCAGGTAGTGTAACATCCCAAAAATTCTTTATTTCATTATAAACGATCATTTTATAATATTTATGATTTTTAGGAATTTTTATGGATTTTTCTGGAAATGATGAATATTTTAATATATTTTTCGTTTTACGTATACACTGAGCGGAGCCAGGGAAACTAGAATATTTTCCCTGAGACTGGTAAACTTTGAACTGTCAACGAGTCAACAGGGAATTTCACTAAACCCGAGGTCGGGCACAGTTTGCGAGGTTTACATTTTTGAGGTTTTATCTGTTAAATAAAATTTACGGTATCATAAAATTATCTGATGAATAATAATATATTATTTTCATCAATTGTAAATTTTATTCACTGAGAAAATAATTTCACAGTATAATTAATTATCTGTCAGATGTATTTAATTTGGAAACAAGCTTATTGTGTGCTTTATCGAGGCGCGAAGCTTCTCAAGGAAGCTTCCTTCAACCATTATTTTTATCATTTCTCTCTCCTCCCAAATTTGTGCTGCACGTTTGAAATTAAGGGGGTCTAATTCATTTCCTTTTCTCACATTTCCTCTCTCCCAAATACGCTGCTACTATTCACTCATCTTCTCTCTTCTCTTTCATCCTACAGCAGCAACACCACCCACACCTCCATTTTGTTCTTCAAACTGTCCCAAATCTTAACACCATTTCGTGTTTGGAGAACCACCATCATTGAGGAAATCAGCTTCAAGGTTCTGCCATTTCCTCCATCTTCATTCTCCTACGTCTTTGAAGCTTAAAGGTTGGAGCTTTAAGGTAAAGCTCTTAGCTTTTTCACACTCTCTTCTCTTTTTCGTAAACCACTATCATTTTGATGACAATGGTTATCCATTTCAATATTAGGATTCTGATTCTTGCAAGTTTAAATCTTTAAGGAATTCCTGGAAGCTGGAAACGAAATCCTGACAAAAAGGAGCCACATTTCTTTGTGCTTCTCCCAGGTAAGAGGAATACACTCCTCCTCAACCTCTTTTAGCATTTAGGGATGTTGTTTGTGATTGGCACTGTGATTCATCTCTGTTTGAATGCTGCTGGGGAAGTATATGTATATGCTATTTGATTATTGTGTGATTTGATATATATGTCTGGAACGTATAATCTAAAAGGAACGCTGTCGGGCTGGCTCTCGGATGGCCACGCCTTGAGACTAAAATTTTGGGATTATTGGTGAGAAGTGGTAATGACTTGATTTCTGATCATTAAGTGAAATGTCAAAACCTGTCGTGTAGGAACCCCTGGCCAAACCCGTCGAAAGTGATGCCCGTCGAATTTGATTCCTGGTCATTTAGTGCAATGTCAAAACCTGTCGTGTAGGAACTCCTGGCCAAACCCGTCGAATGTGATGCCTGTCGAATTTGATTCCTGGTCATTTAGTGCAATGTCAAAATCTGTCGTGTAGGAACCCCTGGCCAAGCCCGTCGAATGTGATGCCCATCAAATTTGATTCCTGGTCATTTAGTGCAATGTCAAAACCTGTCGTGTAGGAACCCCTAGCCAAACCCGTCGAATGTGATGCCCGTCGAATTTGATTTCTGATCATTTAGTGCATTATCAAAATCTGTCGAGTATGAACTTCTGGCCAAACCCGTCGAACGTGATGTCATGGTCACTCAGTAAAGTCAAAACCTGTCGAGTATGAACCCCTGGCCATGCTCGTCGAATATCCGTCAAGTATGAACTCCTGACCACTTAGGAGAGAAACTCCTCTAATGCAAAATCCGTCGAATTTGAATGACCACATCCGTCGAGTGAAATATTCGTCGAGTTAGAATGCCAATACTCATTGAGAGACATACCTGTCGAGTGGACCTTCTGTCCATTTATCAGAAGCTTCCCAAAGTTAATATTCATCGAGTTAGAATGCCAATACCCATTGAGAGACATACCTGTCGAGTGGATCTTCTGTCCATTTATCAGAAGCTTCCCAAAGTTAATATTCGTCGAGTAGAACGTCAAGACCCGTCGAATTAGAGTTCTGATCACAGTGTTTTCGTCGGTTCGACACTTGGGAGATTTCTCCAACGTCGACACCCACATCTGTCGAAATTGGACTTCTGGCGACCTTCTCGGAAAAATTCGACGATTCGACCTGCGTTCGACGTAACCCCATTCGACGTAAATTGGTTTTTATCCAATCTTGTTATAAAATGTTCTCCCATTTTTCATCCTTCTGCCATGTTAGTCTTCATCGAATGGCAGCCTCAATTTTCCACTAAATGCATAGTATCCGTCGAATTCACAACTATGGTTTATCACCCCATACCTAGCAATTAAATCTGTGACGTTGTTGGTGATTCTGGCCATGTATCTTCTTGGATTTAAAAACCTTAGATTAATAGAAGTACATAAATCATAAATGATTGGATGATTAGAGATTAAGTAGGGATTCATAAACAGGGAAGAACATGAGTATGGGTGAGCTTTTGAGGCACATAATGAATCTAATGGTTGACTTTTATCATGACTATGAATGGAAATTGTGAATGTCCTTAAAATGTACTATTGGATTATTGTCTACCCGTGAATGGGATCAGATCTTGTGATAAATGATATGACATGCATGTGAAGCATGATGGGCCTAGTTGGTCTTGAGGAGTATGATTGTCTCATGCATTGAACAAAAAGAAAGAGATTGTCCGTTGGACTTGGTTAAGGCCGGTAGCCTAGGAGTTGAACTTACACCTTTGTGCGGGTGCGAATAGACAAGTGTAGGTTACTTGTTGACCTTAGGGGCGTCAGGGTGCGGGTACCTCACAATGGGCAGCTGGTAGCTCTTTGTCTGTGGGGCAGACTGATACAAACACACTGATGATCCAGACCGAGACGCTGTCCTATGCCGAGATCTGTGTAGAATGTCTTGTAAAATGCCATGTTGTACAAAATGATAAATTGAGAATTTTTAGCACTTGAGGGCACAGGCGACCAAGAATACGACATACCTCCGATCGTTCCCTCCGACTGTTTTGTGTCTAGCTCCATGGAGTAGGATTTTAGTTATTGAGGGCAAGTGTGTATAGTGAGTCCATGAATCATCTGGCATGCATTGTTATTATAATTGGAACTATTATACTTCTGATATATTTATGTGTATACGACTGCCTAGAACTGTTTGGTTGATCATAATTGCTATTGAATATTTATTACCATTATTGCTGTTATAAATACTATGTGGGCACTTTGCGCCTTTTGGTTTCTCGATGCTATGATTAGTAATGATGGTAGGATGTCTTACCTCTTCTCTATCTCTCCATTTCTGTTTTGTCCGTATACTGCGTTCCATAGAAGATAACTGCAAGGAACCGGAAGTCCCCTACTTCCCTGGTTTTTGGCCTCATCTCGACTGAGCGACTGTAGAAGCGTATGGAGCCACGCACGCAAAGATTTTTGGGAGATGTGCACGACCTTCTTGGGAGGGCAGTCTTTGGTACATCAATTATGGTTCGGCGTTGCGTCTATACGGGGGATGTGTCGTTATCTTTAGCCTGGAGCGTCACGAGCCGCTTGTCTTCACTGTTTGTATTACTTTACGTCTGGAATTTCAGCTACCGATACGCGAGATGTGGGGTGACCGCTATTTCACTCCGCGGGAAGGCTCTTTTCATTCCACCGCTCGGGCCCTGTCCCGTGACTCTGCGATTCTTATGGTGATTTCCTCTGACGAAGAAGATCTCGAGGAAGATCTGAAGAAGTTCCGAGGACGACCACGAAGAGGATCTGAAGAGGACACGACTCGATTCCTCCTCACTTGAGGGGATGACTTTACTTGTAGCTACGAGGGCTACCAGTATTTTATTTTGGAGGCCTGATGGTTTGTCTGTAGTGGGCTGTATATTCGATACCGTAGGGATATGTATGTAAAATCCTTTGGAGGCAGGTATAGTTTTACTTTTTGTTATGCCAGGCTTTGTAACTAAACAGTTGATAATTATATATATGTATGAATGAAATGTTAATTTCCTATATATGTCTCGTCACCGTGGATATTGATTATCGTTAACGTAAATGTAATGAATAGAAAAAAAATATATACTTGCTAATTTACTTAACTAACTACAATTGAGTTAATGTATATATTATTAGAATGAACCGGGTGTGAACTCATATAAAATTTTATTTCCGCATTGTAATTGAAAGTGAGATGTTCCCTTGGGTTTAAAAAGGGGCGTCACACTAAGTTAGTATCAGAGCCTCGGTTTATGTTTCTTTGGGTCTTGTGTTTGAGTCTGTCTTGTTTGTGCTGTGTGTTCTCTGAGTAGTATACGTAAGGGTGTACTGTTTGGTGTTCCTAGTGAATGCAATTGACTTTTCTATGTTTTTAGCTAATCTGATCTAAGAAAGTAAGATGGCACGAGGGGACGATATGGCAGCAGCTATTACAGTGATGTAGAGGATGGCTGAGGCCGTCGCACAGCAAACCGAGCAAGCTGTCCAGCAACAAGAGAGAGTTGCACAACAACAAGAGCGAGTTGCTCAACAGCTAGAGGCCACTGCTGATGCTCAAAATTTAGTAGAGTTTCGACGCCATAACCCTTCTCAATTCAAAGGGGAATTTGATCCGGACAAGGCTAGTCTGTGGATTAAGGAATTGGAGAAAGTCTTTCGAGGAATGAATTGCGCCGAGGACAAGAAGGTGAACTATGCTACATTTATCTTTGGAAGGCAATCTTTGAGAATTGGTGGAATGGAGTGCGACAAATCTTTGGAAGGCTATGACAGAGAGATTACTTGGGGCTTATTCAAGGAAAAGTTCTTAGATAAGTATTTTCCTACAAGCGCAAGGCATGCGAAGGAGTCGGAATTCCTCAACCTGCGACAAGGAAATATGACTGTTAGCGAGTATGCAGCGAAATTTGAAAACTTGTCACAGTTTTCGACGTACTTTCAGAACCAACCAAATAAAGCATGGAAATGCCGAAGATTTATGGAAGGACTAAGGTATGAAGTGAAGAAGGCTGTGATCACCTTGAGGATCAATGAATTCTCGCAACTACTGAATACTTGCTGTGATGTAGAGGCTCTGGAGCAATCTAGAGACATGAGGAGCAGAAACTTTGGGCCTACGAGGTTCCAGAGAGGCGGCAGTAACAGTGCTAACCATTTCCAGAAGAAGCCGTACTCCCGACCCACGGGGAATTGACAACAAGCCATGGGTGGAAGTTCGGTGGAAGTTCTATTGGGAACCGGACCGGCGAACACGGTGTATCCTTCCAGATGTTTAAAGTGTGGGAAAGACCATCTCACAAGGGACTGTACCATGAAGGGATTCATCTGCTTCAAATGTGGCAAACCTGGTCACATGTCCCGAGACTGCAACCAAACGAAGGCCGAACCTTCAGTGAATGCTGCAAGAGCAAAGAAACCACAGCTGGAGGGCGAGTCTACACTATGAGCGGAGCTGAGGCTTCCGAATCCGAAGATTTGATACAGGGGGAAGGTATCATAGAAGGTAATCTTTTAACTGTGCTGTATGACTCTGGGGTAACCCATTCTTTTATATCATATGACTGTGTGCAAAGACTGGGTCTATCTGTGTCGTCTCTACCTTTTGACTTAACTGTTTCTACCCTCACTAATAAACCGGTAGTTACTACCAAAGTCTGTCTAAATTGTCCATTAGTTATTGAAGGTCGAACCTTTTCGGTCGATCTGATCTGTTTACCCCTTTCCTAACTAGATATTATCTTAGGGATGGACTGGTTGTCTTCCAACCATGTTCTGTTAGACTGTTCCAAAAAGACCATAGTTTTTCCCATAGAGGAGAATTCTAGATTTTTGACGGCCAACCGAGTTCAAGCTCTCTTGAAAGAAGGAGCTCACGGATACATGCTACTGCCTTCTTTGAAAGTCGAGAACGAGGTTGATGTGAACACAATTCCAGTGGTGAACGAGTTTCCCAAAGTCTTTCCTGATGATGTACATAGTTTACCACCGGCTCGAGAGATAGAGTTTTCTATCGACCTAGTACGGAGCTGGTCCCGTGTCTATAGCACCGTATAGAATGGCACCGACGAGTTAGGCGAGCTCAAGAAACAGCTAGAAGAGCTTTTGGAAAAGCAGTTGTCAGGCCAAGTGTGTCACCATGGGGAGCGCCGTCTTTGTTAGTTCGCAAGAAAGATGGCACCTCGAGATTATGTGTGGACTATCGGCAGCTGAACAAGGTAACGATTAAGAACAAGTATCCACTCCCGAGAATTGATGATTTAATGGACCAACTGAAGGGAGCAGCGGTGTTTTCGAAGATCGATCTACGGTCTGGGTATCATCAGATACGAGTGAAGACGGAGAATATACCCAGAGACTGACTTTTCGTACCCGATACGGTCATTATGAATACCTAGTGATGCCGTTTGGTGTGACGAATGCACCAGCTATCTTTATGGACTACATGAATTGAATCTTTCATCCTTACTTGGATAGATTCATTGTGGTCTTCATTGATGACATTCTGGTATACTCTCAAAATCAGGAGGACCATGCTGAGCACCTCAGTATAGTTCTTCAGATTCTGAAAGAGAAGGAATTGTATGCCAAGCTATCAAAATGTGAGTTCTGGATAGAAGAAGTTAAGTTTCTGGGTCACGTGATCTCAAAGGATGGGATTACCGTGGATCCATCGAAGATGGAGGCAGTGCTGCAATGGGAAAGACCAACGTCTGTGACAGAGATTCGAAGCTTCGTGGGTTTAGTTGGATATTACCGAAGGTTTATTGAGGGATTCTCCAAGATTGCTGGACCACTTACACAACTCACGAGGAAAAACCAAGCTTTTGAGTGGACTGACAGCTGTGAGTAAAGTTTCCAAGAGTTGAAGAATCGACTGACTACCTCACCGGTGTTAGTGCTACCCGATCTGAATGAGCAGTTTGAAGTGTCTTTGCGACGCTTCATACCAAGGGCTAGGATCTGTACTTATGCAGCATGGAAGAGTTGTGGCTTATGCTTCAAGACAGTTGCGAGTGCACGAAAAGAATTACCCGACACATGACTTGGAGTTAGCGGCTGTAGTTTTTGCTCTGAAGATATGGAGGCATTTTCTCTACGGAGCAACGTTCAATATTTTCAGTGATCACAAGAGTTTGAAATATTTGTATGATCAGAAGGAGTTGAACATGAGGCAACGAAGGTGGTTAGAATTCCTGAAGGATTACGATTTCCAACTTCTGTATCACCCTAGCAAGGCAAATGTTGTGGCAGATGCTCTAAGTAGGAAGATGATCAGTGTCTCTGCCCTGATGATCAAGGAAAAGGATATGCTAGAGCAGTTCAGAGATGTGTGGTCTTTTGTGGAATTAGAACCTGGAAAGATTTACATGAATATGGTTACCATTACAAGTGAACTACTGGATGACATAAAGGAAAAGCAGAAGATTGACAAGTTCTTACAAGAAGTGAGAGAGCAAGTGGAGCAAGGAGGTGAAACGAGTTTACGGAAGGAACGAATGGAATTACGGGTTTCGTGGAGGAGTTTGTATTCCTCGTGACAAGGAACTTAGAGAATACATCATTAACCATGCTCATACAAGCCAGCTGAGTATGCATCCAGGCATAACAAAAATGTACCAAGACTTGAAGAAGTTGTTCTGATGGCATGGAATGAAGAGTGACGTCACTAGACGTGTATTGACTTGTCTAGTTTGTCAAAAAGCTAAGGTGGAACATCAGAGACCAGCAGGGTTGCTGCAACCGTTGTCTATTTCGGAATGAAAGTGGGACAGTATCGCAATGGATTTTGTAGTCGGATTGCCAAGGACAAGAAAAGGTCATGATTCAATTTGGGTAATCGTGGATCGACTCACGAAGTCGGCGCACTTTCTCCCGATCGACATAAAATACAAACTGGAGAGATTGACTCAAATCTATATTGGAGAAATTGTTAGATTACACGGTGTGCCTACGAGTATTGTTTCGGATAGAGATCCGAGATTTACTTCAAATCTCGGGAGAGTTTGCAAGAAGCGTTGGGGACGAAGCTACGTACGAGTTCTGCTTATCATCCGCAGACAGACGGTCAATCAGAAAGGACGATCCAATCTTTGGAAGATTTGCTTCGAGCCTGTACCATAGAACAAACTGGAAGTTGGGACGACATTCTACCCTTGATAGAATTCACCTACAACAACAGTTATCATTCGAGCAAAGGGATGGCACCCTATGAGGCTCTGTATGGACGACGATGTCGAACACCTCTGTGTTGGTACCAAGACGGCGAGCGCCTTACCGTTGGACCAGAGATTATACAGCAGATAACTGAGAAGGTTAAGATGATTAAGGAAAAGATGAGAATGGCTCAAAGTTGGCAAAAGAGCTATGCAGACCGAAGGAGAAAACCTCTTGAGTTTGAGGAAGGCGAGCATGTATTCCTGAAAGTCACACCTACGACTGGGGTAGGCTGGGCTTTAAAGTCTAGAAAAATCACTCCTAAATTCCTTGGACCATACCAAATCATTCGTCATGTAGGTCCTGTAGCGTACCAAATATCCTTACCTCCTTTCCTTTCAAACATTCATAATGTTTTCCATGTGTCACAACTCCGAAAATACCTCCCTAACCCAAGTCATGTCATAGCATCGGATGCAGTACAATTAAAAGAAAACTTAACTTATGAGACGTCTCCTGTAAGAATCGAGGATAGGAAGATAAAGCAATTAAGAGGCAAGGAGATCGCATTGGTGAAAGTAATCTGGAACGAGGTGACCGGAGATGCAACTTGGGAGCTGGAAGACAAGATGAAGGAGCAACACCCACAGTTATTCTTGTAACACCCCAACTTTTGGGATAATTACAATATAGTCCCGAAATGCACTGTTTTGTAAATTCTGTGAGTAGTAAAATGAATTTGACTGTTCCGTAAGTGTATTTGATTGTTTTGTGTGATTTGCTTCGACTCAGGAAAATAATAATTTTCTGGCCAGATAAATCTTATTTTAATTAATTGGAGCTGGGGGATCTTACTAAACCCAATTCTGATTGATATATATATTAATCTCGTAATTTTTTGGATTTAACTATGTAATAAAATAATTTTATATTTTTATAATATTATTTTATTCAACAAGACTCTACTGATCTCAAAAACAAGTAGAAAAATTATTTGTGGACTAAAAAGTTCGTGGGGCCCACGTTTAGTGTAACAGTCAACGATCTTGTTGGGTAGAAATCTAAACCAATAGGAAATGGTCAAAATGGATGGCTTGACTTTCTAAACCAATTAGAAAGAGTCAACAAAGAAGCATTGACTTCTTTGTGAACCATTGGATTATAAAGCTTACTTTAGAAGCTTTAATCTTAGCCGATTGATCTAATCAATGGTGAGATTAGAAAGATAGGTTTATGACCAAGTAATATCTACCTTAGATCTAATCTAGGGCTAAGGATTAAAGATGAACCAAGGGTTAGGATTAAGTCAACAATTGTAGGCTTGAAAATGGTTAGTAACCTAATTAAGCTTAATTTGACTAATCTAATTGCTTAATTAGTATACTAAGTGAACTAGTTTAATTCTTAATTAATTATAATCTAAATACTAATTAGATGTCCTAATATTTATTAAAGATTATAATATATGCTAATATATATTAAACTAATTGATTATATGATTAGAATATTGATTTAGTTTTAATAGGATAATTAACCTAACTAATTGTCTAATTTATTAGCATATAATTAGATGTAATTGGAAAACAATTAATTCCCTAAATGGATGAAGACCACACGGTTTTGGCAGCAGCAAGGAGCCTTAGTTGGCTTGGTTCTACAAGGTTCAAGAAGCCTCCAAGTGTCATAAATCATGTGCACACCATGTGAACACAATTAGATCTTTAACTAGCAAAATTCAACACTCAACCTCACTCACAAAGGCACCTCACGGCAGCAGCCTCTTCTATTTTCTCTCTTCACTTTTATTTCACACTTATCCTAAATTAAAGCTTTCATCTTCTCTCCAAAAATGCCAAGAACCCATGCATGCTTTTCCTTCCATTTTTCTTCTCTCTATTCGGCCAACACCCTTACATACTCAATCAAACCTTCATAATTTTATCCAATCACATTTCTTGAACCCAAATCCCATTCTAAGCATCTTTCATTAACAAAATTTTCCCAAATTCCTACTCTATCTTGCCTAAAATCCAAGTTTTTGCTTACTTACTTAAGGGTAAGTTTGGTTTCTATGGTTCAAAATTGAATTTTTAATTTTTCTAACCATGCTTGTTCCATGGTTTCTCTATTTTGTACCTTGTATGCGTTTTTACTAATTATTTAAGAATTTTAGGAATTATTTTGGAGCTTGTATGAAATTTAGAGGAAAGGAGAAGATCTTACCGATTAATTTGTCTACAAGAGGTAAGAGGGAGATTTAATCTCATCAACCCTAAGTGGTGATGGGAAAATGGATTTGTTTGTGTATGGAATCCATAAGGATTCATTTGTGTGGTTGTTTATTGTATTTATTATTTATTTGTGTGATTGTTTATGGTTTTATTATTTTTGTGATTGTTTAAATGCTTTCCTATTTGTGATTTATTTTGCTATGCATGATTATAGCTTTTATTATTTTTGCTATGCATGTTTATGGCTTTAAATATATTGTATGTATATTATATGTGATTTAATAATTGTATGTGTTTATAATTATATAATTATTAAAGTAGGATGTGAATAACATGTACGAAATGCATGAGTATTCCAAAGAATACACTATGAGGCTCACGGCCTTACATCCAAAAAGAGAACCAAAATGTTCTCGGTAATTTTCTAAATTACTTGATTTGAGAATCTAGGTAAAATAATTAAATTAAAAATGATTTAAGTTAATTATGGCCAACATGCCATTTAGAGTATAATTGAATACCATTTTATTTTTGATTTGGCCAACATGCCATTTTATTTTCTAAGATAAGGTTAGGTAATGGTTTTACAACATAAATTGATTCCAAAGAATCATTGAGAAAATCAAAGGAAATTGATTCAGTCTAGAATTTTAACTTAGCGAGAATATTAGTTTAAGTAAGAATTAATTCAGACGCTTGAAAAATACTAACGTAGAGCTCATTCTATAAATTTTGAAGCGCGTTAGTAAGTTTCAAGTGAAATTATTGGGTAAAAATAAAATAAACTATATTTAGAGGAAAATGTTAAAAATACCTTATCTTTTTTTTATAGGCAAAATCTTTGCCAAAATTTATTAAAATTAGACGCTTAAAATGAAAAGATTCCATACTATATTTAGAACACAAGGAAAATACATTACGTATTTTAAAAGTATTAGATATAGTTTTACACATATTAAAAATGATAATTTTAAGCTATTCGGTTAAGAAAATGAATTAAAAATCCTACGCGATTGAGAAAATGATTTAAAAGATTTTGCGATGTTTAAAAATGTCAAAATATGTTTACACGATTTTAAAACGTTTGTGAAAACAATGAGATTGTGAAAATGCGATAAAATTCCTACGCGACTGAAAAATACTATCAGTTTTGCTGTCGGGCCAAAGTGGTGGACCCAGACATGTTGCGGTATAGTCTTGTCAGTGGGACGTGCTATACTGTTGAGATGTAGTACTGTCAGGTGGGACGTACTATATTTTGGTATTTTGTGACTAAGGGTATTTTGGTAATTTTGGTAATTTTTCGTAATTATGAAAAATTTGGTTTATAAGGTTGTTTTTTGTAATTTTAGATCATGTTTAGAGTGTTGTGCCAATTTGGTTTATAATTGGCGATTGATTGATGAGGTGAATTACACCGTAATTGGTGTGATAAGCATAGTGTGGTTCATTTATGAACTTGGAGGCATTAGTGTGCGGAGGATCCCATATGTGGACAGTGGTAGCACCTCTAGGCCGTGGTAACGGGCAACACACTAATGATCTTGACAAGCACTATTCTTAATCGAGATCTTGAGGAGATTAATAAGTACTATGCTGTGGTACACGATGTTTGACCGTGTGTCTTGCTACACGATGTTTTGGACTGTGGGCTATAGACACGACGTTTGACAGTGCAATAGTTTGGTTGGGCAGCCATAAAGTATTATTAGTTTCTATTTGGATCATTCTCTCAGATATTCGTGTTTAGCTCCATGGAGTAGGAACGAGTCGTGTGTGTTCATGCATTACTGCATTTTCCTGTTCATGCATTATCTGCACTTTACTGTTCATACATTATTTGCATTTTGCTTACTATAAACTGTGATAAAATGCATGATCTATTTCTTAGATATATTATGCATGATGTATTAAATTACTTTACTGTATATGATAAAATAGTATGTGTTATTGTAATATCTGCTTGTTGTTGTAATATCTGTTTGTATTGTCATTTTCTTTATTGCCACGCGGGTAATGGTGTAGATTGTCTCACCTCTTTATTGTATTGTTCTGTCTGTTTCTACTTTATGTATACATCATCAAAGACTACAATGGCGGAAAGAGAAGGACAGTTAGGTTTCTTTAGGCTACAATTTCTCGAAGGCGCTGAGGCTTGGTATGTCCACTGGGACACGGGACACATAGAGTACGGGTAACGTGACCTTATCAGTAAGTAGGACTCGGCGGGGTTGGTTACTACACGTTACAAGGTTGCTTTTGTAGAGTTTATTTTACCTATTAGGGAGTTGTGGGACGAGTTTCACTATACTCCTAGAGAGAACTTCGATACACTTTTGGGTCGAATTTCTATCGGTCAAGACATTCCTAACTAAGGAATTTGTCGATGACGAGGGCTCATATCTTAGGTGTATGCTTTAGTAGTATCTTGTCTTTTCTTGTTTCTATTAAATATTAATAGTTGTAAATTAATTGTATACTTCAGACAAGAATTACATGTATATTATGGTGAGTTTATGTTTCTTATATTTTGTGTTCCATGTTATTTTATTTAAAGATATAATTATAAAAGGAAAATATATATATATATATATATATATATATATATATATATATATATATACCACAAATATTACTTAAGTATCAAATGTTTTTATAACTTGGGTAAGGATTTTATTTATTTTATTTTTCTCGCATCATAAATGTGACATCCCCAGAAAGGGTGTTACATTAGTTGGTATCAGAGCCCAAGTTAGAGTCTTTCGGGTTTGTGGGTAGGTTTGTCTTGTTTGTGCTGTGTGAATCTCTGAAATTGAACACAGAGATATGTTTCGGTTTCCCAAAGGAAACGATTTTTGTGTGAAATAGCTACGTTTAGTTCATTGTATGTTGATTTTGTTTATCTTTGAAGAAAGATAATGGAACGTTACGAACATGAGCATGTGGACGTGAAACGTGATGAAGATCATATAACCGCAGCTCGAAGTGTGATACGAAAGATGATTGAAGTAGCAATACAACGGAGACAGATGATCGCTCAACAAGAACCCGATAACCAAATTTCATAGCTTATTAGGATTGGAGCAGCCATCGGATGCGAGGAGCTGTAACTTAGAACCTTCGATAATTCAAAATGGAAAGAAGCGTAAGTTCAATCGTTTTCAGCGAGAGTCATATGTCTAATCACCGGGGAAGCAATAACGAACAAAGAAAAGAAGTACGAGTGGCAACGATTTTGGTCAGACTATGGCATCACCAATGAAGTACTTGAAGTGTGGAAAGCCTGAACACTTATTCAAAGAGTGTGATCAGCTGAAGATGGAAATTCTCGTTCGTAATACACGTGTTTCAAAATCTCGAAAAAGAAGAAAAAGCCGATGCAAGAAGTGTAATGAGAATGTTCAAAGACAAAAACTTAAGAAGCGAGAAAGTCGTGCCATAGAGAGTAATCTTAAAACTGTGCTGTATAATTCGTGGGGTAACTCATTCTCTTGTGATCTGTAATTGTGTGAATCTTTTGGGAGTTATCTGTGTTTAACTTCTTTTCATAATGTTACTTCAACTTTTAAACTTGTTATTACTACTTGAGTCTGTTTAAAACTATCCTATTATTATTAGAGTTTGAAATTTTTCTATTGATCTGGTTTGTCTATTTCTTTCTCAAATAGACTTAGTAAATCAATTTGATTTATCTGTATCTTTGTTATAAAGTGATTTGAGCATTTTTACTCTTCTTGATTAAACTTGTTGTTTATACTCAAAGTTTTCTAAATTCTACTCTATATCTATTGAATATCAAATCTTTTCTATTGATTTGATCTGTTTATTTAAAATCGCTTCTATTTGAGAGCCTGACTTTTAAATGGATTGGTTATTTTCCAACTATATCCTACTAGATTGTTGCAATACAATTTAGTATTTCTTTGACCTGAGATTTTTGGATTTGAATCCAGAAAGTTCATTTCTAAAATTATTGAACCAAGTTCATTTCGAAATCTATTAGACCATCTCAAATTCTTTGATGGACTAATCTAGTAACCTATTGAATAGTCTTATTACTTTTCTTATAACCTTCATAGTATCTTTCATATATCTCAATTAAAAGGGATCATTTTCTGATTCAACTTGTGTTATAGTACCAAAATACAGTACAATTAGAAGAAAACTTGAGCTATGAGACATTTTCTGTTAAGATTAAAAATAGACAAGTAGAATAACTTCTCTTGATGAAGAAAATCTGGAATAATGTGGTAACAGGGGCGCCAGAAGATCAAATGAAGGAAATCACTATTTGCTCCAAGATCGATTTGTGTGCTGGTTATTATCAGATTCGCATAAAGTTAGAGAATGTTCCAAGACAGTTTTTCAGATGCGTTGCAAGAACTATGAATATTCAGTACTACCTTTCGGGGTAGGGAATGTTTTAACGATGTTCACAAATATATAGGATCTTTCCTTCTCATCTAGGCGAATTTGTCATTATTGGCAATATTTTGACCTATTCTTGAAATTCAAAGGAACATGCTGAAGATCTCAATGCAGTTCTTCAATTTTGAAGAAGAAGGAGGAGTGATGCGTGAAATTAGTCAAACATAAATTCGTTAGAAGGAGTTCAACTCGTGGATTTGGATTGAGTGTTAAGATCAAATCGAAAGGTCGTGGCGTATGCTTCAAGGCAGTGGAACGTGCGTGAGAAGAATAATCTGATTTACATTTTAGGATACGCGATAGTTGTGTTGCAAGGAAAATCTGAAGACGTTTTCTTTCTTATAAAATTCACAATAATTTCAAAGGCTTGAAGTACCTGTTCAATCAAGAGGGACTTGGATATCAAGAAGAGACGAATAGTTAGAATTTTCAAAAGATTTGTTGAGATGAATTTCTAGTATTGACAGAGTTCACATACAACGATAAGTTTCGTTTGAGCATAGGAATGATACCCGGTGTGGCATTATATGGGAGACGCTGTAGAATGCCATTGCGTTAGTATCGTACTGGTGAAAGTAACATCGTAGGATCAGAAATTGTGCGACAGATAACCAAGGAAGTGAAGATATTTCGAGACAAGATGAGGACGACTCAGACGCGACAAAAGAGTCATGCTGAGGAAAGACAGAGACCGCTTGAATTTGAAGAAGGTGATCATGCATTTCTACGTGTGACCCTTAGGGCTGGAGTTGAACGAGTGATTAAGTTGAGGAAACTCACTCTGAAGTATCGGGTCGTATTAGATATTTCATCGATAGATCCGATAGTTTATCAGATTTCACTACCACCATTCTTATCGAATCTTCGTGTTGTATTTTACATATCATAACTACGAAAATATATTTCTAATCCGACTCACGTCATTGAATCAGACACGGTACAACTGAAGGAGAATCTAGCCTATGAGACGTTTTCAGCCAAGATTAAAGATCGAAGGGCAAAGTAACTTCGAGGAAAGGAGATCGCATTAGTTAAACTAGTTTAGAACAATGTAGTGGTGGAGCTACATGGGAGCTAGAAGATAGGATGAGGGAGCAATACTCTCAATTGTTTTGATGTATGATGAATTTCGGGGGCGAAATTCTAATTAGTAGGGGGGAGTTGTAACACCCCAACTTTTGGGATAATTACAATATAGTCCCGAAATGCACTGTTTTGTAAATTCTGTGAGTAGTAAAATGAATTTGACTGTTCATTAAAGTAAGTGTATTTGATTGTTTTGTGTGATTTGCTTCGACTCGGAAAATAATAATTTTCTCGGCGATAAATCTTATTTTAATTAATTGAGTCAGGGGATCTTACTAAACCCAATTGATTGATATATATATTAATCTCGTAATTTTTTGGATTTAACTATGCAATAAAATAATTTTATATTTTTATAATATTATTTTATTCAACAAGATACCTCTTGTCTCAAAAACAAGAGAAAAATTATTTGTGGACCCGAAAAAGTTCGTGGGGCCCACGTTTAGTGTAACAATCAACGATCTTGACTTGGGTAGAAATCTAAACCAATAGGAAATGGTCAAAATGGATGGCTTGACTTTCTAAACCAATTAGAAAGAGTCAACAAAAGAAGCATTGACTTCTTTGTGAACCATTGGATTATAAAGCTTACTTTAGAAGCTTTAATCTTAGCCGTTGATCTAATCAATGGTGAGATTAGAAAGATAGGTTTATGACCAAGTAATATCTACCTTAGATCTAATCTAGGGCTAAGGATTAAAGATGAACCAAGGGTTAGGATTAAGTCAACAATTGTAGGCTTGAAAATGGTTAGTAACCTAATTAAGCTTAATTTGACTAATCTAATTGCTTAATTAGTATACTAAGTGAACTAGTTTAATTCTTAATTAATTATAATCTAAATACTAATTAGATGTCCTAATATTTATTAAAGATTATAATATATGCTAATATATATTAAACTAATTGATTATATGATTAGAATATTGATTTAGTTTTAATAGGATAATTAACCTAACTAATTGTCTAATTTATTAGCATATAATTAGATGTAATTGGAAAGCAATTAATTCCCTAAATGGATGAAGACCACACGGTTTTGGCAGCAGCAAGGAGCCTTAGTTGGCTTGGTTCTACAAGGTTCAAGAAGCCTCCAAGTGTCATAAATCATGTGCACACCATGTGAACACAATTAGATCTTTAACTAGCAAAATTCAACACTCAACCTCACTCACAAAGGCACCTCACGGCAGACAGCCTCTTCTATTTTCTCTCTTCACTTTTATTTCACACTTATCCTAAATTAAAGCTTTCATCTTCTCTCCAAAAATGCCAAGAACCCATGCATGCTTTTCCTTCCATTTTTCTTCTCTCTATTCGGCCAACACCCTTACATACTCAATCAAACCTTCATAATTTTATCCAATCACATTTCTTGAACCCAAATCCCATTCTAAGCATCTTTCATTCACAAAATTTTCCCAAATTCCTACTCTATCTTGCCTAAAATCCAAGTTTTTGCTTACTTACTTAAGGGTAAGTTTGGTTTCTATGGTTCAAAATTGAATTTTTAATTTTTCTAACCATGCTTGTTCCATGGTTTCTCTATTTTGTACCTTGTATGCATTTTTACTAATTATTTAAGAATTTTAGGAATTATTTTGGAGCTTGTACGAAATTTAGAGGAAAGGAGGAGATCTTACCGATTAATTTGTCTACAAGAGGTAAGAGGGAGATTTAATCTCATCAACCCTAAGTGGTGATGGGAAAATGGATTTGTTTGTGTATGGAATCCATAAGGATTCATTTGTGTGGTTGTTTATTGTATTTATTATTTATTTGTGTGATTGTTTATGGTTTTATTATTTTTGTGATTGTTTAAATGCTTTCCTATTTGTGATTTATTTTGCTATGCATGATTATAGCTTTTATTATTTTTGCTATGCATGTTTATGGCTTTAAATATATTGTATGTATATTATATGTGATTTAATAATTGTATGTGTTTATAATTATATAATTATTAAAGTAGGATGTGAATAATATGTACGAAATGCATGAGTATTCCAAAGAATACACTATGAGGCTCACGCCTTACATCCAAAAAGAGAACCAAAATGTTCTCGAATTTTCTAAATTACTTGATTTGAGAATCTAGGTAAAATAATTAAATTAAAAATGATTTAAGTTAATTATGGCCAACATGCCATTTAGAGTATAATTGAATACCATTTTATTTTTGATTTGGCCAACATGCCATTTTATTTTCTAAGATAAGGTTAGGTAATGGTTTTACAACATAAATTGATTCCAAAGAATCATTGAGAAAATCAAAGGAAATTGATTCAGTTCTAGAATTTTAACTTAGCGAATATTAGTTTAAGTAAGAATTAATTCAGACGCTTGAAAAATACTAACGTAGAGCTCATTCTATAAATTTTGAAGCGTTAGTAAGTTTCAAGTGAAATTATTGGGTAAAAATAAAATAAACTATATTTAGAGGAAAATGTTAAAAATACCTTATACTTGATTTTATAGGCAAAATGCTTTGCCAAAATTTATTAAAATTAGACGCTTAAAATGAAAAGATTCCATACTATATTTAGAACACAAGGAAAATACATTACGTATTTTAAAAGTATTAGATATAGTTTTACACATATTAAAAATGATAATTTTAAGCTATTCGGTTAAGAAAATGAATTAAAAATCCTACGCGATTGAGAAAATGATTTAAAAGATTTTGCGATGTTTAAAAATGTCAAAATATGTTTACACGATTTTAAAACGTTTGTGAAAACAATGAGATTGTGAAAATGCGATAAAATTCCTACGCTGATCAAAAATACTATCGGTTTCTTTGTCGGGCCAAAGTGGTGGACCCAGACATGTTGCGGTATAAATCTTGTCAATGGGACGTGCTATCTTGTTGAGATGTAATCTTGTCGAGTGGGACGTACTATATTTTGGTATTTTGTGACTAAGGGTATTTTGGTAATTTTGGTAATTTTTCGTAATTATGAAAAATTTGGTTTATAAGGTTGTTTTTTGTAATTTTAGATCATGTTTAGAGTGTTGTGCCAATTTGGTTTATAATTGGCGATTGATTGATGAGGTGAATTACACGTAATTGGTGTGATAAGCATAGTGTGGTTCATTTATGAACTTGGAGGCATTAGTGTGCGGAGGATCCCATATGTGGACAAGTGGTAGCACCTCTAGGCCGTGGTAACGGCAACACACTAATGATCTTGACAAGCACTATTCTTAATCGAGATCTTGAGGAGATTAATAAGTACTATGCCCGTGGTACACGATGTTTGAATTTGTGTCTTGCTACACGATGTTTTGGATTTGTGGGCTATAGACACGACGTTTGACAGTGCAATAGTTTGGTTGGGCAGCCATAAAGTATTATTAGTTTCTATTTGGATCATTCTCTCAGATATTCGTGTTTAGCTCCATGGAGTAGGAACGAGTCGTGTGTGTTCATGCATTACCTGCATTTTCCTGTTCATGCATTATCTGCACTTTACTGTTCATACATTATTTGCATTTTACTGCTTACTATAAACTGTGATGAAATGCATGATCTATTTCTTAGATATATTATGCATGATGTATTAAATTACTTTACTATATATGATAAAATAGTATGTGTTATTGTAATATCTGCTTGTTGTTGTAATATCTGTTTGTATTGTCATTTTCTTTATTGCCACGCGGGTAATGGTGTAGATTGTCTCACCTCTTTATTGTATTGTTCTGTCTGTTTCTACTTTATGTATACATCATCAAAGACTACAATGGCGGAAAGAGAAGGACAGTTAGGTTTCTTTAGGCTACAATTTCTCGAAGGCGCTGAGGCTTGGTATGTCCACTGGGACACAGGACACATAGAGTACAGTGGTAACGTGACCTTATCAGTAAGTAGGACTCGGCAGGGGTTGGTTACTACACGTTACAAGGTTGCTTTTGTAGAGTTTATTTTACCTATTAGGGAGTTGTGGGACGAGTTTCACTATACTCCTAGAGAGAACTTCGATACACTTTTGGGTCGAATTTCTATCGGTCAAGACATTCTAACTAAGGAATTTGTCGATGACGAGGGCTCATATCTTAGGTGTATGCTTTAGTAGTATACTTTCTTTTCTGTTTCTATTAAATATTAATAGTTGTAAATTAATTGTATACTTGAGACAAGAATTACATGTATATTATGGTGAGTTTATGTTTCTTATATTTTGTGTTCCATGTTATTTTATTTAAAGATATAATTATAAAAGGAAAATATATATATATATATATATATATATATATATATATATATATATATATATATATATATATATATATACCACAAATATTACTTAAGTATCAAATGTTTTTATAACTTGGGTAAGGATTTTATTTATTTTATTTTTCTCATCATAAATGTGACATCCCGAGAAAGGGTGTTACAATTCTAAGGTATGCAAATTTCGAAGACGAAATTCTTTTTTGAAGGGGAGTATTGTAACATCCCGAAAATTCTTTATTTCATTATAAATGATCATTTTATAATATTTATGATTTTTAGGAATTTTTGTGGATTTTTCTGGAAATGATGAATATTTTAATATATTTTTTATTTTGCGTGTACGAGGCGGGTAGGAAACTAGAATATTTTCCCTGAGGCTAGTAAACTTTGAACTGTTAATGAGTCAACGGGGGATCTTACTAAACCCGAGGCCTGGACACGGTTTGCGAGTTTACATTTTTGAGGTTTTATCTGTTAAATAAAATTTGCGGTATCATAAAATTATCTGATGAATAATAATATATTATTTTCATCAATTGTAAATTTTATTCACTGAGAAAATAATTCCACAGTATAATTAATTATCTGTCAGATGTATTTAATTTGGAAACAAGCTTACTGTGTGCTTTATCGAGGAGCGCGCGAAGCTTCTCAAGGAAGCTTCCTTCAACCATTATTTTTATCATTTCTCTCTCCTCCCAAATTTGTGCTGCACGTTTGAAATTAAGAGGGTCTAATTCATTTCCTTTTCTCACATTTCCTCTCCTCCCAAATACGCTGCTACTATTCACTCATCTTCTCTCTTCTCTTTCATCCTACAGCAGCAACACCACCCACACCTCCATTTTGTTCTTCAAACCGTCCCAAATCTTAGCACCATTTCGTGTTTGGAGAACCACCATCATTGAGGAAATCAGCTTCAAGGTTCTTCCATTTCCTCTATCTTTATTCTCCTACGTCTTTGAAGCTTAAAGGTTGGAGCTTTAAGGTAAAGCTCTTAGCTTTTACACCCTCTCTTCTCTTTTTCGTAAACCACTGTCATTTGGATGACAATGGGTATCCATTTCAATATTAGGATTCTGATTCTTGCAAGTTTAAATCTTTAAGGAATTCTTGGAAGCTGGAAACGAAATCCTGACAAAAAAGAGCCACCTTTCTTTGTGCTTCTCCCAGGTAAGAGGAAGACACTCCTCCTCAACCTCTTTTAGCATTTAGGGACGTTGTTTGTGATTGGCACTGTGATTCATCTCTGTTTGAATGCTGCTGGTGATGTATATATATATGCTATTTGATTGTTGTGTGATTTGATATATATGTCTGGAACGTATAATCTAAAAGGAACGCTGTCGGGCTGGCTCTCGGATGGCCATGCCTTGAGACTAAAATTTTGGGATTATTGGTGAGAAGTGGTAATGACTTGATTTCTGATCATTAAGTGAAATGTCAAAACCTGTCGTGTAGGAACCCCTGGCCAAACCCGTCGAATTTGATTCCTGGTCATTTAGTGCAATGTCAAAACCTGTCGTGTAGGAACCCCTAGCCAAACCCGTCGAATGTGATGCCCGTCGAATTTGATTCCTGATCATTTAGTGCAATGTCAAAACCTGTCGTGTAGGAACCCCTGGCCAAGCCCGTCGAATGTGATGCCTGTCAAATTTGATTCCTGGTCATTTAGTGCAATGTCAAAACCTGTCGTGTAGGAACCCCTGGCCAAACCCGTCGAATGTGACGCCCGTCGAATTTGATTTCTGATCATTTAGTGCATTATCAAAATCTGTCGAGTATGAACTTCTGGCCAAACCCGTCGAATGTGATGTCATGGTCACTCAGTAAAGTCAAAACCATCGAGTATGAACCCCGGCCATGCCCGTCGAATATCCGTCGAGTATGAACTCCTGACCACTTAGGAGAGAAACTCCTCCAATGCAAAATCCGTCGAATTTGAATGACCACATCCGTCGAGTGAAATATTCGTCGAGTTAGAATGCCAATACCCATTGAGAGACATACTGTCGAGTGGACCTTCTCGTCCATTTATCGAAGCTTCCCAAAGTTAATGTTCGTCGAGTTAGAATGCCAATACCCATTGAGAGACATACTGTCGAGTGGATCTTCTCGTCCATTTATCGAAGCTTCCCCAAAGTTAATATTCGTTGAGTAGAACGTCAAGACCCGTCGAATTAGAGTTCTGACCACAGTGTTTTCATCGGTTCGACACTTAGGAGATTTCTCCAATGTCGACACCCACATCCGTCGAAATTGGACTTCTGCTGACCTTCTGGAAAAATTCGACAGCTTCGACCTCGTTCGACGAACCCCATCCGACGAAATTGGTTTTTATCCAATCTTGTTATAAAATGTTCTCCCATTTTTCATCCTTCTGCCATGTTAGTCTTCGTCGAATGGCAGCCTCAATTTTCCACTAAATGCATAGTATCCGTCGAATTCACAACTATGGTTTATCACCCCATACCTAGCAATTAAATCTGTGACGTTGTTGGTGATTTTGGCCATGTATCTTCCTGGATTTAAAACCCTTGGATTAATAAAAGTACATAAATCATAAATGATTGGATGATTAGAGATTAAGTAGGGATTCATAAACAGGGAAGAACATGAGTATGTGTGAGCTTTTGAGGCACATAATGAATCTAATGGTTGACTTTTATCATGACTATGAATGGAAATTGTGAATGTCCTTAAAATGTACTATTGGATTGTTGTATACCCGTGAATGGGATCAAATCTTGTGATAAATGATATGACATGCATGTGAAGTATGATGGGCCTAGTTGGTCATGAGGAGTATGATTGTGTCATGCATTGAACAAAAAGAAAGAGATTGTCCGTTGGACTTGGTTAAGGCCGGTAGCCTAGGAGTTGAACTTACACCTTTGTGCGGGTGCGAATAGACAAGTGTAGGTTACTTGTTGACCTTGGGGGCGTCAGGGTGCGGGTACCTCACAATGGGCAGCTGGTAGCTCTCTGTCTGTGGGGCAGACTGATGCAAACACATTGACGATCCGGACCGAGACGCTGTCCTATGTCGAGATCTGTGTAGAATGTCTTGTAAAATGCCATGTTGTACAAAATGATAAATTGAGAATTTTTAGCATTTGAGGGCCTGGGCAGCCAAGAATACAGACATACCTCCTGATCGTTCCCTCCGACTATTGTGTGTCTAGCTCCATGGAGTAGGATTTTGGTTATTGAGGGCAAGTGTGCATAGTGAGTCCATGAATCATCTGGCATGCATTGTTATTATAATTGGAACTGTTGTACTTCTGATATATCTATGTGTATACGACTGTCTGGAACTGTTTGGTTGATCATAATTGCTATTGAATGTTTATTACCATTATTGCTGTTATAAATGCTATGTGGGCGCTTTGCGCCGTTTGGTTTCTCGATGCTATGATTGGTAATGATGGTAGGATGTCTTACCTCTTCTCTGTCTCTCCATTTCTGTTTTGTCCGTATACTACGTTCCATAGAAGATAGCTGCAAGGAACCGGAAGTCCCCGATTTCCCTGGTTTTTGGCCTCATCTCGACTGAGCGACTGCAAAAGCGTATGGAGCCACGCACGCAAAGATTTTTGGGAGATGAGCGCCTGACCTTCTTGGGAGGGCCAGAGTGCTGGTACATCAACTATGGTTCTGAGCGTTGCGTCTATACGGGGGATGTGTCGTTATCTTTAGCCTGGAGGCATCACGAGCCGCCTGTCTTCACCTGCTGTATTAGTTTACGTCTGGAATTTCAGCTACCAATACGCGAGATATGGGGTGACCACTATTTCACTCCGCGAGAAGACTCTTTTCATTCCACCGCTCGGGCCCCGTCCCGTGACTCTGCGATTCATATGGTGATTTCCTCTGATGAAGAAGATCTCGAGGAAGATCCCGAAGAAGTTCCTGAGGACGTCCCCGAAGAGGATCCTGAAGAGGACCCTGACTCAATTCCTCCTCACTTGAGGGACTGACTTTACTTGTAGCTACTGAGGGCTACCAGTATTTTATTTTGGGGGCTTGATGTTTTGTCTGTAGTGGGCTGTATATTCTGATACCGTAGGGATATGTATGTAAAATCCTTTGGGGGTAGGTATAGTTTTGCTTTCTGTTATGCCAGGCTTTGTAACTAAACAGTTGATAATTATATATATGTATGAATGAAATGTTAATTTCCTTTATATGTCTCGTCACCGTGGATATTGATTATCATTAACGTAAATGTAATGAATAGAAAAAAAAAATATACTTGCTAATTTACTTAACCAACTACAATTGAGTAAATGTATATATTATTAGAATGAACAGGGTCTTAACTCTCATAAAATTTTATTTCCGCATTGTAATTGAAAGTGAGATGTTCCCTTTGGTTTAAAAAGGGGCGTCACAGGTAGAACTAGCACTAGTGAAGTAGTTAGCCATCTCTTCAATTCTTGGAAACCTTCTTCGCAAGCCTCCGTCCATTCAAAAGCTTGATTCTTTATTGTGAGTTGCGTGAGAGGTCCTACTATCTTAGAGAATCCTTCAATGAATCTCCGATAGTATCCAGCTAATCCCACAAAGCTTCAGATTTCCGTCATTGTCTTCGGCCGTTCCCATTGTAGAACTGCTTCCACCTTTGATGGATCCACTACAATCCCTTCCTTCGAGATCACATAGCCCAAAAACTTGACTTCGTCTAGTCAAAATTCACATTTTGACAATTTGGCATACAGTTGCTTCTCCTTCAGAATCTGGAGAACTATACTGAGGTGTTCAGCATGATCCTCCTGATTTTGAGAGTAGATCAGGATGTTATCGATGAAGACAACAACGAATCTGTCCAAGTAAGGATGAAAGATTCAGTTCATGTAGTCCACAAAGATGGTAGGTGCATTCGTCACACCAAACGGCATCACAAGGTATTCGTAATGACTGTATTGGGTATGAAAAGCCATCTTGGGAATATCTTCCGCTTTCACTCGAATCTGATGATAACCCAATCGCAGATCGATCTTGGAGAACACTGCTGCTCCCTTCAATTGATCTATTAAGTCATCTATCCTCAGAAGTGGATACTTATTCTTAATTGTGACCTTGTTTAGCTGGCGATAATCTACACACAGTCACGAAGTACCATCCTTCTTTCAGACTAGCAACACTGGTGCTCCCTAGGGTGACACATTGGGTCTAACGAACTACTTTTCCAAAAGCTCTTCCAACTGCTTCTTAAGTTCTGCTAACTCTGATGGTGACATTCTGTAAGGTGCTATAGATACGGGACCAGATCCCAGTACTTGGTCAATGGTGAACTCTATTTCCCGCTTCGGCGGTAAATCAGGTACATCATCAGGAAAGACTTTAGGGAACTCACTAACCACTGGAATTGCATTCACATCAACCTCGCTCTCGACCTTTAAGGAAGACAATAGCATGTATCCCTGGGCTCATTCTTTTAAGAAAGCTTGAACTTGATTGGCTGTCAAAAATCTAGAATCCTTATCTATGGAAAAAACTATGGTTTTGCTAGAGCAATCCAAAAGGATATGGTTGGAAGATAACTAATCCATTCCTAAAATCACATCTAATTGGGAGAGGGGTAAATAGATCAAATCAATAGAAAAGATTTAACCCTCAACAATCAATGGACAATTTAGACAGACTTTGGCAGTAATAACAGGCTTATAAGTGGGGGTAGAAATAGTCAAGTCAAAAGGTAAGGATGACACAGTTAAACCAAGTCATCGCATACAGTCATATGAAATGAAATAGTGGGTTGCCCCAGAGTCATACAGTACAGTTAAAAGATTACCTCCTATGACACCTTCTCCCTATATCAGATCTTCAAATTTGGAGGCTTCTTCTCCACTCATGGTATAGACTCGGTCCCCTGCCTGCGGCTTTGTAGCTCATGCGGCGTTGACTGGAGGCTCAGCCTTTGCTTGGTTGTAATCTCTGGAGACATGTCCAGGCTTCCCACATCAGAAACATATAATCCCCTTGATGGTACAGTCTCTAATTGCATGATCTTTCCTGCACTTCAAGCATCTGGAAGGAAATGCCACACTTTGCCCAGTTCGGTTCCCTCCAGAACCTCCACTAAAACCTACACTCGACGTCTGCTGTCAGTTTACCGGTGGTCTTGAATAAAGCTTCTTTTGGAAGTAGTTTGCATTGTTGCTACCTCTTCTTTAGAACCTGGTAAGTCTAAAGTTTTAGCTCCTCGAGTCTCGAGCTTGATCTAGAGCTTCCACTTAGAAACACATATCTAGCAGCTCCAAAAATTGGTTGATCCTCAAGGTGAAAACTGCCCTCTTCACCTCATGCCTCAGTCCTTCTTCAAATTTGCGACATTTCCATTCTTCCTCTGGCTGGTGCTAGAAATATATCAAAAACTTAGATAAGCTTTTGAATTTTGCGGCGTATTCTTTGACAGACAAGTTTCCTTGTCTCAGGCTGAGGAACTCCATTTCCTTTGCACGTCTGGCGCTTGCGGGAAAATATTTGTCCAAGAATTTATTCTTGAATACCTCCTAATTAATTTCATGACCTTCAGCTTCTAGCACTCTCTGTGCTCCATTCCACCAATCCTCAGCATCCCCGACTAGCATAAAAGCAGCATAAGTCACCTTCTTGTCATTGGCACAGTTTATGCCTCTGAAAATTTTCTCTAGTTCCTTCATCCACAAACTAACCTTTTTCCGGATCAAATTCTCCTTTGAATTGAGGAGGGTTATGGCGACGGAACTCCACCAAATTTTACGCGTCAACTGTAACTTCAAGATGTTAAGCATCCCTTTCTTGTTGTAGAGTAGCTCTTTCTTGCTATTGAGTAGCTCTCTCCGTTTGTTGGGCAATGGCCTCAGCCATTTGTTGCATCGCCTCTATTGCTGTAGCCATGTCTCCGCTTCATGCCATCACGTTCTTACAGAGTTAGATTAACTAAAAAACACAAGAAGAGATTAGATGTATCCTTTCGGAATACCAATCAATACATTCTCTGGGCTTGGTTTTCAGAGAAACACACAGCACAAACAAGACAGACCAAACCACAAAGACCAAAAGAAAACAAAAATCGGGGCTCTGATACTAACTTAATGTAATGCCCCTTTTTAGGAGGGAACGTCACATTGTTATTTACAATGCGAAAAATAAAAATAAAAGTTAAGACCCGGTTCATTTTATGAATATAAATTTACTTGGCTATAATCGTGTAATTAAATTAGCAAGTGTTTTTTTTGTATAATTAATAAAAATAGTGATAAAGCATAATTGCAATGAAGAGTAAAATAGAAATAAAGCATACATCAAACCAATATACATGTACAATGATATATCATTATATTAAACTTGTTTGATTACATCGCCTGATATACAAAAAGCAAAATTATACATATCTGCCCCAAGAGATCATAAATATACAGCCCACCAAAATAATGAAACATCAGGCCCCTAAAATAAACACTGATAGCCATCAGTAGTGATCGACCGTATCAGTCCCTAAGAGGAGAAGGAACTGTGTCAGAATCCTCCTCGGGTTCCTCCTTAGGGTCTTCCTCATCAGAAGAGACCCACATAGGAGCCACCGAGTTACGGGCCGGGGGTCGAGCAGTGGAGACGAAAGAATCCTCCTGTGAGGTGTAATAATGATCACCCCACATCTCCCTAATGGGCAAGTAAAACTCCAAACGTAAACTAACGTTGCAAGTGAAGATGGGCAGATCATGATGCCCCCAAGCCAGCGAAAATGACACGTCCCCCTCGTAGATACAACGATCAAAATTTAGGTTGATATGCCAGTAGTCTGGCCCTCCGAGGAAGGTCAAACGCACATAACCTAAAAATCCACATGGACGTGTCGCCATGATCCAACAGTAGGTGCTAGTCGCGATCGGGCCAGAAGCCGAGAAATTCATGAGCTTCACCTCCGTCATCAACGTCTTCGATGGGACATAAATACAGACAAAAAATAATAGAAATACAGGAAAGAGGTAAGACATCCTACCATCATTACCAATTATGGCAATACGAAACAAAATGGCGCAAAGTGCCCACATAGCATTTCAAGAGTAATAATGATAATAAGCATTAAATAACAGCAATTAAATAATTAAGCAATTCCAGGAAATTATACATTAGTAAAGTAACAGTTCCAATATATCATAAGAATTAAATGCCAAATAATATATGGACTCACTATGCACTTGCATACAACGTCAAAATCCTACTCCATGGAGCTAGACACAAACAGTCGGAGAGAAAGATCAGGAGACATGTCTGCAACTCGGCTACCGCAGCCAAAGTGCTATAACTCATTAGTTTATCCATGTGCACATCAAGGCATTGTACAGACATTCTACACTAGATCACGACATAGGACAGCGTCTCGGTCTGGATCATCGGTGCGTTTGCATCGGTTTGCCCCACGGACAGAAGAGCTACCAACTGCCCATAGCAAGGTACCCGCACCCCGACACCCCCAAGGTCAACAAAATGACCTACACTAGTCTACTCGCACCCGCACAAAGGTATGTTCAATCTCCTAGGCAACATGGCCTTAACAACAGTCCAATGGACTTTCACAATGCATGATGACTCAATGCATAATCATATATATTTATCATCATATACTTTTCCACAATATGCCTCAATTGGCCAAAGTAAGTATCAACACATCATTGGTCCCTCACATGGACCCACAATATCAAATTATTGGAATTTAAATGAAATAATACACTCTCAAGGTTTATTATGAATCCTTACTTAAATGTAGCATTTCTTACAAAGTTTGTCTCTAGAGGAATTCTCTTGATTAATTGAGTTCTCTATTGCAATTTATTCACACACACACTTAGAAAATTATTCTAAGGGTCTCAAAGTCTCACACTCTCTTGTTCTTTGTTTCATTAAAATTACCCTATGTCTTATGATAAATTTCATTCTTGGTTCTTTCCAATTTATGAATCCCTAATTATTTTCTAATCTTCCAATTTACCAATTTTTCCACCCTATTACCAATACATTAATCACTTGATTATTTAAGTTCCAAGATTGCCTAAAGTTACATAATCAATCCTTAAATGGTCCTAGAGGCCGTGGCCTCCCTAGGGGATTAAGTACCCAAATTTTTCATCATCACATTACTTATCATACATTGGTTAATCATTTTTACATCTTGATACAAAATTTCAATCATGGACACCCTAAAATAGGTTATGGCCGTGAGCTATATGGAAGGGGGTAAGGAACCATTGCCTCCATTTCATGCTTCCAATCAATCCAAACCAATCAAGATCATCAATTTATACATACATTTAATCAAACAATTCATACATGACAAAATCCATACATGATCATCAAAATCTCACATTACAAAGAGTAACCCTAACAAGGGTTTCTCACAACCAACAAGCAATACAAGTCTCCCACCACCAATAGAGGTTGAGGGGGATAATCTTCCTTTTACCTAGAGAAGAAAATAAGCAATGGAACTCCCTTGAAGCTCCTTGAAATTTCGGATTCACACCTCCACAAACCCTAGAAATTTTAATCTCATCAAACCAATACCAAAACTTGAAAAATAAGGAATAAATGGTCATAAAGAAGACCTTAAAAATGAAAATGGAAGAAGAGGTAGAAGAGAACAAGAATCTCACCAAAAAGTTCCAAGCTTGAAGCTTGAAGAAGAAGATGGTGAAGATGAAACTTTTTCAAGAAATCACCAACTAGAGATGTATTTACATGATGAAGGAGATTAAGAAAATGTGTTTAGTTGAAAATTTTGTGATGGTTGAGGGCTTGAAGGAGGGCTAGCCGTGTGGGTGTGGCTAGAGAGAAGGAGGAGAACTTGAGAAGAAGATGAAGGTAGAGAGAGAAGGGAATAGAAAAGTGAAAGATGCTTTTAGGTTTTCTTTTGAATTTAGATAGTATGAAATAATTAAGTGAAACACAAATCCAAGAAGATGAAGGTAGAGAGAGAAGGGAATAGAAAAGTGAAAGATGCTTTTAGGTTTTCTTTTGAATTTAGATAGTATGAAATAATTAAGTGAAGCACAAATCCCTTGGCTCCAAAATGTGCAGCAGCCATGAGGAGAGAGGGAGGAGAGAGAGGTGAGTAGTTTCCTTAAGAAGCTTGGGAGCTTTTTTAATAAAGGAGATATGATTAGACATAAAGTAGATTACATTAGGATAAGATAATGTGATTTAATAGTTAAAATAATATGGTAATTAGGATTTTACTACAAGTTATTACCCAATGGATAATTATCATAGTGCACAAAGCCAGTATTAATTATCCAATGAATAATAGTGTTGGTGTATGCCCTAGTGGCCAATACATTTTGTTTGTATTGACATACATTATATTATGCTATTTTATATATGAGGCATTTCATTTATTGTGTTCTTTTTGATAAACATAATAAAGTCCTTAGAATAGTAAGTTTGATGCCATAGGACATCAAGTGGATGACTTGATCGTGAGATCCTTTTGGTTACAACACTATTCTTAAATGTCCCTAGTCAAGTATTATTGTTAATTAGGACAACAATAATACATTGAGACTAGTATGTGTAAGACCGATGACCGCATCTCACGGGTCATGGATATGAGATATCAAGTCTTCACATTGGTACATATTAGAGTAATGATGTATGACTGACCCACCATGAGAACGCTACATGGATCGTTACGTGAGTGTCATAAGCGATTCTCATAGTGATAATGGTGTTTGTGGTCCTTTGACCAAATCACTACGATTCCTACATGAGGAGTTGTGTGTTTTAATGCCATCAAACGTCATCTCAGTAACAAGGTGATTGTAAAGTTGGTTATTGGACATACCGCAAATCATGCGAGAGGATGTGAGTGACCTAGATGGAATTTGTCACTCCTACATAACAGAGCGATATCTTCGGGCCCCGATTGAGTGAGATCGAAATGCATGGCCATGCTCAAATGAGTCAATATGAGATATTGATCTCATTTATTGTTACAAAGTCTACTCGAGTATCGGAAAATGATTGGACTATACAAGGGTGACGCATTCCATGCCTTGTGTTCAATCTAGATATCTTGACAAAGGGACTAAACTACACGGAAACATTGATCACGGATAGGTTATGTCAAATCAAACATTCTCATTACTTGGGTAGCGTGATGTGTTGCTAGATACCACTCCTTTGTTTGTAATATTAAAATGAGATTTTAATATTACTACCAACGTCATGAGAACCTGCGGGGTCGCACACTTAGAACAGACTAAATTGGAGCAATAAGGATCCAAGTTGGACTCGATTCAATTGTGGGCCTAACTCATGACAGATGGGTTTTAGGGTTCATGCACAAACTTACCTTTAACTTGCTCACACTCACTTAAGGCACACTATTATAAATAGTACCGTTAAGGGGGCTGCTATAGATGTTACATCACAAAGAAAGTGAGTGAGAGACAAGAAAGGTTCTTTTCTTCTATTCGCTAGCACCGCAAAAACAGTTCCTTTTGCAAGTCCTGTTCGTGTGGATACCGCAGAAACATCGTCACTATTACGGTGTTGGTGATTCACCTCGCTTGTGTTTATCACGCTTCAAGAGGTAAATTTTAAAAACTCGGATTATGGACTTTTCGCATGGATCCTGTGTGGGAATCCTATTATTCCGCTGTGAGATATTTTGATCCACAATTCCCAACAAATAGAGCGTATCACAAAATTTTAATTAACAGCGTGTATAGAGGTCTTATTTATCAGATAAAACCTCAAAAAATACAAACATTGTAAACTATGCTCAGCCTCGGGTTTAGTAAGATCCCCTGTCGACATATCCACAGTTCAAGGTTTACCAGCCTCAGGGAAAACATTTCGTTTTCCCAGCTCCGTTCAGTGCGCACGCAAAATGAGAAATATACTAAGATATTCGACGTTTCCATAAAAATTCGCAAAAATTCTCAAAAATCACAAATATTAGAAAAAGACTATTCATGATGAAATAATCAAATTTTTGGGGTGTTACACTGACTCTACTCAGTGTGCACGTAAAATGAGAAATATATTAAAATATTTGACCATCCCAAAAAATTTTAAAAATTTTTTCAAAGATCATAAATATTATAAAATGATTATTTATTATTAAACAAATAAATTTTTGGGGTGTTACAAATGGAAGTTGGAACTTTTCTGACATTTTATTGTCTAGAAGAATTTATTTGCCTCCTATATGAAAAATATTTTGTTGAGTTAGTGTGCACAGACGAGCAATGAGTATTCATCACCTTTTATTTGTTGAAGAGGAGGAATATAATAAATAATATGACCAATATTTGATGAATGTTTGTTGAAGATCAGTGCTAAACTTAGTGGGTTGAGTTTGGTGCTAGTCAAGAATATTCTCTTTCTCTTCATGTTGCTTCCAAAGCTTTTACCTTCATTCTAGGCACGGATGCATCATATGGTTTATCAGGACAATTTGATACTCCTTCGATTGCAACGTGGTCAACTCTGGACTGTGGCTTTAAATATTTTAACTAGAAAGACATAAAAGTGGTCAGATTATACCAAGAGATTGTTAGAAGTAGTAGGAGCCCAGATTGCTTAGAAAATGATTAAATTTGTTTCTAAAGGTCACAACTTAGGATGGATGATTTGATAAACTAGATAAGAGAGAACGGTAGTGTCCTCCAAGAATGACTTAAGGGGGTTAGAGTACTATCAGAATGGAGTTTGAGAGAAAATATTTTGAAGACCATCCTTAGAACCAAATGTGAACATCGAGCACCTGCAATCCTTATGGACTAGATGAGCATAATTTTTGAACTATATTTAGTTAGAATGGTTGTGGTCTTTGTAGATGATATTTTCATCTATTTAAAGACACCCAAAGAATATGAAGTTCACTTCAAGGAGATACTAGAAATTCTAAAGGAGAAGTAAATGTATGTTAGCAAGGTGTGAATATTAGAATATGAAATTTCTAGAGAAAGGATATCTGTAGACTAAAGTAAGAATAAACACAAGAACTGAAAGGAGTAGTGTTTCTAAATAAACACAAGAGACGAAAACAATTTCCAAGGATGGAAAAGAGGTTGACTTCTATACTGGTTTTAGTGGTTCCAAATCCTCAAGGAAATTTTGAGATATACTCGGATGCCTCAAGAAAAAAGGTAGGATGCATGTGATGCTAGGTGGATGGGTAGTTGCTTACACCTCTAGGCAATTAAGACCGCATGAGGATAACTATCCAACCCACAACCTAAGATTGACAATTGTGGTGTTTACTTGGAAGGATTGATAACTTTTGTCCATTGGATAATAGTTTCTAGTAAAGATCTAGTGGATGGTTCTAGATATAAGCTTAGTCACCTTTTTTCTAGAGGTTTCTCTTTATGACATCACCCTTGGGACCCACACTTTTATGTCTCATTAAATTTGGACTAATAAGAAACTACCTTCCTAAAGAAGCTTTAAGGAAGCTTGTTGGAGAAGCTTTAAGGAAGCTTGTTGGAGAAGCTTTGAGGAAGCTTGTTTGAGAAGCTTGTCTCCCTCTCTCCTTGGGATGTCCATGGGCAAGAGGGCTTCCAAGTCAAGTTTTGTGACTAAAAATAGTTTCTTCTCTCTCTTAAGCCTTTCAAGTTTTGCTCTTCAGAAACCATCTACCAAAAACTCTATCTTTTCTCTCCTTGGATGCTCACGACCAATACCTCTCCACCACCCTTCAATCTTAATCAATTCCAACCAACCTCATTTCTTGAATCTAAACCCCTTTTTGAGACACTTTGTTGTTGTGGGTTTCTCCTAAATCATCCATCTTCAATCTTTTCTCAAGGCTTCACGTTTGGAGGCTCTAGGTGAAGTCTCTCATCTTTATTTCTAAGTTTTCTTCTCAAGTTCTTGTCCATGATCTTGATTCATGGTCATCTTGTTTCCAAGCCTTAGATGTTGATGCTTGTGTGTTGTTTTGTTTTAAGGATCTTCTTGGGAGGAGAAGCTTTTTCAAGGATACATCAAGGGTCTTTGATCATCATCTAAGGTAAGAAGGAGATTAACCTCATTAACCATCTTGGTGGTGAGGGACGAATTTCGTGTTTTGTGGGTGACTAATCCATGTGAGGATTTATTCATTTCGTTATGTGTATTTTGTGATTTATGTTTATTTAGCTATTTGTGATTATTTGATGTTATGGATGTATGAAATTTCTATTACATGATTTGATGATTGAAGTGCTTTGTATGCTTTAACTCATATGTGAAAGGCAAGCTTTTTGGTTCCAAGGAATGCTTATGGCTCACGGCCATGATGCTCAAATTAGGGTTTCCAAGACAAAATTATTTTATTATTTGAAAACTTAGATGATTAGGGGACTAGAATAGAATTTCAGGATTCACAAATTAGAAAGGAAAATGAACAAGGTTTTATTGTTTAAAAAGAAATTAATTTTGATAATGAAAATGAGTTTTGAGGGATGTTTTGAAAATTAAAGTGTTTTGTTTAAGTGAGTTCTTAGTAAAAATGATGGAAAGTGCTTTAAAATGTTTATGCAATTGAGAAAATGTTTTAAAGTGTTTATGCGTTTGAAAATTTATGAAAAGGTGTTTCGTGACTTTGTAATGTGACAAAAGTGTTGCACGCTTGTGAAGTTTCAGTGAAAATATTTCAAGTTTGAGAAAAACTTTAGTTTGCTATCGGGCCGACGTACTGGACCCAGAGATGTCAGTGGTTGACTTAAGCCCTGTTGTGGCTCCTTTTGGTGGAATTTATGCTGTTAATGAATATTGTTTTATCTTTGTCATGTGATCATGCATTGTGAAAGTTGGAATGACTTGTTGTTAAGGCTGTATGCCTAGGAGATGAATTACATCTTTGTGCAGGTGCGAACTGCATAGGGAAGGTCTATGAATGACCTAGGAGGCATCGGGACACGGGTATCCCATAATTGGATAGTTGGTAGCTCCACTGGGCTATGGTGACTATGCAACGCACTGACGATCTCGACGAGACCCTATTCCTATTCCCGATCCAGTCTCATGTTGCGTATATTTATTATATTTGAAAGAACATGATTTGAGGCTAACGATATATAGACATGACTCCCTGATCATTCTCTCCGATGTTTGGTTTTAACTCCATGGAGTAGGTGTTAGTTCATTGTGCATTCACATAATCATTGAACATTTTGTTGTGATACATTTATATTGTGGAATTATCTGTTGATATATTACTGCAATATCTGCTGATAAATATCTTGACTGTAATTGTTATTTCTGTACTCTGTGACTTTACTATTATTGCTGTCTCTTGCTGCCACGCTAGTATTAATGTAGGGGATTTCACCACTTTGTTATGTTATTCTGTTTTATGTGTACACATTGATAAAGATTGAAAGGAAGACGAAGAAGTTTACAGATTTCTTATTGTTTTGTTTTCTGTGATGGCGACTAGAAGAGAGTTTGTTGGTTTTGTTAGAGTTCAGTTACAAAGAGGTACGGATGCTTGGCGTATCAACTGGGATACTGAACGAGTTAGATATGTAAGAGATGTGACTTTGTCTGTTCGTAGGACTCGTAATGGGGATCCTTTCTTTTCTCTTGACGTCTCGATAAGTCTGGAGTTCGTTATGCTGATCAGGGAGTTGTGGGGTGATTTGCATTACCCGAGGGAGGATCAGAGCTCTATGGTGTCATCTGCTAGGACAGATGTTCGTGAGTTCTTGCCCTGGCTGACGGATCTGTCTGGTGAGGAGTCCAAAGAGGAGAACCTAATGGAGGATCTAGTGGAGGACCCTACTCCCTTAGCATATAGACTTGGGCTAGTTTATGTTTTGTCAAATAGTTGTATATATGTCTTTTGAGTACAAACCATGTGAATTTCGGGTGGATTATGATCCATGCAGCTTCTGTATATATTCTTTTGATGTGTATTATTCAGTAATTACATCCTGTGCTGTTTATGTTTTGTTTAAGTTTATGCCATTGAGAAAGAAAATTTGAAATTCGTATTTTACAAGATTAAACCTTTTTTCACATTTTATTAAGTTTTTGATGTTCAAATGTGAAAATATGGTACCTTAAGGAGGGTGCTACATGTCACACATATATATGTGGGTTATATATGTGTGCCTGATATGTATCACACATATATATATATATGTGTGATCTATATCAATCACATATATATATGTTTTATATATATCACCCACATATATGTGAGTTATCTATGTGCACACATATATATGTGGGTTTTATATGTGTGTGATATATATCACACATATAAATGTGGGTTATATATGTGTGTTTGATATGTATCACACACATATATGTGTGTGATATATATCATCATATATATATGTGTTTTATATATATCACACACATATATGTGGGTAATATATGTGTGTATGATATATATCACACATATATATGTTTCGATGTCACATATATCACATAAGTATATGTGTGTGATATATCACACATAAATATGTGTTTAATATATATCATACACATATATGTGGGTTATATATGTGTGTGTGATATGTATCACACACACAAATATGTGGGTTATAAATGGGTGTGATATATGTCACACATATATATGTGGGTTATATATGTATATGTGATATATATCACACATATACATATATGTCGGTTACCTATGTGTGTGTGATATGTATTACACGCATATATATGTGGGTTATATATATCTGTGTGATATGTATCACACACATATATATGTGGGTTATATATGTGTGTCTGATGTATATCAAACACATATATGTCTGTGATATCACATATATCACACAGATATGTGCTAAATATGTATCACACAACATATAAGTGGGTTATATATGTGTGTGTGATATCACATATCTCACACACATATGTATATGTGATATCACATATATCACACATATATATGTGACTGATATATATCACACACCTATACGTGGGTCATATATGTGTGTGTGATAAGTATCACCCACACATATATGTGGGTTTTATATGTATGTGATATATGTCACACAAATATATGTAGTTTATATATGTGTGTCTGATATGTATCACACACATATATGTGTGAGATATATATCAGTCACACATATGTGTTTTATATATATCACACTCATATATGTCAGTTATATATGTGTACGTGATATATATCACTCATAAATATATGTGTGATATCACATATATCGCACTTATAAATGTGGGTTTTATATGTGTGTGATATACGTCACATATATAAATGTGGGTTATATATATGTGTCTGATATGTATCACACAGATATATGTGTGTGATATATATCAATCACAAATATATGTGTTTTATAAATATCACACACATATATGTGGGTTATATGTGTGTGATAAATGACACATAAATATGTGTCTGATATATATCACACACATATATGTGGGTTATATATGTGTGTGTGATATGTATCACACACACATATATGTGGGTTATAAATGGGTGTGATATATGTCACTCATACATATGTGGGTTACATATGTGTGTGTGATATATATATCAGACACATATATGTATTTTATGTATATCTCATATGTAACACCCCAGATTTTTGTTATTTTATAATAATGACTGAATTTCACTGTTTTGTATTTTTTGTATGTTGGAAAATTATTTTGACTATTCCAAGACTATTTTTGATCGTTGTGTGAGATTTGCTTCGGGTCAAGAAAATAATAATTTTCATGCCGGGGAAAATCTTATTTGATTTATTTGGAGACAGGGGATCTTACTAAACCCAAATCTGAGAGACACGAAACAAAATCTTTTAATTTTTAAAATTTATATGTGGAATAAAAATATTTCACAAAAGAATATTTCACTATTTTATTTACAGCATCTTTTGCTGTCAATTATTGGATCCGGTATATTTTATTTGTCAGAAAATATACTTAAAATATTTTCTGTAGCTTAATTTAAAATGAACCAATAGAAACAAGTCAAAAATGATGGTTGAACTTTTTCTAACTAATAGGAAATAGTCAATGTTGAAAAGTTTGACTAGTTACTAAGTAACCAAATAAACTAATTTAGTTACCTAAATTGTTTAATTAGGAACTAAATGAAATTAACCTAGTTACTAAATAGTTAGAACCTAGTTACTAGCTAAATATCTTAAAACTATCTAGAAGCCATGACTAGGCATGACATACTCAATGACCTAATTTACTAGTTAACTATGTAACTAGATAGTTAATTAAGTAACTAGAAAACCTAATCTAGTTAGTTGTTATTTGAATAAAGAGTAACTAGAACTAAATTAAAAGCTAAAACTAAATTAAAAACAAACTTAGTTAGCTATGTCTATAGAGCCACATGGCCAAGTGGGCTTCTCAAGGTTTCTTGAATGGTCTTTTGTGACCATTGGATGACACCAAGTGATATAGGCCATGTGTTTTTGCATGTGAACACAAGATGATATTTTTACCTTATGATTAGTCTTTTATTTTTCCTACACTAGCTCACACGGTTTGCACTAAAAAATTTACTATCAATTTGCATTTCTTTCACCTAAAGCTAAGTCTACATCTTTTCTCTCAAAACTCTCAAGAACACAAGAATATTTTCCTCTCCTTTTCTCCTTTGGAGTTTCGGCCATAGCACCCAAATACCACTTCCACTTTTCTATAATTTTGACTTATTCCCACTTTCTAAAACTAAACCTCCTTCTAAATACTTTTCTTTTAGTAAGTATTGTCAAAATCCTACACCAAGTATCTCAAAATTCAATCTTTAGCTTACTACTTTCAAGGTAAAATTTTGATTCTTTGGTTCTAAGTTAAGTTTTTAATTTTCTAGACCATGATTGATCCATGGTTCTTTGTTCTTAAACTTTGTTTGCGATTTTAGAATTTGTTTAAGATTTTTAGGGTTTCTAATTTGACTCACACGAAATGAAGAAAGAGGAGGAGCTTGAAGATTTTGATTCCCTTAAGGTAAGAGGGAGATTAATCTCATCAACTATGTGTTGGTGATGAGGAGATGGGTTGTTTGTGGTGAAAAATCCATAAGGATTTATTCACTTAATTTTCTATGCTTTCTTACTTGTGTTTGCTATGCTTTAGGTTTTGAAAATATGATTGCATGTGTGCTTATATGCATAAAGCTTTGATATTATGCTTGTATGTATGATTTTGAAAGCATGCAAATATTTATGTGTAATTCAAGATGTGATTCACATGATGGAATTGATGCATGAAGGTCCTAAAGGGCCATGAGGCATACGACCTCCACCATTAAAAAGGAACTTAGGCTTCTAAATTTTTCACCTATCCAAGAAGCAAATGAATTTATGAAAAGAAAAATAAATTAAGGGTTTTGCAAGGATTTAAATGTTAAAAAGAACTAAATAATGGATTATGGAACCTTAGTGAATTTTCAGCCAACATGCCAATTTCCATAATTTAGGACCAAAAATTATTTTATTAGGTGTAGACTTAAAGGTTTAATTAAGAAGGAAATTATTTAGGAAGGGTTTGAATTTAATAGCAAGCAAAATACTTTTTAGAAAATAAATTGACATAATTAAATAATTAGGTTATGAAATAAAAATAGATGTCAATACTTAAAATTTTCTAACGTATAGCTCACCCTATAGGTTTTGAAGCGCGTTAGGAAAATCTGAGCTGTAATATCTTAAGTAAATCAAAGACTTACAATTTTTGGAAAATAGTAAAAATACTGACTTTTAGAGGGATTATATTGTAATTATTATCTAAAGAAGGACTATGTTGTAAATATTTTCTAAAAGAGGGACTATCTTGTGAATATTATTTTAGGAGGGACTATTATAAAAATATTATTTAAACAAGGATTATTATGTAAATATTATTTAATGAGGGACTATTATGCAGATAATAGAAATAAAATCAAATTTTTGAGAAAAACATTATTTTTGGTTAAATATGTTAGAAATATCTTATGTAATTGAAAAATACGTTGAAAAATATTTACGCGATTCAAAAATAGTGATTTTAGGCTACGCAAATGAGAAAATGCAATAAAATGTTTATGCAATTTGAAAAATCCTTACGCAATTTGAAAACGTAAGAAAAATGTTTTGCAATTTCAAAAAATGCAATAATATCACTACGTGATTAAGCGTAAATAGCAGTTTACTGTCGGGCAGTTGTGGTGGGCTCGGTTGTAGTAAATCTTAATATCACCAAGAAGAGGTGAAGATATATGAGATGCTGTAGAAATAATAATGGTTGTGCATTTGAATCATATATCATACATAGAAAAGTAGGTTTTGCTTGTTTGGTTAAGACTATATGTCTAGGAGACGAATTACACCTAAGTGCGGGTGCGAGTAGACAAGTGTAGGTCACTTGTTGGCCTTGGGGGCATCAGGGTGCGAGTACCTCGCAATGGATGGTTAGTAGCTCTTCTGTCTGTGGGGCAGACCGATGCAAACACACTGATGATTCAGACCGAGACACCGTCCTATATCGTGATCTTGTATAGAATGTCTAGTCCAATGCTTGATGTGCACTTTTGACAAATTTGATAAAATATAGCACTTTTGGCCACGGCAGCCGAGTGACAAACATGTCTTCTGGATCTTCTCTCCGAAACTGTGTTTAGCTGCATGGAGTAGGAATTGGTCAGTGTGTGTACATGCATAGTGAGTCAGCATAATAACATGAAATTTATAATTAACTGATTTATTAGTATATGATTTATTATTCATGATATGATAACATGATTATAGTTTTAATATTATACTTTATTTATTTGCTGTCATTTCCTCTATTGCCATACTAGTATTGATGTAGGGGATTTCACCTCTTTATTGTATTGTATCTATTTTATTGTATATGTTTACTGAAGACCAAGGGAACGAGGAGGCAAAAGACCCTGTTCATTTTCAGTAGTAGTTTCTTTTATTTACTTATGGCAACAAGATGACAAGTCCTAGGTTTTGTTAGGGTTCAGTTCCATGGGGGAGCTGACGCTTGGAGATTTGATTACAATAATGAAAGGTTTGTGTATACTAGGGACTTAACTATGAGCTTAAGTGGAACCCTTGATGGGATTTTCGTGTTACCTCAGCATGCGACAGTGCGTTTGGAATTCATGATACCTCTTCGTGAACTCTAGGGTGGAGTGGTGTCTGTTTATACACCCCAAGAGGATTCTGTCGTGTCATTAGCAAGAACCCCTGTGAGGCGTTTGTTGTAACATCCCGAAAATTTAAAGTTTCAGGATAAATGATCATTTTATAATATTTGGGATTTTCTGGAATTTTTCTGGATTTTTCTGAGAATGAAGAATATTTTAATATATTTCTCGTTTACGTACAGGCGAGTTGGCAAAATCTATGTAAATTATAAAGTTGGAAAATTTTAATTACGAATAGTTATTTTCTAATATTTGTGATTTATGTGAATTTTTTAGAATTATCTACTGATGAATATTTTAATATATTCCTCGTTTTATGAATATTGAGCGAATCGTGAAAATTGACATTTTTCAAAAGTGAAAAATAACATGACGAATAATCGTTTTACAATATTTGCAATTTTTGAGAATTTTATACCTAAAATGTCGAGTATTTTTAGTTGTATTCCTCGTTTTGAGTCTTTGGGTTTTTGTGGCCCGAGAAAATGCGATATTTTCTCTGTGAATCGTGGACTATGGATAAGTCAACGGGGATCTTACTAAACCCGAGACTTGACACAGTTTACGAGGTTTGCACCATTTTTAGAAATTCTAGTGATAAAATAAATCAAGTATAGCGAAAAATTCATCTCACAAATTAATTAAATACTGACTTCTGTCAATTGTAACTATTATCTATTGGATAATAGTGTGTGATAAAAATACTATTACATTATTTTAATGTAATTCACATTGTATCAAATTAAATCACTTTAATTCAAATTTTATAGTATTTTATTCCAAGCTTTCATGATAATCTTTGACCCAAGCTTTGACTCACTCATTTAGCTTCCTTTGGAAGCCAAAATTTTGACCACTCATTCTTTTTCTCTCACGTGGGCTGCTGCTTGGACAAGGAGAATTGATTGGTTTTAATAAACCAAATATTACATATTGTAATATATCATCAAAAGCTTATTTCTTCTTCATTTACGTCTTTCTCTTCTACTTTCTTCTTCAACATTTCTTTCTTTTCTCTTCCACTCACCTCACGGTGCTCACTCTCTCCAGTTCTAGAAGGAGAAGGATCCCCAACCATCACAAAAAAAAAAAAAAAATCATACTTGATCACACTTTCTTAATCTCCTATTCATTCTCTTCAACATTTGTGCTTGGAGTTTTCAAAAAGCCATCATCTTCAACCTCTTTTCAAGCTTTGAAGGTAAGCTTCCATGGCTGAAAAATTTCAGAATTTCACTCCATTTTCGTTTTCTAATTTCACCTTGATTTTATAGCTATTCTCTTCTTCATTTTCACACCATTTCCTTGTTCTAATTCATGTTGCATTTTCTAGGGTTTTTGGGGCCAAAATCCGAAAATCAAAAGGGGTTCTTGGAGTGTTCTTGGTTCTTCTTCTTGGTAAGAGGAAGATTAATCCTTCTCAACCTCTTTAGCAACTAGGGATCTTGTGCTTGATTTTTGGAAGAAAAACCACATGGTGGTTGTTCTTGAATTTGCTTCAAATTGATTTCTTGAATGTTATCTTAATTTAGCTTTGAGTAGTTGATTGAGTGGTTAATTATTCATGTAGTTTTGTGATTGAAATCCATGATTGCTTGCAAAAAAAAAAGTTCTGGTTCTTTGAACCTTTGAATGTGTCACGGTTTTGGGGCTGTTTTGGGGCTGTTTTGGGCTGGAAAATGAAGGAAATGATGCTTAAATTTTGACCAATGCAAGGCTAATTAAATCAAGTAGTTAAGGTTAATCCAAGTGGACAAAATTCTGGTTGTTGGACCTTGGTGAGTGTCACGGTTTTTGGGCTGTTTTAAGAGCAGAATTTTGGTTGATATTGTGTCAATAATAGTGCTAGGTATGTTGAGTAAAGGAAGATCAAAATAATGCAAAGAAAATGGTAACCAGGAACTCCTTGAAATGCCACGATTTTGGGGTGAAAAATTGGATAAAATTGTAGTTAAAGTGTAACAAGCTTGAGACTAGAATTAATCAAGTAATAAGGTGGAATTAAGGAAAGAAAAAGAATTGGAGTTGAAGCCTATGTGATGGATACGGTTTTGAGGCCAAGAATTTAGGCTATTGGTGAGTTAATTTATTAAATGAACAATTTAAAGAACTAGGGGGATAATAAATAGGATGATGACTTGAAAAGATTTGAAATTGGAGCCATTGTGAGGCCACGGTCTCTAAGGCATATTTGAGTTTAAGTATGTGATTTTGGTAATTTAGAAGCATAATAAATTAGGTAATTAGAAGCATAATAAATGAGGTAATTAGAAACCTATGTGATAAAATAGAAAATAAATAAGTTGGAAGAATTTAATTTAATCAATGCTTCATAAATTTTAAAGAGACTAAGAGAAAAATTATTACAAGACTTAAGGTAATTTTAAGTAAGCAAAGAACATGAGAGTGTGTGGCTTAAGAGCTTAAATTAAAATGCAAGTTATGAGGAATTTGAATTGCATTGGAATGTCAAATTGATTCTAAGAATTTATTTTGAACATGAACCTAATGATGCATCAATTGATTTGATCCTTGTTTTATGATGTTATGGGTCCATGTGAGTGACCATTTGAATATTGATGCTTATATTGGCCTAATGTGGCATATTATGGAATTGTATGATAATGTGGATCATACATGCGCATGCATAGTATCCTATGCATTGTGATTGTCCTTGTGGACTGTTGTAAGGCCGAGTTGCCTAGGAGAGATTACACCTCCCGAGAGTGGGTGCGATAAGCGTAGTGTAGGTCACTTGTTGACCTTGGGGATGCATTAGGGTGCGGGTTGCCTACAATGGACAGTTGGTAGCTCTTCTGTACAGTGGGTTAGACCGATGCAACACACCAATGATCCGACCGAGACACTATCCCTAATCATGATTTGATAAAGACCGTCGTGCATGTGCTAGATGTGCGAGGAATTGAGCACGTGGTCCGAAGCATGTTGGTGCCGACAGATCTTTTCAATCATTCTCTCCGATTTGAGTTGTAGCTCCATGGAGTAGGAATTTGAGAGAACATGCATGTGAGTCATGATATATATATATGCATACATATATCTTGTCGTTATTATCTGTTTTCCATATCGTGATCTATCTGTTCATTATTGCAATGATTATCTTCTGGAACTGTTTATTTGCTTATCGATGGAATTACGCTTATTATTCAAATATGTTGTTTCTAAATTGCTACTTGGGCGTGTGGCGCCGTTTTGTTTCTAGCGTGCTATAATTGGTAATGAGGTAGGATGTCTTACCTCTTTCGTGTGTTCTGCTATCATATTGTCGTATTTATATTACGTTCACCGGCCGAAGACGTTGAGCCGAGATAGAGCGAGGAACTGAGGAGGAGCAAATTCCTGGTGAGGACGTCGAGTTTTGAAGAAAGGGAGATGCACAGTTAGTATTGTGTCGTCTGCTCGGACACTTGTCCATAGGACTACACATCTTGACAGATTCCTATATACTGTGGAATCTGAGGAGGACCGTCTAAGGGTTCTGCTGTCTAGTAGGACTTAGGCGTATAATAGTTTAAATAATTTAGAAGTTTAATTTGTAAAATATTTAAGTACGACAATACTAGAGGCTTGTATATATATATGATGTAATAACGTTTAAACTTTTTTGGAGTGACTAGTTAGTAATATTTATAGTATGATAGTGTTAGAAAATTTTATATGTATAACTAGAGACTTGGATATGTATAATGATTTTAAATTATTTGTATTGATCTGTGATGTTTTATTTTCTTAAGTTTATTTTCTTGTTATGAGGAAATTTTGAATTTTGTATTTTCCTTACAACTTACGTTATCTAAATAAGGTTAATTTGGTAATCATGTAACATAAATGTGGCATCCTAAGGTGGGTGTTACATTAGTTGGTATCAGAGCCCAAGTTAGAGTCTTTTGGGTTTGTGGTTAGGTCTGTCTTGTTTAAGTTGCGTGTTTCTCTGTGTTTGTTTGTCGGAAAGGAAATCATATTACTAGAAGATTGATTTCAATTATTAATTGTGTTGTCCAGATTGACTTGAAAAAGACTAAATGGTGGACGAGGAAGAGGGCGTGTTAATACTAGAGCGGAAAATGAGAACGCCAACAATGACAATCGAATATGGTTGCACACTATAGCAAAGAATACAAAGGATCGAAGTTGTTGTACAATAAAATCGAGAGCAACCGACGATGCTCATAGCTTGTCGAATTTCGAAGGAATAATCCGCCTAAGTTTCATGGAGAGTTTGATCCGAGAGAAACTGATATGTGGATTAAGGAATTAGAGAAGATATTTAATGGTATGGGTTGTGCTTGATGAGCAAAAACTTACCTTCGCGACGTTTGTGCCGAGTTGGAGATGGAGAAGCCTGGTGGGCGGGAGCTCAAGATTATTTGAAGTCAAGGAAGAGTTGTAACATGGCGCTCTTTAGACGAAGTTTTTGGCAAAGTATTTTCCAAAAGTGCACAACATGCTAAAGAGATGGAATTTCTTAGTTTGAGGCAAGGAGCAATGACCGTGAGTGAGTACGCAGCAAGATTCGAAAGCTTGTCAAAGTTTTCGAGATATTTTCAAATGCACCCAGATGAGGAATGGAAATGTAGAAAATTTGAAGAGGGATTGAGACTTGACATTAAGAGACCTTAGCGACGGTGGATATTGATCAATTTCCAGTGTTATTGGATAAGTGCCGTAAGATTGAGGAAATCGATAACCAGCGGGCAGAAGGACTAAATACTTCGGGCCAACACGGTTCCAAAGGGAAGAGGTATCGAGGTACACTGGCAACCGTTATCAACAAAAGCCCTACACTAAATCGTAGCAAGCGAATCGACAACATCAATTGGGGGGAAGTTCAAGTGGTAAAGTAATGCGCTTTAATGGAACTTCTACACTTAAATGTTTTAAGTGTGGAAAAGGACATCTTACTAAGGATTGTCGGCATAAGGGGTGATCTGCTATAGATGTGGGAAGCCTGGACATCTTTCCGGAGATTGTGATCGCTTGAAGGCGAGCCATCGGTGAGCAATGTTCGTATTGCAAGACCACGGCGGTGGTCGAGTATATACGATGAGCGGGGAGGAAGCCGCTAAATCAAGATTTGATAATGGAGGAATGTGCCATTAAAGGTAACCCTTTAACGGTGTTATATGATTCGGGAGCTACGCATTCTTTCATTGCATGTGATTGTGTGGAACGTTTGGGATTAACTGTGACTACATTGCCATATGATTTGAATGGTTACTCCTACTGATAAACCTGTGATAACTACAAAAGTATGCTTGAATTGCCCTGTTTGTGTTAGAGATAGAGTCTTTCATGTGGATTTGATATGTTTGCCTCTTTCTAAGATTAATGTAATCTTAGGAATGGATTGGTTATCCTCTAACCATATTCGATTGACTGTTCGAGTAAGACGTTAGTTTTCCCCGAGGTTAAGGATTCTAAATTCTTAACGGCTACTCAAGTGGAAGCTTGTTTAAAGGAAGGAGACCTAGGATCCTTGTTGATATCTTCTTTGGAAATTCAACGTGAAGATGTTCTGGGATATCTTTGTAGTGAATGAATTTCCCGAAGTGTTTCACGAAGATATACCGGGATTACCACCGGAAAGGGAGATTGAATTCTCTATTGATTTGGTACCTGAGCTGGACCTATATCTATGGCACCTTACAGAATGTCACCTTGTAGAGTTGGCCGAACCTTAAGATTTGTTGGAAAAGCAATTTGTGAGACCAAGTGTATCACCTTGGGGAGCTCCAACTGTTGTTGGTAAAGAAGAAGATGGGACTTCTCGGCTATGTGTGGATTATCGACAATTGAACAAGGTTACAATCAAGAATAAGTATCCCCACCGAGAATTGATGATCTTTTGGATCAATTGCGAGGAGCCACTATATTTTCTAAGATTGATTTACGTTAATGGTTATCACCGGATACGTGTAAAGGTGGAGGATATTCTTAAGGTGCATTCGGTGACTCGATACGGGCATTATGAATACCAAGTGATGCCTTTTGGTGTGACTAATGCACCCCGCAATATTTATGGACTTCATGAACAGACTTTTTCGTTCATACTTGGATAAGTTTATTGTTGTCTTTATTGATGACATCTTGATTTATTCTCGAAGTCAGGAGGAACATGCTGAACACCTCAGAGTGGTTCTCTAGATTTTGAAGGAAAATAAACTATATGCCAAGTTGTCCAAATGCGAATTTTGGTTGAGCGAAGTACAATTCTTGGGGCATGTCATATCGAGATGGAGTTGAAGTTGATGCTTGAAGGTGGAGACAGCTTGTTGAATGGGAAAGACCGAAGATCTATCGGAGATCCCATAGTTTCATCGGATTGGCCGGTTATATCGGTGATTCATGGAAGGATTTTCGAAGATTGCGGGACCTCTTACCCAACTTACACGAAAGAATCAACCGTTCGTGTGGAATGCATGCGAGGAAAGTTTTCGGTCAGTTGAAACGACGATGACTACTTCACCGTGTTGATTCTACGATCCGAGCGAGACCATTCGAAGTGTCTTGTGATGCTTCTTATCAAGGATTGGGTTGTGTACTTATGCAGTAATATCCGTAAGGTTGTGGCATATGCGTCGAGGTCGACTTGAAAGTGCATGAGAGGAATTATCCGACTCATGACTTGGAGCTAGCAGCTTAGTGGTGTTTGCGTTGAAGGTATGGAGACATTTTCTATATGGGGCAATGTTCACCGTGTATAGTGATCATAAAAGTTTGAAGTATCACCCAACGACCGAAAGAGTTGAACATGAGATGTAGGCGTTGGCTCGAGTTTCCTAAAGATTATGACTTTCGGTTGCAATATCATCCTGGAAAAGCGAATGTCGTAGTGGATGCCTTGAGTAGAAAATCGCTTAATGCTTCGTTATGATGATGAAGGAGAAGGAATTGATAGAAGAATTTCGAGATATGCGATTGTCATTGAAGTTGACACCGGGAAGATGTGTTTGAATATGATCACCATCTCAAATGAACTGATGAATAAAATACGAGAAGGACGAGAATAGTGATCAATATCTGCAAGAAGCAAAAGAAGCAAGAAGTCAAGGAGCGCAATTAGAATTCGATGAAGGTGTTGATGGAATTTTGAAGTTCAAAGGGAGAGTTTGCGTGCCAAATGATCCAAAACTTAGGAAATTGATTCTGAATGAAGCTCATAGAAGCAAGTTGAGTATGCATCCAGGAGCCACGAAAATGTATCAAGATTTGAAGCAGTTGTTTTGGTGGCAAGGAATGAAGAGGGATGTCGCAGAATATGTCTCATCATGTTTGACTTGTCAGAAGGCTAAGGTAGAACATCAACGGCCATTAGGAATGTTGCAACCTTTGCCTATTCCTGAGTGGAAATGGGATGACATAGCAATGGATCTCGTCACGGGGCTACCAAGAACTCGGAAGGGTCACGACTCTATATGGGTAATTATTGATCGGCTCACAAAGTCGGCGCACTTTCTACCGATTAATATTAAGTACTCAATGGAGAAGTTGGCTCGTATATATACATCAATGAAATTGTTAGACTTCATGGTATACCATCCAAGATAATTTCGATCGAGATCCGCGATTCACATCAAGATTTTGGACTAGTCTACAAGAAGTGATGGGGACAAATCTAAAATTGAGTTCGCTTGACCATCCACAAACCGATGGTCAATCGGAAAGAACAATTCGATCGTTGGAGGACTTATTAAGGGCTTGTGTTCTAGAGCAAACTGGTTGTTGGGATGAATTTCTACCATTGATAGAATTCACCTACAACAATAGTTTCCATTCGAGTATTGGGATGGCACCCTATGAAGCTTTATATGGGAGAAGATGTAGGACACCATTGTGTTGGTACCAGGATGGTGAAAGAATACTGTGGTAGGACATGAGCTTGTGCAAGGAACAACCGAGAAGATAAAGATGATCCAAGACAAGATGAGGACAACTCAGACGCGGCAAAAGAGCTATGCAGATAAAATACGAAGACCACTGGAATTTGAAGAAGGTGACCATGTATTTTTACGTGTGACGCCTATGACTGGAGTTGGACGAGTAATCAAGTCAAGGAAGCTCACTCCAAAGTTTATTGGACCGTATCAGATACTTCGTCGGATAGGTCCGGTGGCTTATCGTTATTGCACTACCACCGTTTTTATCGAATCTTCATAATGTATTTCACGTATCACAACTACGGAAATATATTTCAGATCCAACTCATGTGATTGAACCGGATTTGTGTACAATTAAAGGAGAACTTGACCTATAAGACAGCTTCCAAGAAAGATTGAAGATCGAAGGATAAAGCGAGTTCGAGGAAAGGACATTGCTTTAGTTAAAATAGTTTGGAATGATATAAGTGGTGAGGCCACATGGGAGTTGGAAGAAAAGATTAGAGAGCAATATCCGCTTTACGTGTTAATTGTATGTCAAGTTTCGAGGATGAAACTTTATTTTAGAGGGGAGTATTGTAACATCCCGAAAATTTAAAGTTTCGGGATAAATGATCATTTTATAATATTTGGGATTTTCTCGAATTTTTCTCGATTTTTCTCGAGAACGAAGAATATTTTAATATATTTTTCGTTTACGTGCACACAAATGAGTAATGGCAAAACGATGTAACGCTTCTAAAGTTGGAAAATTTTAATTACGAATAGTTATTTTCTAATATTTGTGATTTATGTGAATTTTTTTAGAATTATCAGAATGATGAATATTTTAATATATTCCTCGTTTTGCATGAATATTGAGCGAGTCGTGAAAACGATACAATGCTTCCAAAAGTGAAAAATAACATGACGAATAATCGTTTTACAATATTTGCAATTTTTGAGAATTTTGAATTTTCCGAAACGTCGAGTATTTTACTATATTTCTCGTTTAGTGAGTGACAAAGGCCCCTTCGAGAAAATGCGATATTTTCTCTGTGAATCGTGGATTATGGATAAGTCGACGGGGGATCTTACTAAACCCGAGACTTGACACGGTTACGAGGTTTGCACCATTTTTCGAGAAATTCTAGCGATAAAATAAATCAAGATAGCGAAAAATTCATCTATCAAATTAATTAAATACAAATTAGAACTATTATCTATTGGATAATAGTGTGTGATAAAAATACTATTACATTATTTTAATGTAATTCACATTGTATCAAATTAAATCACTTTAATTCAAATTTTATAGTATTTTATTCCAAGCTTTCATGATAATCTTTGACCCAAGCTTTGACTCACTCATTTAGCTTCCTTTGGAAGCCAAAATTCTCACCACTCATTCTTTTTCTCTCACGTGGGCTGCTGCTTGGACAAGGAGAATTGATTGGTTTTAATAAACCAAATATTACATATTGTAATATATCATCAAAAGCTTATTTCTTCTTCATTTACGCTTTCTCTTCTACTTTTTCTTCAACATTTCTTTCTTTTCTCTTCCACTCACCTCACGGCTCCACTCTCCAAATCCCCCAACCATCACAAAAAAAAAAAAAAATCATACTTGATCACACTTTCTTAATCTCCTATTCATTCTCTTCAACATTTGTGCTTGGAGTTTTCAAGAAAGCCATCATCTTCAACCTCTTTTCAAGCTTTGAAGGTAAGCTTCCATGGCTGAAAAATTTCAATTTCACTCCATTTTCGTTTTCTAATTTCACCTTGATTTTATAGCTATTCTCTTCTTCATTTTCACACCATTTCCTTGTTCTAATTCATGTTGCATTTTCTAGGTTTTTGGGGCCAAAATCCGAAAATCAAAAGGGGTTCTTGGAGTGTTCTTGGTTCTTCTTCTTGGTAAGAGGAAGATTAATCCTTCTCAACCTCTTTAGCAACTAGGGATCTTGTGCTTGATTTTTGGAAGAAAAACCACATGGTGGTTGTTCTTGAATTTGCTTGAAATTGATTTCTTGAATGTTATCTTAATTTAGCTTTGAGTAGTTGATTGAGTGGTTAATTATTCATGTAATTTTGTGATTGAAATCCATGATTGCTTGCTTGCAAAAAAAAAAAATTCTGGTTGCCTGAACCTTTGAATGTGTCACGGTTTTGGGGCATTTTGGGGCCTGGAAAATGAAGGGAAATGATGCTTAAATTTTGACCAATGCAAGGCTAATTAAATCAAGTAGTTAAGGTTAATCCAAGTGGACAAAATTCTAGTTGTTGGACCTTGGTGAGTGTCACGGTTTTTGGGCTATTTTAAGAGCAGAATTTTGGTTGATATTGTGTCAATAATAGTGCTAGGTATGTTGAGTAAAGGAAGATCAAAATAATGCAAAGAAAATGGTAACCAGGAACTCCTTGAAATGCCACGGTTTTGGGGTGAAAAATTGAATAAAATTGTAGTTAAAGTGTAACAAGCTTGAGACTAGAATTAATCAAGTAATAAGGTGGAATTAAGGAAAGAAAAAGAATTGGAGTTGAAGCCTATGTGATGGATACGGTTTTGAGGCCAAGAATTTAGGCTATTGGTGAGTTAATTTATTAAATGAACAATTTAAAGAACTAGGGGGATAATAAATAGGATGATGACTTGAAAAGATTTGAAATTGGAGCCATTGTGAGGCCACCGGTCTCTAAGGCATATTTGAGTTTAAGTATGTGATTTTGGTAATTTAGAAGCATAATAAATTAGGTAATTAGAAGCATAATAAATTAGGTAATTAGAAACCTATGTGATAAAATAGAAAATTAATAAGTTGGAAGAATTTAATATAATCAATGCTTCATAAATTTTAAAGAGACTAAGAGAAAAATTATTACAAGACTTAAGGTAATTCTAAGTAAGCAAAGAACATGAGAGTGTGTGGCTTAAGAGCTTAAATTAAAATGCAAGTTATGAGGAATTTGAATTGCATTGGAATGTCAAATTGATTCTAAGAATTTATTTTGAACATGAACCTAATGATGCATCAATTGATTTGATCCTTGTTTTATGATGTTATGGGTCCATGTGAGTGACCATTTGAATATTGATGCTTATATTGGCCTAATGTGGCATATTATGGAATTGTATGATAATGTGGATCATACATGCGCATGCATAGTGTCCTATGCATTGTGATTGTCCTTGTGGACTTTGTTGTAAGGCCTTGCCTAGGAGAGATTACACCTCCTGAGTGGGTGCGATAAGCGTAGTGTAGGTCACTTGTTGACCTTGGGGGCATCACCGCGGGTTGCCTACAATGGACGGTTGGTAGCTCTTAAGTGGGTTAGACCGATGCAACACACCAATGATCCGAACCGAGACACTATCCCTAATCATGATTTGATAAAGAAAGTGCATGTGCTAGATGTGCGAGAAATTGAGCACGTGGTGTAAGCATGTTGGTCTTGAAGGCTTTTCAATCATTCTCTCCGATTTGAGTTGTAGCTCCATGGAGTAGGAATTTGAGAGAACATGCATGTGAGTCATGATATATATATATGCATACATATATCTTCATGTCCATGTTATGTTATTATCTCGTTTTCCATATCGTGATCTATCTGTTCATTACTTGCAATGATTATCATCAGGAACTATTTATTTGCTTATCGATGGAATTATCGCTTATTATTCAAATATGTTGTTTCTAAATTGCTTACTTGGGCGCGGACGCCGTTTGTTTCTAGCGTGCTATAATTGTTAATGAGGTAGGATGTCTTACCTCTTACGTGTTCTGCTATCTCGTTTACCGTATTTATATTACGCTTCCTTAGAAGCCGAAGACGTTGAGCTCGAGATCGATAGAGCGAGGAATTGAGGAGGAGCAAATTCTGGTGAGGACGTCGAAGAGTTTTGAAGAAAGGGAGATGCACAGTTAGTATTGTGTCGTCTGCTCGGACACTTGTCCGTAGGACTACACATCTTGAAGATTCCTATATCTTGTGGAATCGAGGAGGACCGTCTAAGGGTTCTCCTAGCATTGTGTAGACTTGGGCAAGACCTAATAGTTTAAATAATTTGGAAGTTTAATTTGTAAAATATTTAAGTACGACAGATACTAGAGGCTTGTATATATATATGATGTAATAACGTTTAAACTTTTTTTGGAGTGACTAGTTAGTAATATTTATAGTATGATAGTGTTAGAAAATTTTATATGTATAACTAGAGACTTGGATATGTATAATGATTTTAAATTATTTGTATTGATACTGTGATGTTTTATTTTTCGCTAAGTTTATTTTCTTGTTATGAGGAAATTTTGAATTTTGTATTTTCCTTACAACTTACGTTATCTAAATAAGGTTAATTTGGTAATCATGTAACATAAATGTGGCATCCTAAGGTGGGTGTTACATTTGTATCCGCCAGGGTTCTTCAATGATATCGTAGAGGAGGAGGAGGATCCTTCTGAGGAACTGAATCGCTAGGTTTGTATTTTACTTATAAGAATAAGGCTATAATCTATGTAAATTATTTGGATAATGTTTTGTAATATAATGTACATATTCTTTTGGTGTGTTCTTTGTAAGTCCTACTAATATTTTAATTCAATTTACTTATTTTATTTTATTTCACAAATGAAATTTTAAAATTGACATTTTTTACAAGATTAATTCTTTTACAACTTGGGTAAGTTTCTTGGGATTAGTCTTACATGTGATACCTTATGGTGGGTGTTACATTAGTTGGTATCAGAGCCCCAGTTAGAGTCTTTTGGGTTTTTGTGGTTAGGTCTATTTAGCTTGTGTTATGTGATTCTCTGAATTTGATTTTCAAAGGATGACATCTGACTTTCATTGGAATTTGTTTAATTGTTTGTAAAGAAAACTATGTCTAGTGGTAGAGGTGCACGTGCAAATATAGAGCATGACAATGACCCAATGATTACTGCTATTGAAGCAATGCAGAGAGTGGCTGAAGTGATGGCATAACAAAATCAATGAGCTGTGCAATAATAAGAGGCTAATGCAGAAGTTCAGCATTTGTCAGAATTTCGTCGGAATAATCCACACGTTTTAAAGGCGAGTTTGACCCTGAGAAGGCAGATTTATAGATTCAAGAACTGGAGAAGATCTTTGAAGCGATCGGATGCACGAATGATCGTAGAGTGACGTATGCTACATTCATGTTAATGGGTGATGGTGAAAACTGGTGGAAGCTACTCGAAGGATGTTGATAGCCGAGGGAAAAGAAATTATGTGGGAGCTGTTCTGTGAAGTATTTCTAGAGAAATATTTTTTAGAAAGTGCGAGACACGCTAAGGAGATGGAATTTCTGGGTTTATGTCAAGGTGGAATGACTGTCAGTGAATATACTATGAAGTTTGAGAGCTTGTCTAAGTTCTCAAGGTATCTCCAAATCCAGTCAGACGAGGTTTAGAAGTGTCGTAAGTTCGAAGAAGGTTTGAGAGTCAAGTTAAAGAGAGGAGTGATATTAATGCATGTGAATCAGTTTTCAACACTGATGGACATGTGTTGTAGGCTAGAAGGGTTGGAGCCAGAACATGATAATAGGAACCACAACTTTGGACAGACTAGGTTCCAAAGAGGAGGCAACAATAGTAACAACCGATTTCAACGAAAGCCATATTCTCGACCCTCAGGAAGTCAGCAGCAACAACAATATCAGCAACCTCGTGGAGGTGGTTCAAGTGGGAATCGATTCAATCAGACTGCAGCGCCGCCAATGAAATGCTTGAAGTGCAGGAAGGGTCATCTAACGAGAGATTGCTCGATTAAAGGTATAATTTGTTTCAGATACAGAAAGCTTGGTCATGTATCTAAAGATTGTGATCAAGCGAAGATGGAGCCTTCGGTGAGCAATGTTCGAGCTGTGAAGCCACAAGCTGGAGGAAGAGTTTATACAATGAGTGGAGTTGAGGCCTCCCAGTCTGAGAATCTTATTCAGGGAGAAGGTGTCATCTTAGATAATCTTTTAACTGTACTATATGATTCGGGTGCAACTCATTCATTTATTGCATATGATTGTGTGGATCGTTTGGGATTGCTTGTGTCTTCTTTGAATTTCCAGCTGATTGTTTCCACTCCTACTGCCAAACCAGTTAGTACTACAAAAATATGCCTGAATTGTTCTATTACTATAAAAAAATTGAGTCTTTTCTGTTAATTTGATTTGTTTACCTCTTGTTCATATTGATATAATTTTAGGAATGGATTGGTTATCTTCTAACCATATCCTATTAGATTGTTCTAGAAAAACCTTAGTTTTTCCTGATGAGGTTTCTGGATTTGTAACTGCCAAACAAGTTAAATCTTTATTGAGGGATGAAGCTCAAGGATACATGCTGCTATCTTCTTTAGAAGTTAAGAGTGAAAAGGATGAGAACGCTATTTCTGTCATGAACGAGTTTCCTGAGGTTTTCCCGGATGATGTACCTGGATTACCACCAGAAAGAGAGATAGAGTTTTCTATCAATCTTGTACCAGGAGTGGGTCCCATATCAATTGCACCATATCGTATGTCACCATCCGAGTTAGTAGAGTTGAAAAAGCAGTTAGAAGAGCTGTTGGAAAAATAGTTTATGAGATCTAGTGTTTCACCCTGGGGAGCTCCGATATTGCTAATCAAGAAGAAGGATAGAACTTCTCATTTATGTGTTGACTACTGCCAACTGAACAAGGTCACAATAAAGAATAAATATCCACTTCTGAGAATTGATGATCTGATGGACCAATTGAAGGGGGCAACTGTCTTTTCAAAGATAGATCTATGATTAGGATATCACCAGATTCATGTTAAGGTAGAGGATATACCTAAAACAGCTTTTCAGACGCGTTATGGTCATTATGAATATCTCGTAATGCCGTTTGGTGTGACGAATGCTCCTGCTATATTCATTGATTACATGAATAGGATCTTTCATCCATACCTAGATCTGTTTATCATTATTTTTATCGATGACATTCTAATCTACTCTCGAAATCAGGAAGAGCATGATGAACATCTCGGTATAGTTCTTTAGATTTTGAAGGAGAAAAAGTTGTACACAAAATTTTCAAAATGCAAATTTTGGTTGGATGAAGTTCAGTTTCTGGGTCATGTAATTTCTAAGGATGGAATTGTAGTGGATCTAGCTAAGATGGAGATGGTTCTTCAATGGGAAAGACCAAAAACTATGATAGAGATTCGGAGTTTTGTTGGATTAGCTAGATATTATCGAAGATTTATTGAAGGTTTTTCCAAGATCGCCAGACCTCTTACGCAACTTACAAGGAAGAACCAAGTTTTTGATTGCACGGATAAGTGTGAAAAAAGTTTCCAAGAATTGAAGAAGAAGTTGACTACTGTACCAGTACTGATTTTACCAGATCCAAATGAATTTTTTGAGGTGTACTATGATGCTTCTTATCGGGGTTAGGATGTGTGCTAATTCAGAATAGAAATGTTGTAGCATATGCTTGTAGACAGTTGAAGGTTCATGAAAGAAATTATCCAACACATGATTTGGAGTTGGCCGCAGTTGTTTTTGCATTGAAGATTTGGAGACACTTTTTGTATGGAGCTACGTTCAACGTCTTCAGCGACCACAAAAGTTTAAAGTACTTGTTTGATAAAAAAGAATTGAACATGAGACAGAGAAGGTGGTTAGAATTTTTAAAGGATTACAATTTTCAACTCCAATATCACCCTAGAAAAGCTAACGTTGTAGCAGATACTTTGAGTCGAAAAATACTCAGTGTTTCTGCTATGATGGTTAAAGAGGAAAAATTGATTGAACAATTTAGAGATATGTGGATGTCAGTGGAATTGGCACCTGGAAGGATGCGTCTGAATACAGTCACTATTCAGAATGATCTATTAGAAGAAATTCGAGAGAAACAGGAAGATAACCAGTTTTTACAGAATGAGAGAGAATTTTTGAAGCAAGGTCATAAGGCAACTGTTGAGGAAGGATCTGATAGGGTCTTAAGGTTCAAGGGCAGGATTTGTATACCCAATGATCCTGAGCTTAGGAAAGCAATTCTTGGTGAAGCTTATACTAGCAGATTGAGTATACATCCTGGGATGACTAAGATGTATCAAGATCTAAAACGTTTGTTTTGATGGCCTAGAATGAAGAGAGATGTTGCTGAGTACGTGGCATCTTATTTAGTATGCCAGAAAGCAAAGGTTGAGCATCAGAGACCGGCAAGCATGTTACAGCCCCTTACTATTCTAGAATGGAAATGGGATAGTATTGCAATGGATTTTGTTATAGCATTGCCAAAGACTAGGAAAGGTTATGATTCTATTTGGGTCATTGTAGATCGGCTTACAAAATCTACTCACTTTTTGCCAATCAATGTTAAGTATCCAATGGAGGGGTTGACCCAATTGTACATTGGTGAAATAGTTAGACTTCACGGTGTACCTACTAGTATCATATCTGATAGAGATCCCAAATTTACATCAAGGTTTTGGCAAAGCTTACATGAAGTAATGGGGACTAAACTACGTTTGAATTTAGCTTACCATCCACAGACTGATGGGCAGACAGAGAGGACTATACAATCTCTAGAGGATTTGCTGAGAGCTTGTGTGTTAGAATAACGAGGGAGTTGGGATGAATTCTTACCTTTTGTGGAATTCACCTATAATAACAGTTTTCACTCAAGCATAGGGATGGCACCCTATGAGGCACTTTACCGATGACGATGTCGAACACCTTTGTGTTAGTATCAAGATGGGGAAAGTATGACTGTCGGACCCAAAATGGTGCAACAAATAACAGAGAAGGTAAAGCTGATAAAAGAAAAAATGCGGGCAACTCAGAGCAGACAGAAAAGCTATGCTGATAAACGAAGAAGACCTATTGAATTTGAGGAAGGTAAGCATATGCTTTTGCAAATAACACCCACGACTGGTGTTGGCAGGGTTATAAAGTTCAGAAAACTCACTCCTAAATTCATTGGACCCTATCAAATTCTTCGTCGGATAGGTCCAGTTGCATATCAAATAGCTTTACCGCCTTTTATTTCAAATCATCATAATGTTTTTCACGTGTCCCAATTGAGGAAGTATATCCCTGATCCTTCACATGTTATACAGCCCGATGAAGTGCAATTGAAAGAAAATTTGACGTATGAGGCACTTCCTGTTAAGATTGACAACCGGAGGGTGAAACAACTCAAGGATAATGCGATTCCGCTAGTGAAGGTGATTTAGAATGAGACAACTAGAGATGCTACTTGGGAAATGGAGGAGAAAATGAGGGAACAGTATCCTTAGTTGTTTTAATGCATGTTGAATTTCAGGGACAAAATTCTTTTTAGAGGGGGAGAGTTTCAACACCCCAGATTTTTGCTATTTTATAGTAATGACTGAATTTCACTATTTTGTGTTTTCTGTATACTATAAATTATTTTGACTGTTCCGAGATTGTTTTTGATCGTTGTGTGAGATTTGCTCCGAGTCGGGAAAATAAAAATTTTTGGGCCAAGAAAAATCTTATTTGATATATTCGAAGACGGGGGATCTTACTAAACCCGAATATGAGAAACACGAAATAAAATCTTTTAATTTTTAAAATTTATTTGTGGAATAAAAATATTTCATGGAAGAATATCCACTATTTTATTTACAACAGCTTTTGCTGTCAATTATTGGATCCGATATATTTTATTTGTCAGAAAATAAACTTAAAATATTTTCTATAGCTTAATTTAAAATGAACCAATAGAAACAAGTCAAAAATGATGGTTGGACTTTTTCTAACCAATAGGAAATAGTCAATGTTGAAAATTTTGACTAGTTACTAAGTAACCAAATAAACTAATTTAGTTACCTAAATTGTTTAATTAGGAACTAAATGAAATTAACCTAGTTACTAAATAGTTAGAACCTAGTTACTAGCTAAATATCTTAAAACTATCTAGAAGCCATGACTAGGCATGACATACTCAATGACCTAATTTACTAGTTAACTATGTAACTAGATAGTTAATTATGTAACTAGAAAACCTAACCTAGTTAGTTGTTATTTGAATAAAGAGTAACTAGAACTAAATTAAAAACAAAATTAGTTAGCTATGTCTACAGAGCCACACGGCCAAGTGGGCTTCTCAAGGTTTCTTGAATGGTCTTTTGTGACCATTGGATGACACCAAGTGACATAGGCCATGTGTTTTTGCATGTGAACACAAGATGATATTTTTACCTTTATGATTAGTCTTCTATTTTTCCTGCACTACCTCACACGGTTTGCACTAAAACATTTACTATCAATTTGCATTTCTCTCACCTAAAGCTAAATCTACATCTTTTCTCTCAAAACTCTCAAGAACACAAGAACATTTTTCTCTCCTTTTCTCCTTTGGAGTTTCGGCCATAGCACCCAAATACCACTTCCACTCTTCTATAATTTCACTTATTCCCACTTTCTAAAGCTAAACCTCCTTCTAAATACTTTTCTTTTAGTAAGTATTGTCAAAATCCTACTCCAAGTATCTCAAAATTCAAGCTTTAGCTTACTACTTTCAAGGTAAACTTTTGATTCTTTAGTTCTAAGTTAAGTTTTTAATTTTCTAGACCATGATTGATCCATGGTTCTTTGTTCTTAAGTTTTGTTTGTGATTTTAGAATTTGTTTAAGATTTTTAGGGTTTTTAATTTGACTCACACGAAATCAAGAAAGAGGAGGAGCTTGAAGATTTTGATTCCCTTAAGGCAAGAGGGAGATTAACCTCATCAACTATGTGTTGGTGATGAGGAGATGGGTTGTTTGTGGTGAAAAATCCATAAGGATTTATTTACTTAATTTTCTATGCTTTCTTACTTGTGTTTGCTATGCTTTGGGTTTTGAAAATATGATTGCATGTGTGCTTATATGCTTAAAGCTTTGATATTATGCTTGTATGTATGATTTTGAAAGCATGCAAATATTTATGTGTAATGTAAGATGTGATTCACATGAAGGAATTGATGCATGAAGGTCCCAAAGGGCCATAAGGCATATAGCCTCCACTATTAAAAAGGAACTTAGGCTTCTAAATTTTTCACCTATCCAAGAAGCAAATGAATTTATGATAAGAAAAATAAATTAAGGGTTTTGCAAGGATTTAAATGTTAAAAAGAACTAAATAATGGATTATGGAACCTTAGTGAATTTTCAGCCAACATGCCAATCTCCATAATGTAGGACCAAAAATTATTTTATTAGGTAACTTAAAGGTTTAATTGAGAAGGAAATTATTTTGGAAGGGTTTGAATTTAATAGAAAGCAAAATACTTTTTAGAAAACAAATTGACATAATTAAATAATTAGGTTATACAATAAAAATAGATGTCAATACTTGAAATTTTCTAACGTATAGCTCACCCTATGGGTTTTGAAGCGCATTAGGAAAATTTGAGCTGTAAAATCTTAAGTAAATCAAAGAATTACAATTTTCTGGAAAATAGTAGAAATACTGATTTTTTGAGGGATTATATTGCAATTATTATCTAAAGAGGGACTATGTTACAAATATTTTCTAAAAAAGGGACTATCTTGTAAATATTATTATAGGAGGGACAATTATGAAAATATTATTTAAACAAGGATTGTTATGTAAATATTATTTAATGAGGGACTATTATGCAGATAATAGAAATAAAATCAAATTTTTGAGAAAAAACATTATTTTTGGTTAAATATGTTAGAAATATCTTACGTAATTGAAAAATACGTTGAAAAATATTTACGCGATTCAAAAATAGTGATTTTAGCTACGCAATTGAGAAAATGCAATAAAATGTTTATGCGATTTGAAAAATCCTTACGTGATTTGAAAACGTAAGAAAAATGTTCCACAATTTTAAAAAATGCGATAATATCGCTACGCGATTAAGCGTAAATAGCAGTTTGCTGTCGGGCAGTTGTGGTGGGCCCGGTTGTGGTAAATATTGATATCACCAAGAAGAGGTGAAGATATATGAGATGTTGTAGAAATAATAATGGTTGTGTATTTGAATCATATATCATACATAGAAAAGCATGTTTTGCTTGTTTGGTTAAGACTATATGCCTAAGAGATGAATTACACCTAAGTGCGGGTGCGAGTAGACAAGTGTAGGTCACTTGTTGGCCTTGGGGGCATCGAGGTGCGGGTACCTCGCAATGGATGGTTTGTAACACCCAACGTAGGGTATCACATTTACATTACTTAATTACCAAATTACCCCTTTATGATAAATATGCTTTGTTGTATAAATACGAGTTATAAAATTTCTTATTATTAATAAGATAAACTTAGCAGAAAATAAAAATATTACAACATCATCACAAATAATTTACATCATATATACACAATCTTAGTACAGTCATACTTAAATATTTATAGACCAAGTTCTTAAAGTATTTGGACATTTGTTTTTTAAACTAACATACTGCCCAAGTATTACTAAACAACAGAACCCTCAAACGGGTCCTCCTAGATTCCTCAGTAGGTAGGAATCGAAACTGATGCGAAGTCCTATGAACAGGTGTCAGCGCAGAAGACACGATACTAATCGCACTAGGAGTACGGTAGTAAGCTCCCCAGTACTTCCTAATGGACAATGGAAACTCTAAGTGTACATTAATGTTTACACTAAAATAAGGGTTCCCTTGATAAAGCCTACTTAGGATAATATTCAGGTCTCCTATATAGTAAATACACTCTCTATCTAGGTCAATGTGCCACGTTTCCGGTCCTCCACGAAATTACAACCTCATATATCCTAGGAAACTAGGCATCGCCATCTTCTCAGAATTCAACTTCCTTCATAAGAATCTGCTCTTCTTCACCTTCTTATTCAAGTCCTTACTCAACGTCTTTACAAATATAAATATCGTACAATATAGGCATACAAAGAGGTGAGATCACCTACGCCAATATCAGCATGGTAGTATGGAGATAAACACATGCAATATATCGTACAGATACATCCTACCATAATTACAATCATGCTATCAACATTATTTATCATCACAATATATGTAATAAACAATAATTACAATCATGCCCTCAATAATATCCAATCATTCAACAGTTCAAATATCACACCGATATAAATACCCAATAATTATGCATGTGCACAGACTCAATTTTCCTACTCCATGGAGCTAAAACTCAGGCCGGAGAGAGTGATCGAAAAGAATTGTCTGTACCAACATGCCTCAGACTACGTGCTACAATTCTCATATGTATTTGCACATCTAGCATATACACTACAGCCTTTATCAAATCTTGATTAAGAATAGTGTCTCGGTCAGGATCATCGGTGTGTTGCATCGGTCAAACCCACGGTACAGAAGAGCTACCAACTGCCCATTGTAGGCAACCTGCACCCCAATGCCCGCAAAGTCAACAAGTGACTTACACTACGCATATCACACCCACTCAAGATGTGTATTCTCTCCTAGGCAATTAGCCTTATTCAGTCCATTGGACCTTTCTAATGCATGTACAATGCACCATTCCCAGTTCAAATTCATCAACTCATATTCAGGGTTCACACATTGGTTTAATAGTATCTTTACTATATTTTCATCGCGTAATCATATTTTCACATTTTCTCAATCACGCAACAATTCTATTGCATTTTCAAATCATGTATTGATTTTTCAACATTTTCTCAATCGTGTAAAATATTTCTAATATATTTTAAATCAAAAATACGATTTTTCTCATTTAATACCAAAAATTGATTTTTTTTATATTTACATAATAGTCCCTCTATAACATAATATTTACGTTATAGTCCTTATTTAAATAATATTTTTCATAATAGTCCCTCTTAAAATAATATTTACAAAATAGTCCCTCTTTTAGAAAATATTTGCAACATAGTCCCAACTAATGTAACACCCACCATAGGGTATCACATTTAAGACTAATCCTAAGAAACTTACCCAAGTTGTAAAAGAATTAATCTTGTAAAAAATGTCAATTTTAAAATTTCGTTTGTGAAATAAAATAAAATAAGTAAATTGAATTAAAATATTAGTAGGACTTACAAAGAACACACCAAAAGAATATGTACATTATATTACAAAACATTGTCCAAATAATTTACATAGATTATAGCCTTATTCTTATAAGTAAAATACAAACCTAGGGATTCAGTTCCTCGGAAGGATCCTCTTCCTCCTCTACGATATCATTGAAGAACCCTAGTGGATACAAACGCCTCACAGGGGTTCTTGCTGATGACACGACAGAATCCTCTTGGGGTGTATAAACAGACACCACTCCACCCCAGAGTTCACGAAGAGGTATCGTGAATTCCAACCGCACTGTCGCATGCTGAGTTAACACGGAAATCCTATCCAGGGTTCCACTTAAGCTCATAGTTAAGTCCCTGGTATACACAAACCTTTCATTATTGTAATCAAATCTCCAAGCGTCAGCTCCCCCATGGAACTAAACCCTAACAAAACCTAGGACTTGTCGTCTTGTTGCCATAAGTAAATAAAAGAAACTACTGAAAATAAACAGGGTTTTTTGCCTCCTCATTCCCTTGGTCTTCAGTAAACATATACAATAAAATAGATATAACACAATAAAGAAGTGAGATCCCCTACATCAATACTAGTATGACAAAAGAGGAAATGATAGCAAATAAACAAAGTATAATATTAAAACTATAATCATGTTATCATATCATGAATAATAAATCATATACTAAAAATCAGTTAATTATAAATTTCATGTTATTATGTTGACTCACTATGCATGTACACACATCGACCAATTCCTACTCCATGCAGCTAAACACTGTTTCAGAGAGAAGATCCAGAAGACATGTCTGTCACTTGGCTACCGTGGCCAAAAGTGCTATATTTTATCAAATTTGTCAAAAGTGCACATCAAGCATTAGACTAGACATTCTATACAAGATCACGATATAGGACAGTGTCTCGGTCCGGATCATCAGTGTATTTGCATCGGTCTGCCCCACAGACAGAAGAGCTACCAACCATCCATTGCGAGGTACCCGCACCTCGATGCCCCTAAGGCCAACAAGTGACCTACACTTGTCTACTCGCACCCGCACATAGGTGTAATTCATCTCCTAAGCATATAGCCTTAACCAAACAAGCAAAACATGCTTTTCTATGTATGATATATAATTCAAATACACAACCATTATTATTTCTAAAGCATCTCATATATCTTCACCTCTTCTTAGTGATATCAAGATTTGCCACAACCGGGGCCACCACAACTGCTCGATAGCAAACTGCTCTTTATGCTTAATCGCGTAGTGATATTATCGCATTTTTTGAAATCGTGAAACATTTTTCTTATGTTTACAAATTGCGTAAGGATTTTTCAAATTGTAAAACATTTTATTGCATTTTCTCAATTGCGTAGCCTAAAATCACTATTTTTGAATCGCATAAATATTTTTCAACATATTTTTCAATTACGTAAGATATTTCTAACATATTTAACCAAAAATAATGTTTTTATCAAAAATTTGATTTTATTTCTATTATCTGCATAATAGTCCCTCATTAAATAATATTTACATAATAATCCTTGTTTAAATAATATTTTCATAATAGTCCCTCCTAAAATAATATTTATAAGATAGTCCCTCTTTTAGAAAATATTTACAACATAGTCCCTCTTTAGAAAATAATTATAATATAGTCCCTCTAAAAATTAGTATTTCTTCTGTTTCCCAGAAAATGGTAATTCTTTGCTTTACTTAAGATATTATAACTCAAATTTTCCTAATGCACTTCCAAACCCATAGGGTGAGCTATATGTTAGAAAACTTCAAGTATTTACACTTATTTTACTACATAGCTTAGTAAGCCAATTTTAACTCTAAAAATTAAGTTATTTTAATTCTAAATTCCCAAACTCACTAAAATGAATTCTTACTATTAAACACTTAATTCTATATTGAGTAAAATATTTTTGGATCTTAAATAACAAAATTTGGCATGTTGGCCGAATTTTCATTCTTGCTTCAAAATTCATTGTAATTTATTTTCTAACACTCTAAATCCTTGTAAAGTCTCTTAATTAATTTTATTGTCATAGAACCTTTAATCCTCAATTTAAAACCATAATTTAAGGACTCTTGGTCCTTTTGAAAGTAGTGAGGCCGTATGCCTCTAAGCTCTTTGGAGCTCTCATGTAATCTTTCCAACATGTTGTTCACATCCTAAATTACACATACATTTGCATGCTTCCAAAATTATACATACAAGCATATTATCAAAGGTATAGTCATACCATCACACATGCAACCATAAATACAAAATCATAAACACCACAATCACAAACAAAGAAGCATCAAACAACAAGTGAATAAACCCTTATGGATTTTTCACCATACAAAACCATCTCCTCACCACCAACACTTGGTTGGTGAGGTAAACCTCCCTCTTACCTTAAGGAAGACCAAATCTTCAAGTTCCCTCCTTCTCTTGATTTCGTATAAACCAAACAAAAACCCTAAAAATTCTTAAACAATTACTAAAGTCATGAACAAGGCTTAATAATAAAGAACCATGGAAGAATTATGGTCTAGAAAATTAAAAACTCAACTTAAAACCATAGAATCAAAAGTTTACCTTAAGGAAAGTAAACCAAAGCTTGAATTTTGAGGTACAAGGAGTAGGATTTTGACAAAACTTTCTAAATGAAAAGTGTTTAGAATATGGTTTTGGTTTAGAAAGTGTAAAGAAGTAAAATTATAGAAGATTGGAAGTAGTATTTAGGGTGGCTGGCCGAAACTCCAAGAAGAAAAAGAAAGGGAAAAGTTCTTGTGTTCTTGAGTGTTTGGAGAGAAAAGATGAAGGCTTAGCTTTTAGGTGAGAGAAAATGAAAATGGATAGTAAATATAGAGAGTCAAAACCGTGTGGATAGTGTAGAGAAATTATAAGATAACTATGATAGTAAAATATCACATTTGTGTTCAATTTAAGCATCACATGGCCTATGGTCATCATTTGGTCATCAAAGCATCATGCAAGAGCATTCAAGAAGCTTGGAGAAGCTCCTTGGCCGTGTGGCCCTATGGGAAAAGGTAACCAAGTTTGTTTTCAAATTTGTTCTAGTTACTCTTTAATCAAATAACAACTAACTAGATTAGGTTTTCTAGTTACTTGATTAACTATCTAGTTACATAGCTAACTAGTTAAATAGGTCATTACATATGTCATACCTAGTCATGGCTTCTAGATAGTTTTAGGATATTTAACTAGTAACTATGTTCTAACTATTTAGTAACTAGTTTAGTTCATTTAGTTTCTTAATTAGGCAATTTAAGTAACTAAATTAGTTTATTTGGTTACTTAGTAACTAGTCAAACTTTTCAACATTGACTAATTCCTATTGGTTAGAAAAAGTCCAACCATCATTTTTGACTTGTTTCTATTGGTTCATTTTAAACTAAGTTACAGAAAATATTCTAAGTACATTTTCTGTTAATTAAAATATATCGGGTCCAATAATTTATAGCAGAAACTGCTGTAAATAAAATAGCAGATTATTTTTCTTGAAATATTTTTATTTCATAGATAAATTCTAAAAATTAAAAGATTCATTTCTGTGTCTTTCAGATTCGGGTTTAATAAGATCCCCCGTCTCCGAATAAATCAATAAAGATTTTCCCCGGCCCAAAAATTATTATTTTCCTAACACAGAGTAAATCACACAAAACGATCAAATATATTCATGAAATACTCAAAATAATTTTACAACACACAGAAATCACTAAACAGTAGAATTCTATTATTATTGTTAAATAGTTAGAAAATTTAGGGTGTTACATGGTTGGTAGCTCTTCTGTCTGTGGGGCAGACCGATGCAAACACACTGATGATCAGGACTGAGACACTGTCCTATATCGTGATCTTGTATAGAATGTCTAATCTAATACCTGATGTGCACTTTTGACAAAATTGATAAAATATAGCACTTTTGGCCACGACAGCGAAGTGACAGACATGTCTTCTGGATCTTCTTTCTGAAACTGTGTTTAGCTCCATGGAGTAGAAATTGGTCGGTGTGTGTACATGCATAATGAGTCATCATAATAACTTGAAATTTATAATTAATTGATTTATTAGTATATGATTTATTATTCATGATATGATAACATGATTATAGTTTTAATATTATACTTTGTTTGTTTACTATCATTTCCTTTATTGCTATACTAGTATTGATGTAGGGGATCTCATCTCTTTATTGTATTGTATCTATTTTATTGTATATGTTTACTGAAGACTAAGGGAACGAGGAGGCAAAAGACCCTATTTATTTTCAGTAGCAGTTTCTTTTATTTACTTAAGGCAACAAGATGACAAGTCCTAGTTTTGTTAGGGTTCAGTTCCATGGGGGAGCTGACGCTTGGAGATTTGATTATAATAATGAAAGGTTTGTGTATACCGGGGACTTAACTATGAGCTTAAGTGGAACCCTGGATGGGATTTCCGTGTTAACTCAACATGCGACAGTGCGGTTAGAATTCACGAAACCTCTTCGTGAACTCTGGAGTGGAGTGGTGTCTGTTTATACACCCCAAGAGGATTCTGTCATGTCATCAATAAGAACCCCTGTAAGGCGTTTGTATCTGCCAGGGTTCTTCGATGATATCGTAAAGGAGGAGGAGGATCCTTCTAAGGAACCAAATCCCTAGGTTTGTATTAGAATATGTTCTAATAGCTAGGTTTGTATTTTACATATAAGAACGAGGCTGTAATCTATGTAAATTATTTGGATAATGTTTTGTAATATAATGTACATATTCTTTTGGTGTGTTTTTTTTAGGTCCTACTAATATTTTAATTCAATTTACTTATTTTATTTTATTTCACAAATGAAATTTTAAAATTGATATTTTTTACAAGATTAATTCTTTTATAACTTGGGTAAGTTTCTTGGGATTAGTCTTAGATGTGATATCCTATGGTGGGTGTTACAACACACATATATATGGGTTATATATGTGTGTGATATATGTATCACACACATATATATGTGGGTTATATATGTCTGTGTGATATGTATCACACACACTATATGTGTTTGATATATATAAAACACATATATGTGGGTTACATATGTGTGTGTGATATATATATATATATATATATATATATATATATATATATATATATATATTATATATGTGTGTGGGTTATATATATGTATATATACGATATGTATCACAAACATATATGTGTGTGATATCACATATATCACACATATATATGTGTCTGATATATATCACACGCATATATGTTGGTTATATATGTGTGCGATATATGTCACACACATATATGGGGGTTATATTTGTGTGTGTGATATATATCACACACATATATATGTGGGTTATATATGTATGTCTGATATTTATCACACAGATATATGTGTTTTACATATATAACACACATATATGTGGGTTATATATGTGTATGTGATATATATCACACTTATATATGTGTGTGATATCACATATATCACACATGTATATGTGGGTTATATATATGTGAGTGATATGTATCACACATATATGTGGGTTATATATATGTGTGTGATATGTATCACACACATATATATATGGGTTATAAATGTGTGTGATATATGTCACATATATATATATGGGTTATATATGTTTGTGTGATATATATCACACACATATATGTTATTATATAATATATATCACTCATATATATGTGTGTGATATCATATATATCATACATATATATGTAGGTTTTATATGTGTGTGATATATATCACACATATAAATGTGGGTTATATATGTGTGTTTGACATATATCACACACACATATGTGTTTTGTATATATCACATACATATATGTGGGTTATATATATGTGTGTGATATATATCACACATATATATATATGTGTGATACCACATATATCACACAAGTATATGTGTGTGATATATCACACATAAATTTGTGTCTGACATGTATCACACACATATATGTGTGTGATATCACATATATCACACATTTGTATGTGTCTGATATATATCAGACACATATATGTGGGTTATGTGTGTGTGTGATATATGTCACACACATATGTGTGGGTTATATGTAAGGCCCCGATTTCTTTTTGTTTTTGGATTATCTGTGATTTCTGCGATATTGTGAATTTTTTTTTTGTGGGATTTTTTTGAATTATTTGACTTATTTTGATTATTTTAATATTATTTTTAAAAAATTTTGGACTGTTGAAACAGGGCCGGGGGATATTACTAAACCCGAAACTGGATACAAATTTCAAAGTTTTCTTTATCTAAGATTTTATCTGGCAAATAAAATCTAAGTATGTTCTATTATCTATTGAATGATAAATACTGGTTTTGTTAACTGTAACTTTTGCCCATTAGATAATAGCTTTTAGTAAAGATCTAGTAGATGGTTCTAGATATAAGCCTTATTACCTTTTTCTAGTGGTTGCTCTTGATGACATCACCCATGCAATCACACATTTGTGACATCACCATTTGACTTTTCTCTTTTACACCAATAGGAAGGAAGCTTGTTGGAAAAGCTTTAGACACCCTCCCAAGGAGAGAAGTGCATGGCCAAAGGGGATCCAAAAGGCTTCTAGAGTAAGCTTTCATTTAACTCAATTTTATCATTTTCCATTCATCTTTCAACAACCAAAAAGCTACACACTTTTCTCTCTCACCTTTTCCTCTCATTTTCTCTCCATCAAGCTCACTACCACACAACTAAAACCACCCTCCACTCTTCTTTAATTTCAATCATCTTCATTTCTTGAATTAAAATCTCATTCTAAGACACTTTGGTGTTGTGATCTTGACCTTGTTCATCCATTTTCACGTGCTTCTGCAAGTTAGGGTTGGAAGGCTTTCAAGAGCCTCTTGGAAGAGAAAGTTTGATTCAAGAAGGCACCCAAGAAGTGGTTGGTCATCATCTAAGGTAAGAGGGAGATTACTCTCATCAACATTTCATGGTGGTGAGAAACAAATTGATGTATTGAAAATGAAGAATCCATGTGAGGGTTGTTCACTTGGTTGTATGGATATTGGTGGTTTAGTAATTACTTGCCTTGTATGATTTTATAGCTTAATGTTATGCATAACCTTGGTTGAGTAGGAATTTTGGTGATTGAAATATGTTTTATGCTTAGAATCTTGTTGATGAGGATGAAAGTTTAGAGGCCCAAAGACCTTAAGGCTCTCGGTCAAGTGGCTTTAAAAAGGGTATCCAAAATAAACTTTTGTGATGATTTGGAACTTAGATGCTGAGGTGAAAAAGGAATTGGATTAAGGATTTATAATAATGAAGGAGTGATAAAAAAAGATTTGGCCATTTAATAAGAGAGGGATTTCAGACTTTGAGTGGAAAAAAAAAGCTTGAGAGAGAGATAATGAAAGCTTAAGGTACTTTTAGGGTTTAGGGAAAAGAAAGAATTTATGAGATTAAGACAATGTAGTTTTCTTTTATGTTCTTCATGAAAAATATTAGGAGGTATTACCTAGAGGAGCCTAGGTAGAAGAGTATTGGAACTAAAGTTAATTTCTATATTAATCCTTGAAAGTTTCAAAAATTAAGCTTAAAAGTGAAATAAAAGTTTTACATGTTAGAAAAATTTGTGATAATGTTTAATGTAATTTGAGAACGATGATTTCTGAATTATGCGATTAAGATGCTTGAGTTTGAAAATAAAAGCATTGTGCTTTCAGGCTCTTGAATGGGACCCGGAGATGTTAATGACTGGCTTAGCTCATGAGTAGCTCATGTTTGTGAAAAATCATGATATTAATATGTGCGCATGCATTGAGTCATTGATCATGTATTATACCAACGGTGTCAGTTGAGGCTTATTGCCTAGGAGTTAAATTACACCTTAGTGCGGGTGCAAATTGCGTAGTGTGGTTCACTTGTTGAACTTGGAGGTGTCGGGGTGCGGGTTTCCCACAAGTGGCCAGTTGGTAGCTTCATTGGGCTGTGGTGACTGAGCAATGCATCGACGATCTCGACCAGGCATTACTCTATTCACAATCTAGTGTAGACTATCTTGTACAAGCCATGATGCATAAATTAAGAAACTATAGCATTTTACTTGAGGCTAACGAGATACAGACATGTCTTCTAGATCATTCTCTCCGAAATTGTGTTTAGCTCCATAGAGTAGGAATTAGTCCATTATAAATATGCATAGTCTGTCTACATATCATTGTGATATTTTATATCTGCTAAATTATCTGATACTCAATACCATAACTGCAATTACTGTTCTTTAATGTTTCTATGCTGCCATGTTGGTATTGATGTAGGGAATCTCACCTCTTTGTTATGTTATTCTATGTTATGTGTACACGATGATAAAGACTGAAAGGAAGACGAAGAAGATTGCAGCTTTCCCATTATTTTATTTTCTGTGATGGCGACTAGAAGAGAGTTTGTTGGTTTTGTTAGAGTTCAGTTTCTTGGAGGTACAGATGCTTGGCATATCGACTGGGATACTGAATGAGTTAGATATGTAGGAGATGCGACCCTATCTGTTCGTAGGACTCTCGATGGGGATCTTTTCTTTTCTCTTGATGTCTCGATACGTCTGGAGTTCGTTATGCTAATTAGGGAGTTGTAGGGTGATTTGCATTACACCCCGAGGGAGGATCAGGACTCTATGGTGTCATCTGCTAGGACACTTGTTCATGAGATCTTGCCTCGACTGAGGGATTTGTCTGGTAAGGAGTCAGAGGAGGAGGACCCGATGGAGGATCCAGTGGAGGACCCTACTCCCTAGGCATATATAGACTTGAGCTAGTTTTTGTTTTGTCAAATAGTTGTATATGTCTTTTGAGTACAAACCTTGTGTATTTTGGGTGGACTGTGATCCATACCACTTATGTATATATATTCTTTTTTATGTGTATTATTCAGTAATTACATCTTGTGTTGATTATGTTTTGTTTAAGTTTATGCTTTTGAGAAAGAAAATTTGAAATCCATATTTTTTTCAAGATTAAACCTTTACCATGTTTAATTAGGTTTTTGATGTTTTAGTGTGTAAATGAGGTACCCTAAGGAGGGTGTTACTTTAGTTGGTATCAGAGCCCAAGTTTGAGTCTTATGAGGTTTGTGGTTAGGTCTGTCTTGCTTGTGTTATGTGATTCTCTGTGTTTGGTTTTTGAAAGGAGACAAAATTGTTTGAAATGATTTCACCTGACTTTCATTGTGTATTATTATGCTGACTTCAAAGGAACATGATGGCTCGTGGTGGAGGTGTAAGTATAAACCCTGGACGAGACAATGAGAGTATGGCTGCAGTAGCTGAGACTATGTAGAGGATGGCGGAGGTTATAGTGCAACAGAACCAAAGAGCTACCCAATAACAAGAAGCTACTGTTGAAACTTAGAATCTGTCGAAGTTTCACCGCAACAATCCACCACAATTCAAAGAAGAATTCGATTCAGAGAAAGCAAACTTTTGGATCAAAGAGTTGGAGAAGATATTCAGAGGAATGGGAAGTACTGATGCTCAGAAGGTAACCTATGCTACCTTTATGCTTGTTGGAGATGTTGAAGACTAGTGGGTAGGAGCCTAACGATTGATGGAAGCTGAGGGAATAGTGTTTACCTTGGAAGTCTTCAAGAACAAATTACTGGAGAAGTATTTTCCAGCTAGTGCGAGGCACGCAAAAGAAATGGAGTTTCTAGGCCTAAAACAAGGAAGCATGTCAGTTAATAAGTATGCTGCTAGGTTTGAAAGCTTGTCAAAGTTCTCAAGGTATTTCCAGCTACAGCCTGATGAGGAGTGGAAGTGCTGCAAGTTCGAAGAAGGATTGAGGCATGACTTGAAGAGAGCGGTATTGCCTTTGGGAATTGATCAGTTCCCAGCTCTTTTAGACAAGTGTCGTAGGATTGAGGAGTTGGATTAATCACGAGAAACAAGAAATTGTAACTTTGGACCCTCTCAATTCTAAAGGGAGAGGAATGGTAGTGGCAATCGTTTTCAGCAAAAGCCATATCCAAGGCCACCGGGGAATCAATCTCAGCAACAATCACATGGAGGAGGTTCTGGTAGCCACAAGTTTGGTCAGATTGTGGCATTATCGCCAAAATGCTTCAAGTATGGAAAGGACCACTTAACGAAGGAGTGTACAATCAAAGGGATCATCTGTTTCAGATGCGGGAAGCCCGAACACATCTCAAAGGATTGCAATCAATGCAATGCGGAGTCCTCTATTAGCAATGTACGCGTTGCAAGACCTTAGGTGGGAGGAAGTGTAACACCCCCTCCGAAGGGTATCATATTTCAAATAATATCCTTATAAATAGTTTATTTCCCAAGTTATAAAATATTTAATCTTATTTAAATACGGGTTTCAAAATTTCTTTTTCGTAGAAAACATCAATTGATCAAATTAAAGTAACTCAAAATGTAATAACTGAATAATATACTTTTCATATAAACAGAGTTTACTACAACTATACATTCATTATCTTTATATACCCAAAAACATAACACCTAAGACATGAGCCCTTGTCAGAAGACAAATTCCCTAGTCGGGAATATCTTGACGGATAAAAATTTGACCTAAAGATATATCGAAGTTCTCTCTAGGAGTATAGTGAAATTCATTCCACAACTCTCTAATAGGTAAAATAACCTCTACATAAGCAACTGTATAAAATGAAGTAATGACCCCATGACGAGACCTACTTACTGATAGAGTAATGTCACCACAATACTCTATGTACTCTAAGTCCCAATGGACACGCCAAGCCTGTAACACCCTTTCTGGGGATGTCACATTTATGATGCAGAAAAATAAAATAAATAAAATCCTTACCCAAGTTATAAAAATATTTGATACTTAAGTAATATTTGTGATATCTATATATATATTTTCCTTTTATAATTATAACATTAAATAAATTAACGCGAAACACAAAATATAACAAATATAAATTCACCATAATATACATGTGATTCTTGTCTCAAGTATACAACTAATTTATAACTATTAATATTTAATAGAAACAGTAAAAGACAGTATACTACTAAAGCATACACCTAAGATATGAGCCCTCGTCATCAGACAAATTCCTTAGTTAGGAATGTCTTGACCGATAGAAATTCGACCCAAAAGTGTATCGAAGTTCTCTCTAGGAGTATAGTGAAACTCGTCCCACAACTCCCTAATAGGTAAAATAAACTCTACAAAAGCAACCGTGTAACGTGTAGTAACCAACCCCTGCCGAGTCCTACTTACTGATAAGGTCACGTTACCACTGTACTCTATGTGTCCTGTGTCCCAGTGGACATACCAAGCCTCAGCGCCTTCGAGAAATTGTAGCCTAAAGAAACCTAATTGATCTCGCCTTGCCGCCATTGTAGTCTTCAATGATGTAAACATAAAGTAGAAACAGACAGAACAATACAATAAAGAGGTGAGACAATCTACACCATTACCCGCATGGCAATAAAGAAAACGACAATACAAACAGATATTACAACAACAAGCGATATTACAATAACACATACTATTTTATCATATACAAGAAAGTAATTTAATACATCATGCATAATATATCTAAGCAATAGATCATGCATTTTATCACGCTTTATAGTAAGCGGTAAAATGCAAATAATGTATGAACAAGAAAGTGCGAGATAATGCATGAACAAGAAAAATGCGATAATGCATGAACACACACCGACTCGTTCTACTCCATGGAGCTAAACACGAATATCCGAGAGAATGATCCGAATAGAAACTAATAATACTTTATGGCTGCCCAACCAAACTATTGCACTTTGTCAAACGTCGTGTCTATAGCCCACAGGTCCAAAACATCGTGTAGCAAGACACGTCCAAACATCGTGTACCACGTATAGTACTTATTAATCTCCTCAAGATCTCGATTAAGAATAGTGCTTGTCAAGATCATTAGTGTGTTGCCAGTTACCACGGCCCGGAAGGTGCTACCACTTGTCCACATATGGGATCCTCCGCACACTAATGCCTCCAAGTTCATAAATGAACCACACTACGCTTATCACACCAATTACGGTGTAATTCGCCTCATCAATCAATCGCCAATTATAAACCAAATTGGCACAACACTCTAAACATGATCTAAAATTACAAAAACAACCTTATAAACCAAATTTTCCATAATTACGAAAAATTACCAAAATTACCAAAATACCCTTAGTCACAAAATACCAAAATATAGTACGTCCCACTCGACAAGATTACATCTCAACAAGATAGCACGTCCCACCCGACGGCACTATACCGCAACATGTCTAGGTCCACCACTTTGGCCCGACAAAGAACCGATAGTATTTTTCAATCGCATAGGAATTTTATCGCATTTTCACAATCTCGTTGTTTTCACAAACGTTTTAAAATCGTGTAAACATATTTTGACATTTTTAATCATCGCAAAATCTTTTAAATCATTTTCTCAATCACAGGATTTTTAATTCATTTTCTTAACCGAATAGCTTAAAATTATCGTTTTTAATATGTGTAAAACTATATCTAATACTTTTAAAATACGTAATGTATTTTCCTTGTGTTCTAAATATAGTATGGAATCTTTTCATTTTAAGCGTCTGATTTTAATAAATTTCTAAGACATTTTGCTTATAAAATCAATATAAGATATTTTTAATATTTTCCTCTAAATATAGTTTATTTTATTTTTACCCAATAATTTCACTTGAAACTTACTAACGTGCTTTCAAAATTTATAGAATGAGCTCTACGTTAGTATCTTTCAAGCGTCTCGAATTAATTCTTACTTAAACTAATATTCTCGCTAAGTTAAAATTCTAGAACAATCAATTCCTTTGATTTTCTCAATGATTCTTTGGAATCAATTTATGTTGTAAAACCATTACCTAACCTTATCTTAGAAAATAAAATGGTATGTTGGCCAAATTAAAAATAAAATGGCATTTGATTATACACCAAATGGCATGTTGGCCATAATTAACTTAAATCATTTTTAATTTAATTATTTTACCTAGATTCTCAAATCGGAATTTAGAAAATTACCGAGAACATTTTGGTTCTCTTTTTGGATGTAAGGTATGAGCCTCATAGTGTATTCTTTGGAATACTCATGCATTTCGTACATGTTATTCACATCCTACTTTAATAATTATATAATTATAAACACATACAATTATTAAATCACATATAATATACATACAATATATTTAAAGCCATAAACATGCATAGCAAAAATAATAAAAGCTATAATCTTGCATAGCAAAATAAATCACAAATAGGAAAGCATTTAAACAATCACAAAAATAATAAAACCATAAACAATCACACAAATAAATAATAAATACAATAAAGAACCACACAAATGAATCCTTATGGATTCCATACACAAACAAATCCATTTTCCCATCACCACTTAGGGTTGATGAGATTAAATCTCCTCTTACCTCTTGTAGACAAATTAATCGGTAAGATCTCCTCCTTTTCTCTAAATTTCAGATAAAACAATTCCTAAAATTCTTAAACAATTAGTAAAAACACATACAAGGTACAAAATAGAAGAACCATGGAACAATCATGGCTAGAAAATTTAAAAATCAAATATTGAACCATAGAAACCAAACTTACCCTTAAGGAAGTAAGCAAAAACTTGGATTTTAGGCAAGATAGAGTAGGAATTTGGGAAAACTTTGTGAATGAAAGATGCTTAGAATGGGATTTGGGTTCAAGAAATGTGATTGGATAAAATTATGAAGGTTTGGTTGAGTGGGTGTGAGTGTTGGCCGAATATGGAGAATGAAAAAGAAGAAAAAATATGCATGGCTTCTTGGTAGTTTTGGAGAGAAGATGAATAGCTTAGATTTAGGATAAGTGTGAAATAAAGATTGAGAGAGAAATGAAAGGGCTGCTGCCGTAGTGGCCTTGTGGGGGTGAGGTTGAGTGCTTGATTTGGCTTAATAAATATCCAAATGAATGCACATGTGGTGCACATGGTTTAGGACACTTGGAGACTTCAAGAAGCTAGTAGAACCAAGCCACCAAGCTCCCTTGGCTGCTGGAAAACCGTGGTGCCCCTTGCCATTTTAAGGGTTTAATTGTTTTCCATTTACTCCTAATTATATGCTAGTTAATTAGGAAATTTGTTAGGTTAATTATCCTAACCAATTTTAATTAACATACTAATAATATAACTAATTAATTTAGTATATATTAACATACATTATAACCTTTAATCAATATTAACATATCTAATTAGTATTTAGATTAAAATAAATTAAGAATTAAACTAGTTCACTTAGTTAGCTAATTAAGTAATTAGATTAGTCAAATTAAGCTTAATTAGCTACTAATCAAAGTCAAGCCTACAATTTTTGACTTAATCCTAACCCTTGATTCATCTTTAATTCCTAACCATAGATTAGATCTAAGGTAGATATTACTTGGTCATAAATCTTGAATTTAATCTCACCATTGATTTGATCAACTGCTAAGATTAAAGCTTCTAAAGTAAGCTTTATAATCCAACTGGTTCACAAAGAAGTCAATGCTTCTTTTGTTGACTCTTTCTAATTGGTTTAGAAAGTCAAGCCATCCATTTTGACCATTTCCTATTGGTTTAGATTTCTACCCAACAAGATCGTGGATCGTTACACTAAACGTGGGCCCCACGAACTTTTTCGTCTACAAATAATTTTTTCTTGTTTTTGAGACAAGAGGTATCTTTGTGAATAAAATAATATTATAAAAATATAAAATTATTTTATTGCACAGCTTAAATCCAAAAATTACGAGATTAATATATATATCAATCAATTGGGTTTAGTAAGATCCCCACTCCAATTAATTAAAATAAGATTTATCCTACGGAAAATTATTATTTTCCCGAAGTGGAGCAAATCACACAAAACAATCAAATACACTTACTAACAAATCAAATTAAATTTACTGCTCACAGAATTTACAAAACAGTACAAATCGGGACTATATTGTAATTATCCCAAAAGTTGGGGTGTTACAAAGCCTCAGCGCCTTTAAGAAATTGTAGTCTAAAGAAACCTAGTTGATCCCTCTTGCAGCCATCGCCGTCTTCACAGATGTAGACATAAAATAGAAATAGATAGAATAAAATAGCAAAGAGGTTAGATCATCTACATCGCATACCAATATGGTAGCAAAGAAACAATACGAACAACAATGTCGTTCCATACATACAATCCATAGATTAATATAAAATCAGCAAATATATTCATGACATTTAATAGATAAACAATCCATTAAACTTGTAACACAATATCAGCCATAATGATAATACCACAATCGTACAATAAATACTATATCACAATAGTAAGAAATGCTGACTATGCATATGCACGATGCAACCAGATCCTACTCCATGGAGCTAACTCAATATCAAAGATGAACGTTCTAGAAGATCGGTCCCCCTTAAAAGACAGTCTATGCTGGATAATAAAAAGCAATAGTGGTTGTCAGGCTTGCCAGTGTGTTGCAATCAGTGTCCACAGGCCAGGGGTATTACTTGATATAATAATCACGGGTGGTAACAACTCCACCGTGTGAATCACCACGCCCTGACATCCCCCAAGATCTATCACGATCCACTATCCTGTAAGTTCCTGTTCATTCTTTAGGCATAAAATGCCCCAACAAATTAAGCGAATATGCTTTTCTATGCATGATAACTGATTCAAACCTATACTATCATTGATCACACAGTATAACTTATTCACATGCCGTCACATGGTGGTATCACTGTATAATGCTCAAAAGCACCTTTAATCGAAACAAAATACCGTTGTACTGTTCCCAATGATATTAATGCAACTGCCCATACAATTGTCTAATACCATTAGTATCGATGATATTATGTAACCGCCCATACAACTACATAATACCAAAGATCCACTTGGGTCCAATACTTCAGTTTCACAAATTACTTAGTTCAATACGTTGGCTCTACAACAAAACTTGCTGTTTCTTTGGATCGCGTAGTAATATTATCACATTTTCACAATTGTGTAACACTTCTGTTACTTTTTCAAATTGCATAAAGGTTTTTTAACTTTTTCTTAATCGCGTAGAGATTTTAAAACGTTTTCTCAATGGCGTAGCTAAAAATTACTACTTTAAATTGTGTAAGGGTTTTTCTACGTATTTCCAATCGCGTGAAATATTTCTAACTTATTTTAAGTCTAAAATAAGATTTTTCTCATTTAATATAAAAAATTAACCTTATTTTCATTATTTATATAATATTCCTTCTATAAAATAATATTTATATAATAGTCCCTCTTCAAATAATATTTTCAAAATAGTCCCTTTTTAAATAATATTTCCAAAATAATCTCTCTTTGAATAATATTTGTAATAATAGTCCCCTTAAAATTAGTATTTTCTACTGTTTCTCAAAAAATTGTATTTCTTAATTTTACTTAGGATATTACAGCTCAAAATTTCCTAACGCTCTTCAAAACCCAGAGGGTGAGTTATACGTCAGTAAATTTCAAGTATTGGCTTTTATTTTACTACATAGCCTTAATTAAGCCAATTTTAATTCTAAAATATCATTTTTAAATTCATAAACTTACTAAATTGAATTCTTACTATTAAAACACCTAAGTCTACACATAATAAAATAGTTTTGGATCTTGAACATAAAAAATGGCATGTTGGCCGAATTCACATATTGCTTCAAAATCCATATATAAATCATTTCCTAACACTATAAATCCTTATAAAATTACTTAATTAAATTTCTTGTCATAAAATCATTTAATCCTCAATTTGGAAAATAATTTAGAATCTATAGTCCTCTTTATAGTGATGAGACCGTGTTCCTCTAGGCTCTTTAGAGTCTTCATACAAATTTTCTCATCATATGAATCATATCTTAAGTTACACAGAAATTATCATGCTTTCCAAATCACACATGTAAGCATATTATCAAAGCTATAAGCATACCAAATATATACAAATCATACATACTTATCAAAGTAATAAAACAATCACACAATATAATCCAACAAGCACAAATCAATGATTACACAATCGAGTGAATAAATATTCACATGGATTTTTTACTCACAAACACAAACAATTCCATTCCTTCACCATCACATATGGTCGATGAGGTTAATCTCCCTCTTACCTGGTTGATGTCCTCCTAACTCCTCGTAGGAATCTTTTTGTATCGAACTTTCACCACCAAAAAGATCTTAGAATCAAAACAAACACATACAAATTAGTATCTAAAGCTTGATTAAGATAACCATAAATCAAACGTGGCCTTAGGACTCTAAAAATCAAACTAGAAATCAAGTTTTCAAGATTTTTACCTTGAAACTTTAAAACTTAAATCCAAGATTCAAGCTTGAAGATGATGGAATTTGATCAAAGTCTCAACATCAAAGAGTCTTAGAATGATGTGAGGATTCAAGAAGTATGGTTGGTTGAAATTAAACAAACTTGGAAAGTGGTGTTTAGGTGGTTGGCCGTGAGCCACTTCAAGAAGAAAAGCATGAGCTTTTTTATCTTTAACTTGAAGAACAAGATTGAAGATGATAAAACTAGGCTAAGCTCTCAACTACAAAATATCTTAGGATTCTGTATAGGTTCTAGATCTAAGGTTGTGTAAAATTATTGAAGTTTGGATGTGGGGTTTAGGTGTAGGGGCCGAATGGTTCAAGAAAGGAAGAAGATGGAGTTCTTGGTGTTTGTTCTTGGTGTTCTTGAATGATAGAAAAGATAATAGAATCTTGTGGTCACAAAGTGTTTAGAAATGAAGTGAAATAGTCTATTTTGCAAGAGTTGGCCATGTGGTGTCTTGGAGAAAAGATGAGAGAACTAGTTGCATCTTTAAGTTATGGAAATGAAATGAAATTGCCTAATATCCAAGTGCATGGCCGTGTGATCACTTGGATAGGAAAGTCTAAAGCTTGTTCAACAAGAAAAGCTTAAGCACATGGCTTCACATGGATGCACATGGCCTTGGTCATCAAATGGCCATCATTTGATCATAAAAGATGAATCAAGAACCTCCTAGAAAAGCCTAGTGGCCGTGGAGCTCAAGGAGCAAGCAACTAAGTTTTGATTCTATTTTAATTCTTAGTTATATTTAGCTTAAATAGTTAAGCCATCTAGTTGCATTTAAACTAATTTAGTTAAATCATTTAATTACATTCTAACTATCTAGTTATATGATTAAGTCATACTTAGGTAATGATTTTAGAAACTCTAGATATTTTCTAGTAACTAAAGACTCTAAGTATTAGCAAACTAGATTAGCTCCATTTAGTTACTACTTAGTCTATTAGAGTAACTAAGTTAGATTATTTAGTTACTTAACTAACAAATCTAACCATTAAAATTAACTTTGTCTCCTAACCATTGATTAAATCTAAGGTGGATATCATAAGCTTCTTTATCAAGATTGTTCTCACACCATTAATTAGATCAATGGTGATCATTCAAGGCTTCTTCATCAAGTTTTCCATCCAACGGTTCATAATAAAGTCCAAGCTACTATGTTTGACCAATTCTTATTAGTTAGTCAAAAAACTATGTAATAATAACTCATCAGTAAGACATTTAACTTAGATATTTTCAGCTTTTATGATTACACTTGAGTAGTCAAATTGAATTTTTCCTCTTCTAGTTGAGTATCCAATTTACTTTCTTCCTGCTTACCATTGGTCCATCGCTTTGACTCATCGCCATTAATATATTTTCTAACCGATATTACCCAATGGATAATAGCTACTGCTATTATTACACAATAGATAATAGAAAACTCAGATATAGAAAATCTCCGTCAATTGTTCCCAATTTTGGGTTTTGTAAGATCCCCCAATCCCGCCTTGACAGTCCGAAACTTTCTGGTCCAGCAAAATTTTTTATATTTCCAGGCCCGCCTCAATCACATATACAACTCAATATAATATTAAAATAATCACAAACTCAGAAAAATCTACAAAAATTCTCAAAAATCATAAAAATTTTAAAACTCATATATTTTAAGAAAAATAGATTTTGGACATATATTTTAAAAATAATATTAGAATAATCAAAATAATATTAAAATATTAAAATAATTAAAATTCCTAAAAATTCACAAAAACTCATTTATTTTCAAGGAAAACAAAAAATCGGGGTGTTACAGGAAGGGTTTACACTATGAATGGAGTGGAAGCCACCTAATCCGAAGATTTGATTAAGGGAGATTGTACCATATGAGGTAATCTTTTAACTATACTATATGACTCAAGGGTGACCCATTCTTTTATTGCCTATGATTATGTGCACCGATTTGGATTATCTGTGTCTTCCTTACCTATTGATTTGAATATTTCTACTCTCATTGCTAGACCCATTGTTACTGCTCGAGTTTGTTTGAACTGTCCTATTTTTGTGGAAGGTCGAATCTTTTCGGTCGATTTGATTTGTTTGCCTCTTTCTCAAATAGACGTTATTCTAGGAATGGATTGGTTATCTTCTAACCATATCCTATTAGACTATTCCAATAAAACCTTAGTATTTCCTGATTTTGAGATTTCTGGATTTATAACTGCCAACCAAATCAAAATTTTCTTGAGGGAAGGAGCTTAAAGGATACATGCTTTTATCTTCCTTGGAGGTCAAGGGTGAGATAAATATGAATGCTATTCCTATGGTCAATGAGTTTCCTGAAGTCTTTTCTAATGATATACCTGGATTATCACTGGAAAGAGAGGTATAATTTTCTATCAATCTTGTGCCAATATCTGGTCCTATATCTATGGCACCATATCGAATGTCGCCATCAGAGTTAGCCGAAATCAAGAAGCAGTTGGAGGATCTATTGGAGAAGAAGTTTGTGAGACCTAGTGTTTCACCGTGGGGTGCCCCAGTGCTATTGGTTAAGAAGAAGGATGGAACTTCTCAGTTATGTGAGGACTATCATCAGTTAAACAAGATTACAATCAAGAACAAGTATCCACTTCTGAGGATAGATGATTTGATGGATCAGCTGAAGGGAGCCGCTGTTTTCTCCAAGATTGATCTATGTTCAGGCTATCATCAGATTTGTGTGAAAGTAGAAGGTGTTCCCAAGATAGCTTTTGGATGTGTTATGGGCATTATGAGTATCTTTTTGTGATGTCGTTCAGAGTAACAAATGCTCCTATTGTATTCATGGATTACATGAATTGGATCTTTCATCATTATCTAGATAGATTTGTTGTTATCTTTATTGATGACATTTTGATCTATACTTGAAGTCAAGAAGAACATGCCGAACATCTCAATGTGGTTCTTTAGATTCTGAAGGAGAAGAAGTTATATGCTAAGCTGTCTAAATATGAGTTCTGGTTGGAGGAGGTTCAGTTTCTAGGTCATGTGATTTCAAAGGAAGGAATTACAATAAATCCATTGAAAGTGGAGGCAGTTCCTCAATGGGAAATACTAAAGACTGTAATAGGAATTCGTAGTTTTGTGGGATTAGTTGGCTATTATCGAAGATTTATCGAAGGATTCTCCAAGATAGCAGGACCTCTCACCCAGCTTTCAAGAAAGAATCAAGTTTTCGCGTGGACAGATGCATGTGAAGAGAGTTTTCAAGAGTTGAAGAGATGGTTGACTACTTCACCAGTATTGATCCTACCCGATCCAAATGAACCTTTTGAGGTGAATTGTGATGCTTCATATCAAGGTTTAAGATGTGTCTTTATGTAGAATAGAAGAGTGGTAGTGTATGCTTCAAGGCAATTGAGAGTACATGAGAAGAACTATCCTACGCATGACTTGGAGTTAGCTGCTATTGTGTTTGCATTGAAGATCTAGAGGCATTTTCTTTATGGAGCAACATTTAATGTCTACAGTGATCACAAGAGTTTGAAATACCTGTTTGATCAGAAGAAGTTGAATATGAGGCAAAGACAATGGTTAGAGTTTTTGAAAGACTATGATTTCTAACTTCAATATCATCCCGGAAAGGTAAACGTCATAGTAGATGCTTTGAGTAGGAAGATGCTTAGTGTTTCTACTATGATGCTCAAAGAGAGTGAGTAAATAGAACATTTTAGGGATATGTGGTTGTCTGTGGAGTTGACACTAGGGAGAATGTGCTTAAATATGATCACTATTTCGAGTAGATTAATGGAAGGAATCCGAGAGAAGTAGGGAAGTGACTCATACTTAAAAAATAAGAAGGAGCTGGTGAAGCAATGTGCTATATCTGAATTCACGAAAGGACTAGATGGGATCCTAAGATTCAGAGATATAGTTTGTGTACTGAGTGATTTTGAGCTTAGGAAGATGATTCTTGATGAAGCCCATAAGAGCAAGTTAAGTATGTACCTAGGAACTACTAAGATGTACCAAGATCTTAAAAGATTATATTGGTGGCAAGGAATGAAGAGGGATGTTGCCAAGTATGTGTCATCTTGTTTAGTTTGCCAAAAAGCCAAAGTGAAACACCAAAAGCCTTCCAGAATGCTACAATCTTTGACTATTCCAGAAAGGAAATAGGATAACATTGCAATGGATTTTGTGGGTGGACTGCCAAAGACTAGAAATGGGTATGATTCAATATGGGTAATTGTTGATTAACTTACAAAGTCGGCACACTTCTTGCCAATTAACATAAGGTATTCGATAGAGAGATTAACTCAAGTGTATATCAGTGAGATTGTTAGACTACATGGTGTGCCCTCAAGTATTCTTTCTGATAGAGACCCAAGGTTTATGTCAAGATTTTAGCAGAGTTTGTAAGGAGCCATAGGAACGAAGCTTCATCTAAGTTCTGCATATCACCGACAAATAGCTGGTTAGTCAGAAAGGATAATCTAATCATTGGAAGATCTGTTAAGAGCTTGTGTCTTGGACCAGACTGGGAGTTGGGATGAATTCTTGCCTTTGATAGAGTTCACCTATAATAATAGTTTCCACGCAAGCATTGGGATGGCACCCTATGAGGCATTGTAAGGGTGACGATGTAGAACAGCCTTGTGTTACTACCAAGATGGCAAAAGTTTCACGGTAGGACCTGAACTTGTACAACAAACAATTGAAAAAGGTGAGCATATGTTTTTGAGAGTTACACCTATGACTAGTGTCAGAAGGGTTATTAAATCTAGAAAACTCGCTCCTAAATTCATCTGACCGTATCAAATTCTTCATTGGATAGGTTTGGTAACCTACCAAATAGCTTTACCACCTTTTCTTTCCAATCTTCATAATGTCTTCCATGTGTCACAGTTGCGAAAGTATATTCCTGATCTAGCCCATGTCATAGAACCAGATACAGTACAACTAAAAGAGAACTTGACCTATGAAACACTTCCTATTAAGATTGGTGATAGCAGGGTGAAGCAACTCAAAGGTAAGGAAATTGCATTAGTAAAAGTGGTCTGGAATGATGCGACTAGAGATGCAACATGGGATCTAGAAGACAAAATGAAAGAGCAATATCCGTATTTGTTCTAAGGTATGATGAATTTCAAGGACAAAATTCTTTTTAGAAGGGGAGAGTTGTAACGCCCCGATTTTCTTTTGTTTTTGGATTATCTGTGATTTCTGCGATGTTGTGAAATTTTTTTATAATTTTTGTGAATTATTTGACTTATTTTGATTATTTTAATAATATTTTCAAAAAAATTTGGACTGATGAAATGGGGCTGGGGGATCTTACTAAACCCGAAACCAGAAATAATTTTCAAAAATTTCTTTGTCTAAGATTTTATTTGGCAAATAAAATCTAAGTACGTTTTATTATCCATTGGACGATAAATATTGGTTTTGTTTATTGTAACTTTTGTCTATTAGATAATAGTTTTTAGTAAAGATCTAGCAGATGGTTCTAGATATAAGCCTAGTCACCTTTTTCTAGAGGTTTCTCTTGATGACATCACCCATGTGACCACACCTTTATGGCATCACCATTTGACTTTTCTCTTTTAGACCAATAGGAAGGAAGCTTCCTAAGGAAGTTTTGAGGAAACTTGTTGGAGAAACTTTGGACACCCTCCCAAGGAGAGAAGTGCATGGCAAATGGGGAGCCAAAAGGCTTCTAGAGTAAGTTTCATTTAACTCATTTTTATCATTTTCCATTCATCTTTCAACAACTAAAAAGTTACACATTTTTCTCTCTCACATTTTCTTCTCATTTTCTCTCCACCAAGCTCACGGCCACACCACTAAAACCACCCTCCACTTTTCTTTAATTTCAACCATCCACATTTCTTGAATCAAAACCTCATTCTGAGACACTTTGGTGTTGTGATCTTGACCTTGTTCATCCATTTTCAAGTGCTTCTCCAAGTTAGGGTTGGAAGGCTTTCAAGAGCCTCTTGGAAGAGAAAGTTTGATTCAAGAAGGCACCCAAGAAGTGGTTGGTCATCATCTAAGGTAAGAGGGAGATTACTCTCATCAATCTTTCATGATGGTGAGAAACGAATTAAAGTATTGAAAATGAAGAATCCATGTGAGGGTTGTTCACTTGGTTGTATGGATTTGGTGGTTTAGTAATTATTTGCCCTATATCATTTTATAGCTTAATGTTATGCATAACCTTGGTTGAGTAAGAATTTTGGTGATTGAAATATGTTGTATGCTTAGAATCTTGTTGATGAGGATGAAAATTTAGAGGCCCAAAGACCTTAGGGCTCTTGGCCAAGTAGCTTTAAAAAGGGTATCCAAGATAAACTTTTGTGTTAATTTGGAACTTAGATGCTGAGGTGAAAAAGGAATTGGATTAAGGATTTATAATAACGAAGGAGTGATAAAACAAAATTTGGCCATTTAATAAGAGAGGTTTTTCGGCCTTTGCATGGAAAAAAAAGCTTGAGAGAGAGAGCTAATGAAAGCTTAAGGTACTTTTAGGGTTTAGGGAAAGAAAAAGAATTTATGAGATTAAGACAATGTGGTTTCCTTTTTATATTCTTTGTGAAAAATATTAGGAGGTATTACCTAGAGGAGCCTAGGTAGAAGAGTATTGGAACTAAAGTTAATTTCTATATTAATCCTTGTAAGTTTCAAAAATTAAGCTTAAAAATGAAATAAAAGTTTTACATGTTAGAAAAATTTGTGATAATGTTTGATGTAATTTGAGAATGATGATTTCTGAATTATGTGATTAAGATGATTGCATTTGAAAATAACAGCATTGTGCTGTCGGGCTCTCGAACGGGACTCAAAGATGTTAATGACTGGCTTGGCTCATGAGTAGCTCATGTTTGTGAAAAATCATGATATTAATATGTGCGCATGCATTGAGTCATTGATCATGCATTATACCGATGATGTCGGTTGAGGCTTATTGCCTAGGAGTTGAATTACACCTTAGTGCAGGTACGAATTACGTAGTATGGTTCACTTGTTGAACTTGGAGGCGCCGGGGCGCTAGTATCCCACAAGAAGCCAGTTGGTAGCTCCACTAGGCCGTGGTGACTGAGCAACGTACCGACGATCTTGACCAGACACTATTCTATTCACGATCAGGTGTAGACTGTCTTGTATAAGCCATGATGCACAAATTGAGAAACTATATCACTTGACTTGAGGCTAACAAGATAGAGACATGTCTACTAGATCATTCTCTGCGAAATTGTGTTTAGCTCCATGGAGTAAGAATTAGTCCATTGTACATTTGCATAATCTGTATACATATCATCGTGATATTTTATATCTGCTAAATTATCTCATACTCAATGTCATAACTGCAATTACTGTTCTTTAATGTTTCTATGCTGCCCTGTTGGTATTGATGTAGGGAATCTCACCTCTCTTTTATACTATTCTATTTTATGTGTACACATTGATAAAGACTGAAAGGAAGACAAAGAAGATTGTAGCTTTTTCTTTTGTTTTTTATGATGGCGACTAGAAGAGAGTTTATTAGTTTTGTTAGAGTTTAGTTTCGTGGAGTTACGGATGCTTGGCGTATCAACTGGTATACTGAACGAGCTAGATATGTAGGAGATGTGACCCTGTCTGTTCGTAGGACTTGCAATGGGGATCCTTTTCTTTTCTCTTGACGTCTTGGTACTTTTGGAGTTCATTATGCCAATTAGGGAGCTGTGGGGGTGATTTGCATTACACCCCGAGGGAGAATCAGGACTCTATGGTGTCATCTGCTAGGACACCTATTCATGAGATCTTGCCCAGGTTGAGGGATTTGTCTGGTGAGGAGTCTGAGGAGGAGGACCCGATGAAGTATCTAGTGGAGGACCCTACTCCCTAAGCATATAGACTTGGGCTAGTTTTTGTTTTGTCAAATAGTTGTATATGTCTTTTGATTACAAACCTTGTGTATTTTGGGTTAACTGTGATCCATGCCACTTATGTATATATATTCTTTTTGATGTGTATTATTCAGTAATTACATCCTATGTTATTTATGTTTTGTTAAAGTTTATGCCTTTGAGAAAGAAAATTTGAAATCCATATTTTTTTCAAGATTAAACCTTTATCGCATTTTGTTAAGTTTTTGAAGTTTTAGTGTATAAATGTGGTACCCTAAGGAGGGTGTTACATTAGATATATATGTGTGACATGTATCAGACACATATATATGTGGGTTATATATGTGTGTCTGATATATATCACACACATATATGTGTGTGATATCACATATATCACTTATATATATGTGTGTGTGTGTGTGTGTGTGTGTGTCTGATATATATCACACATATGTATGTGAGTTATATATGTGTGTGATATATGTCACACACAAATATGTCACACACATATATATGGGTTATATATGTGTGTCTGATATGTATCACACACTTATATGTGTGTGATATCGCGTATATCACACATATATATGTGTGTGATATATGTTACATGTAACGACCTGGGACTACCTGCAATATTGACTAGTGTCTCCACAAACCAGCATGGGTCTTTTCAGTGTGCTTTGTTCTCACTTACACGCATCCTAGGAAACTCCCAAGAGGTCATCCATCCCACAATTGCTCCAAGTCAAGCACGCTTAACCATGGAGTTCTTATGTTCTAGGCTCTCGAAAAGAAGTTGTAACTTATTGTTATGGCTACTGTTAGGGTCAAAATGTGTTGCCCATTTGCTAATCGCAAGTGCATGGGTCGTACAAGTAATACAGTTACAGAGTAAGAGATCGTTCCCACGAGGATAAGTTTATTTCCAATGCTAAGTATTAATCGATAGTTTACCTAATTCTATTCAAGAACATAAAAATGGATAAAAGTAAAGAAAGTAAAGACAGAAAGCAATAAGAATAAACGGTTAGAGTTTAGGGAAATCCTCCTTCACCCTTTACTTCAACCAACAACAAGCAATCCTCCTTATAAATATGAATGCAATGATTATGTTAGCTTGAGAATCTACATTAGCTAAATGTCTATGTCTAGGTCATCTAACCATGGTTTCGTTTGCCCAACTCACTAAGTGTCCTTGAGAGTTAACACAAAATCCACTCTTTAAGGTCTATTCTCAAACACGTGCTATGCATGGCTAAGAGGTATATTTCTATCCCATTAGTGAATTAACTTATCCCACCATTGGAATAGAATCGAACATGCATCAATCATACATACGATCTCAAGCCCAAATCCCTATGTCTAGGTTCATTAGATTTTATCAAATTAACTTAAATGTTATTCAAACACTCAAGAGCATTAAGATTAATATGATTGAACAAAAACAAAGATCCACACAAACTCAGAGAAGAACAAATCATTAATATTAATAAAAGGATTCGAAGTCATCCCTAAATAAAGCTCAGCTATACAATGAACATGAGAACAAGTTATAAAATACATGTTCAAGAAATGAGGAAGAGAAAAGAGAAAAGAGAGAAGGAGAAAGCTTATGGATTTTGCCATTGAAGCTCGGATCCTCTTCCAAGAGAAAGAAGGCTTCCATCCTTAACTCCTCAAGCTCCATCTCCACCTCCAATGGAGGTCTAGCCGCAGCCTCTAACCCAGAAAACTAAAAACCTAAAACCTAAGAGAGAAAAATTGAGAGAGAGCAAAAAGGTGCGTGAAAAATAGAATAAATAAGCTCAGCTCGCTGACGCGCGCTGCGGTGTGCACATGTCTATGCCTCAGCGTGGAGCTATCTGTCCTGTCAGTATGTGGCTAGCTGAGACCATCACGCCATGGTGTGGACATGTTTGAGCCGCGGCGTGGAACTTTAGAATGCTTCCTTGGCTTCTTTCCTCCAATGCTGGGCCTTGGCTTGCATCAATTTGTCTCTTTTGAGCCCTTCCTGCATTAGATAAATCACCAAGTTAAATATATTTACAAATTTACTTAATCAATCAACAAATGTGCACAAATTGCTCAAAAACATAAAGGAAGATCTAAAAATAGAATTCCACAAATATAAGCATAAAACCTTCCAAATATGCATAAGAACAAGGACTAAGCATGCCATGAAGCACAAATATAGGACATAAATAACTACATTTCATGGAGTTATCAGCTACGCCAAATCAATTCCTTTAAGGCATTCTCAACTATGCAGTCCTATACCTGCACAATCTCTGAATCCCTCTCATTTCGGTGCGTATTCAGTTCATTCATTCGACCCTTTGCTTAGAAGCCTGCTAGAAGCCGCTCCTTGTCCGTGCTTCATTGCACCGATGATCACTTTTCACCCTCGTCGGCCTCGGGACACATATGGTCACCAACTTCCGCTTGGTTCATCCCTGAACCACACCGTACTAGGAGAGGTCCCATCTTATTCCAGATTATTTTCAGTAACAGAATTGCTTTGCCCCCGAGTTGCTCCACCCTCGTCAATCCTACAGGAAGTCCCAGGTCGTTACAAATGAAAAGACCCGTGTTAGTTTGTGGAGACACTCGTCAATCCTGCAGGTAGTCCCGGGACATTACATTACACACACATATGTGGGTTATATATGTATGTGTGATATGTATTACACACATATGTATGTAGGTCTCACATATATATGGGTTATATATGTATGTGTGATATGTATCATGTAACATCCCGAGATTGCTTGTAGGATCAATGAGTGTTCCCACATACCAACACGGGTCTTTTCAGTGTGCTTTGTCCTCACTCACACGCATCCCAAGAAACTTCCTAGGAGGTCACCCATCCCATAAGTGCTCTAAGTCAAACATGATTAACTATGGAGTACTTATGTTCTTGGCTCCCGAAAAGAAGATGCATCTTGTTGATATGGGTGGTGCTAATCAATTCCTTTAAGCCATCCTTAACTATGCAATCCCATACCTGCACAGTCTCTCGATCCCTCTCTTTTCAGTGTGTATTTAGTTCATTCATATGTCTCTCCGCCTAGAAGCCTGCTAGGAGCTGCTCCTTGTCTGTGCTTCATCTTTTAGCACCAGCGATCAATCCCTGCCCTCGTCGGCCTTGGGTGTCACATGCCCACCAGCTTCTGCACAAATCATCCTCAAACAACACCGTACTGGGAGAGGTCCTGCTCTGTTGCCATTTGTAACATCCTAAGACTACCTGCAGGATCGATGAGTGCTTCCACAAATCAACACGGGTCTTTTCAGCGCGCTTTGTCCTCACTTACACGCATCCTAGGAAACTTTCTAAGAGGTCACCCATCCCATAAGTGCTCCAAGTCAAGCACGCTTAACTATGGAGTACTTATGTTCTTAGCTCTAGAAAAGAAGATGCATCTTGTAACACCCCAAATTTTAGACTATGTTACAAAAATGACAGAATTTTACTATTTTGTGTTTTCTGTGTAAAATAAAAATAATTTAACTGTTCTGATACTGTTTTTGATTATTTTGTGTGATTTGCTCCGAGTGAAAAAAAAATAATTTTTGGGCCGGGAAAATTCTTGTCTGATTTATGTGTGAAATAAAAATATTTCACTGATAAATATCTGTTGTTTTATTTATAGCAGCTCTGCTATAATTTATTTGACCTGGTATATTTTAATTGACAGAAAACGTGCTTAGAATATTTTTTGTAACCTAAATTAGAATGAACCAATAGGAATCTATCAAAAACGATGGCTGGACTTTTCTAACCAATAGGATTTGGTCAAATAAAGTGGCAAAGACTTTATTGTAGATCATTGGATGAAAAGTTTGATTAAGATGTCTTCGATCATAACCGTTGATCAAATCAATGGTGTGAGAACAATTCTGATAAAATTACTAAGTGATATCCACCTTAGATTGAACCAATGGCCGGGAAATAAAGTTAGTTTCAATGGCTAGAATTTAGTCAATAATAGTGGCTTGACTAAGTTACTAAGTAGCTAATTAAACCAAATTTAGTCATCTCAATTGCCTAATTAAGAAACTAAGTGAACTAACCTAATTACTAATTAGTTCTAATCTAATTACTAATTAGATATCCTAATTTCATCTAGAAGTCATGACTAAGCATGACATATATAATGACCTAGTTAATTAATTAGCTATGTAATTAGATAATTAATTAAGTGTAATTAGGAAACGTAACCTAATTAACTAGAATCTAATTAGCATGTAATTAGCCTTTAATGGAAGTCAAATCTAGTCCCTAAGCTCCCTAATGTCCCACGACCAAGAGGGCCAATTTACCATGTTCCATAATGTTCTAGGTTCATCTTTTGTGACACTTTGATGACCAAATGGTGACCATAGGCCATGTGCTTCCTAATGTGAACATACCATGATATTTTACTATCAAACTTATCTCCTAATCTCTCCTACAAACTACCTCATGGCTGCACCACTCAATTTTACTCTCATTATTCACTTTTTCACTCACCTAAAAAGCTTAGCTTTATTTTCTCTCAAAATTCCCAAGAACACATTTTCTTCCCTTTTCTCTTTGAGTTTTGACCCAAGCACCTTGAACCACCACTCATCTTCTATAATTTTTTCCTCTTTATATTTCCTAAACCTAAACAACCTTCTAAACACTTTTCATTTAGGAAGTTTTGTCAAAATCATATCCTAAGTGCTTCAAATCCAACCTTTGGTTTACTTTCCTAAAGGTAAACTTTTGATTCTTTGGTTTAAAATTTAGTTTTTGATTTTCTAAACCATGATTGTTCCATGGTTCTTCACTATTAAGTTTTGTTTATGATTTTACTAATTGTTTAAGAATTATTAGGGATTTATTTAGTGTCACACAAAAATGAAGGAAGAGGAAGGAACTTGAAGATCTTGTCTTCAAGAGGTAAGAGGGAGATTTAACCTCACCAACCAAGTTTTGGTGGTGTGGAGATGGTTGTGTATGGTGATAAATCCATAAGGGTTTATTCACTTGTTGTTTAATGCTTCTTTGTTTGTGATTGTGATGTGTATGCTTTTGTGTTTATGACTGCATGTGTGATAGTATGTCTATAGCTTTGATATTATGTGTGATAGTATGATTATGGCTTTGATAATATGCTTGTATGTGTAATTGTGGAAGCATGCAAGTGTATGTATAACCTAGGATGTGAACAACATGTTGGAAGGATTGTATGAGTGCTCCAAAGAGTAATGAGGCACACGGCCTAACTATGTCAAAGAGGACCAAGAGTCCTAAAATGATGGTTTTAATTGAGGATTAAAGATTTAATTGCCAAAGGAAAATTGTTTTGGAAGAATTTGAAATTATCAGTAAGCAAAATGCTTTTTAGGAAATAAATTGATATAATTAAGTTATGAGATTATGAAATGAAATGAGTGTCAAATACTTGAAGTTTACTGACGTATAGCTCACCCTATGGGTTTTGAAGCGCATCTGAAAAATTTGAGCTATATTATTGGAAGTAAAAGAAAGAATTACCATTTTTGGGGAAATAGTATAAATACTGATTTTTAGAGGGGTTATATTGTAATTATTTTATAAAAGAGGGACTATATTACAATTAATATTTTAAGAAGGACTATATTATAATTATTATTTAAAGAGGGATCATATTGCAAATATTTTATAAAAGAGAGGCTATATTATAAATATTTGATAAAAATGGACTATTTCATAAATATGATTTTTATGAGGGACTATTGTGAAAATATTATTTAAATGAGAACTATAATGTAAATATTATATTTTTGAGGGACTATTATGCAAATATGAAAAATAAAGTTAAATTTTAGTATTAAATGAGAAAAATAGTATTTTTAATTTAAAACGTATGAAAAATATTTTACGCAATTAAGAAACGTTGAAAAATTGATACGTAATTTGAAAATGTGACAGAATTGTTGCACGATTGAGAAAATGTGAAAATATGACTACACGATGAAAATATAGTAAAGATACTGTTGGGTAAATGAGTGGACCCCGAATATGAGATAATAAGTTGGAACTGTGAATGGTGCATAGTACATGCATTGAAAAAGTCCGATGGACTGGATGACGCTAATTGCCTAGGAGAGAATACACCTCTTGAGTGGGTGCGATATGCTTAGTGTAAGTCACTCGTTGACCTTGGGGGCATTGGGGTGCGGGTTGCCTACAATGGGCAGTTAGTAGCTCTTTTGTACTGTGGGTTAGACCGACATAACATACCAATGATCCTAACCGAGACACTATTCTTAATCAAGACCTGATAAATACTGTCGTGCATATGCTAAATGTGCAAAATTAAGCATGTGGTCTAGGGCATGTTGGTGCAGACAGATCTTTTCGATCACTCTCTCCGAATCTAAGTTTTAGCTCCATGGAGTAGGAAATTGAGTCTAGGTGCATATGCGTAGTTATTGAGGGTATTATCATAATTATTATTTATGATAATTGAATTGTTGAATATTTGAATATTGGTAATGGCATGATCGTAATTATTGTTTATTGTATAAGTTGTGATGATAAATGATGTTGGTGGCATAATTATAATTATGGTATGATGTGTTAGTATGAGATATTATATGTGTTTATCTTCATGCTACTATACTGGTATTAGCGTAGGTGATCTCACATCTTTGTATGCCTATCTTGTATTATATTTATATTTGTAAAGATGTTGAGCAAGAAGTTAATCGAGAAGACGAGAAGGAGCAGATTCCTGTAGAGGAAGCTGAGTTCTGAGACGATGGAGATGCCTTGTTTCCTTGGGTATATGAGATTGACGTTCCGTGGAGGATTGGAGGCATGACACGTTGACTTAGATAGAGCACGTATTTACTACATAGAAGACTTAAATATTATTTTAAGTAGGCTTCATCTTGGACACCCTTACTTTAGTGTGAATATTAATGTACACCTAGAGTTTCCTTTATCTATTAGGTAGTACTAGGGAGCTTACTACCGTACCCCTAGTGCGATTAGTATAGTGTCGTCTGCGCGGATACCTGTCCGTAGGACTTCGCATCAAATTGAATTTCCTGCCTGCGAAGGAATCTGAGGAGGACCCATCTGAGGGTTCTGCTATGTAGTAGTACTTGGGCAGTATGTTAGTTTAAATTAAAGTTTAAACGTTTTGAGAGTCTAGTTTGTAAATATTTAAGTATGACAATACTACGACTTGTGTATATAGGATGTAAATTATTTAAGATAATACCGTAATGTTTTGTTTTCTGCTAAGTTTATTTTATTATTATTAAGAAATTTTACAACTCGTATTTACATTACAATGCACGATTTCTAATGAAGGGGTAATTTGATAATTAAGTAACATAAATGTGGCACCCTAAGGTGGGTGTTACATTAGTTAGTATCAAAGCCCAAGTTAGAGTCTTTTGGGTTTGTGGGTAGGTTAGTCTTGTTTGTGCTGTGTGAATCTCTGAACTGAATACAGAGATATATTTTGGTTTTTGAAAGGAGACGATGTTGTGTGAAATAGTTACATTTAGTTTGTTGTGTTTTTATTTTGTTTGTCTTTGAAGAAAGATAATGGAACATAGCGAACATAGCATGTGGACGCGAAACGTGATGAAGATTGTATAGCCGCAGCTAGAAGTGTGATGCAAAGGATGATTGAAGTAGCAGTACAACAGAGACAAATGATCGCTCAGCAGCAAGAACTGATAATCGAACTTCATAGCTTATTAAGATTGGAGCAGCCACTGGATGCGAGAAACTGTAACTTAGAACCTTCGATAATCCAAAATGGAAGTAAGCGTAAGGTCAATCGTTTTCAACGAAAGTCGTATGTACGACCACCGGGGAAGCAACAACAAACAAAGAGAGGAAGTACTAGTGGCAATGATTTTGGTCAGACTGTGGCATCACCAATGAAATGTTTCAAGTGTGGAAAAAACCATCTCACCAAAGATTGTCAGCATAAAGGGATTATTTGTTATGGATGTGGGAAGCCTGGACATTTCTCCAGGGAATGTGATCAACTGAAGATGGAACCTTCCATTAGTAATACACGTGTTTCAAAATCTCAAGAAGAAGAAAGAGTTTGTGCAAAGAGTGTAAAACGTTCAAATACAAAAACTTAAGAAGTGAGGAAGTTGTGCCATAGAGGGTAATCTTAAAATCGTGCTGTATAATTCGCAAGGTAAGCCATTCTCTTATGGTCTGTGACTGTATAAATCTTTTGGGGTTATCTGTGTCTTGCTTCTTTTCATAATACTACTTCAACTTCTAAACTTGTTATTACTACTCGAGCCTGTTTAAAACTATCCTATTATTATTGGAGTTTGAAACTTTTCTATTGATCTGATTTGTCTATTTCTTTCTCAAATAGACCGAGTAAATCAATTTGACTTATCCGTGTCTTCGTGATAATGTGATCTGAGTATTTTTACTTTTCTTGTTAAACTTGTTGTTTATACTCAAGTTTTCTAACTCTACCCTATATCTGTTGAATATCAAATCTTTTCTGTTGATTTGATTTGTTTATCTAAAATCACATCTATTTAAGAGTCTGACTTTATAAATGGACTAGTTATTTTCTAACCATATCCTACTAGATTGTTACAATGCAACTTTAGTGTTTCCTTGACTTGAGATTTTTGGGTTTGAATCCAGAAAGTTCATTTCTAAAATTATTGGACCATGTTCATTTCAAAATCTGTTAGACCATCTCAAATTCTTTGTTGGACTAATCTAGTAATCTACCAAATAGTCTTATCACTTTTTCTTATAACCTTCATAGTGTTTTTCATATATCTCAATTAAGAAGAATTATTATTCTTGATTTAACTTATGTCATAGTAACAAATACAGTGCAATTAGAAGAAAACTTGATCTATGAGACATTTTCTGTTAAGATTAAAAATAGGCAAGTAGACAACTTATCTTGATGAAGAAAATATGGAATAATGTGACAACAGGGGAACTAGAAGACCAAATGAAGGAAATCGTTGTTTGCTCCAAGATCGATTTACATGCTGGTTATTATCAGATTCGTGTGAAAGTAGAGAAAGTTCCAAGACAGTTTTTCGGATGCATTATAGGCACTATGAGTATTTCGTACTACCATTCGGGGTAAAGAATGTTTTTACGATATTCATGAATTATATAAATAAGATCTTTCTTTCCCAACTAAGTAAATTTGTCATTATCCTTATTGGCGATATTTTGATCTATTCTTGAAATTCGAAGGAATATGCTGAAGATCTCAATGCAGTTCTTCAATTTCTGAAGAAGAAGAATGAGTTATGCATAAAACTAGTCAAATACAAATTATATTAGAAGAAGTTCAACTCGTGGATTTAGATTGAGTGTTGAGATCAAATAGAAAGGTTGTGGCGTATACTTCAAGGCAGTGAAACGTGCATGGGAAGAAATATTTGATTTACGTTTTAGGATATGCGATAGTCGTTTTGCAAGGAAAATCTAAAGACATTTTCTTTTCTAAAAAGTCTACAATAATTTCAAGGGCTTGAAGTACCTGTTCAATCAAGAGGGGCTTGGATATAAGGAAGAGACGATAGTTAGAATTTTCAAAGGACTTGTTGAGAACTTGTGTTCTAGAACAAACTGGTTGTTGGGATGAATTTCTATTGTTGATAGAATTCACATACAACAATAGTTTTCATTCGAGAATAGAGGTGACACCCTATGAGGTATTATATGGGAGACGATGTAGAACGCCGTTGTGTTGGTACCATGATAGTCAAAGTACTGTGGTAGGACCAGAATTTGTACAGCAGACAACTGAGAGAGTGAAGATGATTCAAGACAAGATGAGGACAACTCAGATGCGACAAAAGAGTTATGCTGATAAAAGACGAAGACCGCTTGAGTTTGAAGAAGGTGACCATGTGTTTCTACGTGTGACACTATTGGGAATTGCGGATACATCACGCAGCGGAAAACAGGGATTCCCATTGAGGATCTATGCGAAAAAAACCATAATCTGAGTTTTTAAATGATTTACCTCTTAAAGCGTGAATCACAAACACTGTAATAGAAACGATGTCTCTGCGGTATCCATATGAACAGACTCACGAACGTCCAACGTCCGCAAGAGGAGCCTCACGTCTCTCACACAGTGCTAGCTGCGAAGAGAAGAGAAGAAACCTGTCGCTCTCTCACTCACTTTTCTGTAGGTGTTGCTAGGGTTCTGAAATTGTCTATCTTAGCAGCCCCTTAGCAGTACTATTTATAATAGTGACTGCCTTAAGTGAGTGTGAGCAGCAGTAAGGTAAGCTATGCAATCCTAGACCCATCTGTTATGAGTCTGGCCTATATTTGAATCCGAGTCCAACTTGGATCCATTGCTCCAATTTTAGTCTGCTCTATATGTGTGACCCTACAGGTTCTTATTACGTTGGCAGTAATATTAAAATTTCATTTTAATATTATAAGCAGTGAGCGGTATCTAGCAACACATCGTTGCTACCCAAGTAATAAGAATGTCAGTGATTTGACATAACCTTTCCGTGACCAATGTTTCCATGTTGTTTAGTCCCTTTGTCAAGATATCTAGATTGAACACAAGGCATAGAATGCGTCACCCTTGTATAGTCCAATCATTTGTTTCCTGATACTCGAGTAGACTTTATAACAACAAATGAGATCAATATCTCATATTGACTCATTTGAGCATGGCCATGCATTTTGCAGTCTCACTCAATCAGGGGCCCCGAAAATATCGCTCCTATTATGTAGGAGTGACAAATCCCATCCAGGTCACTCATATCCCTCTGCATGATTCGCGGTATGTCCAATAACCAACTTTATAATCACCTTATTATAGATGACGTTTGATGGCATTAAAAACACATAACTCCTCATGTAGGAATCGTAGTGAGTTCAAGCCAAAAGACCACAGACACCATTATCACTATGAGAATCACTTATGACACTCACGTAACGATCCATGTAGTGTTCTCATGGTGGGTCAGTCCAGTACTTCATTACTCTAATATGTACCCATGTGAAGACTTGATATCTCATATCCATGACCCATGAGATGTGGTCATCAGTCTATGCACATACTAGTCTCAATGTATTATTGTTATCCTAATTAACAATAATACTTGACTAGGGACATTTAAGAGTAGTGTTGTAACCAAAAGGATCTCATGATCAAGTCATCCACTTGATGTCCTATGGCATCAAACTTATTATTCTAAGGACTTTATTATGTTTATCAAAAAGAACACAATAAATGAAATGCCTCATATATAAAATAGCATAATAGAATGTATGTAAATACAGAAAATGTATTGGCCTCTAGGGCATACACCAACAGACACCTATGACTGGAGTTGGACAAGTGATTAAGTCGAGGAAACTCACTCTGAAGTTTATCGGGTCATATCAGATACTCCGTCGGGTAGGTCCGGTAGCTTATCAGATTGCACTACCACCTTTCCTATCAAATTTTCATAATGTATTTCACGTATCACAACTATGAAAATATATTTTTGATCCGACTCATGTTATCGAACCGAATACCGTACAACTGAATAAAGATTTAACTTATGAGACGTTTCTAGTCAAGATTGAAGATCGAGGGACAAAGCAACTTTGAAGTAAAGAAATTGCATTGGTTAAAGTGGTTTGGAACGATGTAAGTGGTGAAGCCACATGGGAGTTAGAAAATAAGATAAGAGAGCAGTATCCATATTTATGTTTGGTGTGTGTCAAGTTTCGAGGACGAAGCTTCTTTTTATAGGGGGAGAGTTGTAACACCCCAAATTTTAGACTACGTTACAGAAATGAGAAAATTTCACTGTTTTAAATTTTTTGTGTGAAATAAAAATAATTTGACTATTCTGATACTGTTTTTGATTGTTTTGTGTGATTTGCTCCAAGTCGGGAAAATAATAATTTTCGGTCTAGGGAAATTCTTATCTGATTTATTCTGGGACGGGGGATTTTACTAAACCCGAATCTGAGAGACACAGAAAAGAATCTTTTAATTTTTAGAATTTATCTGTGAAATAAAAATATTTCACTAATAAATATCTGCTATTTTATTTATAGCAGCTCTGCAATAATTTATTTGACCCAATATATTTTAATTGACAGAAAACGTGCTGAGAATATTTTCTGTAACCTAAATTAGAATGAACCAATAGGAATCAGCCAAAAACGATAGCTGGACTTTTCTAACTAATATGATTTGGTCAAATAAAGTGGCAAAGACTTTATTGTGGACCATTGGATGAAAAGTTTGATTAAGATGTCTTCGATCATAACCGTTGATCAAATCAATGGTGTGAGAACAATTCTGATAAAATCACTAAGTGATATCCACCTTAGATTAAATCAATAGCTAGGAAATAATGTTAGTTTCAATGGCTAGGATTTAGTCAATAATAGTGGCTTGACTAAGTTACTAAGTAGCTAATTAAACCTAATTTAGTCATTTTAATTGCCTAATTAAGAAACTAAGTGAACTAAACTAATTACAAATTAGTTCTAATCTAATTACTAATTAGATATCCTAATTTCATCTAGAAGTCATGACTAAGCATGATATATGCAATGACCTAGTTAATTAATTAGCTATGTAATTAGATAATTAATTAAGTGTAATTAGGAAACCTAACCTAATTAACTAGCTATCTAATTAGCATGTAATTAGCCTTTAATGGAAGCCAAATCTAGTCCCTAAGTTCCCTAATGTCCCACGGCCAAGAGGGCCAATTTACCATGTTCCATAATGTTCTAGGTTCATCTTTTGTGACACTTTGATGACCAAATGGTAACCATAAGCCATGTGCTTCCTAATGTAAACATACCGTGATATTTTACTATCAAACTTATCTCCTAATCTCTCTTACAAACTACCTCATGGCTGCACCACTCAACTTCACTCTCATTATTCACTTTTTCACTCACCTAAAAAGCTTAGCTTTATTTTCTCTCAAAATTTCCAAGAACACAAGAACACATTTTATTCCCTTTTCTCTTTGAGTTTCGGCCTAAGCACCTTGAACCACCACTCATCTTCTATAATTTTTTCCTCTTTACATTTCCTAAACCTAAACAACCTTCTAAACACTTTTCATTTAGGAAGTTTTGTCCAAATCCTATCCTAAGTGCTTCAAATCCAACCTTTGGTTTACTTTCCTAAAGGTAAACTTTTGATTCTTTGGTTTAAAATTTAGTTTTTGATTTTCTAAACCATGATTGTTCCATGGTTTTTCACTATTAAGCTTTGTTTGTGATTTTACTAATTGTTTAAGAATTATTAGGGATTTATTTAGTGTCACACAAAAATCAAGGAAGAGGAAGGAACTTGAAGATCTTGTCTTCAAGAGGTAAGAGGGAGATTTAACCTCACCAACCAAGTTTTGGTGGTGTGGAGATGGTTGTGTATGGTGATAAATCCATAAGGGTTTATTCACTTGTTGTTTAATGCTTCTTTGTTTATGATTGTGATGTGTATGATTTTGTGTTTATGATTGCATGTGTGATAGTATGTCTATAGCTTTGATATTATGTGTGATAGTATGATTATGGCTTTGATAATATGCTTGTATGTATAATTATGGAAGCATGCAAGTGTATGTGTAACCTAGGATGTGAATAACATGTTGGAAGGATTGTATGAGTGCTCCAAAGAGCAATGAGGCACACGGCCTTACTATGTCAAAGAGGACCAAGAGTCCTAAAATGATGGTTTTAATTGAGGATTGAAGATTTAATTGAGAAGGAAAATTATTTTGGAAGAATTTGAAATTATCAGTAAGCAAAATGCTTTTTAGGAAACAAATCGATATAATTAAGTTATGAGATTATGAAATAAATTGAGTGTCAAATACTTGAAGTTTACTGATGTATAGCTCACCCTATGGGTTTTGAAGCGCCTTTGAAAAATTTGAGCTATATTATTGGAAGTAAAAGAAAGAATGACCATTTTTGGGGAAACAGTATAAATACTGATTTTTAGAGGGGTTATATTATAATTATTTTATAAAAGAGGGACTGTATTGTAATTTATATTTTAAGAAGGACTATATTGTAGTTATTATTTAAAGAGGGTCATATTATAAATATTTCATAAAAGAGGGGCGATATTATAAATATTTGATTAAAAAGGGACTATTTCATAAATATGATTTTTATGATGGATTACTGTGAAAATATTATTTAAATGAGGACTATAATGTAAATATTATGTTTTTGAGGGACTATTATGCAAATATGGAAAATAAAGTTAAATTTTAGTATTACATGAGAAAAATAGTATTTTTGATTTAAAACATATGAAAAATATTTTACGCGATTGAGAAACATTGAAAAATCGATATGTGACTTGAAAATGCGACAGAATTGTTGCGCGATTGAGAAAATGCGAAAATATGACTACACGATGAAAATACAGTAAAGATACTATTGGGTAAATCAGTGGACCCCGAATATGAGATAATAAGTTGAAACTGTGAATGGTGCATAGTACATGCATTAAAAAAGTCTGATGGACTGGATGAGGCTAATTACCTAGGAGAGAATACACCTCTTGAGTGGGTGCGATATGCGTAGTGTAAGTCACTCGTTGACCTTGGGGGCATCGAGGTACAGGTTGCCTACAATGGGCAGTTGGTAGCTCTTCTGTACCGTGGGTTAGACTGACGTAACACACCAATGATCTTAACCGAGACACTATTCTTAATCAAGACCTGATAAAAATTGTCGTGCATATGCTAGATGTGCAAAATTGAGCACGTGGTCTGAGGCATGTTAGTGTAGACAGATCTTTTCGATCAGTCTCTCCGAATCTGAGTTTTAGCTCCATGGAGTAGGAAATTGAGTCTAGGTACATATGCATAGTTATTGAGGGTATTATCATAATTATTGTTTATGATAATTGAATTGTTGAATATTTGAATATTGGTAATGGTTATGATGATAAATGATGTTGGTGGCATAATTGTAATTATGGTATGATGTGTTGGTATGAGATATTGTATGTGTTTATCTTCATGCTACTATACTAGTATTGGCGTAGGTGATCTCACCTCTTTGTATGCCTATCTTGTATTATATTTATATTTGTAAAGACATTGAGCAAGAAGTTGATTGAGAAGGCGAGGAGGAGCAGATTCTTGTTGAGGAAGCTGAGTTCTGATACGATGAAGCTGCCTTGTTTCCTTGGGTATATGAGATTGACGTTCCGTGGAGGATCGGAGGCATGACACGTTGACTTAGATAGAGCACGTATTTACTACATAGGAGACTTAAATATTATTTTAAGTAGGCTTCATCTTGGACACCCTTACTTTAGTGTGAATATTAATGTACACCTAGAGTTTCCTTTATCTATTAGGCAGTACTGGGGAGCTTACTACCGTACCCCTAGTACGATTAGTATAGTATCATCTGTGCGGACACCTGTCCGTAAGACTTCGCGTCAAATTGGATTTTCTGCCTGCGGAGGAATCTGAGGAGGACCCGTGTGAGGGTTCTGCTGTGTAGTAATACTTGGGCAGTATATTAGTTTAAATTAAAGTTTAAACGTTTTGAGAGTCTAGTTTGTAAATATTTAAGTATGACAATACTACAACTTGATAATGCCGTAATGTTTTATTTTCCGCTAAGTTTATTTTATTATTATTAAGAAATTTTACAACTCGTATTTACATTACAATGCACGATTTCTAATGAAGGGGTAATTTGGTAATTAAGTAACATAAATGTGGCACCCTAAGGTGGGTGTTACACATCTTGTTGATATGGGTGGTGCTAATTAATTCCTTTAAGTCATCCTCAACTATGCAGTCCCATACTTGTATAGTCTCTGAATCCCTCTCATTCCAGTGTGTATTTAGTTCATTCATGTGTCCCTCTGCCTAGAAGCCTGCTAGGACCCGCTCCTTGTCTGTGCTTCATCTTTTAGCACCAGCGATCACTCCCCGCCCTCGTCGACCCCGGGTGTCACACATCACACACACATATATATATGTGTTATATATGTGTGTCTGATATATATCATATATATCACACATATATATGTGTCTGATATATATCATATATATATATGTGGGTTATATATGTGTCTCTAATATGTATCACACATATATATATGTGGGTTATATATATGTGTGTAATATGTATCACACATATATGTGCGTGATATCACATATATCACACATATATATATGGGTTATACATGTGTGACTAATATGTATCACACATATATATGTGTGTGATATCACATATATATGTGTCTAATATATATCACACACATATATGTGGGTTATATATGTGTGACATATAACACCTAAATTTCTCTTCTTTCTTGCTTTTCGATTATTTTATGATTTTTGCAAATTTTTTATAATTTTTTTATGAATTATTTGACTTATTTTGATTATTTTAATATTATTTTTAAAAAATTTTGGACTATTGAAACAAGGTTAGGGGATCTTATTAAACTTGAAACCGGAGACTGTTTTCAAAGTTTTCTTTGTCTAAGATTTTATCTGGCAAATAAAATCTCAGTATGTTTTATTATCCATTGGACGATAAATACTAGTTTTGTTAACTGTAACTTTTATCCATTAGATAATAACTTTTAGTAAAGATATAGTATATGACTCTAGATATAAGCCTAGTCACCTTTTTTCTAGAGGTTTCTCTTGATGACATCACCCATGTGACCACACCTTTATGATATCATCATTTGACTTTTATCTTTTAGACCAATAGGAAGGAAGCTTCCTAAGGAAGCTTTGAAGAAGCTTGTTGGAGAAGCTTTGGACACCCTCCCAAGGAGAAAAGTGCATGGCCAAGGGGGAGCCAAAAGGCTTCTAGAGTAAGCTTTTATTTAACTCATTTTTATCATTTTCCATTCACATTTCAATAACCAAAAAGCTACGCACTTTTCTTTGTCACCTTTTCCTCTCATTTTCTCTCCACCAAGCTCACGGCCACACCCCCAAAACCTACTCTCCAATCTTCTTTAATTCCAACCATCCATATTTCTTGAATACAAATCTCATTCTAAGACACTTTGGTGTTGTGATCTTGACCTTGTTCATCCATTTTTCAAGTGCTTCTTCAAGTTAGGGTTTGAAAGCTTTTAAGTTGAAATTCCTCCATCTTCGATGTTGATCTTTTTGTATGTGATTTCGTTTTCAAGAGCCTATTGGAAGAGAAAGTTTGATTCAAGAAGGCACCCAAGAAGTGGTTGGTCATCATCTAAGGTAAGAGAGAGATTATTCTCATTAACCTTTTATGGTGGTGAGAAACGAATTGATGTATTGAAAATGAAGAATCTATGTGAGGGTTGTTCACTTGATTGTATTAACTTTTGGTGATTTTGTAATTATTTGCCATATATGATTTTATGACTTAATGTTATGCATAATATTGGTAGAATAGAAAATTTTGATGATGGAAATATGTTGTTTGCTTGGAATCTTATTGTTGAAGATGAAAATTTTAAGGTCCAAAGACCTTAGGGCTCACGACCAAGTGACCCTAAATAGGGTATCCAAGACAAAACTTTTGTGTTGATTTGGAATTTAGATGATTAGGTGAAAAAGGAATTGGATTAAGGATTTATAATAATGAAGGAGTGATAAAACAAAGATTTGGTCATTTAATAAGAGAGGGATTTCAGCCTTGAGTGGAAAAATAAACTTGAAAGAGAGATAATGAAAACTTAAGGTACTTTTAGGGTTTAGGGAATGGAAAAGAATTTATGTGATTAAGATAATGTGGTTTCCTTTTTATGATATTTGTGAAAAAAATATTAGGAGGTATTACCTTGAGGAGCCTAGCTAGAAGAGTATTGGAACTAAAGTTAATTTCTATATTAAGCCTTGAAAGTTTCAAAAAAATTAAGCTTAAAAGTGAAATAAAAGTTTTACATGTTAGAAAAAAAATTGTGATAACGTTTCATGTAATTTAAAAATGATGATTCCTGAATTTGTGTGATAAAGATACATTGTGACTGAAAATAACAGTAGTATGCTGTCGGGTTCTCAATTGGGACCCAGAGATGTTGATGACTGGTTTAGCTCATGAGTAACTTATGTTTATGGAAAATCGTAATATTAATATGTGTGTATCCATTGAGTCATTGTTCATGCATTATACCGGCGGTGTCGGTTGAGGCTTTTTGCTTAGGAGTTAAATTACACCTTAGTGCGGGTGCGAATTGTGTGGTGTGGTTCACTTGTTGAACTTGGAGGCATCGGGGAGCGACTATCCCACAAGTGGCCAGTTGGTAGCTCCACTGGGCCATGGTGACTGAGCAACGCACCGATGATCTCGACCAGGCACTATTCTATTCATGATCTGGTGTAAACTGTCTTGTATAAGCCATGATATGCAAATCAAGAAACTATAGCACTTGACTTGAGGCTGACGAGATACAGACATGTCTTCTAGATTATTCTCTCTGAAACTATGTTTAGCTCCATGGAGTAGGAATTGGTCCATTGTACATATGCATAATCTGTCTACATATCATCGTTATATTTTATACCCTCTAAATTATCTGATACTTGGTGCCATAACTACAATTAGTATTCTTTATGGTTTCTATGCTGTCATGTTGGTATTGATGTAGGGAATCTCACCTCTTTGTTATGTTATTCTATTTTATATGTACACGTGATAAAGACTGAAAGGAAGACGAAGAAGATTGCAGCTTTCCTGTTGTTTTATTTTCTATGATGGTGACTAGAAGAGAGTTTGTTGGTTTTGTTAGAGTTCAATTCTATAGAGGTACGGATGCTTGGCGTATTGACTGGGATACTGAATGAGTTAGATATGCAAGAGATGTGACCGTGTCTATTCGTAGGACCCGTGATGGGGATCCTTTCTTTTCTCTTGACGTCTCGGTACGTCTGGAGTTTGTTATGATGATCAGGGAGTTGTGGGGTGATTTGAATTATACTCCGAGGGAGGATTAGGACTCTATAGTTTCATATGCTAGGATGTAACACCCCAATTTCTTTTCTTTCTTGCTTTTCGATTATTTGTGATTTCTGTGAATTTTTGGGGATTTTTATGAATTATTTGACTTATTTTTTATTTTAATATTATTTTTGAAAAATTTTGGATGGTTAAAATGGGGCCGGGGGATCTTACTAAACCCAAAATCGGAGGCAGTTTTCGATTTTTTTTTTTCTGATATTTTATCTTGCAAATAAAGTTTGGGTACGTTCTATCATCCACTGGATGATAAATACTGATTTTGTTAACTGTAACTTTTATCTATTGGATAATATCTTTTAGTAAAGATCTAGTAAATGGTTCTAGATATAAGCCTAGTCACCTTTTTCTAGAGGTTTCTCTTTATGACATCACCCTTGGGACCTACACCTTTATGTCTCATCAAATTTGGACCAATAGAAAACTAGCTTCCTAAAGAAGCTTTGAGGAACCTTGTTGGAGAAGCTTGTCTCCCTCTCTTCTTGGGAAGTCCACGGCCAAGAGGGCTTCCAAGTCAAGTTTTGTGACTAAAAATAGTTTCTTCTCTCTCTTAAGCCTTTCTTGTTTTGCTCTTGAGAAACCACCAAAAACTCTCTTTTTTCTCTCCTTGGATGCTGACGACCAACACCTCTCCACCATCCTTCAATCTTAATTAATTCCAACTAACCTCACTTCTTAAATCTAAACCCCTTTTTGAGACACTTTGTTGTTGTGGGTTTCTCCTAAATCATTCATCTTCAATCTTTTCTCAAGGCTTCAAGTTTAGAGGCTCTAGGTGAAGTCTCTCATCTTTATTTCTAAGTTTTCTTCTTAAGTTCTTGTCCATGATCTTAATTCATGGTCATCTTGTTTCCAAGCCTTAGATGTTGATGCTTGTGTGTTGTTTTGTTTTAAGGATCTTATTGGGAGGAGAAACGTTTTCAAGAGACATCAAGGGGCTTTGATCATCATTAAGGTAAGAGGGAGTTTAAACTCATCAACCATCTTAGTGGTGAGGGACGAATTTTGTGTTTTGTGGGTGACTAATCCATGTGAGGATTTATTCACTTGGTTATGTGTATTTTATGATTTATGTTAGTTTGGCTATTTGTGATTATGTGATGTTATGGATGTATGAAATTGCTAATACACGATTTGATGATTGAAATGCCTTGTATGCTTTTGACTCATGTGTGAAAGGCAAGCTTTTTGGTTCTAAGGAATGCTTATGGCTCAAGGCCATGAAGCTCAAATTAGGGTTTCCAAGACAAAATTGTTTTATTATTTGAAAACTTAGATGATTAGGGGACTAGAATAGGACTTAGATCTGGTCGAGAGTGTCTTGTATAAGCCATATTGCACATATTGATTATATTTGAAAGCACATGATTTGAGGCTAACGATATATAGACATGACTCCCCGGTCATTCTCTCTGATGTTTGGTTTTAACTCCATGGAGTAGGTGTCAGTTCATTGTGCATTCACATAGTCATTGAACATTTTTTTATGATACATTTATATTGTGGAATTACCTGTTGTTATATTGTTGAATTAACTGCTGATATATATTGTTGCAATATCTGCTGATAAATATTATGACTGTAATTGTTATTTCTGTACTCTGTGACTTTACTGTTATTGCTGTCTCTTGTTGCCACGCTGGTATTGATGTAGGGGACGTCACCTCTTTGTTATGTTATTCTATTTTATGTGTATATGTTGATAAAGACTGAAAGGAAGATGAAGAAGTTTGCAGCTTTCCTGTTGTTTTGTTTTCTGTGTTGGCAATTAGAAGAGAGTTTTGTTGGTTTTGTTAGAGTTTAGTTCCATAGAGGTACGGATGCTTGGCGTATCGACTAGGATACTGAACGGGTTAGATATGTAGGAGATGTGACCCTTTCTATTCGTAGGACCCACAATGGGGATCCTTTCTTTTCTCTTGATGTCTCAGTACATCTGGAGTTCGTTATGCCAATCAGGGAGTTGTGGGGTGATTTGCATTACACCCTGAGGGAGGAGTCCGAAGAGGAAGACCCAATGGAGGATCCGGTGGAGGACCCTACTCCCTAGGCATATAGACTTGGGCTAGTTTATATTTTGTCAAATAGTTGTATATATGTCTTTTGAGTACAAACCTTGTGTATTTTGGGTGGACTGTGATCTATGCCACTTATGTATATATTCTTTTTGTAACATCCAGAGATTGCCTGCAGGATTGATAAGTGTCCCTATAAACCAACATGTGTCTTTTCTGTGTGCTTTGTCCTCACTCACATGCATCCTACGAAACTTCCCAGGAGGTCGCCCATCCCATAAGTGCTCCAAGTCAAGCACACTTAACCATAGAGTACTTATGTTTTTGGCTCCTGAAAAGAAGATGCATCTTGTTAATATGGGTGGTGCTAATCAAGTCCTTTAAGTCATCCTCAACTATGCAGTCCTATACCTACATAGTCTCTAGATCCCTCTCATTCCGGTGTGTATTCAGTTCATTCATGTGTCCCTCCGCCTAGAAGCCTACTAAGAGCCGCTCCTTGTTCGTGCTTCATCTTTTGCACTGGCGATCACTCCCCGCCCTCGTCAGCCCCAGGTGTCACATGCCCACAAGCTTCCACATGGTTCATCCCTGAACCACACCGTATTGGGAGAGGTCTCGCTCTGATACCATTTGTAACGTCCCAAGACTACCTGCAAGATTGATGAGTGTCCCCACAAACCAACACAGGTCTTTTCAGTGTGTTTTATCCTCACTCACACACATCCTAAGAAACTTCCCAAGAGGTCACCCATCCTATAAGTGCTCCAAGTCAAGCATGCATAACTATGGAGTACTTATGTTCTTGGCTCCCAAAAAAAAGATGTATCTTATTGATATGGGTGGTGCTAATCAATTCCTTTAAGCCATCCTCAACTATGCTGTCTCGTACCTGCACAGTCTCTGAATCCCTCTCATTCATGTGTCCCTCCGCCTAGAAGCCTGTCAAGAGTCGTTCTTTGTCCGTACTTCATCTTTTGCACCAGCGATCACTCCCCGCTCTCGTCAGCCTTGGGTGTCACACTTTTCGTGTCTATTATTCAGTAATTACATACTGTGCTATTTATGTTTTGTTTATGTTTATGCCCTTGAGAAAGAAAATTTGAAATCCGTATTTTACAAGATTAAACCTTTTTCGCGTTTTGTTAAGTTTTTTATGTTCAAGTGTGTAAATGTGGTACCCTAAGGAGGGTGCTACATTAGTTGGTATCAGAGCCCAAGTTTGAGTCTTTTGGGGTTTGTGGTTAGGTCTGTCTTGCTTGTGTTGTGTGTTTCTTTGTGTTTAGTTTTCGAAAGGAGACAAAATTATTTGAAATGATTTCACCTGACTTTCATTGTGTATTGTTTAGTCTGACTTCAAAGGGACGTGATGGCTCGTGGTGGAGCTATACGTATGAACCCTGGACGAGACAACGAGAGTATGGCTGCAACAATTGAAGCGATGCAGAAGATGGTGGACATTATAGTGCAACAAAACCAAAGAGTTGCCAACAACAAGAAGCTACCACTGAAACTTAGAATCTTTTGGAGTTTCGCTGCAACAATCCACCACAATTCAAAGCAGAATTCGACCCGGAGAAAGCAGACCTTTGGATCAAAGAGTTGGAGAAGATATTCAGAGGAATGGGAAGTACCAATGCTCAGAAGGTAACCTATGCTACCTTTATGTTTGTTGGAGATGCTGAAGACTGGTGGGCAAGAGCCCATCGATTGATGGAAGTTGAAGGAACAGTGATCACCTGGGAAGTCTTCAAGAACAAATTCCTGGAGAAGTATTTTCCAGCTAGTGCGAGGCACGCGAAAGAAATGGAATTTCTAGGCCTAAAACAAGGAAACATGTCAGTCAGTGAGTATGCTACTAGGTTTGAAAGCTTGTCAAAGTTCTCAAGGTATTTCCAGCTACAGCCTGATGAGGAGTGGAAATGCTGCAAGTTCGAAGAAGGATTGAGGCATGACTTAAAGAGAGAGGTATTACCTTTGGGAATTAATCAGTTCCCAGCTCTTTTGGATAAGTGTTGCAGGATTAAGGAGTTGGATTAATCACAAGAAACAAGAAACTGTAACTTTGGACCCTCTCGGTTCCAAAGGGGGAGGAATGGTGGTGGAAATCGTTTTCAGCAAAAGCCATATTCAAGGCCACCGGGGAATCAATCTTAGCAAGAACCACATACAGGAGGTTCTGGTAGCCACAAGTTTGGTCAGATCGTGGCATCGTCGCCAAAATGCTTCAAGTGTGAAAAGGACCACTTAACGAAGGAGTGTACAATCAAGGGGATCATCTGTTTCAGATGCAGAAAGCCCGGACACATCTCAAAGGATTGCAATCAACCCAAGGCAGAGTCCTCTATTAGCAATGTACATGCTGCAAGACCTCAGGCGGGAGGAAGGGTTTATACTATGAGTGGAGCGGAAGCCTCCTAATCTAAAGATTTGATTAAGGGAGATTGTACCATAGGAGGTAATCTTTTAACTGTACTATATAACTCATGGGTTTCACCATAGGAGGTAATCTTCCTTACTTTTTGATTTGAATATTTCTACTCCCATTGCTAGACCCGTTGTTACTACTCAAGTTTGTTTGAACTGTCCTATTTCTGTGGAAGGTCGAATCTTTTCAGTCAATTTGATTTGTTTGCCTCTTTTTCAAATAGATGTTATTCTAGGAATAGATTGGTTATCTTCTAACCATATCCTATTAGACTATTCCAATAAAACCTTAGTATTTCCTAATTCTGAGATTTCTGGATTTATAACTGCCAACTAAATCAAAATTTTCTTGAGGGAAGGAGCTCAAGGATACATGCTTTTGTCTTCCTTGGAGGTCAAGGGTGAAACCAATGTGAATGTTATTCCTGTGGTCAATGAGTTTCCTGAAGTCTTTTCTGATGATATACCTGGATTACCACTGGAAAGAGAGATATAATTTTTTATTGATCTTGTGCCAAGATCTGGTCCTATATCCATGGCACCATATCGGATGTTGCCATCAGAGTTAGCCGAACTCAAAAAGCAGTTGGAGGATCTGTTGGAGAAGAAGTTTGTGAGACCTAGTGTTTCACCGTGGAGGGCCCCAGTGCTGTTGGTTAAGAAGAAGGATGGAACTTCTCGGTTATGTGTAGACTATCATCAGTTAAACAAGATTACAATCAAGAACAAGTATCCACTTCTGAAGATAGATGATTTGATGGATTAGTTGAAGGGAGCTGCTATTTTCTCCAAGATTGATCTATGTTTTGGCTATCATCATATTTGTGTGAAAGTAGAGGATGTTCCTAAGATGACTTTTCAGATGCGTTATGGGCTTTATGAGTATCTTGTGATGTCGTTCAGAGTAACAAATGCTCCTGCTGTATTCATGGATTTCATAAATAGGATCTTTCATCCTTATATAGATTTGTTGTTGTCTTTATTGATGACATTTTGATCTATTCTCGAAGTCAGGAGGAACATACTAAGCATCTTAGTGTGGTTCTTCATATTTTGAGGGAGAACAAGTTATACGCTAAGGTGTCCAAGTGTGAGTTCTGGTTAAGCGAAGTTCAGTTTTTGGGTCACAGGATTTCAGAGGAAAGAATTGAAGTGGATGTGTCAAAAGTTAAAGCAGTTCTTCAATGGGAAAGGCCGAAGATGATATCATAGATCCGTAGTTTTCTAAGATTAGCTAGTTACTATCGAAGGTTTATCGAAGGGTTTTCCAAGATAGCAGGACCTCTCACCCTGCATACAAGAAAGAATCAAGCTTTTGCATGGATAGATGCGTGTGAGGAAAGTTTTCAAGAGTTGAAGGAGGTTTATTCCTTGTAGGCCTTAGGTAAAGGATAGAATCACATGCACTTGATAAATCCTAAATATTTTGTTTAGCATATGATTATGTTCTTTTTTATTGTACCATAGCTCATTAATTTGTTATATATATATTGGTGCATAGGGTTCTACAATGCCTAGGTATGCTTGCTATGTTTTGAATTATCTATATATCATGAAAGTAAGCATGCTATTGGCTATGTGCTTAATAGTAATTGATTATTTAATTTGTTGTGCTCAATTTATATATTATGAAAAAAATTATCTTTATGAGAGCATAATGAATTAATAGTCAAAAACTAACACACAAGGATCCAATAAAATTTAGGTACCAAAAGTCAAAAATTGAACTGTGTTGTAGGTGTACTAGAAGGCCAAGAACTGACTTTGGCATCTTGAAAGTGACTGCTCCAAGTACAAAGACCAGAAATAATTTCAAGCTCTTTTCCTTGTTTCCAAGAAGCTTGGACTTACAATTTTTTGGGTAAGTGGAAACTTGTTTTATGCTTCTCTAGCTTTATATCTTGAAAATATCTCTACATGTGATAATATGCTAGATAAGTTCACTTCTTGTTTAAAATAGCACATTTGATGAAAATATCTTAGAACTTGGCATATTGGATCAATCATGCATCTAACTCTTGCTAAAAAATCATTTTTGCTGCATAATATGCTAATTTGCTGCATAATGTGGAATGATTGCATAGTTATTTTGTTTTAATTATTTTTAAATCCAATATTGACTTAAGCGTCAAATTTTCCCCTAAGTTTGTTTTGTAGGTACTTAATCCATGCTTAAGTCCCCCAATATTCAAATGATAAGTTCTTGCTGAAGAATAATAATCTTTGGTGGTTGGTACTTGAAGTGAATGAAAAATGAAGCTAATCTAAAGAATGAACTTCAAGGAGGCATGATTTGGTTTGTTTAAGGGGTGATTTCATGACAGTTCTCTAGCTCTGGCAGTGAAACAATCAATCAAAGAAAGGAACAACTTGATTTTTGGCCTTTGGAAATATTCTAGTACATTGAAGGGCTCTCTGTCAAGCCAAAATAATCAGTTAGCATCAAGCCCTTAACCGGTTACCCTATTTTTGTCACAATTTTGTGCTATCTGGCAAGCACAATAATCGGTTAGCAACACACCCTAACCGGTTATTGGAGAAAACTCGTGACCATTTTCATTTTGCCTAACCGGTTAGCAAAATACCCTAACCAGTTACCCATTTTCCCTAATCGGTTAGGCCACTCCAAATTAAACACCTCCCAGTAACCTTGTTCACCATTCACGCACCCCTCCATCCTCTATTTTCATCTTCTTCCTCTCACACCCACTTACACCCACTCCCTCAAACTCACCAAAGCCTTTTACTGCAATCTGAGTATATCTAGAATGAATTTGGTGTCTGAACTCAAAAGGCATAGGATTATAGTAAGACCCTATGATTGGGCTCTGTATCTTGGTTTGAATCATGCTAGAGCAATTCTTACAGAGAATAGTCACAAAGACTGGGAAAGGTATGTTAGAAATGATGTTGTTAGAAATGGAGTAAGCCTTAATCATTCATCTTATTGGTCACCACAAGTTTGGCGAGGCCATAAAAAAATTGGATTCATATCAAGATGGTTAAAAATGATTGGGTTTATGGAGTTAGGCATGATGCAACTGCACTAGAAGAAGAAATTCCTGCTGCCCCAGAGGATGTGATTATGCAAGAGGCTCCAACAACAAATAAAGCTCGTATCCTTGCTGCCATTATGGATCTTCGAGCTTATCAGGAGCATATCAAGACAGTCATCTATAACCACTTGGACAGCATTAAGCGTTGCCTTCCACCACCTTAAAATGATGGGTTTTAGCCATAGATCTCTCTTATTTATCTAATCTTTTTTTTTTAGCTATGTTTTTATGATTAAGGCTCATCTAACCACAATAGGTTATCTTTTCGATATGCTACTCATTGTCTTAAATTATGACCTTGCTTAACCATAGTATGGCTTTGATATGTTGTTTTAGTATGACTTGGATATTTTGCAATGGATGGTTTGTTGACATGAATATACTACTGATTTGGTTATATTGTTGATGGATTATCATTGAATAATTATTGAATAGCAATGGTTTTGTATTTATTGTTACTTCTCTCTTTGTCAAAATCTCTTTATTGCATAACTTTTTGATCATGAAAAAAAGGGGAGAAGTTTATGATTCATTGAGAAAAGGTATAAAGAAAAAGGTGCAAATTCAATGATCTTGGGATTCCAAAATTAAGGGGGAGCTGTGCATCTCTGATCTAATCATCTCTTGAAAAATAGAGGGGAAGTAAGTCTCTAACACCTTTTGTGAGTTCTAATTTATTTGAACTAACTATATTCTCAATGGTTGTTTGTCATCATCAAAAAGGGGAGGAATGTAATTAGCATTGACTAAAGCAATGGTTTTGATGATAACAAACAAGAAAGGAATGGAAGGGCAAAGATCAAGTCTCAAGACTCTTCAAGTTTAGCTTATAGGACTTAAATCTTATGTTAAGGTAAATAGGAATCACACTAAACTCAAATATGTTTTAACATCTTTAAAAGTGTTTCTTAAATGTTTAAATGCCCAACAAAGTGTTTTTGGAAAGTTAGTCTTGGTGGTAGTTCAAACCTTTGAAAAATAGCCAAGTTTATGTTTTGCAAAACTAACCTTTGGTTACTCTTTTGATCATATCTTTCAAAATATTTTGAGTTTTATTCTGAAACTCCTTTCATATGAAAATAGACTCAAAGATCTTTCCAATGAGTGTTATTTGTTTTAAACAGATAAGAAATGAAGAAGTTATGACCATTTCAATTCAGTTTTCAAAATCAGAGTGCAATAACCAATTAGGGATTTTCCCTAACCAATTATTCACCAAGTCAGGAGCGTTTTTCATGTTCGAAAAGCTCCTAACTGATTAGACAATTCACCTAACCGATTATTATGAATATTAGGAGCATTTTTCATGTTTTAAAAGCTCCTAACCGATTAGGCGATTCACCTAATCGGTTAGTGTAAAAATTAGGAGCATTTTTCAAGCTCCTAACCGATTAGACATATTTCCTAACCGATTATTCCATTTCATAGAAGCCAAATATTTAAGGTCCTAATCGATTAGGGAAAGCTCCTAACTAGTTATTCTAAATGTCAGTGGCCAAAACTTAAAGCTCCTAACCTATTAGGATAATCTCCTAACCGGTTATCTGGGCAACCAGAAAACACGTTTCAACGGCTATAAACAGCTAGTTTTCATAAGAAATCATTCTTAACCACCGCCAACGACTCTAAAATTCTTTGGACTATAAATGAAAATGTTTGGGCATTAAAGAAAGGTTGGAGAACAATCTGAAAATGATTCTTGAGCATTGAAAATGAGTTTTATCTTTCACTTCTCATAAATCCCTGTTTTGAGCTAAGTTTGTGAATCCTAGATATCCATAAGCTTCAATTTGTATTATATGCTCTTTGAGAGAATTTCGATCTTCTACACTTTGTATAATCTGTAAAAGAGAGGGTGAAATATCCCTCTAGAGAAAAGGGTGAGGTATCCCTTAGTTGGATAGAGGGTGAGGTATCGCTCTAGAGTAAAGGGTGAGGTATCCCTTAGAGAGTGAGGTATCTCTCAAATATTGTAAAGGGTGAGGTATCCCTTAGAGAGTGAGGTATCTCTCAAAAGTTGTAAAGGGTGAGGTATCCCTCAAAGGTTATAAAGGGTGAGGTATCCTTGTTTGAGGCTTAAGCATAAGGGTGAGGTATCCCAAGGTATGTTGAGTGTTCTCAATTGTAAAGGTTGTCAAGCACCTGTTGAAGCTTGAAGATAGTGGAAGATCTCGGGTGGTTTACTTGAGGATTGGATGTAACAAGTGGTTGGTGGCTGAACTATGATAAATATTGTGTTTGCTTTTCTCAACTCTATCTCCTTTACATTTGTGCTTTAATTTTATATAATATGCATGTTCCGCTGCATTTATTATTTGAACGCTTCAAAATGCTTAATTTCTTAATGTTGCTTTAAAAACTTATCATCACCCAATTCACCCCCCTCTTGGATAATGGTTGCCATGCCTAACATGCTAAGCTGTCCAAGTGTGAGTTTTGGTTAAGTGAAGTTCAGTTTTTGGGTCACGTGATTTCAAAGGAAGAAATTGAAGTGGATGCATCGAAAGTTGAAGCATTTCTTTAATGGGAAAGGCCGAAGATGATATCAAAGATCCGTAGTTTTCTCAGATTAGTCGATTACTATCGAAGGTTTATTGAAGGATTTTCTAAGATAGCAGGACCTCTCACCTAGCTTACAAGAAAGAATCAAGCTTTTGCATGGACAAATGCGTGTGAGGAAAGTTTTCAATAGTTGAAGAAACGATTGACTAATTCACCGGTACTAATCGTACCCGATCCTAATGAACCTTTTGAGGTGTATTGCGATGTTTTATATCATGGTTTAGGACATGTCCTTATGCAGAATAGAAGAGTGGTAGCGTATGCTTCAAGGCAATTGAGAGTACATGAAAAGAACTATCCTACTCATGATTTAGAATTAGCTGCTGTTATGTTTGCATTGAAGATCTGGAGACATTTTCTGTATGGAACAACATTTAACGTCTACAGTGATCACAAGAGTCTGAAATACCTATTTGATCAGAAGGAGTTGAATATGAGGCAAAGGCGATGGTTAGAGTTTTTGAAAGACTATGATTTCCAACTTCAATATCATCCCAGAAAGTCAAACATAGTAGCAGATGCTTTGAGTAGGAAGATGCTTAGTGTTTCTGCTATGATGCTCAAAGAAAGTGAGTTAATAGAACAGTTTAGGGATATGCGATTGTTTGTGAAGTTGACACTGGGAAGAATGTGCTTGAATATGATCACTATTTCGAGTGGATTCATGGAAGAAATTCGAGAGAAACAAAGAAGTGACCCATACTTACAAAATGAGAAGGAGCTGGTGAAGCAAGGCGCTATATCTGAATTCACAGAAAGATCGAATGGGATCCTAAGATTCAGAGATAGAGTTTGTGTACTGAGTGATTCTGAGCTTAGGAAGATGATTCTTAGTGAAGCCCATAAGAGCAAGTTGAGTATGCACCCAGGAACTACTAAGATGTACCAGGATCTAAAACGATTATATTGTTAGCAAGGAATGAAGAGAGATGTTGCCAAGTATGTGTCGTCTTGTTTAGTTTGCCAAAATGCCAAAGTAGAACACCAAAAGCCTTCCGGAATGCTACAAGCTTTGACTATTCCAGAATAGAAATGGGATAACATTATAATGGATTTTGTGGGTGGACTGCCAAGGACTAGAAAGGGGTATGATTCAATATGGGTAATTGTTGATCGACTTACAAAGTTAGCACACTTCTTGCCAATTAACATAAGGTATTCGATGGAGAGATTGACTCAAGTGTATATTGGTGAGATTGTTAGACTACATCGTGTGCCTTCAAGTATTATTTCTAATAGAGATAAAGATACATTGTGACTGAAAATAACAATAGTGTGCTATCGGGCTCTCGAATGGGACCTGGAGATGTTAATGACTAGTTTGCCTCATGAGTAGCTTATGTTTATGGAAAATCATAATATTAATATGTGTGCATGCATTAAGTCATTGTTCATGCATTATACCGGTGGTTTTGGTTGAGGCTTTTTGCCTAGGAGTTGAATTACCCCGTAGTGCGGGTGCGAATTGCATAGTGGTTCACCTGTTGAACTTGGAGGCGTCGGGGCGCGAGTATCCCACAAGTGGCCAGTTGGTAGCTCCACTAGGCTGTGGTGACTGAGCAACGCACCGATGATCTTGACCAGACACTATTCTATTCACGATCTGGTGTAGATTGCTTGTATAAGCTATGATGTGGAAATCGAGAAACTACAGCACTTGACTTGAGGCTGACGAGATATAGACATGTATTTTAGATCATTCTCTTTGAAAATTGTGTTTAGCACCATGGAGTAGGAATTGGCCCATTGTACATACCTATAGTTTGTCTACATATCATCGTGATATTTTATACCTGCTACATTATCTGATACTTGATGCCATAACTGCAATTACTGTTCTTTATTGTTTCTATGCTGTCATGTTGGTATTGATGTAGGGAATCTCACCTCTCTATTATGTTATTCTATTTTATGTGTACACATGATAAAGATTGAAAGGAAGACGAAGAAGATTGCAGCTTTCCTGTTGTTTTGTTTTCTATGATGGCGACTAGAAAAGAGTTTGTTGGTTTTGTTAGTGTTCAGTTTCATGGAGGTACAGATGCTTGGCGTATCGACTAGGATACTGAACGAGTTAGATATGTAAAAGATGTGACCTCGTCTGTTTGTAGGACCCGCGATGGGGATCTTTTCTTTTCTCTTGACGTCTTGGTACGTCTGGAGTTCGTTATGCCGATCAGGGAGTTATGGGATGATTTGCATTACACCCCAAGGGAGGATTAGGACTCTATGGTGTCATCTGGTAGGACACCTGTTTGTGAGATCTTGTCCCGGCTGAAGGATCTGTTTGGTGAGGAGTCCGAGGAGGAGGAGCCGATGGAGGATCCAATAGAGGACCTTACTCCCTAGGCATATAGACTTGGGCTAGTTTTTATTTTGTCAAATAGTTGTATATATGTCTTTTGAGTACAAACTTTGTGTATTTTGGGTGGGCTGTGATCTATGCCACTTATGTATATATTCTTTTTGATGTATATTATTCAATTATTACTTCCTGTGCTATTTATGTTTTGTTTAAGTTTCTGCCCTTGAAAAAGAAAATTTGAAATTCATAATTTACAAGATTAAACCTTTTTCGCGTTTTGTTAAGTTTTTGAAGTTTTAATGGGCAAATGTGGTACCCCAAGGGGGTGTTACATGATATATGTCACACTCATATATGTGGGTTATATATGTATGTGTGATATGTATCACACACATACACACGCACACACACACACACACACACACACACATATGTGGGTTATATATGTGTGTTTGATATATCACACATATATATGTCTATGATATGACATATATCACACATATATATATGTCTGATATATATCACAGACATATATGTGGATTAGATATGTGTCTTATATATATCACACATATATATGTGGGTTATATATGTGTGTCTAATATGTATCACACACATATGTGTGTGACATCGTATATTTATGTGTGTTATATCACACACATATATATATGTGTGATATATATCACATACACAAATATAACCTACATATATATATGTGTGATACATATCACACACACATATATAACCCACATATATGTGTGTGACATAAAACACATATATTTGTGCGATATATGTGACATCACATACATATATGTATGTGATATATATCAGACACACATATATAACCCATATATATACATATATTTGTGTGATATATAATATCACACACATATATGTGTGTGATATATATAAGACACATATATAACCCACATATATATGTGTGCCATATATCACACACACATATAACCTACATATATGTGTGATATATCTTACACACACACACACACACACACACACACACAAACACACACACACACACACATATATATATATATTATATATATATATATATGTGTGTGTGTGTGTGTGTGTGTGTGTGTGTGTGTGTGTGTGTGTGTGTGTGATATGTAACACCCTTCGAAGGCATTACATTTCAAACTAACTCCTTTTATTCTTTACCCAAGTTATTAAATATTTAATATTATAAAATACAAGTTTCAAAATTGCTTCTTTGTGGATAACATAAACTTACCAAAATTTTAGAAACACAAGACATAAAACTGAATAATATACTTTACATATAAACAAAGTTTACTACAACCATAAGTACATTATACTTACATACCCAAATATAAAACATCTAACATAACCAACCTAGACTGACCCAAATTCACAACACCTAAAGAAAAGAGTCTTCTTCAGGAGACAAATTCCCTAGTCGGGAATGTCTCGATAGATAGAAATCCGAGTAGAAAATACTATGGAGTCCTCCCTAGGAGTATATTGAAGATCATTCCACAACTCCCAGATAGGTATAACAAACTCTACATATACCGCAACAAAAGAAAAAGTAGTGACCCTATGGTGGATCCTACTTACGAATAGAGTAATGTCACCATAATACTCTATATGCTCTGTGTCCTAATGGACAAGCCAAGCATCAGTGCCTTCAAGAAACTGTAGTCTAACAAAACCTAGCAGACCCCTATTTGCCGCCATCGCAATCTTCACAGACATAAGCATAAAACAGAAATAGACAGAACAATAATACAAAGAGGTGAGATCTCCTACATCAATGCCATCATGGCAACATAGAAACAATAATGACAATAATGCCATTCACATTCAACAATATCACAGAACAACAGGTATAATCATGTTATCAACTAATAAATAATCCAATAATGTATATCACAATATATGAAATACTGACCATACCACAAAAATAAGCATATTGACTATGACACAAAAATATGTACCCTGACTATGCACATGCACAATGCACTCATTTCCTACTCCATGGAGCTAAACACAATTTCAGAGAGAATGATCCAGAAGATATGTCTATACGTGATCCGCCTCAATTTAAGTGCTATAATTTTTATCAGTGTATACATCATGGCTTGTACAAGACATTCGACACCAGATCGGGAATAGGAATAGTGTCTCATCGAAATCGTCAGTACGTTTGCATTGGTTGCCACAGCACAGTAGTGCAACTAACTGGCCATATGTGGAATTCTGCGCCCCAACGCCTCCAAGATCATTCATAGACATTCACTACGCAATTCACACCTGCACAAAGGTGTAATTCAACTCCTAGGTAACAACAGCCTTAACAGACACCGTCTGACAAATAATGCATGATCAATGATTTAATGCAATATCCCAAGCCACCATCGGCTACAATCAAACATTGATATATCTAGGTCCAGTACATTGGTCCTATAGCAAACTTAATGTTCTTCTCAAACGTAAAACACTTCTATTGCATTTTCATAATCGCGTAACAATTTTGTTACATTTTCAAATTACGTAATAGTTTTTCAACATTTTCTCGATCGCGTAAAGATTTTAAAACATTTTCTTAATCACGTAAATAAAAATCACCATTTTTATATAGGAATAGTGTCTCATCGAGATTGTCAGTACGTTTACATCAGGTGCCACAGCACAGTAGTGTGACTAACTGGCCACATGTGGAATTCTGCGCCCGACGCCTCCAAGATCATTCATAGACCTTCACTACGCAATTCGCACCTGTGCGAAGCTGTAATTCAACTCCTAGGCAACAATAGCCTTAATAGACACTGTCTAACAAATAATGCATGATCAATGACTCAATGCAATATTTGATGCCACCATCGGCTACAATCAAACATTGATATATTCGGGTCCAATACATTGACCCTATAGCAAACTTACTGTCTTCTCAATCACAAAGCACTTTTATCGTGTTTTAACAATCGTGTAACAATTTTGTTATATTTTCAAATCGCGTAACAGTTTTCCAATATTTTCTTAATTGCGTAAAGATTTTAAAACATTTTCTTAATAACGTAGCAAAAAATCACCATTTTTAAATAGGAATAGTATCTCATCAAGATCGTCGATACGTTTGCATCGATTGGCATGACACAGTAGTGTGACTAACTGGCAACATGTGGAATTCTGCGCCCCGACGCCTCCAAGATCATTCATAGACCTTCACTACACAATTTGCACCCGCACAAAGATATAATTCAACTCCTAGGCAACAATAGCCTTAACAGACACCGTCTGACAAATAATGCATGATCAATGACTCAATGTAATATCCCAAGCCACCATCGGCTACAATCAAACTTTGATATATTCGGGTCCAGTACATTGGCCCTACAGCAAACTTACTGTTCTTCTCAATTGCGAAGCACTTTTGTCACGTTTTCACAATCACGTAATAATTTTGTTACATTTTCAAATTGCGTAAAAGTTTTCCAACATTTTCTTAATTGCGTAAAGATTTTAAAATGTTTTCTTAATCGCATAGCTAAAAATCACCATTTTAAAATTGTGTAAGAGTTTTTCTACATATTTCCAACCGCATAAAACATTTTATTGATATTCTAAGTTCAATTTAAAACTTGTCTTATTTAATATAAAATTTGGACTTCAATTCCAACATTTTCTCACTAATTCACCTCTAATTAATGTGTCCAAACGTTTTCCACAAAAACTTAGATTTATTTTCATTAAATTAAGATACTACAAAAATCCTACTCCATTAATCTTGTTAAATAAGATATTTTAATTTCAAAACATCATTCTAATTTTATTTCCATACTATGGCCGAAAATCACTCTTTGTTCATAAAAACTTTCTTAAATTAAAATATTTGAAATTTCAACTATCCTTAAAAATCATTTCCATTGATATAGCCAGAAATCATTACTTCTTAAATTATAAAATTGTATCCATCTCCCTTTTTCTTGTAAATCCTTTACTCCTAATATAGTCCCCGAATCATCTAAGTAATATTTTCTAACATTCTTTCCAAAACTTTCATTATTCTAATTCTAAATAAAATCCTCTCCATTTAACTTATCAAAATCATCTTAAATAAAATACTTTAAGTCTCCAAATTATTTCTTAGTCCTATTTCCAATCTCTTGGCTGAAAATCACTTTTGATTTAGTGATAAAAATATATTCATTTCTATTTTTATTTTGTAATTCCTTAATTAAGTTTCTTATCATTAATCCTCTAGGTTAACATTTAATAAATCAATTTTGCATTGGATTACCCATTTGTGGGCATAGAGGCCGTGAGCCTCATGGTTTTTGGAACCAAAAATTGCTTTCCTTTCAAACACAATTATAGCATATAATATACTTAAAGCATCACAATCCTACTATAACAAGTTCATGCATAATATCAAAGTAATAAAATCACATAAGCAAAATAAATACAAACCACACAATTATACAAATATGGTGAATAAATCCTTACATGGATTCATCACCTTCATACAAATTTCGTGTCCCTCACCACCATAAGTGGTTGATGAGGTTAATCTCCCTTTTACCTTAGATATAGCCTCTTAGCTCCTAGTAGGATCCTTTGTGACAACTTTCTCCACTAAGTAGCTCTTAGAATCAAAGTAACCACAAATATATTAACATCCAAAGCTAGAGTACGACAACCATAGATCAAATATGGTCTTAGAATTTCAAGAATCGAATAAGAAATCAAATTTCAAGGACTCTACCTGAGAAGCCTAGATCTTGAATTCGAAAATCAAGCTTGAAAATGATTGAACTAAGTCTTGATCACAACATCAAAGTTGCTTAGGATGATGTTTAGAATCAAGTAGTATGGTTGGTTTGAATTATGAGAGGTTGGAAGGTGATTTTGGGTAATGAGGCCATGAGTTTTGAGAGAAAATGGAAGAGAGAGTTTTTATGTTTTCAATGAGAAAATGATAAGTGTAGAAATGAAATAGAAAATCTATTTTGGTCACTTTTGAGCCATAATGGCCTTGGGCTTCAATGAGGAGGAGGAGTGATCAATTTGCTCACTACAACCCCTCACATCCATTGATTAGATCAAGGGTAGACATCCAAAGCTTCTCCTCTAAGCTTGTTTCTAATTGGTTATTCATAAAGTTGTCATAACCATCATCTTTGACCAACCTAGATATTTTTCAAAAGCTATTACCCAATGGGCAAAGGCTACTACTATTTATTGTCCAATGGATAATAACATTATACAATGGATAAAAGCATTACCCAATGAATAATAACATTATCCAATGGATAATAGAATTGAACAAAAATACAATAACATTACCCAATGAATAATAGCATTATCCAATGAATAATAACATTACCCAATAGATAATAACATTATCTAATGGTTAATAGAATGTAACAAAAACTTAGATATAGAAAATTTTTAAAAATTGTTTCTGGTTTCGGGTTTAGTAAGTTCTCTCGGCCCTGCATTAACAGTCCAAAACTTTCTCGTCTAGAAAAATTTTTATTTAAAATTTTTTCGGGCCTACCTGAAACACATATATAGTCTAAAAATAATATTAAAATAATTAAAATAAATTAAAAATTCTCCAAAATTTATAAAAATTCATAAATATTATAAAACTTATAAATATCAAGAAAAACAAAAAATCAGGGTTTTACAATACTCCCCCTCTAAAAGAATTTCGTTCCTAAAATTATCTTACCTTAAAACAACTTCGGATATTACTCCTTCATTTAGTCTTCTAGTTCCCATGTTGCATTGCTCATCACATCGTTCTAGATTACCTTTACTAAAGCAATTCCTTTTCCTCTAAGTTGTTCCACTCCCCTATCTTTGATTTTAGCAAGAAATGTTTCATAGGTCAAGTTCTCTTTTTAATTGTACTATATTTGGTATGATAATCAGAAATATATTTTCTCAATTGAGATACATAGAAGACATTATAAAGGTTAGAAAGAAAAGTGATAAAGTTATTCGGTAGATTACCAGACCTACCTGACAAAGAATTTGATATAGTCCAATAAATTTATAAGTGAGCTTTTTGAATTCAAATTTAGAAATCTCAGTCTCAAGGAAAACTAGAGTTTTATTGGAACACTATAACAAGATATGGTTAGTAGATAACCAATCCATTCCTGAAATCATGTATTTTTGGGAAAAAGGTAAACAAATCAAATTGACTAAAAAGTTTCGATCTTGAACAATAATAGGATAGTTTAAACAGACTTGAGTAGTAATAACTGGCTTAGAAATAGGAAATAGTAATATTCAAGTCAAAAGGAAATGATAGCACAGATAAACCCAAATTGGTTCATACAGTCATAGGCAACAAAAGAATAGGTCGCCTCTAAGTCAAACAGTACAATTAAAGGCCTACTTTCTATGATACAATCTCACTTGGTTAGACCTTCAGATTGGGAGGCTTCTGCTCCACTCATCGTGTAAATTCTTCCTCCTGCTTGAGATCTTGTTGTACGTTCATTACTGGCGGTAGGTTCCGTCTTTGGTTGAGCACAGTCTTTGGAAATGTGTCTGAGCTTCCCATACTTGAAACAGATTATCTCCTTGCTCATACACCCCTTTGTCAAGTGAACCCTTCCACACTTCAAGCACAAAGGTAAAGATGATACAGTCTGATTAAATCTACTGCCACTAGTACTTCCTCCATTTATTTGTTGTTGTTGATGTTGGGAATTACGTATACATCACGCAGTGAAAAAATAGGATTCCCTCCAAGGATCTATGCGAAAAACCATAATCTGAGTTTTAAAATATTTACCTCTTGAAGCGTGATCAAAAGAAAGTGATGTGAATCACTAACACCGTAATAGCAACGATGTCTTTGCGGTATCCACATGAACAGACTCATGAACATCCAATGTCCGCAAAGAGGAGCTTCACGTCTCTCGCATAGTGCTAGTTGCAAAGAGAAAAGAAGAAACCTGTTTCTCTCTCACTCACTTTTTCTGTAGGTACGACTAGGGTTCTATAATATGTGTTTCTTAGCAACCCCTTAGCAATACTATTTATAATAGTGACTGCCTTAAATGAGTGTGAGCAGCAGCAAGTTAAGCTGTGCAACCCTAGACTCATTTGTTATGAGTCTGGCCCATAATTGAATCTGAGTCCAACTTGGATTTATTGCTTTAATTTTAGTCTGCACTATGGACCCTGCAGGTTCTCATTACATTGGCAGTAATATTAAAATCCCATTTTAATATTACAAGAAGTGAGCGATATCTAGCAACACATCGCTGCTACCCAAGTAATAAGGACGTTAGTGATTTGACATAACCTTATTCGTGACCAATGTTTCTGTGTCATTTAGTCCCTTTGTCAAGATATCTAGATTGAATACAAGGCATGGAATGCGTCACCCTTGTATAGTCCAATCATTTGTTTCCTGATACTTGAGTAGACTTTGTAACAACAAATAAAATCAATATCTCATATTCACTCATTTGAGTATGGCCATGCATTTCGCAGTCTCACTCAATCAGGGGGCCCGAAGATATCGCTCCTGTTATGTAGGAGTGACAAATCCCATCTAGGTCACTCACATCCCTCTGCATGATTCGCGGTATATCCAATAACTAACTTTATAATTACCTTATTACAGATGATGTTTGATAGTATAAAAACACACAACTCCTTATGTAGAAATCGTAGTGATTTTAGGTCAAAGGACCACAGACACCATTGTCATTTGAGAATCATTTATGACACTCACGTAACGATCCATGTAGTGTTCTCATGCCAGGTCAGTCTAGTACATCATTACTCTAATGTGTACCCATGTGAAGACTTGATATCTCATATCCATGACCCGTGAGATGTGGTCATCAGTCTATGCACATACTAGTCTCAATGCATTATTGTTATCCTAGTTAACAATAATACTTGACTAGGGACATTTAAGAATAGTGTTCTAATTCTATCTAATAGGATCTCACGATCAAGTCAACCACTTGATGTCCTATGGCATCAAACTTACTATTCTAAGGACTTTATTATGTTTATAAAAAAAAGAACACAATAAATGAATTGCCTCATATATTAAAATTAGCATAATAGAATGTATGTAAATACAGACAAATGTATCAGCCTCTAGGGCATACACCAACAATCTCCCACTTGCACTGGAGCCAATCAGGTATATGTCTAATGCCTAAAGACTTAGTGTGACCCTCATGCTTCTGCTGTGCAAGAGGCTTCGTCAATGGATCAGCAATGTTATCATCTGTTGGTACTCTACATATCTTCACATCTCCTTTATCGATGATCTCTTGAATGAGATGGAAGCGCCTAAGTATATGTTTGGATTGTTGGTGAGATCTAGGCTCCTTAGCTTGTGCAATGGCTCTATTATTATCACAATAGAGGTCCACTGGGTCCACAATGCTAGGAATAGCTCCAAGTTCAATAATGAAGTTCCTGATCCAAGCGGCCTCCTTTGCTGCATCGGAGGCAGCAATATACTCAGCCTCTGAGGTAGAATCGACGACTGTCTCCTACTTTGAACTCTTCCAGCTCACAGCCCCACCATTTAGGCAAAAAACATAACCCGATTGCGATCTGGAGTTATCCTTATCAGTTTAGAAGCTAGCATCAGTGTAACCCTTTAGAACTAGCTCTTCCTCGACTCCATATACCAAGAATGAATCTGTAGTCCTTCTCAAGTACTTAAGGATGTTCTTGATAACAGTCCAGTGACTCTCACCAGGATCAGACTGGTACCTGCTCGTCATGCTCAGAGCATACGAGATGTCTGGTCGAGTACATAATATGGCATACATGATAGATCCAATTACAGATGCATATGGAATCTTGCTCATGTGATCCCTCTCGTCCTGGGTGGAAGGGGATTGAGCCTTAGATAGGCTTACACTATGTGACATAGGCAAGAGTCCTTTCTTGGATTCATGCATGTTAAACCCTCTTAACACTTTGTCTATGTATGTACTCTGACTTAGGCTAAGAAGTCTTAATGATCTATCTCTATAGATCCTGATACCTAACACATAGGTGGCTTCGCCCAAGTCCTTCATAGAGAAGCAATTCCCTAACCAAGTCTTTACAGACTATAGGGTAGGGATGTCATTTTCAATAAGTAGTATGTCATCTACATACAATACCAGAAAGACAATAGTGCTCCCACTAACCTTCTTGTAAACACAAGATTCTTCTTCATTCTTGATGAAACCGAACTGTTTTATTGTATCATCAAAATGAAGATTCTAGCTTATGGAAGCTTGCTTCAATCCATAAATAGATCGTTGCAACTTGCACACTTTTCCAATATCCTCTGGAATGGCAAAACCCTCAGGTTGTGTCATGTACACATCCTCAAGAAGATTTCCATTAAGGAAAGTAGTTTTGACATCCATTTGCTAGATTTCATAATCATGGTATGCTGCAATAGCAAGCAAGATCTGAACGAATTTAAGTATCACAACTGGGGAAAAAGTCTCATCATAGTCTACACCATGAATTTGCTTGAAACTTTTAGCCACCAATCGCGCCTTAGAGGTATGCACATTACCATCTATATCGGTTTTCTTCTTGAAAACTCACTTGCACCCGATGGGTTTTACCTCTTCAAGTGGGTCAACCAAGGTCCATACCTGGTTGGCATACATGAAATCCATTTCAGATCTCATGGCCTGAAGCCGTTTCTCAGATTCTGGGCCAATAATGGCTTTCTGGTAAGTCATAAGCTCATCTTGATCCATGAACAATACATCACCTTGTTGGGTCATGAGAAATCCATATCTCTCTGATTGATGACGTATCATGTTAGACCTATACAGGTTTTGTGCTACTAGAGCAAGTTACTGTTCCACAACATTTTGTGGAGGTTGCTCTATTTCCATCATCGGTTCATTGCTACTTTGTGAACCTTGAACTTCTTCAAGTTCTACTTTTCTCCCACTGGTTCCTTTAGAGATAAACTCCCTTTATAGAAACACAATTGTCCGTGCGACAAACACTTTACCCTCAGTAGGATTATAGAAATAGTATCCCATGGTTTCCTTGGGATAACCCACAAAGAAGCATTTATCTGATTTGGGTCCAAGCTTATCAAAAACTTGACGTGTCACATAAGCTTCGCAGCCCCAAATCTTCATGAAAGACATATTGGGTCGTCTCCCAGTCCATATCTCATATGGTGTCTTTTGAACCATCTTAGATGGAACACGGTTAAGTGTGAAAGCTGCTGTTAACAAAGCATGTCCCCAGAAGGAGCTTAGAAGGTCTGCATGACTCATCATGGATCAGACCATATCTGACAAGGTCTGGTTTCTCCTTTCAGAGACTCCATTCCATTGTGGTGTTCCTGGTGGAGTGAGTTGAGATATTATCCCACACTCTTTCAGATGATCATCAAACTGTTGGCTTAAGTATTCACCTCCTCGATCTGATCGAAAGATTTTAATACTTTTGCTAAGTTAGTTTTGTACTTCATTCTTGAACTCTTTGAATATTTCAAAGGATTCTGATTTGTGCTTCATAAGATATACAAATCCATATCTACTGAAATCATCAGTAAATGTAATGAAATATTGAAAACCACCTCTAGCGAGTGTGTTTAGTGGCCCACATACATCACTATGTATAAGGCCTAAAAGATCACTAGCCCTTTCACCTTGTCTAGTGAATGGGGCCTTTGTCATCTTCCCAATAAACAAGATTCACGTATTTCATATAATTCGAAATCAAACGAGTCCAAAAATCCATCTTTACAGACTTTGGAGATGCGTTTCTCATTTATGTGGCCCAAACGACAATGCCAGAGAAAAGTTAGGTTCAGATCATTTGATTTGAACCTCTTTGTATTTATGTTATAGACGGGCGTTTCGAGATCAAGGACATAAAGTCTATTACTCAATTATGCGCTACTATAAAAAATATCATTCATATAAATGGAACAATATTTGTCCTTTATAATAAAAGAAAAAGCTTTCTTGTCCAAACAAGAAACAAAAATGATATTCCTGCTAATAGCAGGCACAAAATAGCAGTTCTCTAACTCTATTACAAGCCCAGTGGGAAAAGGTAATAAGTAAGTCCCTACAGCTAATGCAGTAACCTTTGCTCCATTTCCTACTCACAGGTCGATTTCACCCTTCGTCCATGGTCTACTGCTCTTTAGATCCTGCACATTTACACGAATGTGAGATCCACATCCAGTATCTAATACCCATGATGCAAAAGTAGATAAATTGACTTCAATAACAAAAATGCCTGAAGTGGAAGTCTCACTTCCCTTCTTCTTCTTGAGCTCCTCCAGGAACTTGGCACACTTCCTCTTCCAATGTTCGGTCTGACCACAGTGGAAGCATGTACCTTCCTTCGCCACTCCACCCATTGGTTTCAAGCCAGAAGTGCTGGGCTTGGACTTATCCTTGCCCTTGCCCTTCCAGTTGTTGTCCTTGGGCTTTTTCTGCTGTTTCTTGCCCTTATTCTTTTGGACCATCATTATGGCCTTTCCTTTGCCTTTGTTAATGTTCTGCTCGGTAGTTCTCAACATGCCTAGCAGCTCTGGTAGTGATTTATCAATCTCATTCATGTTGTAGTTCATGACAAATTGATTAAAACTTTCTGGCAACGATTGCAGGACTAAGTCAGTGGCCAACTCTTGGCCCAAAGGAAAACCAAGTCTCTCTAGGTTTTCAATGTACCCAATCATCTTAAGTACATGAGCACCAACAAGACTTCCTTCTACCAGCTTGCACTGAAACAGTGCTTTAGAGACCTCGTATCTCTCATGCTTGGCCTGCTCTTGATAGAACTTCTTAAAGTGTACAATCATATCATAGGCATCCATGTTCTCGTGTTGCTTTTGGAGCTCAGAGTTCATGATGGCCAGCATTAGACATCTGATGTCCAAGGCATCATCTTGATGCTTCTTATAAGCATCCTTTTCAATTTTAGGGGCATTAGTAGCAGGTGGCTTAGGAATAAGTTGTTCTAGTACATACAACTTTTTCTCTTGCTTAAGGACAATCCTCAAATTCCTACACCAGTCTAGAAAATTCGTTCTAGACAACTTGTCCTTCTCAAGGACGGATCGCAGTGATAAGTTACTTGATGTGTTTGTTGCCATGGTAATCTATCAACAGAAATATGCAAAATATAAGTATCATGTCATAAACATATTTAATAAGGTCTTTTAATTAAATATGCCTCCCACCATTTTATTCAAGTCAATGACCCTCAGCATTGACTCAAAAAATCCCATCGTAAGATTTCCTAGTGGGCCAAGATCCACATTTCACCTAGTTTTGAGTCAGCTTTGGCTGATCACCCAAAATTCAGTTATTTAGGTAGGAAACACTTTCCAATTACATCATATGTAACACTTGGATAGTTAGGTGAATAACACTTATTCCAACCCATATAATGGACTAAAGCCCAACTCCATGCTTCTAACCCTTCAATCCTATTAAAATGGCCTAGTTAAGTCAGACCCAATGGTTGGCAGTTCGATACTACTCTTATCCCATCGTGTCTTACTAATATAGATAAAGGCATCCTGCTTTGGCAGACTTGCACTTGATCGATACTAGTCTTGACGAGTGTCACACATTGGAAAGCATCACATAATGACTTCATATTTGCTTTGAGAGAATTATTATTATTATTATTATTAGATCTCACTATTTATTAAACTGTTTATCATACCATAAACATTATCCATGCATCTCATACATATAAAGCATTAACTAAGCCAGCTTCACCAAGCATCTCCCACCACCGTCCTCACTTGATGCCGTCTTCTTGCTTCCACTCAAGATTACATTATATAAAAACCTCTTTTACATTCAAGGGGAGTTAGATGAGAAGAAAATGTACAATCAGAATGTAGAGAGAAAGGCACGACACGCAGGTCATATTTATAAAAACCAAAATAGCATAAAAAGAGGACTAAGGCCATAACCATGCACCATGCATCACAAAGAACATATAAACTCAAAACAATAATACATTATTATTTTTGTGAGTTATAAAATGGATAGAAAATATCGTGCTTTGGAATAACACACTACACAGAGGTAGCATGGGGTTCCCACTGAATCTCTTTTGCCTCCCTTGACGGCTTGAACCCTAAACCAGAAAACGCATGAACGCTTCATGCGCCGCAGGGAACCCTTGTGCCTCCTTGATGGCTTGACATCAACACTTGATGCTACTGCCACAAAATAGGAATAGGGTTTCCAAAACCCCTTGCGCTGCGCCGCTTATGCAGAAACAAGGATTCCATAACCCTTGCGGCCGCAAACCAAGAATAAGGTTTCCTAAACCTTTGCGCCGTGCATTAAGAATAAGGATGCCATAACGTTGTACGTATCACATACATACCAAAAATCTTTGCAAAAACATACATCTTGATACAAAACGATTTTCACAGAACTTATGAACATCTTCATGGTTTTCGAAAGCAACATCACAATTTTGCATACAACACATAAAATAAAATATGTTTTCGCAAAAGGGTTTCATTCGTTTTCTGAAATAACATATTAAAGATCATATCTTTTATCAAAACAAGAACAACAAACATGTTATCTCATGCAAAATAAAAATAGAAAACCGAATCATGATTTCGCAAAACACTCTGATACCACTGTTGGGAATTGCGGATACATCACGTAGCGAAAAAATAGGCTTCCCACCAAGGATCCATGCAAAAAGTCATAATCTGAGTTTTAAAATATTTACCTCTTGAAGCGTGATCAAAAGGAAGTGACGTGAATCACCAACACTGTAATAGCAACGATGTCTCTATGGTATCCATATGAACAGACTCACGAACGTCCAATGTCCGCAAAGAGGAGCCTCACATCTCTCACACAGTGCTAGCTGTGAAAAGAAGAGAAGAAACCTGTCGCTCACCCACTCACTTTTTCTGTAGGTAGGGCTAGGGTTCTGTAATATGTGTGTCTTAGCAGCCCCTTAACTGTACTATTTATAATAGTGACTACCTTAAGTGAGTGTGAGCAATAGCAAGGTAAGTTGTGCAACCCTAGACTCATTTGTTATGAGTCTGGCCCATAATTGAATCCAAGTCCAACTTGGATTTATTGCTCTAATTTTAGTCTGCTCTGTGTGTGTGACCCTGCAGGTTCTCATTACGTTGGCAGTAATATTAAAATCTCATTTTAAGATTACAAGAAGTGAGCGGTATCTAGCAACACATCGCTGCTACCCAAGTAATAAGAACGTCAATGATTTAATATAACCTTTCCGTGACCAATGTTTCCATTTCGTTTAGTCCCTTTGTCAAGATATCTAGATTGAACACAAGGCATGGAATGCGTCACCCTTGTATAGTCTAATCATTCGTTTCCTGATACTCGAGTAGACTTTGTAACAACAAATGAAATCAATATCTCATATTCACTCATTTGAGCATGGCCAAGCATTTCGTAGTCTCACTCAATCAGGGGGCCCGAAGATATCGCTCCTGTTATGTAAGAGTGACAAATCCCATCTAGGTTACTCACATCCCTCTGCATTATTCGTAGTATGTCCAATAACTAACTTTATAATCACTTTGTTACAGATGACGTTTGATGGTATTAAAACACACAACTCCTCATGTAGGAATCGTAGTGATTTCAGGTCAAAGGACCACAGACACAATTGTCACTATGAGAATCGCTTATGACACTCACGTGATGATCCTTGTAGCGTTCTCATGGCGGGTCAGTCTAGTACATCATTACTCTAATATGTACCCATGTGAAGACTTGATATCTCATATCCATGACCCGTGAGATGTGGTCATCAGTCTATGCACATACTAGTCTCAATGCATTATTGCTGTCTTAGTTAATAATAATACTTGACTAGGGACATTTAGGAATAGTGTTCTAATTTTATCCAATAGGATCTCACGATCAAGTCAACCACTTGATGTCCTATGGCATCAAACTTACTATTCTAAGGACTTTATTATGTTTATTTAAAAAAGAACACAATAAATAAATTGTCTCATATATTAAAATTAGCATAATAGAATGTATATAAATACAGACAAATGTATCAGCCTCTAGGGCATACACCAACAGTTGATGATTCCCCGGTGGCCGTGAATACGGTTCTTGATGAAATCGGTTGCCATTACCGTTACTTCCTCTTTGGAACCGAGATGGTCCAAAGTTACGGGTCTTGTATCCCAAGATTAATCCAACTCTTCAATCTGGTGACACTTATCCAACAAAGCTGGGAATTGCTCAATTTCCAAAGGTAGAACCACTCGCTTCAAGTCATGTCTCAACCCTTCTTCAAACTTCCGGCACTTCCACTCCTCATCAGGCTAGAGTTGAAAGTATTGACAGAATTTTGATAGGCTTTCAAACCTAGCTGCATACGTACTGACTGTCATTCCCCCTTGTTTCAGCCCAAGGAACTCCATCTCCTTGGCGTGCCTCATACTAGCTGGAAAATACTTCACCAAAAACTTACTCCAAAAAACTTCCCATGTGATAAACCTTCCCTCAGCTTCCAACAATCGTTGCATTCCTACCCACCAATCCTTAGCATTTCCAACAAGCATAAAGGTAGCATAAGTTACCTTTCTCTAATCTGCGCATCCCATTCCTCGAAATTTTTTCTATAACTGCTTGATCCAAAGATCTGCTTTCTCTAGATCAAACTCGCATTTGAATTGTGGTGGATTGTTATGGTGAAACTCTGACAAATTCTGTGTTTTAGCTGTCGCTTCATGTCGTTGAGAAACCCTTTGATTTTGTTGTACAATCATGTCAACCATCCTCTGTATTGTTGTCGCAACTATAGCCATACTATCATTGTCACGTCCCCTGTCCATATGTGCACCATGACCACGAGCCATTACTTTTCTTCAACATCAAACTAACACAATACAATGAAAACTAAATGTAACCATTTCAAACAAGGTTGTCTCCTTTTGGAAACCAAACACAAAGAAACACACAGCACAAACAAGACAAACCTGCCTATAAACCCAAAAGACTCGAACTTGGGCTCTGATACCAACTAATGTAACACCCTCTGAAGGCATTACATTTCAAACTAACTCCTTTTATTCTTTACCCAAGTTATAAAATATTTAATATTATAAAATACGAGTTTCAAAACTTCTTTGCGGATAGCATAAACTTACCGAATTTTAGAAACACAAGACATAAAACTAAATAATATACTTTACATATAAACAAAGTTTACTACAACCATAAGTACATTATACTTATATACCCAAAAACATAAAATATCTAACATAACCAACCTATACTGGCCAAAATTCACAACACCTAAACAAAAGAGTCCTCCTCAAGAGACAAATTCCCTAATCGGGAATATCTCGACAGATAGAAATTTGAGTAGAAAATACTACGGAGTCCTCCCTAGCAGTATATTGAAGATCATTCCACAACTTCCTGATAGGTATAACAAACTCTACATATACCACAACAAAAGAAAAAGTAGTGACCCCATAGCGGATCCTACTTACGAATAGAGTAATGTCACCACAATACTCTATATGCTCCGTGTCCCAATGTACACGCCAAGCATCAGCGCCTTCAAGAAATTGTAGTCTAACAAAACCTAGCAGACCCCTCATTGCCGCTATCGTAGTCTTCACAGACATAAGCATAAAAGAGAAACAAACAGAACAATAATACAAAAATGTGAGATCCCCTACATCAATACCATCATGGCAGCATAGAAACAATAATGACAATAATGCCATTCACATACAACAATATCATAGAACAACAGGTATAATCATGTTATCAACTAATAAATAATCCAACAATGTATATCACAATATATGAAATACTGACCATACCACAAAAATAAGCATACTGACTATGCCACAAAAATATGTACCCTGACTATGCACATGCAAAATGCTCCCATTTCCTACTTCATGGAGCTAAACACAATTTCAAAGAGAATGATCCAGAATATATGTCTGTACGTCATCCACCTCAATTCAAGTGCTATAATTTCTATCAGTGTATACATCATGGCTTGTATAAGGCATTCTATGCCAGATCGGGAATAGGAATAGTATCTTATTAAGATCGTCAGTATGTTTGCATCGGTTGCCACAGCACAGTAGTGCGACTAACTGGCCACATGTGGAATTCTGTGCCCCGACGCCTCCAAGACTATTCATAGACCTTCACTATGCAATTTGCACTGCACAAAGGTGTAATTCAACTCCTAGGCAACAATAGCCTTAACAGATACCATCTGACAAATAATGCATGATCAATGACTCAATGCAATATCTCAAGCCACCATCGGCTACAATCAAACATTGATATATCCATGTCCAGTACATTGGCCCTACAACAAACTTACTGTTCTTCTCAATCGCAAAGCACTTTTATCACGTTTTCACAATCGCGTAATAATTTTGTTACATTTTCAAATCGCGTAACAGTTTTCCAACATTTTCTCAACCGCGTAAAGATTTTAAAACATTTTCTTAATCGCGTAGCAAAAAATCACCATTTTAAAATCACGTAAGAGTTTTTCTATGTATTTCCTATCGCGCAAAAAATTTTATTGATATTCTAAGCTCAATTTAAAACTTGTCTCATTTAATATAAAATTTTGACTTTAATTCCAACATTTTCTCACTAATTCGCCTCTAATTAATGTGTCCAAATATTTTCCACAAAAACTTAGATTTATTTTCATTAAATTAAGATACTACAAAAACCCTTCTTCATTACTCTTATTAAATAAGATACTTTACTTTCAAAACATCATTCTAACTTTATTTCCATACTAAGGCCGAATATCACTCTTTGTTCATAAAAACTTTCTTTAATTAAAATATTTGAAATTCCAATTATCCTTAAAAATCATTTCCATTGACATAGCCAAAAATCATTACTTCTTAAATTATAAAATTGTATCCATCTCCCTTTTACTTGTAAATCCTTTACTCCTAATTTAGTCCCCAAATCATCTAAGTAATATTTTCTAACATTCTTTACAAAACTTTCATTATTCTAATTCTAAATAAAATCCTTTCTATTTAACTTATCAAAATCATCTTAAATAAAATACTTTAAGTCTCCAAATTACTTTTAGTCCTAATTCCAATCTTTGGGCCGAAAATCACTTTTGATTTAGTGATAAAAATATATTCATTTCCATTTTTATTTTGTAATTCCTTAATTAAGTTTCTTATCATTAATCCTCTAGGTTAACATTTAATAAATCATTTTTGCATTGGATTACTTATTTGTGGGCATAGAGGCTGTGAGCCTCATGGTCTTTGGAACCAAAAATTGTTTTCCTTTCTAACACAATTATAGCGTACAACATACTTAAAGCATCACAATCCTACTATAACAAGTTCATGCATAATATCAAAGCAATAAAATCACATAAGCAAAATAAATACAAACCACACAATTACACAAATATGGTGACTAAATCCTCACATGGATTCATCACCTTCATACAAATTTTGTGTCCCTTACCACCATAAGTGGTTGATGAGGTTAATCTCCCTCATACCTTAGATGTAGCCTCCTAGCTCCTAGTAGGATCCTTTGTGTCAACTTTCTTCACCAAGTAGCTCTTAGAATCAAAATAAACACAAATATATTAACATCCAAGGCTAGAGTAAGACAACCATAGATCAAATATGGTCTTAGAATTTCAAGAATCAAATAAAAAATCAAATTTCAAGAACTCTACCCTTAGAACCCTAGATCTTGAATTTTAAAACCAAACTTGAAAATAGTTGAACTAAGTCTTGATCACAACATCAAAGTTGCTTAGGATGATGTTTAGACTCAAGTAGTATGGTTGGTTTGAATTATGAGAGGTTGGAAGGTGATTTTGGGTAGTGAGGCCATGAGTTTTGAAAGAAAATGGAAGAGGGAGTTTTTGTGTTTTGCATGAGAAAATAATAAGTGTAGAAATGAAATAGAAAATCTATTTTGGTCACTTTTGAGCCATAATGGCCATGGGCTTCAATGAGGAGGAGGAGTGATCAATTTGTTCACTATAACCCTTCACATCCATTGATTAGATCAATGGTGGACATTCAAAGCTTCTCCTCTAAGCTTGTATCTAATTGGTTATTCATAAAGTTGTCATAACCATCATCTTTGACCAACCTAGATATTCTCCAAAAGCTATTACCCAATGGACAAATACTATTATTATTTATTATCCAATGGATAATAACATTACACAGTGAATAAAAGCATTACCTAATGGATAATAACATTATCCAATGGATAATAGAATTGAACAAAAACACAATATCAATACCCAATGGATAATAACATTATCTAATGAATAATGTAACGTCCCAAGACTACCTACAGGATCGATGAGTGTCCTCACAAACTAACACAAGTCTTTTCAGCATGCTTTGTCCTCACTCACACACATCCGTGGAAACTTCTCAGGAGGTCACCCATCCCACAAGTGCTCCAAGTCATGCACGCTTAACTATGGAGTACTTATGTTCTTGGCTCCCAAGAAGAAGATCCATCTTGTTGATGTGGGTGGAGCTAATCAATTCCTTTAAGCCAACCTCAACTATGCAGTCCCATACCTGTACAGTCTCTAGATCCCTCTCATTCCAATGTGCATTCAGTTCATTCATGTGTCCCTCATCCTAGAAGTCTGCCAAGAACCGCTCCTTGTTCGTGCTTCATCTTTTGCACGGGCGACCACTCCCCGCCCTCGTCGGCCCCGAGTGTCATATGCTCACTAGCTTCCACATGGTTCGTCCTCGAACCACATCGTACTTGGAGAGGTCCCAGCTCTGATACCATTTGTAACATCCTGAGACTGCCTACAGGATCGATGAGTGTCCCATAAACCAATACGGGTCTTTTCAGCATGCTTTGTCCTCACTCACACGCATCCTAGGAAACTTCCCAGGAGGTCACCCATCCCACAAGTGCTCCAAGTCAAGCACACTTAACTATGGAGTACTTATGTTCTTGGCTCCCGAAAAGAAGATGCATCTTGTTGATATGGGTGGTGCTAATCAATTCCTTTAAGCCAACCTCAACTATGCAGTCTCATACTTGCACAGTCTATGGATCCCTCTCATTCCAGTGTGTATTCAATTCATTCATGTGTCCCTCCGCCTAGAAGCCTGCCAGGAGCTGCTCCTTATCTGTGCTTCTTCTTTTGCTCTTGCGACCACTCCCCGCCTTCGTCGGCCCCAGGTGTCATAAATAATAACATTACCTAATGGATAATAACATTACCCAATGGATAATAACATTATCCAATGGATAATAGAATGTAACGAAAAATCAGATAAAGAAAATTTTTTAAAACTATTTTTGGTTTCAGGTTTAGTAGGTTCTCCCGGCCCCGCATTAACAGTTTAAAACTTTCTGGTCCAGAAAATTTTTTATTTTTCTGGACCCACCTCAAACACAAATACGGTCCAAAAATAATATTAAAATAATGAAAATAAATTAAAAATTCCTAAAAATTCACAAATATTATAAAATTTATAAATATTAAGCAAAATAAAAAATTGGGTGTTACATGATATATATGATATCACACACTTATATGTGTGTGATATATATCAGACACATATATATAACCCACATATATATGTGTGATACATATCAGACACATATGTATCACCCACATATATATGTCTGATACATATCACACACATATATATAATCTTAGTGTCTTGTTTCCTTTTTGTGATTTTTCTTTTTTGTGTTGTCTTCATCTCTTTGATCCTTATCATCTTTTTTTTCTTCTTTTACTTCATTGTACATTCATCTTCTATTGAGACTCTATTATCTTATTTCAATTTGTTCAATTGATATTTAAAAAGAGAAAAAAATAAAAAAGGCATTCTGCAGCAAAAAAAAAGTAAAAAAAAAATTGAACGTACTAAAAAAAGGGTATAAAAAAGGGGTTTTGTAGTTTAGTGTTTAAAAAAATCTGAATTTTGATTCTAAGCTCCTATCAATTTTAATACATTTGTTCTAAGTGTCTTTTACATATATCTCTTTCACTTATCTTATCACCATATAGTGAACTTAGTTACTCTTAATATTTTGCCAATCTATTTTTGGAATTTCCTTGACTAAGTTGTTGTAGTTCTTTTAAGAACTAAAGAGAGGAAATTTTAAGAGGTAAAAAGGCAAGAGTGTTAAAAAAAGCTAATATAAGTGTGAAACACGAGTGTGTGTGATTGAGAGTGCATACACGTGAGGAATTATTGTGAGGTCCTACTATCTATTTGCTACTAACATTTTCTTTGAAAGATCATGACTTCTGATACAGGAAGGGAAGATAATCCATTAGTTGTGCAAACAATGCAGCAACAATTTGAGAGATCGAATATAGTTCTTGAAAGCATGCGAGATAGAATGGACAGGCAAGATGAAGAGATTCAGAGGCTGCGAGGGAGACAAAATTCAAGAGAGCCTAATAGAAGAGAAACCAATCCAAGTGATAGAGAAACTGAATTCTCAATGGATGGAGAACATGATGGAGGATCTGAATTCTCAAAGGAAAATTTTAGAACCAGAAGAGGAAGATTTCATAGAAGAAATGCTCGTAGAGGAAGATAAAGTGATGGCAATCTTAGCAAAATTAAGATGAAGATTCCTTCATTTCAAGGAAGGAATGATCTTGAAGCCTATCTAGAGTGGGAGAAGAAGATCAAATTGATTTTGAATGTCACAACTACACCGAGGAAAAGAATGTAAAGCTAGTAATAATTGAATTTACTGACTATGCTATTATATGGTGGGATCAACTAGTGACTAGCAGGAGAAGAAACTAGGAAAGACCAGTGGAGACATGGGATGAGCTTAAAGCTCTCATGAGGAGGAGATTCATACCAGGACATTATTATAGGGACCTATATCTAAGACTCTGAAGTCTTAGACAAGGCTCCAAAAGTGTGGAAGACTACCACAAAGAGATGGAAGTGATCATGATAAGGGTTAATGTAAAGGAAGATAGAGAGACTGCTATGGCTAGATTTTTGAGTGGATTGAATAGGGAAATAGCAAATGTTGTGGAGTTGCAACACTATGTGGAGTTAGAAGACATGGTGCACATGGCCATGAAGGTGGGGAGGCAACTAAAGCTAAAAAGGGCAGCAAGGCCTTCTTCCACTGCTGATTCTTTTTTGGAGGTCAGGTTGGAAGAAAGATGACAAATTCAATCCAAAGGTCATGCCTGAATCATCTTCCAAATCAAAAGGTAATCCTGAATCTAAGTCTTCTAAGAGTAGTAACATTAAGTGTTTCAAGAGTTTGGTAATAAGCCATATAGCTTCACAATGCCTAAATAAGAAGACTATGATTTTGAAAGACAATGGGGAGGTTGAGACTGAAAGTGAAGATTATGAAGATATACCAAAGGTTGAAGATGCTAGTGACGTGGAATATGCTGTGGAAGGAGAAGCTCTTGTGGTGAGAAGGTCATTAAATACTCAAGCCAAATTAGAGGGTGATGATCAGCAAATGGATAACATTTTCCATACTAGATGCCATGTCCAAAATAAGGTATGTAATATGATCATAGATAGAGGTAGTTGTACAAATGTTGCTAGCGCTACCTTGGTTGAGAAATTAAACTTTTCAACAAGAAAACACCCTAGACCATACAAGTTGCAATAGTTGAATGATTATGGTCAAGTAAAGGTTAACAAGCAAGTAATGTACACTATTTCAATTAGCAAATATACTGATGAAGTTCTATGTGATGTGGTGCCTATGCAAGTAGGGCATATTTTGTTGGGCAGGCATTGGCAGTATGATAGAAAAGTCATTCATGATGGCTTTAAGAATAGGTACTCATTTGTTAAAGATGGAAAATCCATTACACTTGCTTCATTGACTCCAGCACAAGGGCATGAAGATCAATTAAAGCTTCATAAAGAGAGAGAAAAAGGAAAAGAAATAGTGGAGGGAGTTCAAAGAAAAAAGAGAGTGAAAAAGAAGAAAAGAAAAATGAGGAGAGTGAAGATAAAAAGTAAAAAATAGAGGTGAACTTTTATGCAAAAAAAAATGAAGTAAGGAATACTCTTTTAGCAAAAAGGCCAATGTTTGTACTCTTGTACAAAGAAGTCTGTCTCATCACTAACGATCTTAGCAAATCTCTTCCTAGTGTTTGTGTTTCTTTGTTACAGGAATATGACGATGTCTTTCCAGAAGAAGCTCCTATTGGATTACCACCACTCAGAGGCATTGAGCATCAAATAAACTTTATTCCTAGTGCTTCTATTCCTAACAGACTAGCTTATAGAACTAACCCAGAGGAGACAAAAGAGATTCAAAAGCAAGTTGAGGATTTGCTTGCCAGAGGATGGGTAAGAGAAAGATTGAGTCCTTGTGCAGTACCAGTCATACTTGTATCTAAGAAAGATGGCTCTTGGAGAATGTGTACAGATTGTAGAGCTATCAATAACATCACAGTAAAGTATAGACATCTCATTCCTAGGCTACATGATATGTTGGATGAGTTGTATTGATCTGTTTTTTATTTTCAAAAATTAATTTGAAAAGTGGTTATCAGCAAATAAGAATCAAAGAGGGAGATGAGTGGAAAACTATTTTCAAAACAAAGCATGGATTATATGAATGGTTGGTCATGGCATTTGGGCTCACAAATGCACCTAGCACTTTCACGAGGTTAATGAATCATGTGTTGCATGCATTCATAGGAAAATATGTTGTTGTTTACTTTGATGAAATTTTAGTTTATAGTAAAAGCTAGGATGATCATATTGAACATTTGAAGAGTGTGTTAGAAGTTTTGAAGCATGAAAAATTATATGCTAATCTTAAAAAGTGTGATTTTTGCATGGAAAAATTAGTTTTTCTTGGATATATTGTTAGTGCACAAGGCATTGAGGTGGATGAAGGAAAAGGTTAAGGCAATCAAAGATTGGCCCACACCTAAAACCATCACCGAGGTAAGAAGTTTCCATGGTTTAGCATGTTTCTATAGGAGGTTTGTGAAGGACTTTAGCACAATTGCTACACCTCTTACTAAAATTGTAAAGAAAAATGTTAGTTTTAAATGGGGAAAGGAGCAAGAGTTTGCTTTCAATGAGCTTAAAAATAAGCTATGTGCAGCTCCTTTATTAGCATTACCTAACTTTGCTAAAACTTTTGAAATTGAGTGTGATGCCTCAAGGGTAGGTATTGGGGCCGTTCTCATGCAAGAGAACAAACCAAATTTCAGTGAAAAGCTCAATGTGGCAGCTTTGAATTACCCTACATATGACAAAGAGCTATATGCTTTAGGGAGGGCATTGGAGACTTGGCAACAATATCTTTGGTTCAAAGATTTTGTCATTCACACAGACCATGAGTACTTGAAGTACCTAAAGGGACAAGGCAAGTTGAATAGGAGACATACCAAATGGATGGAATACATTGAGACATTTTCCTATGTTATCAAGTAAAAGCAAGGCAAAGAAAACATAGTGGCTGATGCACTATCTCGAAGGTATGCTCTTCTTTCTACTACTCTTAATGCGTGATATATGTGATATCACACATATATATGTCTGTGATACATATCAAACACATATATATAACCTACATATATATGTGTGACATATATCACACACATATATAACCTACACATATATGTGTGTGATACATATCACACACACATATATAACCTACATATATATCTCGTGATATATATTAGACATATATATAACTTGCATACATGTGTGTGAAATATATCAAACACATATATATATGTGATATATATCGACACATAAATATAACCCATATATATATGTGTGTGTGATACATATTACACATACATATATAACCCACATATACGTATGAGACACATATCACACAGATATATAACCCACATATATGAGTCTGATATATATCATACATATATATATATATATATATATATAAGTGTGTGTGTGTGTGTGTGTGTGTGTGTGACATATGTGATATAACCCACTTATATATGTGTGTGATATATATTACACATACATTTATAACCTACATATACATGTGAGACACATATCGCGCAGATATACAATCCACATATATGTGTGTGATATATATCAGACACATATATATGTGTGAAATATGTGTTATCACACACATATATAACCCACATATATGTGTGTGATATCACATATATGACACATATATGTGCGTTATATATGTGTCTGATAAATGTCAGACACATATATGTAGGTTATACATCTGTGTGTGATACATATTACACACATATATAGGCGGGTTTTATATGTTTGTGATATATGTCACACATATATATGTGAATTATATAAGTGTGTCTGATATGTACCACACACATATATGTGTGTAATATCATATATATCACACATATATGTGTGTTTGATATATATATATCACACGCATATATGTGGGTTATATATGCATCTGTGTGGTATATGTCACAGACATATTTGTGGGTTATATATGCGTGTGTGATATGTGATATATATCACACGTATATATATGTGGGTTATATATGTATTTTTGATACATATCACACACATTTATGTGTGTGATATCACATATATCGCACATATAAATGTGTCTGATATATCACACATATATATGTGGGTTATATATATATGTCTGACATGTATCACACACATACATGTGTGTGATATCACATATATCACACATATATACGTGTCTGATATATATCACATACATATATGTGGGTTATATGTATGTCTGATGTATATCACACACATATATATGGGTTATATATGTGTGATATATGTCACACATATATATCTGGGTTATATATGTGTGTCTGATATGTATCACACAAATATATGTGGGTGATATCACATATATCACATATATATATATGTGTCTTATATATATCACACACATATATGTGGGTTGTATATGTGTGTGATATAAATGTCACACACATATACGTGGGTTATATATGTGGGTTATATATGTGTATCTGCTATATATTACACTTATATATGTGCGTTATATCACATATATCACACATATATGTGTGTCTAATGTGTATCACACACAAATATATGTGGGTTATTTATGTGTGTGATATATGTCACATATATATATATATATGGGTTATTTATGCATGTCTGATATGTATCACACATTTACATGTGTGCGATATCACATATATCACACATATATATGTGTCTGATGTATATCACATACATATATGTGGGTTATATATGTGTCTAATGTATATCACACACATATATGTGGGTTATATATATGTGTGTGTTATATGTATCATACACACATATATCACACACACATATATATGGGTTATATATATGTGTGATATATGTCACACATGTATATGTGGGTTATATATATGTGTATAATTTGTATCACACACATATATGTGGGTGATATAACATATATCACACGTATACATGTGTCTGATATATATCACTCACATATATGTGGGTTATATATATGTGTGATATATTTGTCACACACATATACGTTGGTTATATTTGTGTGTATGATATGTATACACACATATATATATGTGGGTTATATATGTGTGTCTGTTATATATTACACACATATATGTGTGATATCACATATATCACATATATATGTGTCTGATGTATATCACACACATATATATGTGGGTTATTTCTATGTGTGATATATGTCACATGTAACACCCCGGAACTACCTGCAGGATTGACGAGTGTCTCCACAAACCAACACGGGTTTTTTCAGTGTGCTTTTGTCCTCACTCACACGTATCCTAGGAAACGTCCTAGGAGGTCACCCATCCCAGAATTGCTCCAGGTCAAGCATACTTAGTCCTAGAGTTCTTATGTTCTAGGCTCCCGAAAAGAAGTTGCAACTTGTTTATATGGCTACGGCAAATTAATTCCTTTAAGTCATCCTCAACTTTGCAGTCCCATATTTGCACAGTCTCTAAATCCCTCTCATTCTGATGTGTATTCAGTTCATTCATGCGCCCCTTCACCTAGAAGCCTTCCAGAAGCAGCTCCTTGTTCGTGCTTCATTGTACCGGTGATCACTTCCCGCCCTCATCGGCCCCGTGACCCACATGCCCACTAACTTCTGCTTGGTTCGTCCCTGAACCACACCGTACTGGTAGAGGTCTCATCTCTGATACCATTTAATGTAACATCCCGGGACTGCCTGCAGGATTGACGAGTGTCTCTACAAACTAACACGGGTCGTTTCAGTGTGCTTTTGTCCTCACTCACACGCATCCTAGGAAACGTCCCTGGAGGTTACCCATCCCAGAATTGCTTCAGGTCAAGCACACTTAATCATAGAGTTCTTATGTTCTAGGCTCCCAAAAAGAAGTTACAACTTGTTCATATGGCCATGCCAAATTAATTCCTTTAAGCCATCCTCAACTTTGCTGTCTCATACCTTCACAGTCTCTGAATCCCTCTCATTCTAATGCGTATTCAGTTCATTCATGCGCCCCATCGCCTAGAAGCCTGCCAGAAGCAGCTCCTTGTCCGTACTTCATTGCATTGGTGATCACTTCCTGCCCTCGTCGGCCCCGCGACACACATGGCCACCGACTTTCGCTTGGTTCGTCCCTGAACCACACCGTACTGGCAGAGGTCTCATCTCTGATACCATTTAAAGTAACACCCCGAGACTGCCTGTAGGATTGACGAGTGTCTCTATAAACTAACATGGGTCTTTTCAGCGTGCTTTTGTCCTCACTCACACGCATCCTAGGAAACTTCCCAGGAGGTCACCCATCCCACAATTGCTCCAGGTCAAGTACACTTAACCATGGAGTTCTTATGTTCTAGGCTCCCGAAAAGAAGTTGCAACTTGTTGATATGGCTACGCCAAATCAATTCCTTTAAGTAGTCATCGACTATCAATCCCATACCTGCACAGCCTCTGAATCCCTCTCATTCTGGTGCATATTCAGTTCATTCATGCTACCCTTCGCCTAAAAGCTTGCTAGAAGCTGCTCTTTATCTGTGCTTCATTGCACCAGTGATCACTTCCCGCCCTCGTCGGCCATGGGACACACATGCAGTTGTAACACCCCAAAATTTGTTATCCTACAATAATGTTAGAATTGTACTATTTTGTGTTTTCTATGAGTTGTAAATTTATTTTGACTATTCTGTGAATATTTTTTATTGTTGTGTGAGATTTGCTCTGAGTCAAGAAAATAATAATTTTCGGGCTGGGGAAAATCTTTATTGATTTATTCAGAGTCGGGGAATCTTACTAAACTCGAATCCGAGAAACATTTTAACCGATCTTTTAATTTTTAGAATTTATCTGAGAAATAAAAATATTTCATGATTTATTATCTGTCGGAGAAATATCCAGTGTTTTATAAACAACAGCTTCTGCTTATCGGGTAATAGACTTAGTATCTTTTATCTGTCAAAATTTATACTGGAAATAGTCTTTGTGACTCATTCTTGAGAAGCCAATAGAAAATGGTCAATATTGATGGTTAGACTTTTCTTAGCCAATAGGAAATAGTCAACGAAAATGGTTGGACTAGTTACTAAGTAACTACATAAACTAACTAAGTTACCCTAAAAGCTTAACTAGTAACTAAATTGAACTAACTTAGTTACTAAATACTTAGAAACCCTAATTACAAAATGAATCTAGAATCATCTAGAAGTGATGACCAATACATGACCTATGCAATGACTTAATCATGTAACTAAATGGTTAGTTGTGTAACCAAATAACCTAACTAAGTCAGCTTCATGAACTAACTACCTAATTAAGGTGTAACTAGAAACTAGTTGAAATCAAACTTAGTTAGCTATCCTAATGTGTTCCATGGCCAACAAGGCCTTTCTAGCAAGTTCTTAAACCATCTTATGACCATTTGATGACCATTATATGACATTGGCCATGTGAAAGCCATGTGACCACCATGTGATATTTTTATTATATTGATTAAGCCTTGATCTTTTCTACACACTCAACTCCACGGCCATGCATAGAGTAATAGCCTATTCTATTTCATTTTACTACACTTTGTGACACAAAGATCTATTCTCTCCATTCACTCACTTCAAGAACACCAAGAACACTCAAACTCCATTTCTTCTCTTTTCTTTGAGGGTCACAACCTCCACCCCTAAACCATACCTCCACACTTCAATAATATTCTACAATCCTACTTTCTAAACCTAGATACAATTCTAAACACTTTTCCTTTTGTGAGTTTTACCTAAATCATTCTCTAAGGGCTTCAAAAATCAAGCTTTGATTTTCTATTCCTACGGTAACTTCTTGTTTTCTTGATCCTAAGTTGGATTCTTGAATTTTTAAACCACGATTGATCTATGATTTCTTGTTTTTGAGGTTGGTGTGTGACTTATGGATTTGTTTAAGATTTTTAGGGTTTTTCTTTGGTGCTTCACGAAATCAAGAGGAGAAGGTACTTGGAGAGTGTTTGTCTTCCTAGAGGTAAGAGGGAGATTAACCTCATCAACCATGTGTTGGAGGTGAGAAAATGGAATTGTTTGTGGTGAAAAATCCATAAGGATTTATTCACTTGATTGTTTAAGCTTTCTTTATTTGTGATTAATGTGTTTATAGCTTTGAAAATATGCTTGCATATATGTTTTGTATGCTTATAGCTTTGATAGTATGTTTGTATATGTGATTTGGAAAGCATGTTAATTCTTGTGTAACTTAGGATGTGATTCACATGATGGGAATGGTATGATGGTTCCAAAGAACCTAGAGGCTCATGGCCTCAACACTACCAAGGGAACCAAGTGTTCTAAATTATTTTTCTAATCAAGGATTAAATGATTTAATGGTAAAAAAATTAGATTAAGAGTTTTTGCAAAGAATAAAATAATAGAAGTAAATTAAATATGATTTATAAAGTGTAATGGAAATTTTGGCCAACATGCCAAATTTGGATATTTTAGATCCAAAATTATTTCACTAAGTGTAGACTTAGTTATATAATGACTGGAACTTAATTCAATAGGTTTTGAGTAATAAAAAGGAAAATGGATTAATGTTTAGTATTATATTAAGTGTAATTAGATTATGAAGTAAATTAAAAGTTGATACTTGAAATTTACTAATGTATAGCTCACCCTACGGGTTTTAAAGTGCGTTAGAAAATTTTGAGTTGTAATATCATAGCTCAATCAAAGAAATGTTATTTTGTGGAAAATAGTAGAAAATACTGTCTTTAGTAAGAAAGTACTGGAATTCAAGTCAAATTTTAAAAATAAATGAGAAAAGATTTAATTTGAGCTTAGAATATGTTAGAAATATTTTACGTGATTTAAAAATAGTAATTTTTGGCTATGCAATTAAGAAAATGCAATAAAATATTTATGCGATTGAGAAAATGTCAAAAAATCTTTACGCGATTTGGAAACGTAAGAAGAGTGTTCTGCGATTGTGAAAATGCAATAATATTGTTATGTAATTAAACATAACAGTAGTTTGTTGTCGGACTATTGTGGTGGGTCCAGTTATATTAAATAATGATACCGCCAAGAGAAGGCGAGGGTATGTGAAATACCTTAATAATAATGATTGTATGTGTGTTTGGATCATACATCATGCATTGAAAAGCATGTCAGCTTATTTGGTTAAGGCTATATGCCTAGGAGATGAATCACACCTATGTGCGGGTGCGAGTAGACAAGTGTAGGTCACTTGTTGACCTAGGGGACGTCGGGGTGCGGGTACCTCACAATGGACAGTTAGTAGCTCTTCTATCCGTGAGGCAGACCGATGCAAACGCACCAACGATCCGGACCAAGACACTGTCCTATATCACGATCTGGTGTAGAATATCTTGTATAATGCCTTGATATGCATGTGGATAAATTGATAACACTTTTGGCCATGGCAGCCGAGTTACAAACATGTCTTTTGGATCATTCTCTCCAAAAATGTGTATAGCTCCATAGAGTAGGAATTGGTCATTGTGTATATGCATAGTTGGTCAGTATATTGAAATGATAATTATCCTTATCTGATATATTTTATTTGTTGTGTGATAAAATGATCTAATGCTTTGATATTATGTTCTGTTTATTTGTTATCATTTTCTATATTGCTATACTGGTATTGATGTAGGGGATCTCACCTCTTTCTTGTATTATATTTGTTTTATTGTGTATGTCTAATGAAGACCAGGAAGATGAAGGAGTAGATAACTTTTTTTATTATCAGTAATATACTCTTGTTTGTTGAGATGGCGGCGAGGCGCTAAGTTTTTGGTTTTGTCCAAGTAAATTTCCATAGTGGGGTTGATGCTTGGAGGTTTGATTTTGACAATGAACACTTTGTATATACTGGAGACTTGACTATGAACTTAAGTGGAACCCGCGATGGGATTCCTGTTTTGATGCAACACACGTCTGTGAGCATAGAATTTACGATGCCGATTCGTGAAATTTAGGGTGGTACTATGTATACACCGCGTGAAGACTGTGTGGTGTCTTCCGCAAGGACCCCTATGAGGCGAATGTTATATACGCCTAGGTTCTTTATGATAAAGTGGAGGAGGATCCTTCCAAGGACCCAAATCCTTAGGTTAGTTTTTAAGAGTTTTAAGTTTAGCAGTTATATTTTGGAGTGTCTGTTGTACATTTTATCTTTTGGTATGTAAGGATATTATGTAAGTTATTTGTAAACAAGGCTTTCAGTATGTACGTATAATATAAGTGTGATTTCAGTTACAAGTGATACTTGTGAAGTTTTAGTCAGTTTACTTATTGAAATTTATTCCGCAAATGAAAATTTAAAAATCACGTTTTTACAAGATTAATTCTTTTACAACTTGGGTAAGTTATATTAGGATTAGTTTTAAATGTGATGCCCTACGGTGGGTGTTACATTGGTTAGTATCAGAGCTCCTGGTTAGAGTCTTTTGGGGCTTTTGTGGTTAGGTTTGTTTTGCTTATATTGTGTGATTCTCTGAGTTTGATTTCTAAAAGGTTACAACTGACTTTTCTTGGATTGTGTTTGATTGTTTGTGAAGAAAACTATGTCTCATGGTAGAGGTACACGTATGAATACAGAATGTGACAATGACGCAATGACTATTGCTGCTAAAGTGATGCAGCGAATGGCAGAAGTAATCGTGCAACAAAATCAAAGAGCTGCACAACAACAAGAAGCTAATGCAGTGGTCCAACATTTATCAAAATTTTGTCGAAACAATCTGCCATACTTCAGAGGCGAGTTTGATCCTGAGAAAGCGAGTTTGTGGATCCAAGAACTAGAGAAGATCTTCGAAGGCATAGGATGTACAGATGATCGTAGAGTGACTTACGCTACATTTATGCTAATGGGTGATGGCGAGAATTGGTGGAAAGCCACTCTAAGGGTGCTACAAGCTGAAGGGAGAAAGATTACATGGAAGCTGTTCTGCAAAGTATTTTTGGAGAAATACTTTCCAGAAAGTGCGAGGCACGCTAAAGAGATGGAATTTCTGGGATTACGACAAGGTGGAATGACCGTCAATGAATATGCTGCAAAGTTTGAGAGCTTGTCTAAGTTCTCGCGGTATCTCCAAATCCAGCCAGATGAGGGTTGGAAGTGCCGCAAATTCGAAGAACGTCTAAGAATCGAATTGAAGAGGGGAGTGTTGCCCATGTGAATGAACCAGTTTTCAACATTAATGGATATGTGTTATAGGCTCAAAGGGTTGGAGCTATCAAGGGATACCAGGAACCGCAACTTTGGACTGTCTAGGTTTCAAAGGGGAGGCAACAATAATAATAATCGGTTTCAAAGGAAACCATACTCTTGACCCTCGGGAAGTCAGCAGCAACAATAACAGCAGCCATGCAGAGGAGGTTCAAGTGGCAATCGGTTTAATTAGATAGCGGCATCGCCAATGAAATGCATGAAGTGCAAAAAAGGTCATTTGACGAGAGATTGCGCGATCAAAGGTATAATTTGTTTTCAATGTGGAAAGCCTAGTCATGTCTCTAAGGATTATGATCAAGCAAAGATGGAGCCTTCAGTGAGCAATGTTCATACTATTAAACCATAAGTTAGTGGACGCGTTTATACTATGAGTGGATCTGAGGCCTCTCGGTCTAAAGATCTTATCTAAGGAGAAGGTGTCATCTCAGGTAATCTTTTAACTGTACTATACGATTTGAGTGCAACTCATTCATTTATTGCATATGATTGTGTGGATCGATTGGGATTGTCTGTGTCTTCTTTGAACTTCTAACTGATTGTTTCTACACCTACTGTTAAACCTGTTAGTACTACTAAAATATGCCTAAATTATCCTATTACTATCAGTAATCGAGTCTTTTCTGTTAATTTAATTTGTTTGCCTCTTACCAATATTGATATAATCCTAGGGATGGATTAGTTATCTTCTAACCATATCTTATTAGACTGTTCTAAAAAGACCTTAGTATTTCCTGATGAGGTTTCTAGATTTTTAACTGCCAAACAAGTCAAATCTTTATTAAGGGATGGAGCCCAAGGATACATGCTGCTATTTTCTTTGGAAGTTAAGAGTGAGAAAGATGTGAATGCTATTTTTGTTGCAAATGAGTTTCCTGAAGTTTTTCCTGATGAAGTACCCGGATTACCACCGGAAAGAGAGATAGAGTTTTCTATGATCTTGTACCTGAAGAGGGTCCTATTTCAATTGCACCTTACCGAATGTCACTATTAGAACTAGCAGAACTAAAGAAGCAATTAGAGGAGCTGTTAGAAAAACAGTTTGTGAGACCTAGTGTTTCACTGTGGGGAGCTCCAGTACTGTTAGTCAAGAAGAAGGATGGAACTTCACAGTTGTGTGTGGACTACCATTAGCTAAATGAAGTCATGATAAAGAACAAGTATCCACTTCCAAGGATTAATGATCTGATGGACTAACTGAAAGGAGCAGCCGTTTTCTCTAAGATAAAACTGCGATCAGGTTATCATCAAATTCATGTCAAGGCTAAGGATATACCAAAGACTGCTTTTCGAACACGCTATGGTCATTATGAATATCTTGTAATGCCATTCAGAGTGACGAATGCTCCTGCAATATTCATGGATTACATGAATATAATTTTTCATCTATACTTAGACAGATTTGTCATTATTTTTATCGATGACATTCTGATCTATTCTCAAAATCATGAAGAGCATGCTAAACATCTTAGCATAATTCTCCAAATTTTGAAGGAGAAGAAGTTGTACGCAAAGTTGTCAAAATGTGAGTTTTGGTTGGAAGAAGTACAATTTTTGGGTCATGTGATTTCAAAGGACAAGATTACAGTGGATCCAGCAAAGGTGGAGATAGTTCTTCAATAGGAAAGGCCAAAGACTATGATTGAGATTCAGAGTTTTGTTGGATTAGCCGGATACTATCAGAGATTTATTGAAGATTTTTCTAAGATAGCTGGATCGCTTACACAACTCATGAGGAAGAATCAAGTTTTTCTTTTGACTAATGAATGCGAAAAAAGTTTCTAAGAATTGAAGAAGAGATTGACTACTGCACAAGTGCTGATTCTACCGGATCTGAATGAATCTTTTGAAGTATATTGTGATGCTTCTTACCAAGGGCTAGGATGTGTACTAATGCAAAATAAAAAAGTTGTAGCATATGCTTCAAGACAACTGAAGGCACATGAACGGAATTATCCAACGCATGACTTGGAACTAGCTGCAGTCATTTTTGCATTGAAGTTTTGGAGGCACTTTCTGTATAGAGCTATATTCAATGTCTTCAGTGACCATAAAAGTTTGAAATATCTATTCGACCACAAGGAGCTGAATATGAGACAAAGGAGGTGGTTAGAATTCTTGAAAGACTATGGCTTTCAACTCCAGTATCATCCTGGAAAGGTGAACGTTGTGGCAGATGCTTTAAGTAAAAAGATGCTTAGTGTCTCTGCGATGATGGTTAGGGAAAAGGAATTAATAGAACAATTCCAGAATTTGTGGGTGTCAATGGAGTTGACGCTGGGAAAGATTTGTTTAAACAAGGTTACAATCACCAGTGATTTAATGGAAGAAATCTGAGAGAAGCAGAAGGATAACGAATTTCTACAAACTGAGAGGGAGCTGATGAAGCGAGATATTGTGTCAATGGTTCAGGAAGGACACGACGGTATTCTAAGATTTGAAGGTAGAGTTTGTGTACCTAATGATCCAGAGCTGAGGAAGTTGATTCTTGATGAAGCTCATACGAGCCAGCAGAGTATACATCCTAGAATGACCAAGATGTATTAAGATCTAAAACGATTATTTTGGTGGCTTGGGATGACGAGAGATGTTGCTGAGTACGTGTCATCTTGTCTTGTGTGTCAAAAGGCGAAAGTTGAACTTCAAAGACCAGCAGGTATGCTGCAACCCCTAACTATTCTAGAATGGAAATGAGATAGTATTGCAATGGATTTTGTCACTAGATTGCCAAAGACTAGGAAATATTATGATTCTATATGGGTCGTTGTTGATCAGCTTACGAAGTCTGCTTACTTCTTGCTAATCAATATCAAGTATCCAATGGAGAAATTGACCTAGGTGTACATTGGTGAAATTGTTAGACTTTACGGTGTACCCTCTAGTATTATTTCTGATAAAGATCCAAGGTTTACATCGAGATTTTAGCAAAGTCTACATGAAGCAATGGGGACTAAACTTCGTTTGAGTTTGGCTTACCATCCGCAAACTGATGGTCAAATGGAGAGGACTATTCAGTCGTTAGAAGATTTGTTGAGAGCTTATGTGTTAGAGTAAAGAAGAAGTTAGGATGAATACTTCCCTTTAGTAGAATTCACCTATAATAACAGTTTTCACTCAAGTATAGGGATGACACCCTACGAAGCACTATATGGATGACAATGCCGAACACCTTTGTGTTGGTATCAAGATGGGGAAAGTATGACCATTGGACCTGAGATGGTACAATAGACAACAGAGAAGGTAAAAATGATACAAGAGAAAATGAGGGTAACTCAGAGTAGACAGAAGAGCTATGCTGATAAAAGGAGAAGACCTCTTGAATTTGAGGAAGGCGAGCATGTGTTTTTGCGAGTAACGCCCATGACTGGTGTCAGAAGGGTTATAAAATCCAAAAAACTCATTCCTAAATTCATTGGACCATATCAAATTCTTTGTCGGATAGGTCCAGTTGCTTATCAAATAGCTTTACCGCATTTTCTTTCCAACCTTCATAATGTTTTCTATGTGTCCCAATTGAGAAAGTATATCCCTGATCCCTCACATGTCATTCAGCCTGATGAAGTACAATTGAAGGAAAATTTGACATATGAGACACTTCCTGTTAAGATTGAAGACAGAAGGGTGAAGCAACTCAGAGGGAAAATGATTCCGTTAGTGAAAGTAATTTAGAATGAAATGACAAGAGATGCTACATGCGAGATGGAATATAAAATGAGGGAACAATATCCTCAATTGTTTTAAGATATGATTAATCTCGGGGACGAAATTCTTTTTAGAGGGGGAGAGTTGTAACACCCCAAAATTTGTTATTTAACAATAATGTCAGAATTATACTATTTTGTGTTTTCTGTGAGTTGTACATTTATTTTGACTATTCTGTCAATGTTTTTTATCATTGTGTGAGATTTGCTCTGAGTCAGGAAAATAATAATTTTTAGGTCGGGGGAAATTTTTATTGATTTATTCGGAGTCGGGGGATTTTACTAAACCCGAATCCGAGAGACACTTTAACCGATCGTTTAATTTTTAAAATTTATCTAAGAAATTAAAATATTTCATGATTTATTATCTGTCAGAGAAATATCCATTGTTTTATTAACAGCAGCTTCTGTTTATTAGGTAATAGACCCGATATCTTTTATCTATCAAAATTTATACGGGAAATAGTCTTTGTGACTCATTCTTGAGGAGCCAATAGAAAATGGTCAATATTGATGGTTAGACTTTTCTTAGCCAATAGGAAATAGTCAACGAAAATGGTTGGACTAGTTACTAAGTAACTAGATAAACTAACTAAGTTACCCTAAAAGCTTAATTAGTAACTAAATGGAACTAATTTAGTTACTAAATACTTAGAAACCCTAGTTAAAAAAAAGAATCTAGAATCATCTAGAAGTGATGACCAATACATGACCTATGCAATGACTTAATCATATAACAAAATGGTTAGTTGTATAACTAAATAACCTAACTAAGTTAGCTTAATGAACTAACTACCTAATTAAGGTGTAACTAGAAACTAGTTGAAATCAAACATAGTTAGTTATCCTAATGTGTTCCATGGCCAACAAGGCCTTTCTAGCAAGTTCTTGAACCATTTTATGATTATTTGATGACCATTATGTGACATTGGCCATGTGAAAGCCATGTGAACACCATGTGATAGTTTTATTACATTGATTAAGCCTTGATCTTTTCTACACACTCAACTCCACGACCATGCATAGAGTAATAGCCTATTCTATTTCATTTTACTACACTTTGTGACACAAAGATCTATTCTCTCCATTCTCTCACTTTAAGAACACCAAGAACACTCAAACTCCATTTCTTCTCTTTTCTTTGAGGGTCACAACCTCCACCCCTAAACCATACCTCCACAATTCAATAATATTCTACAATCCTACTTTCTAAACCTAGATACAATTCTAAACACTTTTCCTTTTGTGAGTTTTACCTAAATCATTCTCTAAGGGCTTCAAAAATCAAGCTTTGATTTTCTATTCCTACGGTAACTTCTTGTTTTCTTGATCCTAAGTTGGATTCTTGAATTTTTAAACCACGATTTATCTATGGTTTCTTGTTTTCAAGGTTGGTGTGTGACTTTTGGATTTGTTTAAGATTTTTAGGGTTTTTCTTTGGTGCTTCACGAAATCAAGAGGAGAAGGTACTTGGAGAGTGTTTGTCTTCCTAGAGGTAAGAGGGAGATTAACCTCATCAACCATGTGTTGGAGGTGAGAAAATGGAATTGTTTGTGGTGAAAAATCCATAAGGATTTATTCACTTGATTGTTTAAGCTTTCTTTATTTGTGATTAATGTGTTTATAGCTTTGAAAATATGCTTGCATATATGTTTTGTATGCTTATAGCTTTGATAGTATGTTTGTATATGTGATTTGGAAAGCATGTTAATTCTTGTGTAACTTAGGATGTGATTCACATGATGGGAATGGTATGATGGTTCCAAAGAACCTAGAGGCTCACGGCCTCAACACTACCAAGGGAACCAAGTGTTCTAAATTATTTTTCTAATCAAGGATTAAATGATTTAATGGTAAGAAATTGGATTAAGAGTTTTTGCAAAGAATAAACTGCTAGAAATAAATTAAATATGATTTATAAAGTGTAATGGGAATTTTGGCTAACATGCCAAATTTGGATATTTTAGATCCAAAATTATTTCACTAAGTGTAGACTTAGTTATATAATGACTGGAACTTAATTTAATAGATTTTGAGTAATAAAAAGGAAAATGGATTAATGTTTAGTATCATATTAAGTGTAATTAGATTATGAAGTAAATTAAAAGTTGATACTTGAAATTTACTAACGTATAGCTCACCCTATGGGTTTTGAAGCACATTAGGAAATTTTGAACTGTAATATCATAGCTCAATCAAAAAAATGTTATTTTGTGGAAAAGAGTAGAAAATACTGTCTTTAGTAAGAAAGTACTGGAATTAAAGTCAGATTTTAAAAATAAAGGAGAAAAGATTTAATTTGAGCTTAAAATATGTTAGAAATATTTTACGTGATTTAAAAATAGTAATTTTTGGTTATGCGATTAAGAAAACGCAATAAAATATTTATGCTATTGAGGAAAATTCAAAAAATCTTTACGCAATTTGAAAACATAATAAGAGTGTTCCGTAATTGTGAAAATGCGATAATATCGCTACGCGATTGAAAGTAACAGCAGTTTGCTATCGGGCTGTTGTGGTGAGCCCGATAATATTAAATAATAATACTGCCAAGAGAAGACGAGGATATGTCAAATACCTTAATAATAATGATTGTATGTGTGTTTTGATCATACATCATGCATTGAAAAATGTGTCAACTTATTTGGTTAAGGTTGTATGCCTAGGAGATGAATCACACCTATGTGCGGGTGCGAGTAGACAAATGTAGGTCACTTGTTGACCTTAGGGGCGTCAGGGTACGGGTACCTCACAATGGACAGTTGGTAGCTCTTCTATGCGTGAGGCAGACCGATGCAAATGCACCAACGATACGGACCGAGACACTGTCCTATATCACGATTTGGTGTAGAATGTCTTGTATAATACTTTGATGTGCACATGAATAAATTGATAGCACTTTTAGCCACGACAGTCGAGTTACAGACATATCTTCTGGATCATTCTCTCTAAAAATGTGTTTAGCTCCATGGAGTAGGAATTGGTCATTGTGCATATGCATAGTTGGTCAGCATATTGAAATGATAATAATACTTATTTGATATATTTTATCTGTTATGTGATAAAATGATCTACCGCTTTGATATTATGTTTTGTTTATTTGTTGTCATTTTCTATACTGCCATACTGGTATTGACGTAGGGGATCTCACCACTTTTTTGTATTATATTTGTTTTATTGTGTATGTCTAATGAAGACTAGGAAGACGAAGGAGCAGATAACACTTTTTATTATCAGTAATATTACTCTTGTTTGTTGAGATGGCGACGAGGCGCCAAGTTTTTGGTTTTGTCCAAATAAATTTCCATGGTGGGGTTGATGGTTGGAGGTTTGATTTTGACAATGAACGCTTTGTATATACTAGGGACTTGACTCTGAACTTAAGTGGAACCCGCGATGGGATTCCTGTTTTGACACAACATGCGTCTGTGTGCCTAGAATTTATGATGCCGATTCGTGAACTTTGGGGTGGCACTGTGTATACACCACATAAAGACTGTGTGGTGTTTTCTGCAAGGACCCCTGTGAGGCGAATGTTATATTCGCCTGGGTTCTTTAATGACAAAGTGGAGGAGGATCCTTCCGAGGACCCAAATCCTAAGGTTAGTTTTTAAGAGTCTTAAGTTTAGCAGTTGTATTTTGGAGTGTCTGTTGTACATTTTATCTTTTGTATGTAAGGATATTATGTAAGTTATTTGTAAACAAGGCTTTCAGTATATATGTATAATATAAGTGTGATTTCAGTTACAAGTGATACTTGTGAAGTCTTACTCAGTTTACTTATTGAAATTTATTCCACAAACAAAATTTTAAAATCCACGTTTTTACAATATTAATTCTTTTACAACTTGGGTAAGTTATATTAGGATTAGTCTTAAATGTGATGCCTTACAGTGGATGTTACATCACACATATATATGAGGTTTATATATGCGTGTCTGATATGTATCACACACATATATGTGTGTGATATCACATATATCACACATATATATGTGTCTGATATATATCACATACATATATGTGGGTTATATATGTGTGTGTGATATGAATCACACACATATATATTTGTGGGTTATATATGTGTGTCTGATATATATCACATACATATATGTGTGTGATATCACATATATCATGCATATATATGTGTCTGATATATATCACACACATATATGCGGCTTACATATGTGTGTGATATATGTCACACTTATATATATGTGAGTTATATACATATGTGTTATATGTCTCAGACACATATATTTGTGGGTTATATATGTGTGTTTGAAATATATCACACACATATATGTGTGTTATATATATATGTGATATCTGTCACACACATATATGTGGATTATATATGTATGTGTGATATGTATCACTCACATATATATATGGCTTATATATGTGTGATATAAGTTATATCACACACATATATGTGTGTGATATATATCAGACACACACATATATGTGTGTGATATATATCAGACACACACATATATGTGTGTCTGATATCAGACACATATATACCCCGTATATGTGTGTGATATATACCCCGTATATATGTGTCTGATATATATCACACACATTTATGTGGGTTATATATGTGTGTGACATATATGTCACACATATATATATGGGTTGTATTGGTGTGTGTGATATGTATCACACACATATATGTGAGGGTTATATATGTGTGTTTGATATATATCACACACATATATGTGGGTTATATATGTGTCTGATATATATCACACATATATATGTGAGTTATATATGTGTGTGTGATATGTATCACTCACATATATATGTGGGTTATATATGTGTGTCTGATATGTATCATACACATATATGTGTGTGATATCATATAATATATATTTATATATATGTATGTATGATATCATATAATATATGTATATATATATATATATATATATATATATATATATATATATATATATATATATATATAAACGATATATATCACACACATATATATGGGTTATATATGTGTGTGTGTGTGATATGTATCACACACATATATATGTGGGTTATATATGTGTGTCTGATAAATATCACACACATATATGTGTGTGATAGCACATATATCACACAAATATTTGGGTTATATATGTATGTGTGATATGTATCACACACATATATATGAAGGTTATATATGTGTCTAATATATATCACACACATATATGTGTGTGATATGACATATATCACACAAATATATGTGTCTGATATGACATATATCACACACATATATGTGCCTGATATATATCAGACACATATATAACCCGCACATGTGTGTGTGATATATATCTAACACATATATATGTATCTGATATATATCAGACATATATTTATGGGTGATACATGTGTGTCTGATATGTATCACACATATTTATGTGGATTATATATGTTTGTCTGATATGTATCACACACATATAAGTGTGTGATATCACATATATCACACATATATATGTGTGTGATATGATAACACATATATATGTGGGTTATATATGTGTGTGATATATGCCACACATAAATATGTGGGTTATATATGTGTGTCTTATATGTATCACACACATATATGTGTGTGATATCACATATATCACATAAATATATGTGTCTGATATATATCACACAGATATATGTGGGTTATATGTGTGTGTGATATATGTCACACACATATATATGGGTTATGTATTTATATGTGATATGTATCACACACATATATATGAGGTTATATACATGTGTCTGATATATATGACACACATCTATGTGTGTGATGTCACATATATCACATATATATATGTGACTGATATATATCACGCACATATATGTGGGTTATATATGTGTCTAATATATATCACACACATATATGTGGGTTATATCTGTGTGTGTGATATGTATCACACACATATATGTGGGTTATGTATGTGTGATATAGTCACATATATATATATGTGGGTTATATAGGTGTGTCTAATATGTGTCACACACACATATGTGTGTGATATGATATATATCTCACATATATGTGTCTGATATATATCACACATATATATGTGTCTGATATATATCACACATATATATGTGTCTGATATATATCACACACATATATGTGTGTGATATCACATATATCACACATATATATGTGTCTGATGTATATCACACATATATATGTGAATTATGTATGTGTGTGATATATGTCACACGCATATAAGTGGGTTATATATGTATGTGTGATATGTATCACAGACATATATTTATGGGTTATATATGTGTGTCTGGTATATATCACACACATATGTGTGTGTGTGCGATATCACATTTGTCACACATATATATATGTCTGATATATATCACACACCTATATGTGGGTTATATATGTGTGTGATATATGTCTCACACATATATATGGGTTATATATGTATGTGTAATATATATCATACACATATTGTAATACCCCCCTTTTGATACCACATTTATATACTAAAACATCAAAAACTTAACAAAATGCGGTAAAGGTTTAATCTTAAAAAAAACACGGATTTCAATTTTTCTTTCTCAAAGGCATAAACTTAAACAAAACATAAACAGCACAAGATGTAATTACTGAATAATACATATAAAAAAGAATATATATACATAAGTGGCATGGATCACAGTCCACCCAAAATACACAAGGTTTGTACTCAAAAGACATATACAACAATTTGACAAAAGAAAAACTAGCCCAAGTCTATATGCCTAAGGAGTAGGGTCCTCCATTCTATTCTCCATTGGATCCTCTTCTGGATCCTCCATCGGGTCCTCCACCTTGGACTCCTCACCAGACATATCCCTCAACTAGAGCAAGATCTCACGGACAGGTGTCCTAGCAGATGACACCATAGAGTCTTGATCCTCCCTCGGGGTGTAATGCAAATCACCCAACAACTCCCTGATCGGCATAATGAATTCCAGATATACCAAGATGTCAAAGGAAAAGAAAGGATGTAACACCCCTCGATTTGGTAACCATGACACAATCGTCATTATACCACAGTCACTAAATTGTTGGCGTACTACAACCCAAATAGCATGTTTCCAAAATTTAATCATTGTACATATAAGGAAAATATTAGCCCTGAATGAATAGATACACATGTTATCATTTGAAAATATAATTCAACAAGATATACTCAAAATACAACACATAAACTATATAATTACCTTAAAACATACATAGTGCGACGCATTGCTCATATCACTCAAAACAAAATACACCAAGTTGTACTTCAAAATGCAGTTATATTCAAAAGCACCTTTATACAGGTAATGCAAAAGAAGCATAAACTACCCATAACAATGCCCACGATTAAGGAGTTGGGCACTCCATCGGATCCACCTTGGGATCCTCCCCCAGTTCATCTGAAGACATAAGGATAGGACAGAGTGCGATCTCACGGGCAGGTGCCCTTGCAGCTGATGCTATAGAATCCTCATCCTCTCTAGGGGTGTGAAGCAGATCACCCCATAACTGCCGAATGGGCAAGGCAAACTCCAGATGCACTGATGTAGTGAGAGTCAGGATAGGATCTCTGTCACGGGTCATCCTCACAGTCAAGATCAGATCCCCAACATACCATATACGCTTGCTAGCCCAGTTGACTCACTAAGCATTGGTATCCCCAGTAATCACAATCCTGACGAAACCAATAGAACCCTTTCTTGCCACCATCGCCGAATGCAGGAGATCAAACCAAGTAAGATCTAGGAGATTCAACTTTGTCCCCTTTACAGTCTTTAACCAAAATCACATAGAACAAGAATAGTACAAATAAGAGGTGAGATATCCTACATCATTACCAACATGACAGTGAAGGAAAATAATACGAATGACGGAGTTATTCCATACATACAGATATTACAGATATATTCAAGTTATCAACTTCATAGATATCATCATAAAGTATATCCCATAATAATATAAATATTAACAATGCTACAACAACAGTGATGTGTGTGAAACAACATCATGTTTTGTTCTTGTTTCGCATGCATTCTTGAGCATTTTAGGCATTTTAGTTTCCCTTTTGGTTTGTTTTTCCCTTAGTTTGGATAACTGCGGTGTTTTTGGTGTTCTTGTGCAGGATTAATGTTGAATTGGCTTTGGATTGAATGGAATGCTTGCATGTTTGAAGTTGGAGCTTAATGGATAGCAAAAAGGTGCAAAAAGACCATTCCAGAGGGATCCACGGCCTGCCCGTGGGTTAAACCACGGCCATGGATCGAGCAGCAACTTGAAAGAGGAAAAGAGAGATTCCAGGGAGTTCCACGGCCTGGCCGTGGAATGATCCACGGCCGTGGAATGATCTACGGCTGTGGAATGATCCATGGCCTGGCCGTGGAATGATCCATGGCCATGGAATTTTGACAGCAAGATCCACGGCCTGGCCGTGGAATGATCCACGACCATGGATCGCAGTGCGTAGCAGTTTTTAAGTTTTAATTTTTATATCTTTTAGGGGCTTTTTAGCTAATTAAAATCCTAGGTTATAAATAGAAGTTCTGAATAGAATTAGAGAGTGCTAATTTGGTTTTGGGAGGAGGCACATTAGAGGCTCTTGTTCTTGATCTTTCTTCCCTCTTCTCTCTTGGGTTACGGGTTAGGATGTTCTTGAACATGTTTTCTAATTCTTTCTTCTCTATGTCTGAGTAGTTTCCTTTGTTTCTAGGATTGGGCAATGCCCTTTGATACATTGATAATGATTAATTGATGTTGTTTCCCTTTTTATTGATCTTGAATGTTCTTTGATTCAATTCTTATTACTCTTATTCATGTGAATTTGTTGGCCACTTATTTGCATCTTATAGGCATTTAGGGACGTACTGAGAGGTGAACCTAAGTGTTGGAACCATAAGAATTGAACTTAAGGTCTAAATCATGAGAGTAGTTTTAGCCTTTCGAGGATTCAATGAATTGCCATAAAACGTAATAGGTTCAATTTAAATTCAATTACCACGAGAGTAGGAATTGGTTTAATTGGGCACGGATCTTGTATCTTGAGAAAGACCATTAACTAATTTAGGGTAATTCACCTTCAATTGAATTTCAGATTTAATAAAAGGTTTGTCAATTAGGATTTATCTTGTATCATTGTGGTATCCCAATCTTGGAAGCTTTCTTGAATCTGAATACCTCTTCTTGATAACTTGCTATCTTTGTTCTAAATTCTGCACTTTGATTTTTATTTTATTGGTTTGTTATTGCGTTCTTCTTAATCAATAATCATATTCCCTTTTTGTTTAATTTAATTGAATTAATTAATTAATTGGTATTCATAGGCACAGTCCCTGTGGATTTGATCTTTTTATTACTTGACGACGAAATTGTACACTTGCGGATTTCACGCATCAAACAGATATCCACCATAGATATATAAATAATAATTATGTAACCACAATATGTATATTAACCACGCTATGACAATGTGTGAACTGACTATGTGTATGCATAATGAACACGTTCCTACTTCATGGAGTTAGACACAACATCAGAGATGAGCATTCCAGAAGATCTATTCCCCCTCAAAAGACAGTTTACACCGGACCACGAAAAGTAATAGTGTTTGTCGGGTCCTCATTGTGCGTTGCAACGGATCACCACGGTTAGGGGTATATAATGTGACAAACAGGTCACTAAGTGGATCACCACACACGGACGCCCCTTGAGATCCATCATGGATTGTACTATCCTGTAAGTTCTCACTCACTCCTTAGGAATAAAATGCCATAACAGCCACAACTATATGATGCTCAAATGCATATTTAATGACACCAAACTACCGTTGTACCATTCCCAATGGCATTAAAGCAACCGTCTATATGATTGTTCCATACCATTTATATCCATGACATTATATAACTGTCCATACGACTACATAATATCACTAATATCTAGGTTTCTTATGATAATCAGTCCCATCTGACTCGACCGTCTATCTGATGTTTCTGGTTATAAAAGCAAACCACATCTGACTCGATCGTCTACCTGATGTTTCTGGGCCTGGTACTTCATTTCCAAAAGCACAATGCCAAATGCATGCTGTCACAGAGGATTTCAATCATGCATTTCATAACCATAAGTCATATTAAAATAAACGTTGAATCTTCAAAATTAGTATAAGAATATCACCTCAACTTCAACACTTTTCCTATTGAGCTTCACTAGGGAATATAATCTTTCACTGAATCCATTTTACTCTAATTCAAAAAGTTCTTGTTTTTGTCCTTAATAAAATTCAACTAAAATAAGTATTTTATATTTCTCAATTCTTCCCTTACACTCCTAATTCTTGTTTCTCTAATTCAATTAGTCATTCTCTTTATTTTTTATAAAACTTATTTAATTAAATGTCTTATGATTCTCAAAAATCTTACTTACACTCATTTTCCTTTAAAGGTCAAGATCTACTCATTGTTTTATGGTAAAATTTCATTTCCTTTCTCTTTTCATCTTATGAATCCCTAATTGAATGTCTAATCACTTAAGTATTCAAAGTTATATTTTAATACAAAATTTCCTCTTAGTTACCCTAAATGGCCGTGAGCCCTAAGTTCTTGGAATTCAACATTCATCTTCTTAATCCATCATCTTAATTCCTCAATTAATTCATTTTCCCACTTAAACTTCTAAGTTCCAATTTATCCCAATTATAATTGCAAGTTTTCCTAATTTGCCTCCTCTTAGCCAAGACACTCAACCATGGTCTCTAGACCCAAAATTTCCATCAACTCATCAATTAGTTGCTTAAGTTCCATTTTAACACAAGGTTTGGTTCTTGATTCATCATTTAAGGCCACAAGGCCGTGAGCTCCCCTTCAACATAGGCAATGATTCCTTATCTTTCACACATGATTTCAAGCACACAAAATATCACAATTTATCCATGCAACATAATAAAACAACATCAAGTAACAACATCATACAAGCACATAATTATAAATCATCAAAAATCAAGCAATCAATAGGAGAAATCCACACATGGATGCTCCAATTTCAACACACAATTCATCCCTTAGCACCATGGGTGGTTGATGAGGATGTTGTCTATTTCTTACCAAGAAAATAATAAGAAAAACAAGCTCATTTTTCCTTTTGAAATTTGTCCTCCACCACCATCAAAGACCCTAGGACATCAAACTTTCGCAATCAATAAACCAAACCATAAAAGAGGAGTTCTTAGTCACAAAGATGACCAAGAATCATGAAAATGGTGAGAGAAAATGGAAAAGTCATAAACTTTACCTTAAAACTCCAAATCTTAGGGATTTATGGAAGAAGATGAAAATGGTGGATTCAAGATATGGTCATAAAAGAGAGAAGGTTTAAGATGATGAAGATGTAAGAAACAAGGTTGGTTGAACAAGAAAATGTGGGTAGCCAAAAATGGTATCTTGGCCGTGGAAGGAAAGAGAAAATGGAGAGGAAAATGTGAGCTCCTTGAAGGTGATTCCAACAAGAAGTGAAAGTCTTCAAAGAGAATATGGATTCAAGAAATGTGTGAGCTTGAAATCAAGCAACCATGGATGATGGAAGGATATGGGGCTGCTATGGAGTTAGAGAGAAAATGGAGAAGATGAAAGTGTGAAGAAAGAGTGAGAGAAAAGAAAATTTGGAGAGAGAAAGTAATACAAAAGTTTAGAAATTTGAAAAGTGAAGTGAAAAGGTAATATTGGTGAAAAGGTGACAACTTTTGCCACCCATTTTTCTCCTCATTGCCGTTAGCTTCACAAAGGAGAGGGGGAAATTGGCTTCTCCAACAAGCCAATAGGAAGGTGCTAGGAAGTTTCCTTCTTCTTCACCATTTTGAAAAGTCAACTTGATGTGACAAAAAGTAGATTTCTGGATAAGGTGATAAGGATTTTTACTACAAGCTATTACCCATTGGACAATTATTACAGTTCATAAAGTCAATATTTATTATCTAATGGATAATATAGCGTACTGTAAAATTTTTATCTAACAGAATGTACCGCGATTTTATTTATCAGATAAAATCTTGAAAAATGTAAACCTCATAAACTGTGCCCATCCTCAGCTTTAGTAAGATTCCCCGTCGATGTTTCCATAGTTCAAGGTTTACCAGCCTCGGGGAAAATACTTTATTTTCCCGGCTCCCCTCAGTGTGTACATAAATTGAGAAATATATTAAAATAATCAACAATTTTGAAAAAATCCAAAAAAATTCACAAAATTCATAAATATTATAAAATGAGTGTTTATCATGAAATAAGAAATTTTTGGGGCATTACAAAGGATCCTCATTATGGGTCCTACGAACAGACAGGGTCACATCTCCTACATATCTTACTCGTTTAGTATCCCAGTCGATACGCAAAGCATTCGTACCTCCATAGAACTGAACTCTAACAAAACCAACAAACTCTCTTCTAGTCGCCATCACAGAAAACAAAACAACAGGAAAACTACAATCTTCTTCGTCTTCCTTTCAGTCTTTATCAACGTGTACACATAAAATAGAATAACATAACATAGAGGTGAGATTCCCTACATCAATACCAACATGGCAGCATAAAAATAATAAAGAACAGTAATTGTAGTTATGGCATCAAGCATCAGATAATTTAGCAGATATAAAATATCACGATGATATGTAGACAGACTATGCATATATACAATGGACCAATTCCTACTCCATGGAGCTAAACACAATTTCGGAGAGAATGATTTAGAAGACATATCTATATCTCGTTAGTCTCAAGTCGAGTGCTGTAGTTTCTCAATTTGTGCATCATGGCTTATACAAGACAATCTACACTAGATCATGAATAGAATAGTGCTTGGTCGAGATTGTTGGTGCGTTGCTCAGTCACCACGGCCTAGTGGAGCTACCAACTGGCCACTTGTGGGATATCTATGCCCCGACGCCTCCAAGTTCAACAAGTGAACCATACTACACAATTCGCACCCACACTACGGTGTAATTCAACTCCTAGGCAAAAAGCCTCAACTGACATTGTCAGTATAATGCATGAACAATGACTCAATGCATACACATATATTAATATTATGATTTTCCATAAACATAAGCTACTCACGAGCCAAACCAGTCATCAACATCTCCAGGTCCCGTTCGAGAGCCCGACAGCACACTGCTGTTATTTTCAATCACAAGGTATCTTTATCACGCAAATTCAGGAATCATCATTTTTAAATTACATGAAATATTATCACAAATTTTTCTAACATGTAAAACTTTTATTTCACTTTTAAGCTTAATTTTTTTTTTGAAACTTTCAAGGCTTAATATAGAAATTAACTTTAGTTCCAATACTCTTCTAGTTAGGCTCCTCTAGGTAATACCTCCTAATATCTTTCACGAAGAACATAAAAAGGAATCCACATGATCTTAATCTCATAAATTATTTTCCTTTCCTTAAACCCTAAAAGTACCTTAAGTTTTCATTATCTCTCTCTCAAGGTTATTTTTCCACTCAAGGCCGAAATCCCTCTCTTACAAATGACCAAATCTTATTTTATCACTCCTTCATTATTATAAATCCTTAATCCAATTCCTTTTTCACCTAAACATCTAAGTTCCAAATCAACACAAAAGTTTTGTCTTGGATATCCTATTTAGGGTCACTTGGCCATGAGCCTTAAGGTCTTTGGACCTCAAAATTTTCATCTTCAACAATAAGATTCCAAGCAAGCAACATATTTCAATCATCAAAATTTTCTATTCTACCAAGATTATGCATAACATTAACCATAAATTCATATAGGGCAAATAATTACAAAATCATCAAAAGTCAATACAATCAAGTGAACAACCCTCACATAGATCCTTCATTTTCAATACATCAATTCGTTTCTTACCACCATGAAAGGGTGATGAGAGTAATCTCCCTCTTACCTTAGATGATGACTAACCACTTCTTGAGTGCCTTCTTGAATTAAACTTTCTCTTCTAAGAGGCTCTTGAAAATGAAAACAACATGCAAAAGAGTCAACATCTAAGGCTTAGAATAGAATGACCATGGATCAAAATCATGGTCTTAGAAATTTAAAATGATGAGAAAGATGAAGATGGAGGAATTTCACCTTAAAAGCTTTCAAACCCTAACTTGAAGAAGCACTTGAAAATGGATGAACAAGGTCAAGATCATAACACCAAAGTGTCTTAGATTGAGGTTTGGATTCAAGAAATGTGGATGGTTGTAATTAAAGAAGATTGGAGAGTGGGTTTTGGCTGTATGGTTGTGAGCTTCAACGAGAGAGAGAAGAGAGAGTTTTACTTTCGGTTGTTAGTAAAAAGATGAAAGTGAAACTAAGAGAAGTGAATAAGTGAAAAACAAAGTCCTAGAACCCTCTTTGAGTGGGCTTGGCTGTGGACTTCCCAAGGAGAGAGGGAGACAAACTTCTCCAACAAGCATCCTCAAAGCTTCTTTAGGAAGCTAGTTTTCTATTAGTCCATATTTGATGAGACATAAAGGTATGGGTCCCAAGGGTGATGTCATAAAGAGAAACCTATAGAAAAAGGTGACTAGGCTTATATCTAGAACCATCTACTAGATCTTTACTAAAAGCTATTATCCAATACACAAAAGTTACAGTTAACAAAAAAAACCAGTATCTATTGTGTAACGCCCCGGGACTGCTTGCAGGATTGACGAGTGTCTCCACAAACTAACACGGGTCTTTTCAGCGTGCTTTGTCCTCACTCACACATATCCTAGGAAACTTCCCAAGAGGCCACCCATCTCACAATTACTCCAGGTTAAACACGCTTAACCATGGAGTTCTTATGTTATAGGCTCCTGAAAAGAAGTTACAACTTGTTGATATGGCTACACCAAATCAATTCCTTTAAGCTATCCTCAACTATGCAGTCCCGTACCTGCATAGTCTCTGAATCCCTTTCATTCCGGTGCGCATTCAGTTCATTCATGCGACCCTTCACCTAGAAGCCTGCCAGAAGTCGCTCCTTGTCCGTGCTTCATTGCACTAGTGATCACTTCCTGCCCTCGTCGGCCCCGGGACACACATGCCCACTAACTTCTGCTTAGTTCGTCCCCGAACCACACTGTACTGGGAGAGGTCCCGTCTTTGATACCATTTGTAATGTCTCAGAACTGCCTACAGGATTGACGAGTGTCTCCACATACTAACATTGGTCTTTTCAGTGTGTTTTTTCCTTACTCACACGCATCCTAGGAAACTTCCTAGGAGGTCACCCATCCCACAATTGCCCTAGGTCAAGCACGCTTAACCATGGAGTTCTTATGGTCTAGGCTCCCGAATAAAAGTTGTAACTTGTTTATATGGTTACACCAAATCAATTCCATTAAGTCATCCTCAACTATGTAGTCCCATACCTGCACAGTCTCTGAATCCCTCTCATTCTGGTGCGTATTCAGTTCATTCATGTGATCCTTCGCTTAGAAGCCGCTCCTTGTCCGTGCTTTATTGCACCGGTGATCACTTCCTGCCCACGTCGGCCCCAAGGCACACATGCCCACCAACTTCCACTTGGTTTGTCCCCAAACCACACCGTACTGGGAGAGGTCCCGTCTTTGATACCATTTGTAACATCCCGAGACTACCTACAAGATTGACGAGTGTCTCCACAAACCAATACGGGTCTTTTCAGCATGTTTTGTCCTCACTCACACGCATCTTAGGAATCTTCCCAAGAGGTCACCTATCCCACATTTGCTCCAGGTCAAGCACGCTTAACCATGGAGTTTTTATGTTCTAGGCTCCCGAATAAAAGTTGCAACTTGTTGATATGGCTACGCCAAATCAATTCCTTTAAGTTATCCTTAACTATGCAGTCTCTGAATCCCTCTCATTCCGGTCCGTATTCAGTTCATTCATGTGACCCTTCGCCTAGAAGCCTGCCAGATGCTACTCCTTGTCCGTGCTTTATTGCACCGGTGATCACTTCCTGCCCTCGTTGGCCCCGGGACACACATGTGTTTACAGAAGACTATGGCAGCACAAGGACAACCGGCAACACGAGGGCGGCCACGTGGGATTCGGAATAGAGACTCTAAAAATGAAGGTACAGATATGACTGCAGTTGTGATGGCAATGGCCAATGCCATAAGGCAGCGGTGACTGTTAAAGTTTTAGAGAGGTTGGTACCTCAGCAGCAAGTACCACCATTGGTACCACCACCAGTACAAGAGGTACCTGTTGGGAGAAATCAGAATTTTATTTACATTTCGGAGTTTAGAAAGATGAGTCCTTCGATATTCAGAGGTGATTATGATTCGATTAAAGCAGAAGAGTGGTTAACTGAATTAGAGAAGATCTATGAGGTCATGGTGTAACGCCCCTTTTTGGGAGGGAACATCACATTGTCAATTACAATGCGAAAAATAAATTATTATAAGTTAAGACCTGGTTCTTTTTATTATTTAAATTTATTTGGTTAAAGTTGTATGAATAAAATGGTGACTATTTTTTTTCTTTTTTTTGTTATAATAATAATAACTAATAAAATACAATGATGAAACATAAATGGTAATAAAGAGCGAGGCAGTAGTAAGACATATATCTGATCAACATTGCATATTCACATATATAATTATATCAAATCTGTTTAATTACAAAGCTTAATATACCAAAAAACAAAACTATACCTTCCCAAAGGATTATTCATATATATCCCCAAGATATCAGAAATATACAGCCCATCAAAATAAAGACATCAGGCCCCCAAAATAAAACACAAGTAGCCATCAGTAGCTACCAGCAATATCAGTCCCTCAGATGAGGAGGGATCGTATCAAGATCCTCTTCAGGATCCACTGCGAGGTCCTCCTCGGGGTCTTCCTCATCTGAGGAAACCTCCATAGGAGCCACAGAGCTACGGGCCGGAGCTCGAGCAGTGGAATCAAAAGAGTCCTCCTGCAGGGTGTAATAGCGGTCACCCCACATCCCTCGGATGGGCAGATAAAACTCCAAACGCAGGCTGATGCAGTAGGTAAAGATAGGTGGCTCATGACGCCTCTAGGCCAAAGAGATCAACACGTCTCCCAGGTAGACACAGCGGTTAGAATTCAGGTTGATGTGTCAGCAGTCTGGCCCTCCAAGGAAGGTCAGATGCATATCACTTAGAAATCTGTGCATGTGAACCTCTATGCTCCACAGTAGATGCTAATCGTGATCAGGCTAGAAGCTAGGGAAATCGGAAGCTCCAACCTCCTTGCCATCGTCTTCGATGGGACACAATGTACAGATGGAACATAATGGAAACACAAGAAAGAGGTAAGACATCCTACCATCATTACCAATTATAGCAGTAAGAAACAAAACGGCGCAAAGTGCCCACATAGCATTTCAATAGCAATAATAATAATAATCATTAAATAGTAGTAATAAACAACTAAGCAGTTCCAGACAGTTATATATCAGGAATACAACAGTTCTAATTATAATAATGATTAGATGCCAGATAATACATAGACTCACTATGCACATGCATATAAGGTCAAAATCCTACTCCATGGAGCTAGACACAAACAGTCGGAGCGAAAGATCAGGAGACTCGTCTGTAACTCGATTGTTGCGGCCAAAGTGCTATAACTCATCAATTTATCCACGTGCACATCAAGGCATTGTACAAACAGTCTACGCTAGATCACGATATAGGACAGTGCCAGGTCAGGATCATCGGTGCGTTTGCATCGGTTTGCCCCACAGACAGAGGAGCTACCAATTGTCCATTGCGGGGTACCCGCACCCCGACGCCCCCATGGTCAACAATAGACCTACACAAATCTACTTGCACCTGCACAAAGGTGTGTTCAATCTCTTAGACAACATGGCCTTAACAACAGTCCAACGGACTTTCACAATGCATAACAACTCGATGCATAAACATGAATGTTCATCATTACATACCATTCCACAATATGCCACAATTGGCCAAACTATGTATCAACACATCATTGGTCACTCACATGGACCCACAATATCATAATATTGAAATTAAATGAATTAATACATTTTTAAGGTTTATTATGAATCTTTACTTAAATTTAGCCTTTCTTACAGAGTTTATCTCTAGAGGAGTTCTCTTAATTAATTAAATTCTCTATTGTAATTTATTCTCATACACTTAGAAAGTTATTCTAAGATTCTCAAAGTCTCACACTCTCTTATTTTTACCCTAATTAAATTTACCTTAAGTCTTATGAAAATTTCATTCTTGGTTCTTTAAAATTTATGAATATCAAAGTATACCCTAATCTTCCAATTTACTAATTCTCTATTCTATTACCAATAATTAAATCACTTGATCATTTAAGTTCCAAGGTTACCAAATCTGCATAATCAAGCCCCAAAAGGCCCTAGAGGCTGTGGCCTCGCTAGGGGATTAAGTTCCCAAATTTTTCTTTCCATTATTTACATTATGTACACTTCATTAATTATGTTTTTCACTTGTTACAATTGTTCACAAAGAACCCCAATTTTGGGCCCCCAAAACCGTAGCAATTCAAGAGAGAATCTAACTTTATTTTCTTCCATTTCATGCCTTCCAAGCCATTCAAATATATCAATATACACAACTAATCAAACAAACAACTTAAACAAATTAAATACAACACATAATCATGCCAATCAAGCAAACAAAGAATAACCCTCAATAGGATTTTCTCATAATCAATCACAAACAAGGTTTCTTAATGCTAATAGAGGTTGAGGAGAAGTGTCTTCCTCTTACCTAATAGAAGAAAGAAAAAGAAGCCTCCTAGAATTTCCTTGCAATTTTTGGATTGGACACCACCAAGAACCTTAAAATTTCAATCTCATCAAAACAACATCAATGCTTGAAAAATAAAGCATGGATGGTCAGAAAGAAGACCATGGAAATGAAAATGAGTAAAAGGAAGTAAAGAATCAAGAAGTTTACCCAAAAATCTTAAGCTTCAAGCTTGAAGAAAATTGTGAAAATGGAAGCTTTTCAAAGAACCACCAACTAGAGAAGTGTTTAGGAGATGGAGAGGATTAAGAAGATGAAGTTGGATGAAATTTTTGTGATGGATGAGTGCTTGGAGGGCTGCTGGCAGTATAGCTTCCTTGAGAGAAGGAGGAGAAAAACTCAAATGAAGAAGAAAGATGAAGCTTAGAGAGAGAAGTTAATAGTAGAAAGTGAAAGATACTTTTTAGTTTTTGAAAATAATGTGATGTAATTAATTTTTGTGAAGCACAAATTTCCCCCCTCATTTTTGGGTGTTGCTGCCGTGAGCTAGGGAGAAAGGAGAAAGAGTGCATGGCTTTCTTGGGAAGCTTGGAGGAAATTTCCTAGAAGCTTTCTTGAAGCTTCCTTGAGAAACTTTACACATTTCTCAATAAAATGCAAAGTATGCTTGTCTCCTTAATTAAATACTCTTGAACAGATGATTAATTACACTATTAGAATTATTTTCCCAGTGAATAAAAGTTACAGTTGATGAAAATAATATTTTATTATTCATGGATAATTTTATGATACAACAATTTTATTTATCAGATAAAACCTCAAAAAATACAAACCTCGCAAACTGTGTTCGACCTCGGGTTTAGTAAGATCCCCATCGACACGTTGACAATTCAAGGTTTACCAGCCTCAGGGAAGACAATTCGTTATCCTGGCTCCGCTTAGCGCGCACGTAAAACGAAGAATATACTAAAATATTTGATATTTTCAGAAAAATCCATAAAATTTCATAAAAATCACAAATATTAGAAAATAAATATTTGTCATGAAACAAGCAATTTTTCGGGGCATTTGACTAACTCTGCTCAATGCGTACATAAAACGAGAAATATATTAAAATATTCAGCATTTCTGAAAAATTTCAGAAAAATCCCCAAAAATCACGAATATTGGGAAATGACTATTCATGATGAAACAAATCATTTCCGAGGTGTTACACTGACTCTGCTCAGTGTGCATGCAAAACGAGAAATATAATAAAATATTCAGCATTTTCGAAAAATTTCAAAAAAATTCCCAAAAATTTTATATATTATAAAATGAAGATTAATGATAAAATAAATAATTTTCAGGGTGTTACAACTCTCCCATTCTAAAAAAGAATTTTGTCCTCGAAATTTGTATAGCTTAGAATAATTGTGGGTGTTGCTCCTTCATTTTGTCTTCTAGCTCCCACGTTGCATCTCCAGTTATTTCGTTCCAGATTAACTTCACCAATGAGATCTCCTTGCTTCTTAATTGCTTTATCTTTCTATCCTCAATTCTTATAGGAGGTGCCTCATAGGTTAATTTTTCTTTTAATTGTACTGTATCTGGTGCTATGACATGACTTGGGTCAAGGAGGTATTTTCGCAGTTGTGACACATGGAAAATATTGTGAATGTTTGAGAGGAAAGGAGGTAAGGCTATTTGATAGGCTACCGGACCTACTCAACGAATAATTTGGTATGGTCCAAGAAATTTTGGAGTGAGTTTCCTAGATTTCAAGGCCCAGCCTACCCCAGTTGTAGGTGTGACTTTTAGAAATACATGCTTGCCTTCCTCAAACTCAAGAGGCTTTCTCCTTTGGTCTGCATAACTCTTTTGTCAGCTCTGAGCCGTCCTCATCTTCTCCTAAATCATCTTAACCTTCTCAGTTGTTTACTGTATAACATCTTGTCCAATAGTAAGGTGCTCGCCATCTTGGTACCAACATAAATGTGTACGGCACTGTCATCCATACAAAGCTTCGTAGGGTGCCATCTTTGTACTCGAATGATAACTATTGTTATAGGTGAATTCTATCAACGGTAGAATATCATCCTAACTTCTAGTCTGTTCTATGGTGCAAGCTCTAAGCAAATCTTCCAATGATTGGATTGTCCTCTCCGATTGACCATCGGTCTGTGGGTGATAAGCAGAACTTAGATGTAACTTCATCCCTAATGCTTCCTGTAGACTCTGCCAGAAATTTGAAGTAAATCTCAGATCCCTATCTGAAACAATACTTGTAGGCCCACCGTGTGGTCTAACAATATCTCCAATATAGAGCTGGGTCAGTCTCTCCAGTTTGTATCTTATGTTGATCAGGAGAAAATGTGCTGATTTCGTGAGTCAGTCCATAATTATACAAATCGAGTCAAGACCTTTTCTTGTCCTTGGCAAACCCACTACAAAATCCATAGCAATGTTGTCCCACTTCTATTCAGGAATAGACAGTGGTTGCAACAATCCCGCTGGTCTTTGATGTTTCACTTTAGCTTTCTGAAAAACTAGACAAGTCGATACCCGTCTAGTGACGTCACTCTTCATTCCATGCCACCAAAACAACTTCTTCAAGTCCTGATACATTTTTGTTATGACCGAATGCATATTCAGCTGGCTTGTGTGAGCATGGTTGATAATATACTCTCTAAGCTCTTGGTCATGGGGAATACATACTCTACCTCAGAATCTCATAATTTCATCTGTTCCTTCCGCAAATGCTGTTTCGTTACCTTGCTTCATCTGCTCTCTCACTTCTTGCAAGAACTTGTCAACCTTCTGCTTTTTCCGTATGTCATCCATTAGCTCATTTGAGATTGTAACCATATTCATGACAATCTTTCCTGGTTCTAACTCCACAAAAGACCATATATCTCTGAACTGCTCTAAGATATCCTTTTCCTTGATCATCAGGGTAGAGACACTGATCATCTTCCTACTCAGGGCGTCTGCCACGACATTTGCCTTGTCGAGGTGATACAGAAGTTAGAAATCGTAGTCTTTCAGGAACCCTAGCGACCTTCCCTGCCTCATGTTCAACTCCTTCTGATCATGCAAGTACTTCAGGATTTTGTGATCACTAAAGATGTTGAACGTCGCCCCATAGAGAAAATGCCTCCATATCTTTAGAGCGAAAACCACAGCTGCTAACTCTAAGTCGGGCGTCGGGTAATTCTTCTCATGCGCTCGCAATTGCCTTGAAGCATAGGCCACTACTCTTCAATGTTAAATGAGTATAGATCCTAGTCCTTGGTACGAAGCATCACAATACACCTCAAATTGTTCATTCGGATTAGGTAGCACTAACACTGACGGGGTAGTTAGCTGATTCTTCAACTCTTGGAAACTCTATTCACAGCTGTTAGTCCACTCAAAAGCTTGGTTCTTCCTCGTGAGTTGAGTAAGAGGTCCTACAATCTTGGAGAATCCCTCTATTTACCTTCAGTAATATCCTGCCAATGCCACGAAGCTACGAATCTCCGTCACTGAATTTGGCCTTTCCCATTGTAGCACTACCTCTATTTTTGATGGATCCACAGCAAACCCATCCTTCGGGATTACATGACCCAAAAATTTAACTTCTTCCATCCAAAACTCACATTTTGATAGTTTGGCATACAGTTCCTGCTCCTTCAGAATCTGAAGAACTATACTAAGGTGTTCAGCATGGTCTTCCTAATTTTGAGAGTACACCAGAATGTCATTAATGAAGACTACAACGAATCTGTCTAAGTATGGACGAAAGATTCGGTTCATGTAGTCCATAAAGATAGCTGGTGCATTCGTCACGCCAAATGGCATCATGAGGTATTTGTAATGGCCGTGTCGGGTACGAAAAGCAGTCTTGGGTATATCCTCCGTCATTACTCGTATCTGATGATACCCAAATCGCAGATCAATCTTTGAAAACACTACTGCTCCCTTCAGTTGGTCCATTAAGTCATCAATTCTAGGGAGTGGAGACTTATTCTTGATCGTCACTTTGTTTAACTACCGATAGTCTAGGCACAATCTTGATGAACCGTTCTTCTTTCGAACTAGTAGTACTGCTGCTCCCCAAGGTGATACACTTGGTCTGAAGAATTACTTTTCCAAAAGCTCCTCTAGCTGCTTCTTAAGCTCAGCTAATTCTGTTGGTGCCATCCTATAGGGTGCTATAGACACGGGATCAGCTTCGGTACAAGGTCAATAGCAAATTCTATTTCTCGCGCCAGTGGTAAACCAGGTACATCCTCAGGAAAGACTTCGAGAAATTCATTCACCACTGGAATTGTGCTCATATTAACTTCACTCTTGACTTTCAAAGAAGACAGTAGTATGTATCCTTGAGCTCTTTCTTTTAAGAGAGCTTGAACTCTGTTGGCCGTTAGAAATCTAGAATTCTCATATATGGGAAAAACTACGATTTTTCTTGAAAATCTAATAGAACATGGTTGGAAGACAACCAGTCCATCCCTAAGATTATATCTAATTGAGAAAGGGGTAAACAAATCAAATCGGCAGAAAAAATTGGACCTTCGACAATCAAAGGACAATCTAAACAGACTTTGGTAGTAACTATCGGTTTATCGGTAGGGGTAGAAATAGTTAAGTCAAAAGGTAAGGATGACACAGATAGACCAAGTCTTTGCACACAGTCATATGATATGAAAGAATGAGTTACCCCAGAATCATACAGTATAGTTAAAAGGTTACCTTCTATGGTGCCTTCCCCTTGAATCAAGTCTTCGAACTCGGAGACTTCAGCTCCGCTTATGGTATAAACTTGTCCTCCTGCTTATGGTTTCTTGGCTCTTGCTGTATTAATTTAAAGTTCAGCCTTCGCTTCATTGCAGTCTCTGGATACATGGCCAGGTTTGCCACATCTGAAGCAGATAATCCCCTTTATGGTGCAGTCCCTTGTGAGGTGATCTTTCCCACACTTCAGGCATTTGGAGGGATATGCCATGTTCTGGCTAGTCCAGTTCCTAGTAGAACCTCCACCAGAGCTTTCACTCGTGGTCTGTTGCTGATTTCCCATCAGTCGAGAATAGGGTTTCTTCTGGAAGCAGTTAGAACTATTGCCACCGCCCCTTTGGAACCTCATAGGCCCAAAGTTCTTGTTCCTCGTATCTCTAGATTGCTCCAAAGCCTCTACTTCACAGCACGTGTCTAGTAGCTCCGAGAACTCATTGATCTTCAAGGTGATAACAGCCTTCTTCACCTCATACCTCAATCCTTCAGTAAATCTCTGACACTTCCAAGCTTCATTTGGTTAGTGTTGAAAGTACCTTGAAAACTGTGACAAGTTCTCAAATCTTGCTGCATACTCACTAACGGTCATATTCCCTTACCGTAAGTTAAGAAACTCTGACTCCTTCGCATGCCTTGCGCTTACAGGAAAATACTTATCCAAGAATTTATCCTTGAATAAGTCACAAGTGATCTTGCGATTTGCAGCTTCCAACATTCTTTGCACTCCATTCCACCAGTTTTCAACATTGCCCACCAGCATAAAGGTAGCAAAGGTCACCTTCTTGTTCTCAATGCAGTTCATGCCTCGAAAGACTTTCACTAACTCCTTGATCCATAGACTAGCGTTGTCCGGATCGAACTCTCCTTTAAATTAGGGAGGGTTGTGGCAATGAAACTCTTCTAAGTTCTGAGCATTTACCGTAGCTTCGAGCTATTGAGCAGCCCTTTCTTGTTATTCAGCGTCTCTCTCTTGTTGCTGAGTAGCTCGTTCAGTTTGTTGTGCGATGGCCTCAGCTATTCTTTGTATCGCCTCAATAGCGGCTGCCATTTCTTCGCGTTGTGCCATCTTACTGTCTCAAGTCAGAGTAACTGAAAGACATAAGGAAAGTCAGTTGCATCCACTAGGAATACTAAACAATACATCTCTGTGTTTAGTTTTCAGAGAAACACATAGCACAAGCAAGACAGATTCAATCACAAGACCCAAAGAAACATAAATCGGGGCTTTTATACCAACTTAATGTAATCCCCCTTTTTGGGAGAGAACGTCACATTATCAATTACAATGCGAAAAATAAATTATTATAAGTTAAGACCCGGTTCTTTTTATTATTTAAATTTATCTGGTTAAAGCTGTATGAATAAAATGGTGACTATTTTTTTGTTATAATAATAATAATTAATAAAATACAATGATGAAACAAAAATGGCAATAAAGAGCGAGGCAGTAGTAAGACATATATCTGATTAACATTGCATATTCACATATATATTTATATCAAATCTGTTTAATTACAAAGCCCGATATACCAAAAAACAAAACTATACCTTCCCAAAGGATATTCATATATATCCCCAAGATATCAGAAATATACAGCCCATCAAAATAAAGACATCAGGCCCCCAAAATAAAACACTGGTAGCCATCAGTGGCTACCAACAATATTAGTCCCTTAAATGTGGAGGAATCATAACAGGATCCTCTTCAGGATCCTCCACGAGGTCCTCCTCGGGAACCTCCTCGGGGTCTTCCTCATCTGAGGAAACCTCCATAGGAGCCACAAAGCTACGGGCCGGAGCCCGAGCAGTGGAATCAAAAGAGTCCTCCTGCGGGGTGTAATAGCGGTCACCTCACATCTCCCGAATGGGCAGATAAAACTCCAAATGCAGGCTGATGCAGCAGGTAAAGATCGGTGGCTCATGACGCCTCCAGGCCAAAGAGACCGACACGTCTCCCCGGTAGACACAACAGTCAGAATTCAGGTTGATGTGCAAGCAGTCTGGCCTTCTAAGGAAGGTCAGACGCACATCACCTATAAATTCGTGCATACGTGCCTCCATGCTCCACAGTAGATGCTAATCGTGATCAAGCCAGAAGCCAGGGAAATCGGGAGCTCCAACCTCCTTGCCGTCATCTTCGATGGGAAACAATGTACAGATGGAACATAATGGAAACACAAGAAAGAGGTAAGACATCCTACAATCATTACCAATTATAGCAGCAAGAAACAAAACGGCGCAAAGCGCCCACATAGCATTTCAACAGTAATAATAATAATAATCATCAAATAGCAATAATAAACAACCAAGCAGTTCCAGACAGTTATATATCAAGAATACAACAGTTCCAATTATAATAATGATTAGATGCCAAATAATACATGGACTCACTATGCACATGCATACAAGGTCAAAATCCTACTCCATGGAGCTAGACACAAATAGTCAAAGAGAAAGATTAGGAGACTCGTCTGCAACTCGGATGCCGCGGCCAAAGTGCTATAACTCATCAGTTTATCCACGTGCAGATCAAGGCATTGTATAGACAGTCTACGCTAGATCACGATATAGGACAGTGCCCGGTCAGGATCGCCGGTGTGTTTGCATCAGTTTGCCAAACAGACAGAAGAGCTACCAACTGTCCATTGCGAGGTACCCGCACCCCGACGCCCCCATGGTCAACAATAGACCTACACTAGTCTACTCGCACCCGCACAAAGGTGTGTTCAATCTCCTAGGCAACATGGCCTTAACAACAGTCTAACAGACTTTCACAATGTATAATAACTCGATGCATAAACATGAATGTTCATCATTACATACTATTCCACAATATGCCAAAATTAGCCAAACTATGTATCAACACATCATTGGTCACTCACATGGGCCCACAATATCATAATATTGAAATTAAATGAATTAATACATTTTTAAGGTTTATTATGAATCTTTTCTTAAATTTAGCCTTTCTTATAAAGTTTGTCTCTAGAGGAGTTCTCTTAATTAATTAAATTCTCTATTATAATTTATTCTCATACACTTAAAAAGTTATTCTAAGAGTCTCAAAGTCTTACACTCTCTTATTTTTACCCTAATCAAAATTACCCTAAGTCTTATGATAATTTCATTCTTGGTTCTTTAAAATTTATGAATATCAAAGTATACCCTAATCTTCTAATTTACAAATTCTCTATTCTATTACTAATAATTAAATCACTTGATCACTTAAGTTCCAAGGTTACCAAAGTTGCATAATCAAGCCCCAAAAGGCCCTAGAGGCCGTGGCCTCCCTAGGGGATTAAGTTCCCAAATTTTTCTTTCCATTAATTACATTATGTACACTTGATTAATTATGTTTTCCACTTGTTACAATTGTTCACAAAGAACCCTAATTTTGGGCCCCCAAAACTGTAGCCATTCAAAAGGGAATCCAATATTATTTTCTTCCATTTCATGCCTTCCAATCCATTCAAATATATCAATATACACAACTAATCAAACAAACAACTTAAACAAATTAAATACAACACATAATCATGCCAGTCAAGCAAACAAAGAATAACCCTCAATAGGGTTTTCTCACAATCAATCACAAACAAGGTTTCTTAATGCTAATAGAGGTTGAAGAGGAGTGTCTTCCTCTTACCTAAAGGAAGAAAGCAAGAGAAGCCTCCTAGAATTTCCTTGCAATTTTCGGATTGGACACCACCAAGAACAACACCAAATGCTTGAAAAATAAAGAATGGATGGTCACAAAGAAGACCATAGAAACGAAAATGAGTAAAAGTTAGTGAAGAATCAAGAAACTTACCCAAAAACCCTAAGCTTGAAGCTTGAAGCTTGAAAATAATGGTGAAAATGGAAGCTTTTCAAAGAACCACAAACTAGAGAAGTGTTTAGGAGATGGAGAGGATTAAGAAAATGGGGTTGGATGAAATTTTGTGATGGATGAGTGCTTGGAGGGCTGCTGGCCATATGGCTTCCTTGAGAGAAGGAGGAAAAAAACTCAAATGAAGAAGAAAGATGAAGCTTAGAGAGAGAAGTTAATAGTAGAAAGTGAAAGATGCTTTTTAGTTTTTAAAAATAATGTGATGTAATTAATTTTTGTGAAGCACAAATTTCCCCCCTCATTTTTGGGTTGCTGTCATGAGCTAGGGAGAGAAGAGAGAGAGTGCATGGCTTCCTTTGGAAGCTTGGAGGAAATTTCCTAGAAGCTTCCTTGAAGCTTCCTTGAGAAACTTTGCACGTTTCTAATAAAATGCAAAGTAAGCTTGTCTCCTTAATTAAATACTCTTGAACAAGTGATTAATTACACTGTTAGAATTATTTTTCCAGTGAATAAAAGTTACAGTTGATGAAAATAATATTTTATTATTCATCGGATAATTTTATGATACAGCGATTTTATTTATCAGATAAAACCTCAAAAAATGCAAACCTCTCAAACTGTGCCCGGCCTCGGGTTTAGTAAGATCTCCCATCGACACGTTGACAGTTCAAGGTTTACCAGCCTCAGGGAAAATAATTCGTTATCCCGACTCCGCTTAGTGTACACGTAAAACGAGAAATATACTAAAATATTTGACATTTTCAAAAAAATTCATAAAAATTCCTAAAAACCACGAATATTAGAAAATGGATATTTGTCATGAAACAAACAATTTTCCGAGGGCGTTTGACTAACTCTGTTCAGTGCGCACGTAAAACGAAGAATATATTAAAATATTCAGTATTTCCAAAAAATTCTAAAAAAATCTCCAAAAATCATGAATATTGGGAAATGTCTATTCATGATGAAACAAATCATTTCTGAGGTGTTACACTGACTCTGGTCAGTGTGCATGCAAAATGAAGAATATATTAAAATATTCAACATTTTCAAAAAATTCTAGAAAAATTCCCAAAAATTTTAAATATTATAAAATGAAGATTAATGATAAAATAAATAATTTTGAGGGCGTTACAACTCTCCCCTTCTAAAAAAAAATTTGTCCTCGAAATTTGCATATATTAGAATAATTGTGGGTGTTGCTTCTTTATTTTGTCTTCTAGCTCCCAAGTTGGATCTCCAATTATTTCGTTCCACATTACCTTCACCAATGAGATCTCCTTGCCTCTTAATTGTTTTATCTTTCTATCCTCAATTCTTACAGGAGGTGCCTCATAGGTTAAGTTTTCTTTTAATTGTACTGTATCTGGTGCTATGACATGACTTGGGTCGGAGAGGTATTTTCGCAGTTTTGACACATGGAAAACATTGTGAATATTTGAGAGGAAAAGAGGTAAGGCTATTTGATAGGCTACTGGACCTACTCGATGAATAATTTGGTATGGTCCAAGAAATTTTGGAGTGTGTTTTCTAGATTTCAAGGCCCGGCCTACCCTAGTCGTAGGTGTGACTTTCAGAAATACATGCTTGCCTTCCTCAAACTCAAGAGGCTTTCTCCTTTGGTCTGCATAACTCTTTTGTTGGCTTTGAGCCGTCCTCATCTTCTCCTGAATCATCTTAACCTTCTCAGTTTCTGCTGTATAACATCTGGTCCAATAGTAGGGCACTCACCGCCTTGGTACCAACATAAAGGTGTACGACACCGTTGTCCATACAGAGCTTCATAGGGTGCCATCCCTATGCTCAAATGATAATTGTTGTTGTAGGTGAATTCAATCAACGATAGAACGTCATCCCAACTTCCAGTCTGTTCTATGGTGCAAGCTCTAAGCAAATTTTCCAATGATTGGATTATCCTCTCCGATTGACCATCAGTCTGTGAGTGATAAGCAGAACTTAGACGTAACTTCGTCCCTAATGCTTCCTATAAACTATGCCATAAATTTGAAGTAAATCTCGGATCCCTATCCGAAATAATACTTGTAGGCCCACCGTGCAGTCTAACAATCTCTGCAATATAGAGCTGGGTCAGTCTCTCCAGTTTGTATCCTATGTTGATCGGGAAAAAATGTGTTGATTTCATAAGTCGATCCACAATTACCCAAATCGATTCATGACCTTTTCTTATCCTTGGCAAACCCACTACAAAATCCATAGCAATGCTGTCCCACTTCCATTCAGGAATAGACAATGGTTGCAGCAATCCTGCTGGTCTTTGATGTTCCACTTTAGCTTTCTAAAAAACCAGACAAGTCGATACCCGTCTAGTGACGCCACTCTTCATTCCATGCCACCAAAACAACTTCTTCAAGTCCTGATACATTTTTGTTATGCCCAGATGCATATTCAGCTGGCTTATGTGAGCATGGTTGATAATATACTCTCTAAGCTCTTGGTCACGGGGAATACAGACTCTACCTCGGAATCTCAGAATTTCATCTGTTCCTTCCGCAAATGCTATTTCGTTACCTTGCTTCATCTGCTCTCACACTTCTTGCAAGAACTTGTCAACCTTTTACTTTTTCCGTATGTCATCCATTAGCTCATTTGAGATTGTAACCATATTCATGCAAATCTTTCCTGGTTCTAACTCCACAAAAGACCATACATCTCTGAACTACTCTAGCATATCCTTTTCCTTAATCATCAGGGCAAAGACACTAATCATCTTCCTACTCAGGGCGTCTGCCATGACATTTGCCTTGTCGGGGTGATATAGAAGTTGGAAATCGTAGTCTTTCAGGAACTCTAGCCACCTTCGCTGCCTTATGTTCAACTCTTTCTGATCATACAAGTACTTCAGGCTTTTGTGATCTCTAAAGATGTTGAACGTCGCCCCATAGAGAAAATGCCTCCATATCTTTAGAGCGAAAACCAAAGCCGCTAACTCCAAGTCATGCGTCAGGTAATTCTTCTCATGCACTCGCAATTGCCTTGAAGCATAATTTACTACTCTTCCATGTTGCATGAGTACAGATCCTAGGCCTTTGTATGAAGCGTCACAATACACCTCAAACTGTTCATTCGGATCGGGTAGCATTAACACTGGCGAGGTAGTCAGCCGATTCTTCAACTCTTGGAAACTCTATTTACAGCTGTCAGTCCACTCAAAAGCTTGGTTCTTCCTCGTGAGTTAAGTAAGAGGTCCTGCAATCTTGGAGAATCCCTCTATGAACCTCCGGTAATATCTTGCCAATCCCACGAAGCTACGAATCTCCATCGCTGACTTTGGCTTTTCCCATTGTAGCACTGCCTCCACTTTTGATGGATCAACAGCAATCCCATCCTTCGAGATTACATGACCCAAAAATTTAACTTCTTCCAGCTAAAACTCACATTTTGACAGTTTGGCATACAGTTCCTTCTTCTTCAGAATCTGAAGAATGTGGAAATAAGTTTGCCCCAAATGGTTTTATATGTTAAGTTTTGATGATGACAAATACAAGACAAATAGAATGATGCTTATGCTTGATAAATGTGCTTAATGTGATATATTGTATCATGCATGATATGTACCTTATCTAGTTATATTTTACTTAATAATCATGCAATATAATATATGTAATATTCATCATATATATAGTATATCCAATAATGCTTTATATGAGTTATAAATGAATTAATATTGGATTTGACCTTTGTGCAATGTGTTCTGTTGCATCCTACATAAAGCATATCTATTAATAATTGTTAAATGACTTATTTGGATATGTCTATGAAAGTTTTATATGTATGTTAAACTAACTAAAGCTATATATTTATGAATCATGCATATGAAGACATTGAATTATGTTTTTGGACTAACTATGCTTGTTTAAGTGAGCAATACTTTACAGAATAGTCCAAATACCAAGGGTGAGCTTGCAATAAGAAAGCAATAGATATCTATTAAGCTCAACACAAGGAGAATGCGACTAAGCATATGTCTTTGAAGAATATTGTTTTTAATGATAACAAATATGAAGACAAAATGAAGATGATGGGAAGACCAAGTCCAAGGTCTTTTAAGGATAGCTTTAGGACTTAGAGTCTCTCTATTCGAGGATCTCTTTAGATATCTCCTAGTGCATTAAGATAAAACAAAAATACTTTCTTAAACTTATACCAAAACTGTTTTGATCTTGAAAATAACTTTAAAATGTTTTGGTGTTTTTAATAAACTTTCTGGGATGGTTTTTAAGCTTTTATAATTGTTTTATAATTGAGTTATTCGAATAACTCATTAAGTTATTTGAATAATAGCTTTTAATCTTACTGAAAGCTTCTGTTTTCTAAAAAGGCTATTCGAATAAACCATTGTCTATTCGAATAAAAGGACTTCCAAAAAGGTTTCTCTCAAATGAGTTATTCGAATAACTCAGTAGTTATTCGAATAATCCTAGTTTTTCAGAACTCTGTTTGTTAAAGAGTTATTCGAATAAACTTAAGGTTATTCAAATAACCCATGTCAGTTTGCTTTTTACGATGGTTTTATGAATTGTGTTATTCGAATAAAGGTTTATGCTATTCGAATAACCACGGGCTTTTACGAATACTGATTTGGAAACAAACGGCCATTTTCTTTTGTATTAATTGCTACAACGGCTATTTCTCTATCTGACTCTATAAATTGAGACCGTGGGTCTCATCTGAAATAAGCCCAGCTATCTGTTTAATTTGCACTTGCTCTTAAAAATGTGTTTTATATTTTATGCCTATTTTATGTGCCCTTTTTGCTGAAACTTTGAGATATCCTTTGAGAACCTCTTAGCACTTCAATTTGTATAATTTGCTTTGAGTGAGAGTTTCTATCCATCTATATTTCTTTTCTTCTATATTGAGGGTGAGGTATCCTTCAAGGTTTGTAAAGGGGATGAGGTATCCCTCTAAGGTTTGTATAAGGGTGAGGTATCCCTACAGGCCGAGACTTTAGCACAAGGGTAGAGTTTCCCTGTGTGTGAAAAGTGCTCTCTTATGTAAAGGTTGCAACCACCTATTGGAAGCTTGTATACATAGTGAAAAATCTTGAACTGTGTTTCGGGGACTGGACGTAGACTACAAGTAGTTGGTGGTCGAACCAAGATAAATGTCGTGCCTGCTCTTCTTCTCTTTATCTCTTTATTTTATGTAATTTTATTTTATTGCACATTTACTTTTCTCTATTCTTAAAGTTTCTTTTCTTCATCACGTTCCTTCTGTGCTTTTATTTAAATAGCTTAAATATTTGTGTTTATTTTAAGAGCATTTGTGAAAAAGTTTTTATACCCAATTTACCCCCCTCTTGGGTAATGGTTGCCATGACTAACAAGTGGTATCAGAGCTTCGTGCTCTGGTGAAAGTTTAACCACTTAGAGATAAAGATCCTTGTTTATTAGCAACCTTGAAAGTTTGTTTTTTAAATGGAAGGTTTTGAATATGATAAACCACCATTCTTTGATGTTGTGCATTTTGTTTATTGAAAAATTAGAATAGAGTTTTATATGCAATCTATTGATTTGAATTTGTGGGATGTTATGCTAAATGAGTTTACTTACAAATCAAAATAAACTTGGAATAGTTTTGACAAAAAATGTTTTTCTTTGAATATTAGAGCTATGCAAATTTTGAGAAGTAGTTTGAATAATGATGCTTATGGTAAAATTAAGAGTTGCTCAAGTGCTAAAGATATATGGGATGCTCTTAATGTTATTTATCTTGCTAACGATGATTTTGTGTATAAAGTTGTATATAAAAAGCAAGAAGAGCAAAAGTCATTGAAGGAAGCCTGTCATGAAACGCATGCTCAAAGAGATGTTCAAACTACTGAAGCAAGTCAAATGCCTTTTGGTGACGATGGTGCTCAATTTGAAGAAGAGGCAAAGCAAAATAAAATTGATGAGGAAGAAGGTGATTCCCTTCAAGAGCCAAGTGTGCTAGAAATTGCGACTCTTCTTATATGGCTAAAAAGGACTTTGAGGTAAATAATTCTAAACTATATTATAGTCCTTCTTATGATGAGTTGCAAAGTGCATATAATGAATTATATGATGGTTTGTTAAATTTAGAAAAGAAAAACTTATCGAGTTTGGAAAACATTTCCTCTTTTGAAAATAAAATTAAGACTTTGAAAAATGAATATGCTTTTCTTAATGAGGAAATACCTTTGAAATATGAAACATCATCTTCTTGTGAAAAATGCATTAATTTAGAAAATCAAGTTTACGACTTATCTTTCAAACTTTCCAAAGCTAATGATTCTAAATGCTTACATTCTATGCTTGTTAATGAAAATAAAATCAATGTTATTCCACATGAAAATTCAAGTAAAGCTTGTGGCAAAAATAACATAGAATGTAATAACAAGAAAAAGCTTAAGTTTTTCAAAGATGATCTTCAAAAGACCAAGCCATCATTAAATTCAATTGTTTGTAATTTTTTTGGCCATCTAGGACATATTTCTCATTTATGCAATTATAGAAGAAATTTTCATATGAGAAATTGTATGGTATGGGTTCCTAAAAGTCCTAAAGGCCCTAATATTAACATTCAAGGACCCAAAATGAAGTGGGTACCGAAGTGTCCTCCTAGTGTTTCAACTGTGCAGAAAATTTCTCAAAAGGATGGACTTATTGGTCAAATGAAAGAGGAATCATCACGAAGAGTGCTTCCAAAGCCCAGTGAAAAAGATTTTAGTCAAAGAAGGAAGATGACTTCAACCAAAGCCTCTCAAGTTCAAAATGTAGAGCTTGCAAAGTTTAAAACTTCAAAAGAGAAGCAATGGGTAAAAAAAAGCATTTCCTTGATTGCCAAGGCCAAGGTATCAAAAGTTTTTACCTCTTATGCACATTCACTTAAAAAATGATAATAATGAATATGAGGTATATTCCTTGTAGGCCTTAGGTAGAGGATAGAATCATGTGTATTTGATAAAATTTGAATATTATGTTTAACACATGATTATGTTCTTTTTATAATTCATTAATTTATTATATATCTTGGTACATAAGGGTCTATAATGCTTATGTATGCTTTATATGCTTTAAAATTGTCTATATATCATGAAAGTAGGCATGCTATCAACTATGTGCTTAATGGTATTTAATTATTTAATTTATTGTGCTCGATTTACATACTATGAAAAATTAATCTTTATGAGAGCATAATAGATTAATTTTTGAAAACTAACACACAAGGACCCAATAAAATTTGGGTACCAAAAGTCAAAAATTGAAGTGTGTTATAGATGTGCTTGAATGCCAAGAAGTGACTTTGACATCTTGAAAGCGGCTGCTCTAAGTACAAAGACCAGAAATAATTTCAAGCTCTCTTCCTTGTCCACGTGAAATTTGGACTTACATTTTTCGGATAAGTAAAATTTTTATTATGCTTTTCTAGCCTTATAATTTAAAAATATTTCTACATGTTAATATGCTAGATAAAGTATAATTCTGGTTTGAAATGACGTGTCTAATGATAATATCCTTGAGCTTGAATTTTTTGATCAAACATATATATAATTAATTTGAATACTATATTTTTTCTATCTCTCTGGAATCTTTAAATCATATGAATATATGCTTTGTTTTGATTTCATGAACGTATGCTTTTCTGTGTTTCTTTGTTTTATTCGAATAAGCAAGCCTTTATTCGAATAAACTTCTTTGCTGCATGTGAATAAATATCAATTTTATTTGAATAAAACTTAGTTTATTCGAATAAACTGGCTCCTGTGTTACAACCTGTTTAATATGCTCTCTGTTTATTCGAATAAATACCTGTCTATTCGAATAACCAGAAGCCTTCGTCTATCAGTTTTAATATCTGCCCTCTGCTTATTCAAATAAGACCTCAAGTTATTCGAATAACCAGAGCCTCGTTTTATCAGTCTTGACTGATAGCCCTCATTCTATTCGAATAACTTCTACAGTTATTCGAATAAAGCCTGCTGTTTGGCCAAAACGCTTGCCTTCCTAGATCCTCTATTCAAATAAAACCCAAATCTTCTTCTTTTATTCGAATAAAGTTGGCTCGTTTTTAAACAAAAGGTTCTGCTATGTTTCGTTAATATTTGCTGAATTCCTTATAAAAATACAAATGCTTAATCAAAAGTAATTGACTATTCTTTTGATGATTATATGTACTTGGCTAAATTGATCAATGAAATGAAATATCTTTTGCCTTTGTGAACTCATTTGTTGTTTTATTATTTTGAATGCTTATTTGCTTATGAGTTTGGCATAATGACTAACCTCTATGGATCCAAATTTGATGGATACCAAAGAAAGTACTTTGAATTATTTTGTAGGGTGTCAACTACCTCAAGCAAGCATTTAAATGAAATAAATTTATTCAAATTGAGGATAGTAAAGTTTACAAGGACTCAACTTTTAAAAGATGTGCAAAAAATTTCTATTCCCTCATGAAAGCTTGAAGCTTGGAAGTTCGTGGAAGTGGGAGTCATCTACAAAAATTCAAAAACTACACTTCTGGTGATATCAATCCTTATTTATGCTTTAAATTTGATATCATATGATATTTGGAGAAGTAGAAAGTTATGTTATACCTTCACATGCCTTACATGAAAATTATTTGCCTAAAATAAGTTTTGATGATAATTATATGCTTCTTGATAAACTTGAATCATGCCTTAAAATGCTTAAACAATTTTTTTTTTATTCAAGTGCATATGTGCTTCATGCATTCTTGTTAGAACTAATATTGCATGGTTGATAATGTGATACATGCTTTAAATTATATATCAATCAAATTTTATGCTTGTAAATGAGATTAAATGATAGTTGATGCTAACCTATGTTTTAGAGGACTTTTAAAATTAGCTTTGCAAGTCTCTCTATGTGTTTCAAATATAGCCATCAAATTTTTACATACAAGCATATGTGGATAAACGAGAAAAGCTGAATGGAATTCAAATGAAGAGGAAGATAAAGAAAACTTTCTTCTCATACAATGGAATGGAGAATTCAAAGGAAGAAAGCTCAAAGTTAAAGGACCAATAAAGAAGGATCATCACTCGTTATCTATCTCAATAAGTATCTCTATCCCTAAACTATTGTGGTACTTTATATGATATGAATTATATGATATTTATTGATAAATTAATCTTAAATGACTAGATGCTTTTCAATGAATATATGTTTTTCCTTCTAAAATGCTTTTGAAAATATAATATGCTCTTGTAAAATTCTTTTTGAAAGGGGGAGAAGTTTTAAAATGGTTTTTGTTTGAAGGATTAAGAAGATGAATATTTAATAATATGCATATTTTGAGGGGGAGTCTAACTCTTGAGTTGTTTATATCTCTTGCCTTACATCCTTGTTTGATTATATAAAGTGTTTTATTGTCATCACATGCTAAATGTTGACATACACAAATATGACAAGCATTGCATGAACAATCTTCTATATCTTGAAAGCATTATTATTTCATCTCTCTATTCTTGAATCATATGTAAAATCGAAGGGGGAGAAAGTATTTTTTTCTAAGCCTTTTTGTTGATGTCAAATAGGGGGAGTGAAAATTAGAAAGAAAAATATGTTCTTGTGCTTATTGTTTGATATGCTTACATGAATATCCATTCTTGTATATTGCTCAACATATTTTTCTTTGGTGATTTGTCATCATCAAAAAGGGGGAGATTGTGGAAATAAGTTTACCCCAAATGGTTTTATATATTAAGTTTTGATGATGACAAATACAAGACAAATAGAATGATGCTTATGCTTGATAAATGTGCTTAATGTGATATATTGTATCATGCATGATATGTACCTTATCTAGTTATATTTTACTTAATAATCATGCAATATGATATATGTAACATTCATCATATATATAGTATATCCAATAATGCTTTATATGAGTTATAAATGAATTAATATTGGATTTGACCTTTGTGCAATGTGTTCTGTTGCATCCTACATAGAGCATATCTATTAATAATTATTAAATGACTTATTTGGATATGTTTAGGAAAGTTTTATATGTATGTTAAACTAACTAAAGCTATATATTTATGAATCATGCATATGAAGACATTGAATTATGTTTTTGGACTAACTATGCTCGTTTAAGTGAGCAATACTTTACAGGATAGTCCAAATACCAAGGGTGAGCTTGCAACAAGAAACCAATAGATATCTATTAAGCTCAACACACAAGGTGAATGCGACTAAGCCTATGTCTTTGAAAAATATTGTTTTTAATGATAACAAATATGAAGACAAAATGAAGATGATGGGAAGACCAAGTCTAAGGTCTTTTAAGGATAGCTTTAGGACTTAGAGTCTCTCTATTCGAGGATTTCTTTGGATATCTCCTAGTGCATTAAGATAAAACAAAAATGCTTTCTTAAACTTATACCAAAACTGTTTTGATCTTGAAAATAACTTTAAAATGTTTTGGTGTTTTGAATAAACTTTCTGGAATGGTTTTTAAGCTTTTATAACTGTTTTATAATTGAGTTATTCGAATAATAGCTTTTAATCTTGCTGAAAGCTTCTATTTTCTAAAAAGGCTATTCGAATAAACCATTGTCTATTCGAATAAAAGGACTTCCAGAAAGGTTTCTCTCAAATGAGTTATTCGAATAACTCAGTAGTTATTCGAATAATCCTAGTTTTTCAGAACTCTGTTTGTTAAAGAGTTATTCGAATAAACTTAAGGTTATTCGAATAACCCATGTCAGTTTGCTTTTTACGATGGTTTTGTGAACAGTGTTATTCGAATAAAGGTTTATGCTATTCGAATAACCACGGGCTTTTACGAATACTGATTTGGAAACAAACAGCCATTTTCTTTCGTATTAATTGCTACAACAACTATTTCTCTATCTGACTCTATAAATTGAGACTGTGGGTCTCATTTGAAATAAGCCCAGCTATCTGTTTAATTTGCGCTTGCTCTGAAAAATGTGTTTTATATTTTACGCCTATTTTCTGTGCCCTTTTTGCTGAAACTTTGAGATATCCCTTGAGAACCTCTTGGCACTTCAATTTGTATAATTTGCTCTGAGTGAGAGTTTCTATCCATCTATATTTCTTTTCTTCTATATTGAGGGTGAGGTATCCTTCAAGGTTTGTAAAGGGGGTGAGGTATCCTTCTAAGGTTTGTATAAGGGTGAGGTATCCCTACAGGCTGAGACTTTAGCACAAGGGTAGAGTTTCCCTGTGTGTGAAAAGTGCTCTCTTATGTAAAGGTTGCAAGCACCTATTGGAAGCTTGTATACATAGTGAAAAATCTCGAATTGTGTTTCGGGAACTGGGTGTAGACCATAAGTGGTTGGTGGTCGAACCAGGATAAATATCGTGCCTACTCTTCTTCTCTTTATCTCTTTATTTTATGTAATTTTATTTTGTTGCACATTTACTTTTCGCTGTTCTTAAAGTTTCTTTTCTTCATCACGTTCCTTCTGTGCTTTTATTTAAATGGCTTAAATATTTGTGTTTATTTTAAGAGCATTTGTGAAAAAGTTTTATACCCAATTCACCCCCCCTCTTGGGTAATGGTTGCCATGACTAACAAAGAACTATACTAAGGTGTTCAGTATGGTCCTCCTGATTTTGAGAGTATACCAGAATGTCTTTAATGAAGACCACAATGAATCTGTCCAAGTATGGATGAAAGATTCGGTTCATGTAGTCCATAAAGATAGCTGGTGCATTCATCACGCCAAACAGCATCACGAGGTATTTGTAATGGCCGTATCGGGTATGAAAAGTAGTATTGGGTATATCCTCCATCTTTACTCGTATCTGATGGTACCCAGATCACAGATCAATCTTTGAAAACACTGCTGCTCCCTTCAGTTGGTCCATTAAGTCATTAATTCTCGAGAGTGGATACTTATTCTTGATCATCACTTTGTTTAATTGCCGGTAATCCACGCACAATCTTGATGAACCGTCCTTCTTTCGAACTAGTAGCACTGGTGCTCCCCAAGGTGACACACTCAGTATGATGAATTACTTTTTCAAAAGCTCCTCTAACTGCTTTTTAAGCTCAGCTAATTCTATTGGTGCCATTCTATAGGGTGCTATAGACACGGGACCAGTTCCTGGTACAGGGTCAATAGTAAATTCTATTTCTCGCGCCAGTGGTAAACCAGGTACATCCCTAGGAAAGACTTCGAAAAATTCATTCACCTCTGGAATTGTGCTCATATCAAATTCACTCTTGACTTTCAAAGAAGACAGTAGTATGTATCCTTGAGCTTTTTCTATCAAGAGAGCTTGAACTCGGTTGGCCATCAGAAATCTATAATTCTCATCTATGGGAAAAACTATGATTTTTCTTGAACAATCTAATAGAACATGGTTGGAAGACAACCAGTCCATCCCTATGATTATATCTAATTAAGAAAGGGGTAAACAGATCAAATCGACGAAAAAGATTCGACCTTCAACAATCAAAAGACAATCTAAACAGACTTTGGTAGTAACTACTGGTTTATCGGTAAGGGTAGAAATAGTTAAGTCAAAAGGTAAGGACGACACAGATAGACCAAGTCTTTGCACACAGTCATATGATATGAAAGAATGGGTTGCCCCAGAATCATACAGTACAGTTAAAAGGTTACCTTCTATAGTGCCTTCCCCTTGAATCAAGTCTTCAGACTCGAAGGCTTTAGCTCCGCTCATGGTATAAACTCGTCCTCCTGCTTGTGGTTTCTTGGCTCTTGCTGTATTAATTGAAGGTTCAGCCTTCGCTTGATTGCAGTCTCGGGATACGTGGCCAGGTTTGCCACATCTGAAGCAGATAATCCCCTTTATGGTGCAGTCCCTTATGAGGTGATCTTTCCCACACTTTAGGCATTTGGAGGGATACGCCACGTTCTGGCTAGTCCGGTTCCCAGTAGAACCTCCACCAGAGCTTCCACTCGTGGTCTGTTGCTGATTTCCCATCGGTCGGGAATAGGGCATCTTCTGGAAGCGGTTAGAACTGTTGCCACCGCCCTTTTGGAACCTCGTAGGCCCAAAGTTCCTGTTTCTCGTATCTCTAGATTGCTCCAAAGCCTCTACTTCACAGCACGTGTCTAGTAGCTCTGAGAACTCATTAATCTTCAGGGTGATAACAGCCTTCTTCACCTCATACCTCAGTCCTTCAGTAAATCTCTGACACTTCCAGGCTTCATTTGGTTGGTGCTAAAAGTACGTTGAAAACTGTGACAAGTTCTCAAATCTTGTTGCATACTCACTAACGGTCATATTCCCTTGCTGTAAGTTGAGAAACTCCGACTCTTTTGCATGCCTTGCGCTTATAGAAAAATACTTATCAAAGAATTTATCCTTGAATAAGTCCCAAGTGATCTCGTGGTTTGCAGCTTCCAGCATTCTCTGTACTCCATTCCACCTGTTTTCAGCATTGTCCACCAGCATAAAGGTAGCATAGGTCACGTTCTTGTTCTCAACGCAGTTCATACCTCGAAAGACTTTCTCTAACTCCTTGATCCATAGACTAGCCTTGTCTGGATCGAACTCTCCTTTGAATTAGGGAGGGTTGTGGCGACGAAACTCTGCCAAGTTCTGAGCATTTGCCATAGCTTCGAGCTGTTAAGCAGCCCTTTCTTGTTGTTGAGCGACTCTCTTTTGTTGCTGAGTAGCTCGTTCAGTTTGTTGTGCGATGGCCTCAGCCATTCTCTGCATCGCCTTAATAGCGGCTACCATTTCTTCGCATCGTGCCATCTTACTGTCTCAAGTCAGAGTAACTGAAAGACACAAGGAAAATCAGTTGCATCCACTAGGAATACCAAACAATACATCTCTGTGTTTAGTTTTCAGAGAAACACACAGCACAAGCAAGACAAACTCAATCACAAGACCCAAAGAAACATAAACCGGGGCTCTGATACTAACTTAATGTAATGCCCCTTTTTGGGAGGGAACGTGATGTGATTCCACTTACCATGGTTTCACTTTTACGGATCTATCTAGGGTGGAATTCACACAAGCTTAGGAAGCATCTATATCTCACGTCATAGACATCAGAATTGCGTGATTCCAAAATGACGTGAAAGATCTCTTTCTGAAACACGATTTAGACTCAAGAATCACTGAAAAATAGTATGTATAACTTGAGATATGAGTGCGAGAAATTTGAGATGAAAACTGAGGAAATTACAAAATTAGAAATTCTTGCAAATTGATGCTTGTAACTGAATGGACACAAAGGAAAAAATGAAAATAACAAAGGAAAATGGTTAAGAAGAGAGATGGAAATAAAAAATAGATTGGTGTCACAATCAAGGATTAATTGATAAACCAAAGTTAGTGATCGCCACAAGAGAAACTCTTGATAAGATCTATGGCTCAGTCAAGAACCTAAGAGAGGAATACTTTCACAATTGGACAAACCAAATTGAACATCAAATCCTGGGTTTTTTTTTTATTCATTCAAATTAGGTACATTATATAGAGAATGGCTAGAGTAGTGCTAACCAAAGGTCACCACAAATCAGCCTAAGATGACTCTCCTAACCCTAGCAACCCCACTAATGCTTACATTAATGCCTCAACTAATTGGTATTGATGGCAATTAGTGCATGAAACTTATTATGCTTAAGTGCTGTATTAATTCATTCTAGAAGTTACCAAAGGCATGCAAGCCAATGGTCACTCTTCTTTGTCATGTTTTTAACAAAGCTAATAAAACAAAATAAACACAATTAACCCCACTATAAAGCATTAAATTCCCAATAAAGGCAAAGCTTAGTGGAACTTAACTTCACCTAAGTGCTTATTAACTTAGTACTATCATGCCTAATGCTTATTTAACTTAAATAGACACTCTAAATCAGCCATACAAACTATAAAATTCGTGTACACACTTGGGCAGCCCAACTTCATTGGTTTTCATCTTGAATCAAGTTATTGACATCTTCAGAACCTATGGTTTCAAGACTTGGGCTTGCTTCCAACATAGTTTCCCCCATTTGTTTCAAGGCTTCTTGGGCCTTCTTAGTTCTTATTCTTGTCATGGGTCCAATTAGTAGGTACCCCCCTTAGGCCCTCATCAGAAAGTCACATTGTCAATTACAATGTGAAAAATAAATTATTATAAGTTAAGACCCGGTTCTTTTTATTATTTAAATTTATCTGGTTAAAGCTGTATGAATAAAATGGTGACTATTTTTTTTTCTTTTTTTGTTATAATAATAATAATTAATAAGAAGAAACATAAATGGCAATAAAGAGCGAGGCAGTAGTAAGACATATATATGATCAACATTGCATATTCATATATATATATATATATCAAATCTGTTTAATTATAAAGCCCGATATACCAAAAAGCAAAACTATACCTGCCCAAAGGATTATACATATATATCCCCAAGATATCAAAAATATATAGCCCATCAAAATAAAGACATCAGGATCCTAAAATAAAACACTGGTAGCCATCAGTAGCTACCAGCAATATCAGTCCCTCAGATGAGGAGGAATCGTATCAGGATCCTCTTCAAGATCCTCCGCGAGGTCCTCCTCGGGAACCTCCTCGGGGTCTTCCTCATCTGAGGAAACCTCCATAGGAGCCATAGAGCTACGGGCCGGAGCCCGAGCAGTGGAATCAAAATAGTCCTCCTACGGGGTATAATAGCGGTCACCTCACATCTCTCGGATGGGCAGATAAAACTCCAAATACAGGCTGATGCAGCAGGTAAAGATCGGTGGCTCATGACACCTCCAGGCCAAAGAGATCGACACGTCTCCCAAGTAGACACAGCGGTTGGAATTCAAATTGAAGTGCCAACAGTCTGGCCCTCCAAGGAAGGTCAGACACACATCACCTAGAAATTCGTGCATGTGTGCCTCCATGCTCCACAGTAGATGCTAGTCGTGATCAGGCCAGAAGCCGGGGAAATCGGGAGCTCTAACCTCCTTGCCATCGTCTTCGATGGGACACAATGTATAGATGGAACATAATGGAAACACAAGAAAGAGGTAAGACATCCTACCATCATTACCAATTATAGCAGCAAGAAACAAAATAGTGTAAAACGCCTACATAGCATTTGAACAGCAATAATAATAATAATCATTAAATAGCAATAATAAACAATCAAGCAATTCCAGACAGTTATATATCAGGAATACAATAGTTCCAATTATAATAATGATTAGATGCCAGATAATACATGGACTCACTATGCACATGCATACACAGTCAAAATCCTACTCCAAGGAGCTAGACACAAATAGTCGGAGAGAAAGATCAGGAGACTCGTCTGTAACTTGGTTGCCGCGGCCAAAGTGCTATAACTCATCAGTTTATCCACATGCACATCAAGGCATTGTATAGACAGTCTACGCTAGATCACGATATAGGACAGTGCCCGGTCAGGATCGTCGGTGCGTTTGCATCAGTTTGCCCCACAGACAGAAGAGCTACCAACTGTCCATTGCGGGGTACCCACACCTCGACGCCCCCATGGTCAACAATAGACCTACACTAGTCTACTCGCACTCGCACAAAGGTGTGTTCAATCTCCTAGGCAACATGGCCTTAACAACAGTCCAACGGACTTTCATAATGCATAACAACTCAATGCATAAACATGCATGTTCATCATTACATACCATTCCACAATATGCCACAATTGGCCAAACTATGTATCAACATATCATTGGTCACTCATATAGACCCACAATATCATAATATTGAAATTAAATGAATTAATACATTTTTAAGGTTTATTATGAATCTTTACTTAAATTTAGCATTTCTTACAAAGTTTGTCTCTAGAGGAGTTCTCTTAATTAATTAAATTCTCTATTGTAATTTATTCTCATACACTTAAAAAGTTATTCTAAGAGTCTCAAAGTCTCACACTCTCTTGTTTTTACCCTAATTAAAATTACCCTAAGTCTTATGAAAATTTCATTCTTGGTTCTTTAAAATTTATGAATATCAAAGTATACCCTAATCTTCCAATTTACTAATTCTCTATTCTATTACCAATAATTAAATCACTTGATCACTTAAGTTCCAAGGTTACCAAAATTGCATAATCAAGCCCCAAAAGGCCCTAAAGGCCGTGGCCTCCCTAGGGGATTAAGTTCCCAAATTTTTCTTTCCATTAATTACATTATGTACACTTGATTAATTATGTTTTCCACTTGTTACAATTGTTCACAAAGAACCCCAATTATGGACCCCAAAACCGTAGTCATTCAAGAGAGAATCCAACATTATTTTCTTCCATTTCATGCCTTCCAATCCATTCAAATATATCAATATACACAACTAATCAAACAAATAACTTAAACAAATTAAATACAACACATAATCATGCCAATCAAGCAAACAAAGAATAACCCTCTATAGGGTTTTCTCACTATCAATCACAAACAAGGTTTCTTAATGCTAATAGAGGTTGAGGAGGAGTGTCTTCCTCTTACCTATGAGAAGAAAGCAAGAGAAGCCTCCTAGAATTTCCTTGCAATTTTTGGATTGGACACCACCAAGAACCCTAAAATTTCAATCTCATCAAAACAACACCAATGCTTGAAAAATAAAGCATGGATGGTCACAAAGAAGACCATAGAAACGAAAATGAGTAAAAGGAAGTGAAGAATCAAGAAGCTTACCCAAAAATCCTAAGCTTGAAGCTTGATGAAAATGATGAAAATGGAAGCTTTTCAAAGAACTACCAACTAGAGAAGTGTATAGGAGATGGAGAGGATTAAGAAAATGGGGTTGGATGAAACTTTTTTGATGGATGAGTGCTTGGAGGGCTGCTGGCCGTATGGCTTCCTAGAGAGAAGGAGGAGAGAAACTCAAATGAAGAAGAAAGATGAAGCTTAGAGAGAGAAGTTAATAGTAGAAAGTGAAAGATGCTTTTTAGTTTTTGAAAATAATGTGATGTAATTAATTTTTGTGAAGCACAAATTTCCCCCCTCATTTTTGGGTGCTGCTTCCGTGAGCTAGGGAGAAAGGAGAGAGAATGTGTGGCTTCCTTAGGAAGCTTGGAGGAAATTTCCTAGAAGCTTCCTTGAGAAGCTTTGCATATTTCTCAATGAAGTGCAAAGTAAGCTTGTCTCTTTAATTAAATACTCTTGAGCAAATGATTAATTACACAGTTAGAATTATTTTTCCAGAGAATAAAAGTTACAGTTGATGAAAATAATATTTTATTATTCATCAGATAATTTATGATACAGCGATTTTATTTATCAGATAAACCTCAAAAAACGCAAACCTCACAAATTGTGCTCGGCCTCGGGTTTAGTAAGATCCCTCGTTGACACATTCATAGTTCAAGGTTTACCAGCCTCAGAGAAAACAATTCGTTATTTCGGCTCCGCTTAGCGTGCACGCAAAATGAGAAATATACTATAATATTTGATATTTTCAAAAAAATTCACAAAAATTCTTAAAAATCACAAATATTAGAAAATGGATATTTGTCATGAAAAAAATAATTTTCCAGGGCGTTTGACTGACTCTGCTCAGTGCGCACGCAAAATAAAAAATATATTAAAATATTCAATATTTTCAAAAAATTTCATAAAAATCTCCAAAAATCACGAATATTGGGAAATGACTATTTATGATGAAACAAATCATTTCCGAGGTGTTACATTGACTCTGCTCAGTGTGCATGCAAAACGAGGAATATATTAAAATATTCAACATTTTTGAAAAATTCCAGAAAAATTCCCAAAAATTTTCAATATTATAAAATGAAGATTAATGATAAAATAAATAATTTTTGGGGTGTTACACATCGTATGCTTTGAAGAGCAAAAAGTTTCTTTTGCTTCTTTCATGTTGACAAGGGAAGCGAAGCAATGGTGGCGAAGCACCAGGAGGCTGCTAGAGACAGTGGGGACTTTGATCATGTGGGGTGTGTTCAAAGGGACCTTTTTGGAGAAACACTTTCCAAAGAGTTTACAAGATGATAAAGAGAAGAAGTTTTTGGGTATTCAACAAGGGGACATGACGGTTGGACAATATGAGGCAAAATTTCATTAGTTGTCCAAGTTTTCTTTGTAGTTTAGGTAGAATCCAAATGAGAGCTGGAAGTGTGTTAGGTTTGAGTCCGGGCTGAGGGAAAATATAAGAAAGGTTGTGAGACCTTTTGAAATCAAGGATTTTCCATCCTTGGTAAACTAGTGTAGAATTGTGGAGTCTGAAAATCTCCAAATTCAGGTAGAGCGGAGTTTACAAAGTCTTCAGAAGAAGAAGAAGGTGGATGGTGGATATGGGAAAGGTAGTCCTAAATCCAGTCACCCACAAGAGAAAGACCAGAATGTTCAGAAAGAAGATCGGCAAGAGAATTGTAACAAGTGTGGTAGGTACCACGGGAACAAGGTGTGTTGGGTGGACCAGATAACTTGTTATAAGTGTGGTGAGAAGGAACACTACGCCAATAGTTGTTCTTAAAGGCAAAAGAACAAGACTGAAGATAGACCTATTACTAGGGGTAAAGTCTATATTGTATGAGGCGAGAAGGCATCACCATCTCTTGGTTTTGGAAAAGGTGAGTACATGGTTATACATGTTTAGTAACTTTGTTTTCTTAAAATTTGGTTGTATTTGTGGTTGTATGTCAGTTATTATAACTCTATACATAAGGTAAATCAAATTTTGAGGATAAAATTCTAAAAAGGTGGGGAGAATGTAATACCCTAGAAAATCATGTTAGGCTTGTATATGGCTACAGAGGTAGCCTAATACTTACTTAACATGTCTGTGAATGTTTGTGACTTTCAAAGTAAGTTTAGGCACTTTGCTATAACACTATGTGAGAAATATAGCTATTATTAGTTTCGGAAGTGGCTTATACTGCTTAGTTAGTGGAAATAAATTTGAAAAGTTTGTTTCCAAGTCATAAATGTGGGAACTATACTACAGTTAAAGTTTGAGAATTTTCAGAGTTTGTTTGGCATTTTTTAAGCATATTGGTTGTGTGTTTTAGTGCTGGATTGACCCCCAGCTGATATAGAAATATCAATTTTTAGTGAAACAAAATTTTTAATGAATTTTAGGATTTATTTTGAATCTGTTGGAAGTTACGAAATCAGATTTGGTGGAATCTGAGTTTTCTTAGCAAATTGAGGTTTTGGTGCTTTTTGTGAGAAGCCAAAATTGGCTCATCTATATAAGAAGTCCCACGGCAGAGTTGGGGGGGAAACAGAAAGGGGAAAATAGAAAAACAAAAGGAAGAAAAGAGAAAAGAAGAAAGAAGAAAGAGAAAGAAGAAAGAGAAAGCTGAGAAATCAAGAGGCAAGCAAGGAGTTAAAAGCTTGGATCAATCCTTGATCATCTTCAAGACTTGAGGTATGGGGAAATCTATTTTTGATGCTTGTTTTCATTCTTTTCTTTTGGTTCAAGAGAAGTTTGAAGAGGAATTGATGGTTTAAGAGGTGATTTGATGATTTAAGAGTTAAATCTTGATGTGCATAGATTGGTTGAGTTAGGAACTGGTTTATTTATGTGTTAGGATGAAGTTTTCATCATTTGTAGCCTTAATTCCCACTTTAGGTCTTTATTGGGGGTTTAGGTCAAGTTTGAGATTTTGATTCATACGTGTTGATTTGAATGAAATTGAAGTTGTTTGAGAGTTGATATGTGTAGTTGGACCTTGTTAGAGGTTGGAAATAACTTGAAATCGAGTTTTGAGTGACTGGAAGAGGGTTTAGTTCCAATGGAATATTAACCCGTATCTGCAGAATTATGCAGATTCTAATTTCTGCTGTTGACACTGCAACGTTGGACTTTGAACGCCGTAACGTTTTGAAGAACAAGGGATGCACGCAACAACATTGAATATTTACGCCGCAACATTGGCAGTTTTTCCTGCCAGTACTTGAACCCAAGACTTAGGCACCACAACGTGGAACAGGGGACGCCGCAACGTTGGTGTCAAAGAACAACTATGAGTTGTGTTTGATACTCTGGATCATTCTAGTGGTGTAGTTTTTTTCTTTTATGCCTCTTAAGGAGTGATAAGTCTCTAGTAGGAGTATTTAATGAAGAGTGGATGTTGTTAGTCATGGCAACCATTACCCAAGAGGGGGGTGAATTGGGTATGAAAAACTTTTCACAAAAACTCTTAAAATAAACACAAATATTTAAGCTATTAAATAAAAGAGAAAGAATTGCGAGAAGAAGAATAAAAGCTTTAAGAATAGCAAATAAATAAATGTGTAATAATATAAAATTACGTAAAATAAAGAGATTGAGAAGAGAGAAGCAGGCACAATATTTATCTTGATTCGATCACTAACTCACTTGTGGTCTACGTCCAGTCCTAAAAAATAATTTGAGATTTTTTACTATGTATACAAGCTTCAATAGGTGCTTGCAACCATTACATAAAAGAGCACTTTTCACACACAATGAAACTCTACCCTTGTGCTAAAATCTCAACCTGCAGGGATACCTCACCCTTATACAAACCTTGAAGGGATACCTTACCCTTATACAAATCTTGAAGGATACCTCACCCTCAATACAGAGAAATAGAAATATAGATGAAGAGAAAACTCTCACAAAGAGTAGATGATACAATTTGAAGCTCTATGAAGCTCTCTAAGGATATCTCAAATTTTGGCAAAAAAGAGCGCAGAAATTTAGTAAAATATGTATCATAAAATAAAGCAAGAAAGAATTATTTCAGATAAATGGGTGGTGTTAAAAGATGTCCTAAAAACATGTATTTATAGTGTTCTAAGAAAAAGAGCCATTGGATGTAAATTAATATCACATTAAAAGCCTTTGAAAATAGCCGTTGCGTGATTTTGGGGGTGTTTATTCGAATACCCCTTTGGTTATTCGAATAAATCTTTAGAAACACATTCTGGAATGTTTTCTGGGCTGTGGTATTCGAATACCACATCCTTTATTCGAATACCCCTTTAAAAACTCGTTCTGGAACATTTTCTAGGCTGTGGTATTCGAATACCACATCCTTTATTCGAATACCCCTTTAAAAACTCATTCTGGAATGTTTTCTGGGCTGTGGTATTCGAATACCACATCCTGTATTCGAATAGACCACTCTGATTTTGAAAACTGACTTTAAATGGTCATAACTTCTTCATTTCTTATCCGTTTAAAGCAAATGACTAGTCATTGGAAAGATCTTTGAGTCTATTTTCAAATGAAATAAGCTTCAAAACAAAACTCAAAGGATTTTAAAAGATATAATCAAAAGAGTGACCAAAGGTCAATTTTGTAAAACTCAAACTTGGCTATTTTTCATAGATTTGAACTACCACCATAAATAACTTTTCAAAACTTGTTTGTTAGGTATTTTATCATGTGAAAACCATTTGTAAAGATTTTAAAAACATATTTGGGATATCTATAAGGCTTCTGACATAAAGACCCTAAGTCCTAAAAGCTATACCGTTTAATCTTCCTTTGGACTTGGTCTTTGACATGACTTTGATGTTATCAATACCTTTATGAAATAGGCATTCACATTCTCCTTGCGTTGAGCTTAATGAAGATCTTTTGCTTTCTTGTTGCAATGCTCACTCTTGGTACTTGGACTATCCTACAAAGTATTGCTCACTTAAACAAGCATAGTTAGTCCAGAATCATAATTCAATATCTTCATATGCATGATTCATAAATGTGTAACTTTAGTTAGTTTAATATGCATATAAGACTTTCATAGACACATCCAAATAAGATATTTATCAATTACTAATGGATATGCTCTATATAGGATGCAACAAAGAACATATGCAAAGTGTTCTTTTTGTCTTGTATTTGTCATCATCAAAACTTAACATATAAAACCATTTGGGGCAAACTTATTTCTACAGATGTTTTGAATCATATAGATTCGTGATGCTAATTATGTAGGATAATTAGACATGTTTATATACATTTATAGTGTATTAAGTTGGATTTGAGGAAATGAGTTTCCCTAAGTGTGGGAATTATTCATGTTTGCCTTTTTAAGAGTGTTAAAGTACTTCTATAAGTATTGGATGAAGTGTTGTGAATTGAACCTGAAATATGTAACACCCCAAATTTTAGACTATGTTGCAAGAGCTGACAGAATTACACTATTTTGTGTTTTCTGTGCATTATAAAAATAATTTGATTATTCCGATACTATTTGTGATTATTCTGTGTGATTTGCTCCTGGTCAAAAAAATAATAATTTTCGGTAGGAAATTTTTGTCGATTATTTAGAGACGGGGATCTTACTTAACCCGAATCTGAGTAACACGAAAAAGAATCTATTAATTTTTAGAATTTATCTGTAAAATAATTCTATTTTACTTGATAAATATATGTTGCTTGATGCATAGTTGTTATTGCTATGAATTATTTTGACCCTATAGTTTAATTTGCCATTATACTCAACCGACCAAAATTATGGAATTCCCAATTCGACCAAAATTCGGAATTCTAATTCGACCAAAATTCTTGGGATAGGATCCCAACCCGACAAGTTCCTCAAGATTTCCTCGAATCTGTTTTTCATTTCAAGTCTATTTCCGACAAGTCTATTTCGACAATCCAAGATTTTTGAAGGTCTTGACATCGACAGAATTTGGACAAGATCCAAACACTTGAAGAAATTTTCCTAACATTTTGATCCCGTCAGATTTAATTACTGAATGCAAGCATAAGTTAAATAGTGAGTTGAATTCGACACTTCCAGAGTATTTCCCAACAACATCAATCGGTAGTTCGACAAAACCCAAAATACCTCAAGACTGGATGAAACTGATTCTCAATTCTTGAATCAGAAATCAAAGATTTTGGCTGTTATGGCTCTCTCTTCCAACAAAGACCATCTATTCCGACCAAGACCATCTTTCCGACAGAAGACCATCTATTCAAAACATGGGAGAAGTCCTCAGATTCGACAAAGCGATGGACGCTTCTATTAGCAAAGAATCAGTTAAGAAAAATATGGTTCTCCTTTTCCCTAAATCTTGTCGGACGATTTTGTAAATCAAAATGAAGATGACTGCTATGTAATCGACCTAACTGATCATAAATAGTACACCAATGTCCGTTGAATTTGAATGATAATGTTCATCGAGTTATGGTGGTAATATCCGTCGAGTGAGGATGCTCATGTCTGTTGAGTTAGAATGTTAATTTTCGTCGAGTGAGGATGCTCATGTCTGTTGAGTTAGAATGTTAATTTTCATCGAGTGGGGATACCAATGTCCGTCGAATTTGAATGATAATGTTCGTCGAATTATGGTGCTAACGACCGTCGAGTAAGAATTCCTGATTTTTGAGAAAAACTTCTCTAATGTCAAAATCTGTCGAATTTGATCTTCTGATCATATAATATTTCGTCGATTCGACAATTGGAAGATTTCTTCAACGTTAACACCCGTCCGACGAATTAGGATTATGTTGACCTTTTAAGTTCATTCGACAATTTTGATCTTCGTTCGACAGAATTCCCATCCGACAGAACTTGATATTTAGCCATTCTTGGAAAATAACGTTCTCCCATTTTACATCATTCTGTCAGGTTGATTTTCATCGAAAATTACCCTTGAAACTCACGTTCATGCAGCATTTTGGAGGGGTTCTACGTCGGCCACGTAGCAGCTTGAAGGAGGTTCTACAAGGTTCTTGAACAATCTAAAAGCCTTAAAAGTCAAAAGAATGACATCAGCCACGTGCATTCAGAAGTAGATATTTTACTTCATGTAAATTCTAACTTTATTTAAGTTTATCCCAAGGCAGCAGCTGTCCTTATGCAATCAGAATTTGGATAATTACTCACGTAAAGCATTCCAAATTTCACAAGAAAATCACACGAAGCAGCTTTTCCCGAACGTCCTCACTCTTCACTTTTCTACTTCTCAAACATAGATTCATTTCTCTCAAAGTTCCAAAGGAAAACTCACGCCTTTCTCTTTCCTTTTCTTTTCTTCCAATCGGGCACCACCTAGAACTCACACCATCCATCCTTTAAAACATTCATCTCTTGGATTTTGTTTTGATTCAAAGCCTACTCTAATCATTTCTTCTTCATAAGGTCTTGCCACAAAACCCATTCTATCTTGTTCAAAGCTTCTTCAACCTTCTTCCTAAAGAGGAGGTGAACAAAGTCTCAAAGAAAGGAGGAAAGCTTAGAAAGCTTGTCTTCAAGAGGTAAGAGGGAGATTTAACCTCACCAACCAAGTTTTGGTGGTGTGGAGATGGTTGTGTCTGGTGAAAAACCCCTAAGGGTTTATTCACTTATTGTTTAATTGCTTCTTTAGTTGTGATTGTGTTATTGGTGATTTTATGTTTGTGATTGTGATGTTTATGGCTTTGAAAATTATGATTGCATGTGTGATAATATATTTATTGTTTTGATAAATGTTTGTATGTATGAAACTGAATGCATGTAAGTGTATGTGTAAATTAGGATGTGAATAATATGATGGATTAAACTGAGAATTTGGGATTTGAAAGAAAAGGAATTGAATTTGGAAGAGTTGAATACAACAAGATGAAATAATTTTGGAGAAACAATACAAATTATGATTTTATAGGGGCAATATTATAATTTTTGTGTTTAATGGGGCCATGTTGTAATTATTGATTTTTGAATGGTTATATTGTATATATTATATTTTAGAGGAACTAATTTGTAAATATGATTTTTGAGGGACTATTTCATAAATATAATTTGTATGAGAAACTATTTCGTAAATGTGATTTTATGAAGGACTATTTCGTCAATAGGATTTTTATGAGGGACTATGTTGTAAATTATGAATTTTATGAAAGATTATTTTGTAAATATGAATTTTTAAGGGACTATTTTGTAAATATGAATTTTATGAGGGATGATTTCGTAAAATATGAATTTTTCAAGGGACTATTTCGTAAATGTGACTTTTATGAGGGACTGTTTTGAAAATATTATTTGAATGAGGAGTATAATGCAAATATGAAAAATAAAGTTGAGTTTTGGTGTTAACTGAGGAAACTAGTATTCTTGATTAAAAACGTGTGAAGAGTATTTTACGTGATTGAGAAATGATAAAAAATTGATACATGATTTGAGAAAATGCGAAAAATATGGTTTCGCGATAAAATTACAGTAATAATATTTTTGGGACTATATGAGGACCCCGAATATGAGATAAAGAAAATTGAATTGAGAAGATGAGAGACGAATTGAATCGAAAGGTGCATTTGATTATGCAATTAAAAAAAAAAAAAAATCGATGGGCCGAATAAGATTCGATTCTTAAAAGAAGGAAAGAACACACCTCTGAGTGGGTGCGATGTGCGTAGTGTAGGTCACTCGTTGACCACAGGGGCATCGGGGTGCGGGTTGCCTACAATGGACGAGAGAATAAAGCTTCATCGTAGGTTAGACCGATGCAACACACCGATGATCCGGACCGAGACACTATCCATAATCGAGATCGATAAAGACGTGATGCATATGCTAGATGTGCAAATGCTAAATGAGCAAATGCTAAATGAGCAAAGAGAATGAGCACGTGGTCCGAGGCATGTTGTGCGAGATGATTCTTTTCGATCACTCTTTCCGACCGAGTTTTAGCTCCATGGAGTAGGAAAATTGAGTCTAGGTACATGAGTCTAGATGCATATACAGAGATACTGAGGGTATTATCATAATTATCGAGGTTGATAACTGAATTATTGAATAAGTGAATATTGATAAGGACATGGACATCATTATGAATTATTATATGAATTTTGATGATAAATGATATGATATGATATGTGTTAGATAAATGATGTTGGTGGCATGATTATAATTATGTATGATGTGTTGGTATGTGTTTATCTTCATTGCTACCATACTGGTATTGGCGTAGGTGATCTCACCTCCTTGTCTCGTCTATTTCTGTATTGTAATTATAACTGTAAAGGGATTGAGCAAAACGTTGAGTGAGAACACAAGGAAGATTAGATTTTCGAGAAGGAAGTTGAGTTCTAAAGAGATGGAGATGCTGAGCTTTCGGAAGGTATATGGGAACCAAAAGCATAGTACGTCGAGCTGGATGGAAAATGTGTTTCTCACATAAACAGTAATAGGGAGCTTACTATCGTACTCGAGATGCGTTAGTATTATATATTTTGTGTCAAGTTGGATTCCTCCCTGTTGAGGAGTCTGAGGAGGACCCGTTTGAGGGTTCTGCATGTTTAGAGTTACTTGGGCATTATGTAATTTAATTAATGTGTAAATATTTTTAGAGTCCAATTTGTAAATATTAAAGTGTGACAATACTACGACTTATATATATAATGTAAAATTAGATTGTGATGATGTTGTAATGTTTTAATTTTCGCTAAGTTTATCTTACTATCATCAAGAAATTTTATAACTCGTATTTATATTACAAGCACGATTTCATAACGAAGGGGCGATATGATAATTGAGTAACACGAAGTGTGACGCCCTAAGGAGGGTGTTACAAAATACATGTAAATCAATTGTGAAAACTAGTTATGAGAAGTAATTAGTAATTGTTTTGCAAGAGATGTTTGAGAAACATAATGAGGTTCATAATATCCTCTTTATATTGTTGAGAATCATAGATTGGTGAGTAATATCCTCTCTATGAGATTGTTGAATCATAATGATTTGCAATACTAATTATAAGTGCTTAGTTAGTAATGATGATATACTTGATTGTATGTGATGTCTTATTGGAAAGTGTGAGCCCCGTAGATGTGGGTGAGCCCAATAGATGTGGGTGATCTATATTTAGGTAAGGCGAATTGAAACCTTCCTATTATAGAATTTTGAGGATGGATTTCCTCGTGCATTATCGATAACTGTGTAATTGATAGACTTCACTACCCAGGGGGAAATAGATTTTCTGTGTGATAATGTCATGGTTGGATGGACTTCCAGTGCTTGTTCAAGGTTATGGTTGTGACTTCCATTACTTTGTTCAAGTTTCATACATTCATGACATTACCATGGAATTGTGTTTTCTTGAATATGGTATCATGCATTATTCCTTTTCATACTTAGGAATTGTGCATAGGCATAAACATTAGACATAACTTGGCATAACATAGCAATTGTATGAGCGGTTGCTATCATAACATTAAACATGCATTGCAATTGTATAGGCGATTGCGTGTCTCTGAGATGGAGATGTTGATGTTGCTTCTGTGATTGAAGTGTTAACATGATAATTTTTAAATATTATATGTTTGTACATATATATGTATATATGCTGGTATTGGAATACTTCTACTGAGATATATTTTCTAACCCTAATTATGTTGCCATGTAAATCCAGGTGCGAGTTCTTCGAAAGGGAAGAAGAAGATGTATAAAGACTACCATAGTATAGATGTTGTTTTGAGCTGAGCATATATTTGTTTAGTTATTTTGAGTTATGCATAACAATATGCCCTTGAGGCTGTGATGTATATATATAACTTTTGTTTTTGTGACTCTCCATATTTACTCATTATGTATGAATGATATGGGTTAGACGTTGACTTATGTTAGTAGTAGCAGGGTCAATATTGGGTTATTCATTTATATGACGATATATTTAGGTAGCAAATATTGGGCTATTACATATTGTCCAATGGATAATAGAACGTACCCAAATTTTATTTTGCTAGATAAAATCTCAGACAAAGAAAACTTCAAAAATTATCTCTGGTTTCGGGTTTAGTAAGATCCCTTGGCCCCATTTCAATAGTCCAAATTTTTTTGAAAATAATATTAAAGTAATCAAAATAAGTCAAATAATTCATAAAAATCTACAAAAATTCACAAAAATTCACAAATAACCAAAAAGTAAGAAAAAAAAAGAAATTAGGGTGTTACACATATATACGGGGGTTATATATGTGTGTCTGATATATATCACACACATATATTATATATTATATGTGTGATATGACATATATCACACATATATATGTGTCGATATTTATCGACACATATATAACTCCGCATATATGTGTCGATATATATCGAGACACATATATATATGTCGATATGTATCACACATATATATATGGGTTATATATGTGTGTGATGTCACATATTAACACATATATATGTGTATGATATATCACCCACATATATGTGGGTTATATATGTGTGTCTTATATGTATCACATATATATATGTGTGTGATATCACATATGTAATACCCTCCGAAGGGTATTACAATTTAGACTAACTCTTTTAAATATTTTACCCAAGCTCTAAAAGATTTAATATTATTTTCATATGGGTTTCAAAATTTCTTTTTCGCGGATAGCATAAACTTACCAAATTATAGAAACACAAGATATAAAAAATGAATAATATACTTTACAAATTAACATTAGTTTACCACAATCATAAGTACATCATACTTACATACCAAAAACATAAAACATCTAATATAACCAACCTAAACTTACCCAAATTCATGACACCTATGGGAAAGGTGCTCCTCAGGATCCTTTTCCTCCTACATATACAAATTCCCTAACTAGGGAGTGTCTCGACGAGTGGAAATCTGAGCAAAAAATACTACAGAATCCTCCCTAGGAGTATAGTGAATGTCACTCCACAACTCCCTGATAGGCATAACAAACTCTACATATACAACAACAAAAGAAAAAGTAGTGACCCTATGACAAGTCCTACTTATAAATAGAGTAATGTCCCCACAATACTCTATATGCTTTGTGTCCCAATGGACACACCAAGCATCAGCGCCTTCGAGAAATTATAGTCTAACAAAACCTAGCAGATCCCTCCTTGCCACCATCGCCGTATTTACAGACATTAGCAAAAACAGAAACAAACCGAACAATAATACAAAGAGGTGAGATCCTTTACATCAATACCAGCATGGCAGCAAAGAAACAACAATAATTATAATGCTATTCATATAAAACAACAACAAATATATTCATTGCATTAGATAACCATTGCATTAAATAACAGACAATTCCACAAACAAATATACCACAACAATATGTCAACTGAATATGCATATGCACAATGTACCAATTTCTTACTCTATGGAGCTAAACACAATTTCGGAGAGAATGATCCAGAAGATATGTCTATATATCATCAACCTCAATTCAAGTGCTATAAAGATTATCAGCATACGCATCAGGGCTTATACAAGACATTCTATGCCAGATCACGAAAGGAACAGTGTTCTAGTCGAGATCGTCAGTGTGTTTGCATCGGTCACCATGGTACAGTAATGCGACTAATTGGCTACTTATGGGATTCCCGCACCCCAACGCCTCCAAGATCATTTATAAACCTTCACTACGCAATTTTCACCTGCACAAAGGTGTAATTCATCTCCTAGGCAACAAAAGCCTTTACAAACATCATCTGTACAACAATGCATGATCAATGACTCAATGCATACCACAAGCCACTACTGGCTACAACCATGCGTTGATATTTCTGGGTCTAGTACATTAACCCAACAGTAAATTGCTATGTTACTTAATCGCGTAGTATTTTTATCGCATTTTCACAATCGCGTAAAATGTAACACCCCAACTTTTGGGATAATTACAATATAGTCCTGAAATGTACTGTTATGTGAATTCTGTGAGCAGTAAATTAAATTTGACTGTTCTGTGAGTATATTTGACTGTTGTATGTGATTTGATCTGAGCCAAAGAAATAATAATTTTTTGGCCGAAAAAATCTTATTTTAATTAATTAGAGTTGGGGGATCTTACTAAACCCAATTCTGATTGATATATATATTAATCTCGTAATTTTTAGGATTTAACTGTGTAATAAAATAATTTTATATTATTATAATATTATTTTATATTACAGTACCTACTGTCTCAAAAACAATAGAAATCTGCTTTGATTTGACCACAGATTTTTAAAAGTACTGTGGGACCCACGTTTAGGAAAAGTAGTCAACTATGCTGACTGGACAAATTCTAGCCAATGAGAGTAAGTCAACGAAAGTGGCTTGACTTTTTAAACCAATAGAAATAGGTCAAAAGATGAAGCATGAACTTTAATTTGGACCATTGGATGAAGACTTAGTTAGGAAGCCTTTGATTTCAACCGTTGATTAAATTAATGGTAAGATTAGAATTTAAGATTTATGGCTAATCAATATCTACCTTAGATGTAATCTAGGGCTAGGAATTAAAGATGAAATCAATGGTTAGGATTAAGTCAAACATAGTGGCTTGAATTTGATTAGTAACTAATTGATTTATCCTTGTGAACACTCGTAACAATTTGAGTTTCTCCACAAACCCGTCGAATTTGCCCATATCCGTCGGATTTGTTCATATCTGTCAAATTTAAACTTCTGCCCATATTTGTCGAGTTTGAACCATATTTGTCGAGTTTGAACCATATATGTCGAATTTGAATCATATCTGTCGAATTTGAATTTTTCCTTCTACAGAACATGCTATTAGCCATTCCTGAGATGGTATTTTTCCATCTTACCTCATTCTGTCATGATATTGTTCGTCAGAAACTACTTCGTGTAATTGTTCATCGAAAACTATTTAATTAGTAAGTGATTAGATTTGAATTAAAAGCAAATTGAATTCCACGGTTTTGCAGCAGCTTGGGGAGGCTTCTACATGGTTCTTGAACCGTCTTGCATGCCCATTAGGTGGCCAAATGGTGACATAAGCCATGTGCACAAATAGATATTTACTATCCAAGTGAAATACTTAACTTCTCTACACACTCAACCTCACGGCAGCGGCCCCTCATTTACACACTCAATATTAACTTTTCACACTTATCATAAATCAAAGCTATCCATTCTCTTCAAATATACCGAGAACCCATGCACACTTTCTCTTCCATTTCTCTCATTCTATTCGGCCAAGCATCCTGAATACCACCAACCAACTTCTATAATTTTACCTCTTAGCTTTTCTTAAACCCAAAACATATTCAAAACACTTTTCATTCACAATGTTTTTCCAAAAAACTACTCTATCTTGTCCAAAATCCAACCTTTTGCTTACTTTCTTAAGGGTAAGTCTTGATTCTATGGTTCAAAATTTGATTTCTAAATTTTTTTAACCATGATTGTTCCATGATTTTTCGATATTAAACCTTGTATGTGTTTTTATTAAATTGTTTAAGAATTTTAGGGATCTGTTTTGGAGGTTGTACGAATTTGAAGGAAAGGAGGAAAATTAACCGATTAATTGTCTTCAAGAGGTAAGAGGGAGATTTAATCTCATCAACCCTAAGTAGTGATGGGAAAATAGATTTGATTGTGTATGAAGAATCCATAAGGATTCGATTTGTGTGATTGTTTATGGTTTTTATTATTTTTGTGATTGTTTAAATGCTTTCCTAATTGTGATTTATTTTGCCATGCATGATTATAGTTTTTATTATTTTTGCTATGCATGTTTATAGTTTTAAATAAATTGTATGTATATTGTATGTGATTATATAATTGCATGTGTTTATAATTGTATAATTATTAAAGTAGGATGTGAATAACATGTAACGATTTGCATGAGTGTTCCAAAGAACACAGTTTGAGGCTCACGGCCTTACATCAAACAGAGAACCAAAATGTTCTCAGCAATTTTCTAAATCAATGAGTTAATGAATCTAGGTAAAATAATAAGTTTAAGAATGATTTTATTAATTGTGGCCAACATGCCATTTAGTGTATAATTGAATGCCATTCTATTTTTGATTTTGGCCAACATGCCATTTTATTTTCTAAGATAGGTTAGGTAATGGATTTATAAAATAATTGATTCCAATGAATCTTTGAGAAAACAAAAGGAATAAATTCAGTCCTAGAAATTCTAAAGTAGCAGAATTTAATTTAAGTAAGAACTAAATCAGACGTTTGAAAAATACTAACGTAAAGCTCATTTTATGAATTTTGAAGCGCGTTAGCAAGTTTCAAAACGTAATTATTGGGAAAAAAATTAAAATGACCAATATTTAGTGGAAAACGACAAAAATACCTCATACTGATTTTATAGGCAAAATGCTGCCGAAATTTACTAAAATCAAGCGAATAAAATTAAAAGATTCCATACTATATTTATAACTTAAGGAAATTACTCTACGTATTTTAAATGTACTAGATATAGTTTTACACACTCTTAAATTAATGATTTTAAGCTATTCGGTTAAGAAAATGAATTAAAAATCTCACGCGATTGAGAAAATGATTTAAAAACATTTTTTCGATGTTTAAAAATGTCAAAATATATTTACGCGATTTAAAGACATTTGTGAAAATGACGAGATTGTGAAAATGCGATAAAATTCTTACGCGATTGAACGATACAGTGAGTTTTGCTGTCGGGCCAAAGTGGTGGACTCGGACATGTTGTGGTGTAGTACTATTAAGTAGGACATACTATACTTTGGTATTTTATAACTAAGGGTATTTTTGTAATTATGGTAAAATTTGGATAATAAGGGTATTTTTGTAATTTTAGATCATGCTTAGAGTATTGTGTCAATTTAGTTGATAATTGGTGATTGATTGATGAGGTGAATTACACCGTGTTCTGGTGTGATAAGCATAGTGTGGTTCATTTATGAACTTGGAGGCGTTAGTGTGCAGAGAATTCCACATGGGGACAGTGGGTTGCTCCTCTGGGCAGTGGTAACGGGCAACACACTAATGATCTTGACAAACACTATCCTTAATCAAGATCTTGAGGGGACTATTACGTACTATGCCTGTAGTGCACGGTGTATTGACTGTGTACTGCTGCACGATGTTTGGACTGTGGACTATAGACACGATGTTTGACAGTGTAATAGTTTGGTTAGACAGTCATAAAGTATTCTTAGTTTCTATCTGGATCATTCTCTCAGATATCTGTGTTTAGCTCCATGGAGTAGGAACGAGTCAGTGTGTGTTCATGCATTATCTGCATTTTACTGCTTACCATAATCTGTGATAAAATGTATGATTTATTGCTTTAATATATTATGCATGATATAATGGTATGTGTTATTTTAATATGTATTGCTTGATTTAGTATGCATGATAATATATATTGATATGTACTGTTGTGATAATTGTTTGGTACTGTCGTTTTCTTTATTGCCATGCGGGTAGTGATGTAGATTGTCTCACCTCTCTATATGTTTTCTCGATATTATTATATTATTTTCGTAAAGAGTTTGAGGAAGTAGAGGATCAATCTCTCGAGATAGAGTATCCGGACGAACGACAGCCGAGCGAGCGATACGAGGAGGACGAGCCGGTAGATCACACTGATCATCAAGACTGATCTTGAGATCATGGCATTGCCAGGATTTTTTGGGTTTATGAGACTTGAGTTTCACGAAGGTTCTGAGGCCTGGCGTATGCATGTGGATAGAGGAACAGTTGCTTATGTGGGACGTTTCACTGTGTCCCTATGTAGAGAGTATGACGGAGATGTCATATTCACTACTATGTTATATTTGCATTTAGAGTTACCACTGACTCTTAGGCGTTACTGGTAGGGAATATTCCATGCGCCTAGTGAGCTCAGTAGCGAGTCAACAGCTCGGACTCGTGTCCGTAGTGCTGTGAGATCTCCAATATGTGAACTTTTCAATGGTCTTTCTGGAGGTTCTGGAGGATGATCCATCGGAGGGTTAGATATCTATCGAGATGCATTTGGGCAATACTATGTCTTAGTTTTATGTCAACTCTTTACTACTTTGTTAAATACATGTAGTTATAAATTATGTGTGTACTAAAGAAGAATCATATGTATAATATGGTGTGATTATACTTTGTTTAATTTTGTGTTCTGTGTTATTTTATTTAATGTTATAAGTATAAAAGGAAAAAAAAATTTACCATAAATATTATGTAAGTATCAAATGTTTTACAACTTGGGTAAGAGTTTTATTTTATTTTATTTTATTACATCATAAATGTGACATCCCCACAAGGGTGTTACATTAGTTGGTATCAGAGCCCAAGTTAGAGTCTTTTGGGTTTGTGGGTAGGTTTGTCTTGTTTGTGCTGTGTGAATCTCTGATGTTGAACACAGAGATATGTTTCGATTTTCGAAAGGAAATGATTTTGTGCGAAATCGCTACGTTTAGTTCATTATGTATTGATTTTGTTTATCTTTGAAGAAAGATAATGGAACATTACGAACATGAGCATGTGGACGTGAAACGTGATGAAGATCGTATAGCCGTAGCTAGAAGCGTGATGCAAAAGGCGATTGAAGTAGTAGTACAATAGAGACAGATGATCGCTCAGCAGCAGGAACTGATAACCGAACTTTATAGCTTATTAGGGTTAGAGCAGCCACCAGATGTGAGAAGCTGTAACTTAGAATCTTCGATAATTCAAAGTAGAAGGAAGCGTAAGGTCAATTGTTTTCAGCGAAAGTCATATGTACAATGACCGGGGAAGCAACAACGAACAGAGAAAGGAAGTACTAGTGGCAACAATTTTTGTCAGACTGTGGCATCACCAACGAAATACTTGAAGTGTGGAAAGCCTGAACACTTATTCAAAGAGTGTGATCAGCAGAAGATGGAAACTTCCATTAGTAATACACGTGTTTCAAAATCTCGAAAAAGAAGAAAGAGCCGATGCAAGAAGTGTAATGAGAATGTTCAAATACAAAAACTTAAGAAGCGAGAAAGTCGTGCCATAGAGGGTAATCTCAAAATTGTGTTGTATAAGTTGCGAGGTAACTCATTCTTTTGTGATCTGTGATTGTGCAAATCTTTTGGAGTTATCTGTGTTTTACTTCTTTTCATAATATTACTTCAACTTCTAAACTTGCTATTACTACTTGAGCTTGTTTAAAACTATCCAATTATTATTGGAGTTTGAAACTTTTATTGACCTGGTTTGTCTATTTCTTTCCCAAATAGACTGAGTAAATAAATTTGATTTATCTGTGTCTTTGTTATAGTATGATCTGAGTATTTCTACTCTTCTTAATTAAATTTGTTGTTTATGCTCGATTTTCCTAACTCTACCCTATGTCTATTGAATATCAAATCTTTTCTGTTGATTTGATTTGTTTATCTAATATCATATCTATTTGAGAGCCTGATTTTTTTAAATGGATGGGTTATTTTCCAACCATATCCTACTAGATTGTTGGAATGCAATTTAGTATTTCTTTGACCTGAGATTTTTGGATTTGAATCTAGAAAGTGTGTTTCTAAAATTATTGGACTATGTTCATTTCGAAACCTATTAGACCATCTCAAATTCTTTGTTGGACTAATCTAGTAACTTACTGAATAGTCTTATTACTTTTCCTTATGACCTTCATAGTATCTTTCCTGTATTTTAATTAAAAAGGATTATTCTTGATTCAATTTATGTCATAGTACCAAATACAGTACAATTAGAAGAAAACTTGATCTATGAGACATTTTCTGTTAAGATTAAAAATAGGCAAAATGGAACAACTTCTCTTGATGAAGAAAATTTGGAATGATGTAACGATGGGGGAACTAGAAGATCAAATGAAGGAAATCGTTGTTGCTCCAAGATTGATTTGTGTGCTGGTTGTTATCAGATTCGCGTAAAGGTAGAGAACGTTCCAAGACAGTTTTTCAGATGCGTTGCAAGAACTATGAATATTCAGTACTACTATGAATATTCAGTACTACCATTCGGGGTAGGGAATGTTTTGACGATGTTCACAAACTATATAAATAGGATCTTTCTTTCTCATTTGGGTAAATTTGTCATTATTGGCAATATTTTGACTTATTCTCAAGATTCAAAGGAACATGCTGAAGATCTCAATGCAGTTCTTCAATTTTGAAGAAGAAGAAAGAGTTATGCGTGAAATTAGTCAAACATAAATTCCGTTAGAAGAAGTTCAACTTGTGGATTTAGGTTGAGTGTTAAAATCAAATGGAAAGGTGGTGATGTATACTTCAAGGTGGTGGAACGTGCATGAGAAGAATTATTCAATTTACATTTTTGGGATACGCGGTAGTCATTGTGCAAAGAAGATCTGAAGACATTTTCTTTCCTATAAAATTTATAATAATTTCAAGGGCTTGAAGTACCTGTTCAATCAAGAAGGGCTTGGATATCAGGAAAAGACGAATAGTTAGAATTTTTAAAGGACTTGTTGAGATGAATTTCTACCATTGATAGAGTTCATATACAACGATAGTTTTGTTCGAGCATAGGAATGACACCCTGTGAGACATTATATGGGGGACGCTGTAGAACGCCAGTGCGTTGGTATCATACTAGTAAAAGTAAGATTGTAGGACCAGAATTATGCAGTAGACAACTGAAAAAAGTGAAGATGATCCAAGACAGGATGAGGAAGCTCATTCCGAAGTTTATCGGGCCATATCAAATACTTCGTTGGTAGATCTAGTAATTTATTAGATTTCACTACCGCCATTCTTATCGAATAATCATGATGTATTTCACGTATCATAACTACGGAAATATATTTCTGATCCGACTCACGTTATCGAATCAAACACCGTACAACTGAAGGAGAATTTAACCTATGAGATGTTTCCAGTCAAGATTGAAGATCGAGGAACAAAGAATTTTCGAGGAAAGGAGATCGCAATAGTTAAAGGAGTTGGAATGATGTAACAGGAGATGCTACATGGAAGTTAGAAGATAGGATGAGGGAGCAATACCTTCAATTGTTTTGATGTATGATAAATTTTGGGGACGAAATTCTTTTTAGTAGGGGAGAGTTGTAACACCCCAACTTTTGGGATAATTACAATATAGTCTCGAAATGTACTGTTATGTGAATTCTGTGAGCAGTAAATTAAATTTGACTGTTCTGTGAGTATATTTGATTGTTGTATGTGATTTGATCTAAGCCAAAGAAATAATAAATTTTTGGCCAGAAAAATCTTATTTTAATTAATTAGAGTTGGGGGATCTTACTAAACCCAATTCTGATTGATATATATATTAATCTCGTAATTTTTAGGATTTAACGTGTAATAAAATAATTTTATATTATTATAATATTATTTTATATTACAGTACCTACTGTCTCAAAAATAATAGAAATCTGCTTTGATTTGACCACAGATTTTTAAAAGTACCGTGGGACCCGCGTTTAAGAAAAGCAGTCAACTATGCTGATTGGACAAATTCTAGCCAATGAGAGTAAGTTAACGAAAGTGGCTTGACTTTTTAAACTAATAGAAATAGGTCAAAAGATGAAGCATGGACTTTAATTTGAACCGTTGGATGAAGACTTAGTTAGGAAGCCTTTGATTTCAACCGTTGATTAAATCAATGGTAAGATTAGAATTTAAGATTTATGACTAATCAATATCTACCTTAGATGTAATCTAGGGCTAGGAATTAAAGATGAAATCAATGGTTAGGATTAAGTCAAACATAGTGGCTTGAATTTGATTAGTAACTAATTGATTTATCCTTGTGAACACTCGTAACAATTTGAGTTTCTCCACAAACCCGTCGAATTTGCCCATATCCGTCGGATTTGTTCATATCTGTCAAATTTAAACTTCTGCCCATATTTGTCGAGTTTGAACCATATATGTCGAATTTGAATCATATCCGTCGAATTTGAATTTTTGCCCAAATTCGTCGAATCTGATCTTCTGACTATTTAGTACCATGTCAATATCTGTCGAGTGAGGATGCTAATACCCATTAAGTTAGAATGTCAAAATTCGTCGAGTCAGGATGCCAATGTCCGTCGAGTTGGAATTTCTAACCATTCAGTAAAGAAACTTCTTTAATGTCAAAATTCGTCGGATTAGAATTTCTGACCATATAGTATTTTTGTCGGTTCGACACTTGGAAGGTTTCTCCAATGTCAATACCCGTTCATCGAGTTAAGATTTTTGATCTTTATCCCACAGAATTTTCCTTCGATAGAACATGCTATTAGCCATTCTTGAGATGATATTTTTCCATCTTACCTCATTTTGTCATGATATTGTTCGTCGGAAACTACTTCATGTAATTGTTCATCGAAAACTATTTAATTAGTAAGTGATTAGATTTGAATTAGAAGCAAATTGAATTCCACGGTTTTGCAGCAGCTTGGGGAGATTTCTACATGGTTCTTGAATCGTCTTGCTTGCCCATTAGGTGGCCAAATGGTGACATAAGCCATGTGCACAAATAGATATTTACTATCCAAGTGAAATACTCAACTTCTCTACACACTAAACCTCACGACAGCAGCCCCTCATTTACACACTCAATATTCACTTTTCACACTTATCTTAAATCAAAGCTATCCATTCTCTCCAAACATATCGAGAACCCATGCACACTTTCTCTTCCATTTCTCTCATTCTATTCGGCCAAGCATCCTGAATACCACCAACCAACTTCTATAATTTTACCTCTTAGCTTTTCTTAAACCCAAAACATATTCTAAACACTTTTCATTCACAAAGTTTTTCCAAAAAAACTACTCTATCTTGTCCAAAATCCAACCTTTTGCTTACTTTCTTAAGGGTAAGTCTTGATTCTATGGTTCAAAATTTGATTTCTAAATTTTTCTAACCATGATTGTTCCTTGGTTTTTCGATATTAAACCTTGTATGTGTTTTTACTAATTGTTTAAGAATTTTAGGGATCTGTTTGGGAGGTTGTACGATTTTGAAGGAAAGGAGAAAAATTAACCGATTAATTGTCTTCAAGAGGTAAGAGGGAGATTTAATCTCATCAACCCTAAGTGGTGATGGGAAAATGGATTTGATTGTGTATGAAGAATCCATAAGGATTCGATTTGTGTGATTGTTTATGATTTTTATTATTTTTGTGATTGTTTAAATGCTTTTCTAATTGTGATTTATTTTGCTATGCATGATTATAGTTTTTATTATTTTTGCTATGCATATTTATAGCTTTAAATAAATTGTATGTATATTGTATGTGATTATATAATTGCATGTGTTTATAATTGTATAATTATTAAAGTAGGATGTGAATAACATGTAACGATTTGCATGAGTGTTCTAAAGAACACAGTTTGAGGCTCACGGCCTTAAATCAAACAGAGAACCAAAATGTTCTCAGCAATTTTCTAAATCAATGAGTTAATGAATCTAGGTAAAATAAGTTTAAGAATGATTTTATTAATTGTGGCCAACATGCCATTTAGTGTATAATTGAATGCCATTCTATTTTTGATTTTGGCCAACAAGCCATTTTATTTTCTAAGATAGGTTAGGTAATGGATTTATAAAATAATTGATTCCAATGAATCTTTGAGAAAACAAAAGGAATAAATTTAGTCCTAAAATTCTAAAGTAGCAGAATTTAGTTTAAGTAAGAACTAAATCAGACGTTTGAAAAATACTAACATAAAGCTCATTTTATGAATTTTGAAGCGCGTTAGCAAGTTTCAAAACGTAATTATTGGGAAAAAAAATAAAATGAACTATATTTAGTGGAAAATGACAAAAATACCTCATACTGATTTTATAGGCAAAATGCTGCCAAAATTTACTAAAATCAGGCGAATAAAATGAAAAGATTCTATACTATATTTATAACTTAAGGAAATTACTCTACATATTTTAAGTGTACTAGATATAGTTTTGCACATTCTTAAATTAATGATTTTAAGCTATTCGGTTAAGAAAATGAATTAAAAATCTCACACGATTGAGAAAATGATTTAAAAACATTTTTGCGATGTTTAAAAATGTCAAAATATATTTACGCGATTTAAAAAGACATTTGTGAAAATGACGAGACTATGAAAATGCGATAAAATTCCTATGCGATTGAACAATGCAGTGAGTTTTGCTGTCGGGCCAAAGTGGTGGACTCGGACATGTTGTGGTGTAGTACTGTCAAGTGGGACATACTATACTTTGGTATTTTATAACTAAGGGTATTTTCATAATTATGGTAAAATTTGGATAATAAGGGTATTTTTATAATTTTAGATCATGCTTAGAGTATTGTGTCAATTTAGTTGGTAATTGGCGATTGATTGATGAGGTGAATTACACCGTGTTCTGGTGTGATAAGCGTAGTGTGGTTCATTTATGAACTTGGAGGCGTTAGTGTGCGGAGAATTCCACATGGGGACAGTGGGTTGCTCTTCTGGGCCGTAGTAACGGGCAACACACTAATGATCTTGATAACCACTATCCTTAATCAAGATCTTGAGGGGACTATTACGTACTATGCCTATAGTGCACGATGTATTGACTGTGTACTACTACACGATGTTTGGACTGTGGACTATAGACACGATGTTTGACAGTGTAATAGTTTGGTTGAGCAACCATAAAGTATTCTTAGTTTCTATCTGGATCATTCTCTCAGATATCTGTGTTTAGCTCCATGGAGTAGGAACGAGTCAGTGTGTGTTCATGATTTATCTGCATTTTACTGCTTACCATAATCTGTGATAAAATGCATAATTTATTGCTTTAATATATTATGCATGATATAATGGTATGTGTTATTTTAATATGTATTGCTTGATTTAGTATGCATGATAATATATATTGATATGTAATGTTGTGATAATTGTTTGGTACTGTCGTTTTCTTTATTGCCATGCGGGTAGTGATGTAGATTGTCTCACCTCTCTATATGTTTTCTCGATATTATTATATTATTTTCGTAAAGAGTTTGAGGAAGTAGAGGATCAACCTCTCGAAATAGAGTATCCGGACGAACGATAGCCGAGCGAGCGATACGAGGAGGACGAGCCGGTAGATCACACTGATCATCAAGACTGATCTTGAGATCATGGCATTGCCAGAATTTTTCGGTTTTGTGAGACTTGAGTTTCACGGAGGTTCTGAGGCCTGCGTATGCATGTGGATAGCGGGACAGTTGCTTATGTGGGACGTTTGACTGTGTCCCTATGTAGAGAGTATGACGGAGATGTCATATTCACTACTATGTTATACTTGCATTTAGAGTTGCCACTGACTCTTAGGCGTTACTAGCAGGGAATATTCCATGCGCCTAGTGAGCTCAGTAGCGAGTCAACAGCTCGGACTCGTGTCCGTAGTGCTGTGAGATCTCCAAGATGTGAACTTTTCGATGGTCTTTCTGGAGGTTGTGGAGGATGATCCATCGGAGGGTTAGATATCTATCGAGATGCACTTGGGCAATACGTTGTCTTAGTTTTATGTCAACTCTTTACTATTTTGTTAAATACATGTAGTTGTAAATTATATGTATACTAAAGAAGAATCATATGTATAATATGGTGTGATTATACTTTGTTTAATTTTGTGTTCTATGTTATTTTATTTAATGTTATAAGTATAAAAGGAAATTTTTTTTTTACCATAAATATTATGTAAGTATTAAATGTTTTACAACTTGGGTAAGAGTTTTATTTTATTTTATTTTATTGCATCATAAATGTGACATCCCCACAAGGGTGTTACATAAAACTTTTGTTATGTTTTCAATTTATGTAACATTTTTCTAATGTTTTCTCAATCGTGTAAAGATTTTAAAATGTTTTCTTAATCGCATAGCCAAAAATCACCATTTTTAACTGGCATAAAGATTTTTCTACATATTTTTAATCGTGTAAAGCATTATATTGATATTCCAAGTTTATTTTCACACTTTCTCATTTAATACAAAATTTGGACTTTAATTCCAACATTTATTACTAAACCTCTTTTAAATAATATTTTGTATCATTTTTCATAAAAACTTATATTATTATTTAATTAATTCAATATATCTCAAAAGTCTTTGTTCATTACTCTCAATAAAAACTTTCTTAAATAAAATACTTTAAGTTCCAAACCATCCTTAAAATTATTCCATTGACATAGCCAAAAATCATTACTTCTTAAATTATACAAAATTGTGTTCACCTTCTTTTTAACTTTGTAAATCCTTTAATCCTAATTTAGTCCCCTAATCCTCTAAGTAATATTTTCTAACATTCTTTCCAAAACTTACATTATTTTTTTAATAAAATCTTTTCCATTTACCTTACTAAAATCCTCTTAAATAAAATACTTTAAGTTTCCATTTTAATTCTCCATCCTATTTTCCCAATACTATGGCCAAAAATCATCCTTTGCTTAATGATAAAATTTATTCATTTTTATTTTTATTTTATATTACCTTAATTAAATTTCTTATCACTTAATCATCTAAGTTAACAATTTATAAATCATTTTTGCATAGGTTTACCCTTTTTTAGGACATGGTGGCTGTGAGCTTCAATGGTCTTTGGAACCAAAATTCTTTTCCTTTCTAACACAAGTTATATCGTACAACATAACTTTAAGCATCACAATCCTACTATATCAAGTTCATGCATAATATTAAAGCAATAAAATCACGTAAAGCAAATAAACACAAATCACAAAATCATACAAACAAGGTGAATAAATCCTCACATGGACTTATCACCTACAATCAAATTTCATTCTTCACCACCATAATTGATTGATAAGGTTAATCTCCCTCTTACCTTAGATGATGCTCCCTAAGCTTCTTGTATGTCTTTGTGTAGCAAACTTTTACCACTAAGTTGTTCTTAAAATCAAAGCAAATACACAAATATTAACATCTAAGGCTTGAATAAGATTACCATAGATCAAAGTATGGTCTTAGAACTTTAGAAATGAAACAAGAAATGAAGATTTAAGTACTTCAACTTAAAACTCTTGAATTTAAGTTTAAAGAAAAAGCTTGAAGATAGAAGAACTAGATCATGATCACAACACCAAAGTGGCTTAGGATTGTGTGTAGATTCAAGATTTGAGATTATCTTGAATTATGGAAGATTGGATAATGGTTCTTGAGTGTATGGCCGTGGGCTTTCAAGAGGAAAATGAGAGAGAGTTTTGTGTTTTTGGTCCTATGAAAGATGATAAGTTAGACAAAGTGATAGCAAAACCAATTTTTGGTCCTCCAAAAGCTCTATGGCTGTGAGCTCAATGGAGAGAAAATGTGAGAGTGTTTTGTGAAAGATTGTGATGCATTTTGCTTCATGAAATGAATAAGATAGATTAAGAGAAATGAGTGATCAAATTGGTCACTTAAGCTCCTCACAACCGTGGATCACATCAAGGGTGGAGATTAAAACTTCTCCTCCAAGCTTGTCATTCATTGGTGCATCACAATGAGTCATAATAGTGAGTCATACAGTGAGTCACAATAGTGAGTTACACCATGAGTCACACGGGTGTCACAAAGATGTCATGCCATGAATCATCAGGTGAGTCACCTAGCTAGTCACAAGGTGAGTCATAGGATAGAAAGTTCTAGGCTCATGACTATACCGGTTGGTTATTAACCGATGGACAAAAGCTACAACTATTTATTGTCCAATGGATAATAGTATTATCCAATGGATAATAGAATGGAATAAAAACTCACATAGAAAATTTTTGAAAAATGTTTCTGATTTCGGGTTTAGTAAACTCTCTCGGCCGCGCATTAATAGTCAAAGATTTTTTGGTCTAAAATATTTTTTATTTTTTCGAGCTTGCCTTGAACACACATACAGTCCAAAATAATAATAAAATAATTAAAATATATTAAAATTCATAAAAATTCACAAAAATTATAAAACTTATAAATATCAAGAAAATAAAAATTCAGGGTGTTACAACATATATCACACAAATATATGTTCCCGATATATATCACACACATATATGTGGGTTATATATGTGTGTGATATATATCACACACATATATGTGGACTATATATGTGTGTGTTATATGTATCACACACATATATATGTAGGTTATATATATGTGTGTCTGATATATATTAGACACATCTATGTGTGTGATATCACACATATCACACATATATATGTGTCTGATATATATAAAACACATATATGTGGGCTATATATGTGTGGTTGATATGTATCACACATATATATGTGTGTCATATCACCTATGTCACACTTATATATGCGTCTGATAAATATCATACACATATATATGGGTTATATATGTGTCTGATATATATATCACACACATACATGTGGGTTATATATGTGTGTGTGATATATATCACACATATATATGTGAGTGTTATATCACACATAAATAAGTGTGTGATGTATATCACACACATATATGTTGGTTATATATATGTGTGTGATATGTATCACACACATATATATGTATATCACACATATATATGTGGGTTATATATGTGGGTCTGACATGTATCACACACATATATGTGTGTGATATCACATATATCACACATAAATATGTGTCTGATATATATCATTGTATCACACACATTTATGTGTGTGATATCACATATATCACACATCAATATGTGTCTGATATATATCACACACATATATGTAGGTTATATATGTGTGTGATATAAATCAGACACATATATATGTGTGATATATGTGATATCACTCATATATGTGTGTGATACATATCAGACACACATATATAACCCACTTATATATGTGTGACATATATCACACAAATATATAACTCACATATATATGTGTGACATATATAACACAAATATATAACTCACATATATGTGTGTGACACATATCGCACACATATATATAACCCATATATATGTGTGTGATATATATCGGACATATATATAACCCACATATATGTATGTGATATATATCAGACACATATGTATATGTGATATATTTGATATCACACACATATATGAGTGTGATACATATCAGGCACACATATATAACCCACATATATATGTGTGAGATATATGTGTATGACATATATCACACACATATATAACCTACATATATGTGTGTGATATATATCAGACATATGTATAACTCATTTATATGTATGTGACATATATCACACGCATATATAACCCACATATATATGTGTGATATATATCAGACACATATATATATATATATGTGTGTGTGTGATATATGTGATATTTATAACATCCCAAGACTACCTGTAGGATCGATGAGTATCTCCACAAACTAGCACGGGTCTTTTCAGCATGCTTTGTCCTCACTCACAAGCATCCTAGGAAACTTCCCACGAGGTCACCCATCTCACAAGTGCTCCAAGTTAAGCACACTTAACTATGGAGTACTTATGTTCTTGGATCCCGAAAAGAAGATGCATCTTGTTTATATGGGTGGGGCTAATCAATTCCTTTAAGTCATCCTCAACTATGCAGTCCCATACCTGCATAGTCTCTGGATCCCTCTCATTTTGGTGTTTATTCAGTTCATTCATGTGTCCCTCCGCCTAGAAGCTTGCCAAGAGCCACTCCTTGTCCGTGCTTCATCTTTTGCACCGGCGACCACTCCCCACCCTCGTCGGCCTCGGGTGTCACCTGCCCACCAGCTTCGGCTTGGTTCATCCTCGAACCACATCGTATTGGGAGAGGTCCCGCATTGATACCATTTGTAACATCCCGAGACTGCCTGCAGGATGGATGAGTGTCCCCATAAACCAACACGGGTCTTTTCAGCGTGCTTTATCCTTACTCACACACATCCTAGGAAACTTCCTAGGAGGTCACCCTTCCACAAGTGCTCCACGTCAAGCACACTTAACCATGGAGTACTTATGCTCTTAGCTCCCGAAAAGAAGATGCATCTTGTTGATATGGGTGGTGCTAATCAATTCCTTTAAGTCATCCTTAACTTTGCATTCCTATACCTGCACAGTCTCTGGATCCTTTTCATTCTGGTGTGTATTCAGTTCAATCATGTGTCCTTCTGCCTAGAAGCCTGCCAAGAGTCGCTCCTTGTCTATGCTTCATTTTTTGCACCGGCGACCACTCCCCACCCTCATCTGCCCCGGGTGTCACATGCCCACCTGGTTCTGCTTGGTTCTTCCTCGAACCACATCGTACTGGGAGCGGTCCTGCTTTGATACCATTTGTAACATCCCGAGACTGCCTACAGGATCAATGAGTGTCCCCACAAACCAACACGGGTTTTTTTAGCGTGCTTTGTCCTCACTCACATGCATCCTAGGAAACTTCCCAGGAGGTCACCCATCCCACAAGTGCTCCAAGTCAAGCACACTTAACTATGGAGTACTTATGTTCTTGGCTCCCGAAAAGAAGATGCATCTTGTTGATATGGGTGGTGCTAATTAATTCCTTTAAAATCCTCAACTATGCAGTCTCATACCTACACAGTCTCTGGATCCCTCTTATTCCGGTGTGTATTCAGTTCATTCATGTGTCCCTCCGCCTAGAAGCTTGCTAGGAGCCGCTCCTTATCCGTGCTTCATCTATTGCACCAACGACCACTTCCAACCCTCGTCGGTCCCGGGTGTCACAATATCCCACATATATATGTGTGTGATATATATCACACACATATATAACTCTTATATATGCGTGTGATATATAGCAGACACATATATATGTGTGATATATGTGATATCACACACATATATATGTGTGACATATACCACACACATATATAGCCCATATATATATGTGTGTGATATATGTGATATCACACACACATATATAACCCACATATATATGTGTGTGATACATATCACACACACATATATAACCCATATATATGTGTGTGATATTCATAAAACACATATTTGTGTGATATATGTGACATCACACATATATATGTGTGTGATATATATCAGACACACATATATAACCCATATATATACATATATTTGTGTGATATATGTGATATCACACACATATATGTGTGTGATACATATAAGACACACATATATAACCTACATATATATGTGTGATATATATCACACACTTATATGTGTGTGTTACATATCAGACACACATATATAACCCACATATATATGTGTCATACATATCAGACACATATGTATCACCCACATATATATATATCTGATACATATCACACACAAATATATAATCTTGTTGTCTTGTTTCCTTTTCGTGATTTTTCTTTTTTGTGTTGTCTTCATCTCTTTGATCCTTATCATCTCCTTTTTTTTCTTTTTTTACTTCATTGTCCATTTATTTTCTGTTGAGACTCTATTATCTTATTTCAATTTGTTCAATTGATAATATAAAAAATTCAAAAAAAAAAGGAAATAGGTGTTCTGCAACAAAAAAAGGAAAAAAATTTGAATGTACAAAAAAAAGGTAAAAAAAAAGGTCTTTGCAGTTTAGTGTTTAAAAAAAAACTAAAATTTGATTCTAAGCTCCTGTCAATTTTAATACATTTGTTCTAAGTGTCCTTTATATATATCTCTTTCACTTATCGTATCACCATATAGTGAACTTGGTTACTCTTACTATTTTTCCAAGCTATTTTTAGAATTTCCTTGACTAAGTTGTTGTAGTTCTTTTAAGAACTAAAGGGAGGAAATTTTGAGAGGAAAAATGGCAAAAGTGTTAAAAAAAAAGCAAATATAAGTTTTAAACACGTGTGTGTGATTGAGAGTGCATAGACGTGAGGAATTATTGTGAGGTCCTATCTATTTGCTACTAACATTTTTTGTAAAAGATCATGACTTCTAATACAGGAAGGGAAGATAATGCCTTAGTTGTGCAAGCTATGCAACAACAATTTAAGAGATTGAATATAGTTCTTGAAAGCATGCGAGATAGAATGGATAGGCCAGATGAAGAGATTCAGAGGCTGCGAGGGAGACAAAATTCAAGAGAACCTAATAGAAGATAAACTAATCCAAGTGATAGAGAATCTGAATTCTCAATGGATGGAGAACATAATGGAGGATCTGAATTCTCAAAGGAAAATTTTAGAACCAGAAGAGGAAGATTTCATAGAAGAAATGCTCATAGAGGAAGATAAAGTGATGGCAATCTTGGCAACATTAAGATGAAGATTCCTTCATTTCAAGGAAGGAATGATCCTGAAGCCTATCTAGAGTGGGAGAAGAATATCGAACTAATTTTTGAATGTCATAACTACACTAAGGAAAAGAAAGCAATGCTAGCAGTTATTGAATTTACTGACTATGCTATTATATGGTGGGATCAACTGGTGACTAGCAGGAGAAGAAACCAGAAGAAACCAGTGGAGACATGGGATGAGCTTAAAGCTCTCATGAGGAGGAGATTCATACCAGGGCATTATTATAAGGACCTATATGCAAACTCCAAAGTCTTAGACAAGGCTCCAAAAGTGTGGAAGACTACCACAAAGAGATGGAAGTGACCATGATAAGGGTTAATGTAGAGGAAGATAGAGAGGCTACTATGGCTAGAATTTTAAGTAGATTGAACAGGGAAATAACAAATGTTATGGAGCTACAACACTATATGGAGTTAGAAGACATGGTGCACATGGCCATGAAGGTGGAGAGGCAACTAAAGCTAAAGGGGGCAACAAGGCCTTCTTCCGCTACCGATTCCTTTTGGAGGTTAGGTTGGAAGAAAGATGGCAAGTTCAATCCAAAGGCCATGCTCAAATCATCTTCCAAATCAAAAGGTAATCCTGAATCTAAGTCTTCTAAGAGTAGTAACATTAAATGTTTCAAGTGTTTGGGAACAGGCCATATAGCTTCACAATGCCCAAACAAGAAGACTATGATTTTGAAAGACAATGGGGAGGTTGAGACTGAAAGTGAAGATTGTGAAGATATGTCAAAGGTTGAAGATGCTAGTGACATGGAATATGCTATGGAAGGAGAAGCTCTTATGGTGAGAAGGTCATTGAATACTCAAGCCAAATTAGAGGGTGATGACCAGCAAAGGGAGAACATTTTTCATACTAGATGCCATGTCCAAAATAAGGTATGTAGTATGATCATAGATGGAGGTAGTTGTACAAATGTTGCTAGCGCTACCTTGGTTGAGAAATTAAACTTGTCAACAAGAAAACACCCTAGACCATACAAGTTGCAATGGTTGAATGATTGTGGTGAAGTGAAGGTTAACAAGCAAGTAATGATCACTTTTTCTATTGGCAAATATACTGATGAAGTTCTTTGTGATGTGGTGCCTATGCAAGCAGGGCATATTTTGTTGGGGAGGCATTGGCAGTATGATAGAAAAGTCATTCATGATGGCTTTAAGAATAGGTACTCGTTTGTTAAAGATGAAAAATCCATTACACTTGCTCCATTGACTCCAGCACAAGTGCATGAAGATCAATTAAAGCTTCATAAAGAGAGAGAAAAAGAAAAAAAATGGGGGGAGTTCAAAGGAAAAAGAGAGTGAAAAGAGAATGAAAAGGAAGAAAAGAAAAATGAGGAGAGTGAAGATAAAAAGAAAAAAAAAAGGTGAACTTTTATGCAAAAGGAAGTGAAGTGAGGAATGCTCTTTTAGCAAAAAAGCCAATGTTTGTACTCTTGTACGAAGAAGTTGGTCTCATCACTAACGAACTTATCAAATCTCTTCCTAGTTTTTGTGTTTCTTTATTATAGGAATATGACGACGTCTTTCCAGAAGAAGCTCCTATTGGATTACCACTACTCAGAGGCATTGAACATCAAATACACTTTATTCCTGGTGCTTCTTACAACACCCACCATAGGGTATCACATTTAAGACTAATCCTAATATAACTTACCCAAGTTGTAAAAGAATTAATCTTGTAAAAACATTAATTTTTAAAATTTTGTTTATGGAAAAAGTAAAAAGAAATAAAAAAAAAACACAAGTACAACATGTATCAAAACAAAACTCACCATAATATACATTAATATTACATACCTTGTTCTTAACTAATTTACATAAATATTACACTCCAAAAGATAAATATGTACAACATGTACACCAACACATAAACTGTCTAACTAAACTTTTTAAAACAAGCTAAGGATTTGGGCCCTCAGAAGGATCCTCCTCCTCTGTATCATCAAAGAACCCAGGCGGGTACATCACTCGCCTGGCGGGGGTTCTTGCCAAAGACACCATCGAGTTCTCTTGTGGTGTATAGACAGTGCCACCCCAAAGCTCACGAATAGGCATCATGAACTCTAGTCTCACAGACACATGCTGAGTCAAAACAGGGATCCCATCATGAGTCCCACTTAGATTTAGAGTCAAGTCCCCAGTATACACAAACCGTTCATTATCCAAATTAAACCTCCAAGCATCAGTTCCCCAACCAACAAAGAGAAGTATCACTGATGGTAAATAGAATTACTGACTTCCTCGTCTCCTCAGTCTTCATTAAATATACACAGTAAAAAAGATATAATATAACAAAGAGGTGAGATCCCCTACATCAATACCAGTATGGTAGTACAGAAATGACAGTAAAAATACAGATATAATAATAACACATAAAATTATATTATCATAACACAATTATTATATCAAATAAACATAATTATCATATCACAAATAAAATATCAAATAAACATTATCATGTGAATATGTTGACTAACTATGCATATGCACACAGACCCATTCCTACTCCATAGAGCTAATCACAATTTCGGAGAGAAAGATAAGGAGCTCATGTCTATATATCGTCAGCCTCAAATCATGTGCCAATATATCATATCAACGTGCGCAACATGGCTTATACAAGACACTCTCAACCAATCACGAAAAGAATAGTAACTCCGTCCAGATCGTCAGTGTGTTTGCATAGGATACCACGGCTTAGAGGTGCTACCAACTGGCCACTTATGACATTCCACACCCCGACATCTCCAAGATCACTGAAGATCGTAACTACGCAATTATCATCTGCATGAAGGTGTAATTTCAATCTCCTAGGCAAATAGCCTTAACCAATAAGTTGACACATTTTCCAATGCATGATGTATGATTCAAATACACATACAAATATTATTCTCACAATATTTCACATATATATGCCTTCTCTTGGTAGTATCACTTTCTAACATAATCGGGCCCACCACAATAGCCCGATAGTAACCTGCTATTATTTCTAATCGCGTAAATATTTTATCCCATTTTTACAATTGCGAAACATTTTTCAAATCGCATAAGTATTTTCTAATGTTTTCACAATCGCGTAACTAAAAATCACTATTTTTGGATAGCGTAAAAGTTTTTCTAATCTCAAATTAACAGTTTTCTCATTAAATATCAAAATTGTGCTTTTATTCCATTATTCCCTTAAAAACCATTTTTAAATAATATTTTCTCACTAAAAATCCTCTAAGTAGCATTTTCTACTATTTTCGATAAAATTACATTTCTTTGATTTAATTGAGATATTACAGCTCAAAATTTTCTAACGCACTTCAAAACCCAAAGGGTGAGCTTTACGTTAGTAAATTTTAAGTTTTAAACTTTATCTTTCTTCATAACCTAATTATACTAATTTAATTCTAAAAATTAATTTACTTTCTTTTTAGGTCTACAACCTATCATATTAATTTTTCCACTAAACAAATACCTAAGTCTACAATTAGTAAAATAATTTTGGATCTAGGAAATCAAAAATAGGCATGTTGGCCAAATTTCACTATATGATTTAATTATTTTCCATCACTTTATTCTTTACAAAAAAAAAAAACCTTTAATCCAATTTCTTGTCTTTAAAACATTTAATCCATGATTAAGAAAATAAATTAAAACATTTTGCTCCCTTTATGGTGTTATGCCCATGAGCCTTTCATAGGTTCTTTGGAACCTTCATACACTTCCTCATCATGTGAATCACATCCTACTTAATATAATAATCAATCATGCTTCCACAATCACATAATCAAGCATATAATCAAGCTATAAAGCATGCCACCCAAAAATTGCCACAAATAAAGCAAACTTAAACCATATAAGTGAATAAATCCTTATGGATTTTTCACCACAAACAATCCATTCCCTCACCACTAACACTTGGTTGATGAGGTTAATCTCCCTCTTGCCTCAAAGAATACAAAAACCTTCAAGTTCCTTCTCCTATGGATTTCGTGAAGCACACCAAAGAAACCCTAACAAGCTTAAACCAAACATAAAGTCATAAACTAAGCTTGAAAATAAGAAACCATGGATCAATCATGGTTTAAAAACTCAAGAATCAAATTTAGGAACAAGAAACAAGAATTTTTACCTTGAAGAGTAAATACCCTAGCTTGGATTCAAGGTACCAAACGATTGAATTAGGTGAAACTCACAAGATGAAAAGTGTTTAGAATGTTGTTTAGGTTTAGAAAATGATATTGGGTAGAATTATGGAAGCTTAGAAGTAGGATTTAGGTGTTGGGGCCGAAACCTACTAGGAAGACAGAAAGAATGGAGTTTTTTTGTGTTTGTTCTTGGAGTTATTGGAAGAGAGAGAAAAGATGATGGATTCTAGTCACAAAATGTTAGAATGAAATGAAAATAGCCTATTTTACTAATGCATGGCCATGTGATTACATGGATAGGAAGATTAAGGCTTGTTTAACAAGATAAAAATCAATCACATGGCTTCACATGGTGTCACATGGCCTAGGTCATCAAATGGTCATCCTTTGATCATAGAAGATTATTCAAGAACACCCTAGAACTTCCTTGTAGCCATGGAGCACATGGATGTGAGTAGCTAAATTTTAATTTCAATTAGTTCCTAATTATACTTAGTTTAGGTAATTAATTCATCTAGTTACATAACTAACTAGTCCAACCATTTTTGTTGACCACCTCTTATTAGTTTAGAAAAGTCTGGCCATTTATATTGATCAATTCCTATTGGTTTATATTAAGCATCAAGCCTTCTAATTAGTTCACAAAAATATAAGCCAACAAAGACTTTTCCAAGTCTATTGTCCGACAAATAAAGGATACAAAATCTATTACTGAATTAGTAGAAACTACTGCTCGTAAATCAGCAGATACTATCCAATAAAATAATATGCGAAATATTTTTATTTTACAGATAAATTCTAAAAATTAAAAAATCGGGTAACATATCTCTCAGATTCGGGTTTAGTAAGATCCCCCGGCTCTGAATAAATTAGTAAATATTTTTCCCCGGCCCGAAAATTATTATTTTCCTAACTCGGAGTAAATCACACACAAGGATAAAAAATAGTCACAGAATAGTCAAAATAATTTTACGGCACACAAAAATCACAAAATAGTACAATTCAGATATTTCAGAGAAATAACAAATTTTGGGGTGTTACAACTCTCACCCACTAAAACAAAATTTGTCTCCGAAATTTATCATACCTTAGAACAATTGTGGATATTGTTCTCTCATCTTATCTTCTATCTCCCACGTAACATCTCCTATTGTTCCATTCCAAATCACTTTTACTAACGGAATTGCTTTCCCTCTGAGTTACTTTACTCTTCTGTTTTCAATCTAAATAGGAAGTGTCTCATACGTCAAATTTTCTTTTAATTGTACGTCATTGGGCTGAATGACATGAGTTGGATCGGGAATATACTTTCTTAACTGGGACACATGGAAAATATTATGGACGTTGGAAAGATAAGGCAGTAAAGCTATTTGGTAAGCAACTGGACCTATCCGACGAAGAATTTGATAGGGTCCAATGAATTTAGGAGTGCGTTTTCTAGATTTTATAACCCTTCCAACACCAGTAGTAGGTGTGACTCGCAAAAACACATGCTCACTTTCCTCAAATTCAAGAGGTCTTATTTTATCTGCATAACTTTTCTGTCTACTCTGAGTCGCTATCATTTTCTCTTGAATCATTTTCACTTTCTCCATCGTTTGTTGCACCATCTCAGGTCTTATGGTCATACTCCTCCATCTTGATACCAACACAAAGGTGTTCAACATCGTCGTCCATGTCGCGCTTCATAGGGTGCCATCCCTATACTTGAAGTGAAAATAGTTGTTATAGGTGAATTCTACTAAAGGCAAGAATTCATCCTAACTCTCTTTTTGTTCTAACACACAAGCTCTTAGCAGATCCTCCAGTGATTGTATAGTTTTCTCTGTTTGACCATTAGTTTGGGGTTGGTAGGCAAAACTCAAATGGAGTTTAGTCCCCACTGCTTTATGTAGACTTTGCCAAAACCTTGATATAAACCTCGGATCTCTATCGGAAATGATACTAGAGGGTACACCGTGAAGTCTAACAATTTCACCAATGTACACCTAGGTCAATTTCTCCATTGGATACTTGATATTGATTAGCAAGAAGTGAGCAGACTTCGTAAGCCGATCAACAATGACCCATATCAAATCATGACCTTTCCTAGTCTTTGGCAATCCAGTTACAAAATCCATACCAATACTATCTCATTTCCATTCTGGAATAGTTAAGGGTTGTAACATACCTTCTGGTCTTTGATGTTCTATCTTTGCCTTTTGACACATAAGACAAGACGCCACGTGCTTAGCAACATCTCTCTTTATTCCAGGCCACCAAAATAATTACTTTAGGTCGTGATACATCTTAGTCATTCTAGGATGTATACTCAACCTGCTAGTGTGAGCTTCATCGAGAATCGCCTTCCTAATATCAGGATCATTCGGTATACAAATCCTACCTTTGAACCTTAAGACCCCATCAGATCCTTCCTCAACCATTGCCACGCGACCTTGCTTCAAGAATTCTTGTTCTTTTTGTAAAAATTGATCATCTTCCTGCTTTTCTCGGATTTCTTCTAGCAAATCATTCAAAATAGTGACCATATTCAAATGAATTCTTCCTAGCGCTAATTCTACCGATAACCACATATCTCTAAATTGTTCTATCAATTTTTCCTCTTTGATCATCATAGCAGAAACACTGAGCATCTTTCTACTCAAAGCATCTGCCACAATATTCACTTTTCCAGGATGATATTGAAGCTGAAAGTCGTAATCCATTAGAAATTTTAACCATCTTCTCTGCCTCATGCTCAACTCCTTCTGATCAAATAAATACTTCAAACTTTTGTGATCACTGAAGACATTGAATGTAGCTCCATAAAGAAAATGTCTCCAAATTCTCAATGCAAACACAACTACGGCTAGCTCCAGGTCATGAGTTGGGTAATTCCTTTCATGTACTTTCAGTTGCCTTGATACATACGCTACAAATTTTTTATTCTGCATCAGTACACATCCTAGACCTTGATAGGAAGCATGACAGTATACTTCAAAAGACTCATTTGGATATAGTAGAATTAACACTGGTGCAGTAGTCAACCTTTTCTTTAACTCTTGGAAACTCTCTTCGCATTCATTCATCCAAATAAAAGCTTGATTCTTCCTTGTGAGTTGTGTAAGAGGTCCAGCTATCTTAGAAAAACCTTCAATAAACCTTCGGTAATATCCTGCTAATCCAACAAAACTCCAGATCTTAGTTACTGTCGTTGGCCTTTCCCACTGAAGAACCGTCTCCACCTTCGCTAGATCCACCGCAATTCCATCCTTAGAAATTACATGACCCAAAAACTGAACCTCCTCTAACCAAAATTCATATTTGGATAGCTTTGCATACAATTTCTTTTCTTTCAAAATTTGGAGAACTATACTGAGATGTTTAATATGCTCTTCCTGATTTTGTGAATACATTAGAATGTCATTGATAAAAACAATGACAAATCTGTCTAGGTATGGACGAAAGATCCTATTCATGTAATCCATGAATATTGCAGGAGCATTCATCACACCGAACGATATCACAAGATACTCATAATGTCCGTAGCGCATTCGAAAAGCAGTCTTAGGTATATCCTCTACCTTGACACGAATTTGATGATAACCTGATCGCAAATCTATCTTAGAGAAAATAGTTGCTCCTTTCAATTAGTCCATCTAATCATTAATTCTTGGAAGTAGATATTTGTTCTTTATCGTAACTTTATTCAACTGGTGGTAGTCCACACAGAAACGTGAAGATCCATCCTTCTTCTCGACTAACAACACTGGAGCTCCCTATGGTGAAATACTAGGTCTCACAAACTGTTTTTCCAATAGTTCCTCCAATTGATTCTTTAATTCTGATAATTTCGACGGTGACATCTGGTACAGTGCAATCAAAATAACACCTGCTCCTGGTACAAGATCGATAGAAAACTCTATCTCTCTTTTCGGTGGTAATCCGGATACCTCATCAGGAAAAACTTCTAAAAACTCATTTACAACAGAAATAACATTCATATCCTTCTCCCTCTTGACTTCTAAAGAAGACAGCAACATGCATCCTTAGGCTCCATCCCTCAATAAAGATTTGACTCGTTTGGCAGTCAAAAATCCAGAAACCTCATTCTTAGGAAATACTAAGGTCTTTTTAGAACAATCTAACATGATATGATTAGAAGATAACCAATCCATTCCTAAGATTATATCAATATATATAAGAGGCAAACAAATTAAATCAATAGAAAAGACTCGATTATTGATAGTAATAGGACAATTTAGACATATTTTAGAAGTACTCACAGGTTTGGTAGTAGGGGTAGAAATAATCAACTGAAAGTTCAAAGAAGACACAGGCAATCCCAAATGATCCACACAGTCATACGTAATAAATGAATGAGTTGCACTCGAAGCATATAGTACAGTTAAAAGATTACCTGATATGACACCTTCTCTCTTGATAAGATCATCAGACTGAAAGGCTTCAGCTCCGCTCATCGTATATACTCGTCCACCAACTTGTGGTTTAGTAGCACGAGCGTTGCTCATCGAAGGTTCCACTTTTGCTTGATCACAATCCCTCGAGATATGACCAGGCTTTCCATATCTAAAATAAATTATTCCCCTTGATTGTGCAATCTCTCGTCATATGGCCCTTTCCATACTTTAAACACCTCGTTGGCGGTGCCACAATCTGACCAAAATGATTGTTACTAGAACCTCCTCCATGTGATTGATGTTGTTGTTGTTGGCTTCCCGATGGTCTAGAATATGGTTTCCACTGAAACCGATTGTTGTTACCGCCTCCTCCCCTTTGGAACCTAAACGGTCCAAAGTTACAGCTCCTTGCATCTCGCGATGGCTCCAACTCTTCAAGCCTGCAACACATATCCATCAGTGTTGAGAACTGGTTCATTTGCATTGGCAATACTCCTCTCTTTGATTCAACTCTCAAACCTTCCTCGAACTTGCGGCACTTCCTAACCTCGTCCGACTAGATCTGGAGATACCGTGAGAACTTTGACAAGCTCTCAAACTTCACAGCATACTTATTAACCATCATCCCACCTTGTCATAACCCAAGGAATTCCATCTCCTTGGCATGCCTTGCACTTTCAAGAAAATACTTTTCCAGAAATGTATCACAAAATACCTCCCAGGTAATTTCCCTTCCTTCAGCTTGAAGTACTCTTTGAGTTGCTTTCCACCAATTTTCGGCATCTCCCATCAACATAAAAGTAGCATAAGTCACTCTACGATCATCTGTACATCCTATTCCTTCAAAAATCTTCTCCAGCTCTTGAATCCACAAACTTGCTTTCTCAGGATCAAACTCACCTCTAAAATGTGGTGGATTGTTCCAGCGAAACTCAGACAAATTTTGGACTTCAGCATTTACTTCTTGTTGTTGTGCAGCTCATTGATTCTGTTGCATAATCACGTCTGCCATTCGCTACATTGCTTCGGCAGCAGCAGTCATTGCGTCGTTGTCACGTTCCATATTCATACATGCACCTCTACCACGAGACATAGTTTTCTTCACAAGTAACCAAACAAAACTCAATAAGAGTCAGATGTAACCCTTTAAAAACCAAAACATAGAGAATCACACAACACAAGAAAAATAGAACTATCCACAAAACCCAAAAGACTCTAACCGGGTGCTCTGATACTAACTAATGCAACACCTACCATAGGGTATCAAATTTAAGACTAATCCTAATATAACTTACCCAAGTTGTAAAAGAATTAATCTTATAAAAATATTAACTTTTCATTTATGAAAAAAGTAAAAAGAAATTAAAAAAAACATAAGTACAACATGTATCAAAACAAAACTCACCATAATATACATTAATATTACAACCTTATTCTTAACTAATTTACATAAATATTACACTCCAAAAGATAAATATATACAACATGTACACCAATACATAAACTGTCTTACTAAACTTTTTAAAACAAACTAAGAATTTGGGTCCTCAAAAGGATCCTCCTCCTCTGTATCATCAAAGAACCCAGGCGGCTACATCACTCGCCTGACGTGGGTTCTTGCCGAAGATACCATCGAGTCCTCCTATGGTGTATAGACAATGCCAACCCAGAGCTCACTGATAATAACATATTTTATTCATTAAGAAACCCTTATGTTTAGTCATTTACACTCTCCATATTCTTAATTGATTGAGTTTGGTATGATTTTGTGAGTTTAAGCTCAAATTGGTCCTAATTGAATATTTTCAGCATTATTGAGATTTGACATTGTTTCTGTATTTTGGCCATAACTTGAGTTCCTGATATCTGATAATCATGAATTTTACCTTGTAGGAAATCTAAGAGGAAGCTCTACAACTTTGATGAAGAGCTCGAAGTCCTAAACAGATGTCTAAGGGACCTAAGTTTACATGGAAGTCAGAATATGGGTTCTGTCACTAGAATCCGAACGGTGTGCACTCATAAAATCATATCTCAAGATATAATAATGGAGATGGGATGAAATTTGGATAGTTGATAGTTAAGATCCAAATAAACAACTTTCATGAGAACACTTTTTGAAAAAATGAAGTCTAATAGGTCAGTTTGAGCTTGCAAGTCGGAACAGAGGTGCTGAAGTTGGGTTTGAGCAACCTGCGGTATTTGGGTCATATCTTGGGCTGTAGGAAGCCAAATTGGATGATCTAGATATGCATGTTATAGCCAAGACAAAGATCTACAACTTTCACGAAGAGTACTTTTCATGGGTCTAAGGTATAGTTGGTCGTTTTTGGCTTCCAAATCAGACAAGAAATTTTCGTCCTCAACAACTCACTCAACTACTTCACTCACCAACCCACTCAACTACTCCACTCACCAACCCTCTCAACTACTCCACTCACCAACCCTCTCAACTACTCTACTCACCAACCCACTCAACCACCCCACTCATCCACCCACTCCCCTTTGTCATTTTGTTACCCTAGACTTCTATAAAAGGCACCATTGGTTATCATGAAAGTAACAAGTTGTATTCTCTTTCATTTCTCTCATAGTTTCTTCTTGTTTCTTCATAGTTTCTCATAGCTTTTGTATATTTTGATGCTCCCTTTCGTGGTAATGGAGGGCTAAGCTACTTTCGGTCAATTTAGAACTCTTGAAGAGATTGTGGTTTGGATTCTTGAGACCTTGGTTATGTATTGTATTTAATTTGTAATTGAATTTCTCTTTTCTTCTTCTTCTTTCTTCTTCTTGATCTTGAATGCATGAATGGTGATTCTATTTATGTTGATCTGATTTGATCTTGGTTTAAGATTGAGATTTGTGATGAAACTTAGAACTGATTGATCTAAACTAATCACATAAATGAAGATTGAGATTTGTGATGAAACTTAGAACTGATTGATCTAAATTAATCACAGAATTGAAAAGGTTAGGTTACTGATTTGTGCCTAAGTTAATTGAATTTGGTACTTGAAATTAACATAGATCTTCATGAATGGCGTGATTACAGATTTGTGTTTATCACTTGTTAATTGAATTCTAGACGATCGTCTAGTATGAATTCTGGATTTGATGCAGAGATCTCGGTTAGATCCAAATTAACAATTCAATTGCACTTCAAGTGTTCTATGAAGGGTCTATGATTGAATCCACCCAATCTTGGATAGGTTTCTAAATTGACTGCTCTTTAATTGTTATTTCTTCCTTTAATTTTGTTAAGTGCGATCTTAAACTGTCAAACCCCCCTTTGCTAAACTTTCACTTGATTTGATTAAATTGCATCTACAATCCTGGTGGAGATGATCCGGTGTTGTCACTATGCTACAAGCTTAGGTAATAATTTCGGTTATAATTTTGACTGAGTTCGGCGTTTGTCAAAATTTTGGCGCCGTTGCCGGGGATTAATAAGTGTGATCTTTTCATTTTAAGTGTTTTTACTAACTTTTGCTTTTTATTAACTTTTCTAACATTTTTATCTATTGTCTAGTATATTTTGCTTATTTATTTATTTTTGTGTGATGCATGACTAGGTCCGAGCCTAATAACTTGGTTGACTTTGATCCTGAGATTGATAGAACCTTGCATAGGTTGATTAGAGCTTGTAGGCCAAGTGCAAGAATTACTTCTAAATTTGATCTTAATATTGGGAGTGAACTTGAGATCTTGAATAATTCTAAAACCATGGCTAATAACATACAGAATAGAACTCTTAAGGAACTTGCTGCTCCTGATATAACTAACCAATCTTTGTGTATTCAATACCCAGATCTTGATGCTGATTTTGAGTTAAAATCTGGATTGATACATTTGTTGCCCAAGTTTCCCGGTTTTGCAGGTGAGGATCCCCATAAGCATCTAAAGGAGTTCCATGTGGTTTGTTCAACCATGAAGCCACATGGGATCTCAGAAGAGCACATCAAGCTGAGGGCATTTCCTTTCTCACTTGCTGATACAACCAAGGATTGGTTATTTTATCTTTCACCAGGATCAGTAACAAGTTGGACTGACATGAAGCGGTTGTTCTTAGAGAAATTTTCCCTGCCTCTAGAGCTGCTGCCATTAGAAAAGATATTTGTGGCATAAGACAAATGACAGGAGAGACCTTGCATGAATATTAGGAAAGATTCAAGAAGCTTTGTTCGAGCTGTCCCCACCACCAAATCACCGATCAACTCTTAATTCAATATTTCTATGAAGGCTTGCTGCCAAATGACAGAAGCATGGTGGATGCTGCCTCTGGAGGAGCCTTAGTAGACAAGACCCCTGCAGCAGCGAGAGATTTGATAACAAACATGGCAGCCAACACCCAACAATTTGGCACACGAATTATTACCTCAACCAGAGGAGTCAATGAGATTCAATCATCTCATGTAGACCAACAGAGAATGGAACACAAACTAGATGAATTGACTTCTTTGGTGAGGCAGTTAGCAGTGGGACAACAAGCACCAATGCAGATGGCTGCAACTGTGTGTGGCATTTGCTCTTGTTCATCTCATCCTACTGATGCATGCCCCATACTTCAGGATGGTGGTTTTATTTTTTCAGAGCAATCTGTTGCAGCAGCTGGTATTTTTCCTGGTATCCCAATATCAGTAATCACATCAGCAGCCTAGATATGATCCATTTTCTAATACCTATAAACCTGGCTGGAGGGACCATCCTAACTTGAGATATGGGAATTCTGGTTAACAACAACAACCCCAACAATAGCAGCAATTTAGATACCAAGCTGTAGGTCCTAGCAATAAATACCAACCACCTGTATTCAGACAACAACAAACTGTGCAGCCACCTGTGCAGCAGCCCCTCATGTTGCCAAGTCCAACAACCACTCCATCCAAGCCATCATTGGAAGATTTGATGAAACAGATGGCTACAAATAATGTTCAGTTCCAACAAAATGTCAGTGCCACCATTTAGAACCTGCTGGGCAGCTGGCCACCACCGTGAGTGAATTGAAAAGCCAAGGATCGAACCAATTGCCTTCACAAACAGTCAACAACCCAAGAGGCAATGTAAGTGCCATTAGCTTGAGAAGTGGCAGAGAAGTTGACGGTCCTACTCCACCACAACCTGAACTACAAGTGGAGCAAGCAGAAGGTGACCAGAACTAGAAGAAAGTGGATAGCTCAGTCCAAAAATCTGTGACACAGAAGAAATGTGCAGAGAATTCAAATCTGGCCATTCCACTACCTTTTCCAAACAGAGTTACACAGTCCAAGCATACTGCGCAAATAGAAATAGAAAGAGAAGTCATGGACACATTCAGGAAGGTGGAAATCAATATTCCCCTCCTTGATGCAATCAAGCAGATTCCCAAGTATGCCAAATTCCTCAAAGAGTTGTGTACTCACAAGAGAAGACTTAAGAGTATGCGAGAAAATAAGCATGGGCATAAATGTTTCGTAATGATTCTACCAAGCATGCCACAAAAATGCAAAGATCCTGGAACTTTCACAATTCCTTGCACGATAGGTAACTCCAAATTTGAACATGCAATGCTAGACTTGGGTGCTTCAATTAATGTCATGCCTATGTCAATATATCAGTCCTTGAACATTGGCACTTTGCAACTTACTGGTATAGTGGTTTAGTTGGCAAATAAGACCACTACTCATCCTGCAGGAGTGCTAGAAGATGTGTTAGTTCAGGTGAATGAGCTAATTTTTCTAGCGGACTTCTATATTCTGAACATGGAAGATGAGTCTTCAACAAACCATGCTCCATTGATCCTAGGCAGACCTTTCCTCAAGACAGTCAAGGCCAAGATAGATGTGCATGCTGGCACCCTTTCCATGGAATTTGGCAACGATGTGGTACAATTTAACATTTTTGAGGCCATGAGACATCCCCTAGAGGAGCATTCTGTTTTCCGTGTTGATATGATTGATATGCTAGTTGACGATACTTATGCTGATATTTATGCTGAATTTCCTGATATTGCTGATTTTTTAGATTCTGTTACCTGTGAAACATGTACTAGCTGTGATATTGTACCATGTGCTGCATGTGCTGAGATTTATGCAGTTATGAGTAGTGATGTAGCTGCTGACTTGAATGATGCAGCATGTGAAAATAAGAGTCAGAAGTATATTGAATTTAATGTTGCTGAGTTAGTTGTTTCAAACAACTTGCTACCCTCCATTGTACAGCCTCCATCCTTAGAATTAAAGATTTTGCCGGACCATCTTAAATATGCATATTTGGAAGATGGTGAGCAGCTGCCTGTGATTGTTGCTAAAAATTTGTAACTTGATCAAGAAGAAAAATTACTGTAGGTTTTGAGGCAGCATAAGCGAGCCATCGGATGGACACTTGCAGATATTCCTAGTATTAGTCCCTCCACATGTATGCATAGGATTTTATTGGAGGAAGGTACCAAGCCAGTGAGGCAACCCCAAAGGAGACTAAATCCCCTGATTCTGGATATGGTGAAGAAGGAAGTGACCAAGCTGCTGCAAGCTGGCATTATTTATCCCATATCTGACAATAAATGGGTGAGCCCAGTGCAAGTGGTTCCAAAGAAATCTGGAGTCACAATAATTGCAAATCGAACAATGAGCTCCTACCCACAAGAATCCGAGAATCGTTGGCGGGTGTGCATTGATTATAGGCGGCTTAACCAGGCCACTAGGAAAGATCATTTTCCATTGCCTTTCATTGATCGGATGTTGGAGAGACCGGGCCGGCAAGTCGCATTCTCGTTTCTTGGATGGATATTCGTGCTATTTTCGCATTCATATAACCCCGTAAAAACCAAGAGAATACCACTTTCACCGTCCATTTGGAACATTTGCATACAGGAGAATGTCCTTTGGTCTCAGTAACGCTCCGGAACCTTTCAAAGGTGTATGGTTAGTATCTTCTCTGAATTTTTAGAGAGTTGCATGGATGTGTTTATGGATGATTTTACTGTCTATGGCTCTTCCTTTGATGCATGTTTGGATAGTTTGGATCGGGTTTTGCATAAGTGCATTGAAACTAACCTTGTCCTAAATTTTGAGAAATGTCATTTCATGGTAGAACAGGGTATAGTTTTAGGGCATATAGTATCTAGCAAGGGTGTTGAGGTAGATCCTGCAAAAATAGATGTCATTTCATGCCTATCTTACCCTACATGCGTGCGGGAGGTTCGTTCTTTCCTTGGTCATGCAGGTTTCTATAGGCGATTCATAAAAGATTTCATCAAAATTGCTCTTCCACTATCCAACTTGCTACAAAAAGAAGTGGAGTTCCATTTTGACCAGAAATGCAAGGATGCCTTCAATCACTTGAAGCAAGCATTGACCAGTACACCTATCATCCAGCCACTAGATTGGACACTCCCATTTGAGCTCATGTGTGATGCCTCTAATTATGCTTTGGGAGCTGTTCTTGCACAAAGGGTCGGCAAAATATCTCATGTCATCTCCTATGCTTCAAGAACTTTAGATCCTGCACAAGTCAACTACACCACCATGAAAAAGAACTTTTAGCAATTGTTTTTGTTTTAGACAAATTTCGATCATATTTGCTTGGTTCTAGAGTGGTTGTGTTTTCAGATCATACAGCTCTGAAGTTTCTCCTGAAGAAGCTTGATGCAAAGCCTAGGTTGATTAGGTGGATTTTGCTCCTCCAAGAGTTCGATATTGAAATCCGTGATAAAAGTGGAGCGGAGAATTTAGTGGCTGATCACCTAAGCCGAATTGAAAGGGAGGCAGATTTTTCTCCTATCCATGATGTCTTCCCTGATGAGCAACTTTTCAAGCTGCAAGGTAACACTCCTTGGTTTGCTAATTTGATAAATTTCTTAGTTGCTGGTGTTTTCCCTGCACATTTTATTAGGGCTCAGATTGATAAATTGAAGAGTGAGTCAAAATATTATGTGTGGGACGACCCTTATCTGTGAAAATTTTGTAGTGACCAAATCATTAGAAGATGCGTGCCTGATAATGAATTCCATTCTATTCTTAGATTTTGTCATACACTTGCATGTGGCGGTCATTTTGGTCCCCAAAGGACTGCTAGGAAAGTTTTGGAATCTGGATTATATTGGCCCACTCTATTTCATGATGCATATGTGTTTTGTAAATCTTGTGATCAATGCCAAAGAACAGGAAACATTTCTCAAAGGAATGAGATGCCCCAGAAATCCTTATTGTTCTGTGAGATTTTTGATGTATGGGGTATTGATTTTATGGGACCCTTTCCTGTTTCTTTTGATTTTGTTTACATTTTGCTAGCTGTTGATTATGTATCCAAGTGGGTGGAGGCGAAAGCTACTCGGACTGATGATTCCAAAGTTGTTGTGGATTTTGTTAGATCACAGATTTTCTGCAGGTTTGGAGTTCCGAAGGCCATCATCAGTGATCAGGGTTCACATTTTTGTAATCGAAGCATGGAAGCTTTGATGAAAAAGTATAGGGTCTTGCACAGAGTTTCTACACCTTACCATCCCCAAACTAATGGGCAAGCCGAGATTTCCAACTGGGAGATCAAGCAGATACTCCAGAAGACAGTTCAACCTAACAGAAAGGATTGGAGCAAGAGGCTTGAGGATGCTTTATGGGCTTACCGGACTGCTTATAAGACACCAATTGGGATGTCTCCGTATCGGATTGTTTTTGGAAAAGCCTGTCACCTGCCGGTGGAAATTGAGCATCGTGCATTCTGGGCAGTGAAAAGGTGCAACTTGGACCTAGGTCAAGCAGGTATGGAGAGGAAGCTGAAGCTGCAGCTGCAGCAATTGGAGGAGATCCGCTTGGAGGCTTATGAAAGTTCCAAACTTTATAAGGAGAAGACCAAAGCCTTCCATGATAAGTTGATTCTGAGGAAAACATTTGAGATTGGTCAAAAAGTTCTCCTCTATAACTCCCGCCTCCGACTCATGCCTGGCAAATTAAGGTCTAGATGGGATGGACCATTTATTGTTACTAAGGTTTTTCCTTCTGGTGCTGTTTAGATTAAAAGTGAGGTCACTGCCAAAGCTTTCATCGTAAATGGACACCACCTCAAACAGTATCATGAACTTCCAGAGAATGCAGAAGTGGAGGTGATGAACCTTCTCCATCCGCATTATGAATAAAAAAAAGGAAAAGAAAAAAAAGAAAAAAAAAGAAAAAAAATAGTTGTGTGCCCGACAATGAGGTAGGTAGTGCCATTAAATTTTGTCACTCGGAAGCATATGGAGGTCATTTTTTTCTTCAGCGACAACAACTACGAAAATCTTGCAGTATGGATTTTATTGGCCTACTTTATTCAAGGTCTGTTACACCTTTTGCAAAAGCTGTGGAAATTGGTCAAAAAAGTTCTGCTTTGAGATTATCATCTGCACCTACTCCTTAGAAAATTGAGATCTAGGTGGCACGGTTCTTTTGTTATCAAACACGTGTATCCTCTAGGGCCGTAGATATTGAGGATCCTAGGAATGGTAATGCGCTTAAAGTTAATGGACAAAGACTCAACCATTCTTGGAAAACCAAGTTCTTGAGTTCTTTGTGTTACCGGTTAAGTGGCGGATACGGTACTCCGTGACTCTCAAGTCGGTTTATTTTTCAGTTTCCCAAAATAACTGAACCCTTCTTGTAACACCCTAAAAATTCTGACTTTAGGGTAAATGACAATTATGTCCCCAATGTACTGTTTTATGCTTGTCTGTATAAAATGTTATTTTTGTTTTGTTTTTTTTAGAGCAGAAGGAGTTTAGTAAACTCAATTCTGAAAGACACTGTTCTGAATGTTTTAATTTTTAGAATTTAACTGTGCGATAAAATAATTTTCAGTATTATTTTATTACTCAGTATAAAACTTGACAGTGGACCCGATACTATATGTGTGGGACCCACGTATGAATAAAGTAAACAATAAGGAAATTAGGAATTTTGGACCAATGGGAACAAGACACCTAGAAGTCAAATTAATAAAGCTAAGTCAACAAAAATGGCTAAGCTAGTTAGATTAGAACTAGAATATTTAATTTAGTTAGTATAGTTACCTTAAAATCTAACTAAATTAATTACTACAACCTTAGTGTAACTAAATAGTGATAACTAGATAGTAATCTAGTTAGGCCTAACTAACTAGAATCCTAAACTAATTAAGTTAATCTAATGTAACTTGAAGTAACTAATTAATTTAATATATAACTAAACCTACATTTAAATATATAACTAATTAGTTGGAAGAAACAAATTTAGTTGGCTTTTTAAGTGGAGAATTCGGCCAAGCAAGGAGAGCAACCGAGAAGGCTCTAGATAAATGCTTATTCATGTCATGACTCATCACCATGCAACCAATAGGAATTAAGCTTATCAAGTAAGACAAAATCCTAGCCTTTGAACCATTGGATGGCTTAGATTTGTTCTTGAATTTTAACACATGCATTAAGACCATTTTCTATTCACTTTTACGGCCAACACTTCAAGTAAATACCCAATTAATTCCTTCACTCTCTCCTTCATTTTCACCGTCGACCATTGGAGACCCAAAGAGACTATTCGGTCAAAGCTTCATTCTCCATCATCCTTTCACTCAAAATTTCTCTTTTCTTATTTTTCTACTCCTAAACATCACTATAAGACTATCTCTAGTTGAAAGCTTCTTCTACTTTTTTCATTTTCAAGCTTGAAGATCACTTTGGAGATTCTTCTTCAAAGGTAAAATATCTTGTTTTTCAATTCTATTTTCATTTCTAAGTTTCCAAGCCATGATTGAACCATGGTATGGTTCTATTTTCTTGTATTAACCTTTAGAAAATTTTATTTATTTTCCTAGAATTCTAAAGAGCAAAACCGAAATCACAAAGGAGAGGAGAAGAAGAAATTTTCATCATTTTAGGTAAGAGGAAGACTAAAATTTAATTAAATTTAAGTGTTATTAAGAAATTAGGGTTTGATTGTATTTGTAAAATCCATAAGGATTCTTTTATGTGTTGATTTTTATAGCTTTTTATTTATTTGTTTAAGCTTTGATGCATTGTATATGTTATACATTGTATGTGTTAGATTAATGTTAGAAATGCATGAGCATTCCAAAGAATGCAAAAACCCTAGGTTCGGTCACATTATTGAATGAGAGGAATTAAAATGTTTTACAATGTTGATTAATGAATACCAAATGAATTTTTGAAGCCAATTTAAGTGTTGTTAATATTTACAAAGAAAACATAGTAATTTAAAATATTTTACAAGAATTGAAAAAATATATATATATATATTTTAGTGGTCTTAAATAATTTAATAATTATTATTTTTTATATAGTTAAGAAATATTTATTTGAGTGAATCGACGAGAAAATGATTTAAAAAGCTTACGCGATTGAGAAAATGGCAAAATATATTTATGCGATTTAGAAATGTGATGTATATTGTGAAAACGGCAAGATTTTGAAAATGAAATAAAATTTCTACGCGATTGATGAAAACAGCAAATTTTTCTGTCGGGCCAAAGTGGTGGACCCGGATGTGTGGACTGTATGAGTGCGCCAAGTGGGAGCGTACTGTATTTGGAGATTTTTGCCACTGAGGACATTTATGTAATTATTTTCGCTATTGAGGGCGTTTTTGACATTATTTGAAATCTGATGGCATTTTTGTAAATAATGAAAAGTTTGATGGCATTTTTGTATATAATGGAAGTTTAGTGGCATTTTTATAAATAATGGAGATTTGATGGTATTTTTATAAATAATTGAAACATGAGGATATTTTGGTAATTACGCATTTGTTCATGCATTGAGTCGTGCCAAATTGGTGATTTGATTGACGAGATGAATAACATCGTGTTGTCGATGTGATAGACATAGTGTGTTCGGTTCCGATATGGACTTGGAGTTCATAGTGTGCACTATTCCATATGTGAATGAAGTAGCTCTTTCTTTCTCGGGCCGTGGTGCGTGACAACACACTTATGTTCTCGACAAGCACTATCCTTAATCAAGTTTTGAGAGGACTATCGATCGCCTTTAGTATACAATAAATTGATTTGTGTGTCTGGTTGTATGCTATGCCATTATATTATTTTTCGTGGGCTATAGACACAAAGTTTTGACAAGGTAATAGCAATCACAACGATCGACTATAGACACAAAGTTTTGACAAGGTGCAATACTGGTCGGGGTAGCCAAAGCTATAGACACAAAGGGTGGACAAGGCAATAGTGGATTGGTGGCAAGATTAATAGAAGTCTCATCTCATTCTCTCGATATCCGAGTATGTGTTGTAGCTCCATGGAGTAGGAATGAGTCATTTTATACTTTGTCATATTCATTTTAAATTCATTATATTGTGTGGTGAGTATTTTGAATCATATGGGATTTATGTACATTATGGATTTTATTTATGTTAATGTTGTATTATTGTTTCATATGTTATATTTATTGGTTACTTTAAGTTGTCTTACCTCTCTATTTGTTGTATATATTGTTTGTTTTGTTTGTTGTATGTATATATATATATATATTTAGACTATGAAGAAGGGGTTGAAGAACCAGAGTTGGGCAGTGAGTACATAGCAGAGGAAGAACCACGATCCACAGATTTTCAGTCCGAAGACCCGGAGCCTTAGATCATCTCTAGTGTTAGTACTGATAGGGTGAGATGTCGACACCCGAATTTTTGGGTTTTATCAGTTTGGAATTCCACGGAGGAGCTGACAGTTGGCGAATCTATGGAGAACGTAACATTGTTGCTTATACAGGAGTAATTACTATGTCTTTGCGACCAGAGTCTATTTCTGCCCCAGTTTTTGTATCAGATTTTTATGTTCAGTTAGAACTACCGTTAGGAGTTCGCCGTCACTGGAACGGTCTATTTCGGACTCCCTATGAGTTTAGTGTTGTGTCTTCTGCTAGAACACCCGCTATTCGGACCCCTAACTATATTCCTGGTCCCCAGAGCACCCGAGTTCCTGCTCACAGGTCTTCTGGGAGGCGTCATGTATTTATGTCATTGGAGGAATCATCCAGGAATGTTTCTCCAAGTGACTAAAAAAAAAATGTATGACGTGCACTTGGGTTTGTTATCTTCTGGTGCTGGGTTGTAAATATAAACCTTTTATGCTTTCTTTTCTTTTGGTATGCGTTTTTTTTTATTTGGGTTGTAAATTATGTGTAAATTATTTGTACAACTTATGAAAACAAAACTTATGTAAATTTTTGTATATTAGTATCTGATGGATATGTATATGAATGGATATGTTTATGGATATAATGTATATTGTATAGGGGTGTGCCGATATTATCTATGTGTGTGTGTAAGAATATTTTTATAGGTGTAATATCTTGAGGATACAACTTTCATGTTTTCAATACAAATTACGTGTACAAGTTTTATTATTTAAGTTTCCTCGCTATCATTATTTTATTTTAATTTTAAATGTGACACCCCCACAAGGGTGTTGCATTAGTTGGTATCAGAGCCCAAGTTAGAGTCTTTTGGGTTTGTGGGTAGGTTTGTCTTAATTGTACTATGTGAATCTCTGACCTAGAGCCCAAGTTAGAATCTTTAGGAGTTGTGTGATTTGGTCTGTTTGTGCTTGTATTGTGTGAATTCTCTGTGATTCATTTCCGAAAGGAAGAATCTAACTTTTATGTTTTATGTGATTAAAGAAAGAAAATGTCTGGAAGAAGAGGAAGACATGCGGATATTCCTAGAGAAGTGGATCCTATAGTAGCGGCTGCAGAGGCTATGCAGCGGATGGCAGAAGCAATGATTCAGCAGAACCAGAGAGCAACTCAACAACAAGAAGCTACTACGGATGCTCTAAATTTATCCGAATTTAGGCGTAGTAACCCGCCACAGTTTAGAGGCGAGCTTAATCCTGAGAAAGCAAATTTATGGATACAGGAGCTGGAGAAGATATTTGAAGGGATGGGATGTCCAGATGACAAAAAGGTAACGTATGCTACCTATATGTTAAGAGGAGATGGAGAAAGTTGGTGGAGAGGAACCCGCCGATTGTTACAAGCTGAAGGCACTGTAATAACTTGGGAAGTGTTTTCTACTAGGTTTATGGACAAGTATTTTCCTACCAGTACTCGATATGCTAAGGAAAGAGAATTTCTTGGTTTACGTCAAGGAAATATGACAGTTCCCGAGTATGCATCTAAATTTGAGAGTTTGTCTCAATTCTCAGATTATGCTCAAACCAGGCCAAATGATGAGTGGCGATGTAGGAAGTTTGAAGCAGGACTGCGAGTGGAGTTAAGACAAGGAGTATTGCCTTTGAGAATGACTCAATTCCATGCTCTGGTAGATACATGTGCACAATTGGAGGAATTGGAATCGTTAAAGGATCCCAAGACTCGTAATTTTGGACCAATAAGGTTTCAAAGGGGAGGTAGCAGTCATAATAATCGGTTCCAACGTAAGCCATACTCGAGACCACTGGGAAACCAATTTCAACGACCACCGGTTGGAGGAAGCTCTGCTAGTACTATTCCTAGTCAGAAAGCGGCGTTTGTACCAACCTGTTTTAAGTGTGGGAAGAAAGGCCATGTTTCTTCAGATTGTCCAATTAAAGGAACAATTTGTTTTAATTGTCGGCAACCTGGACATTTTTCTAAGGATTGTCCTCAGTTGGAAAAGAAACCTGCATTGAAGACTGTTCGGGCAAATCACCAAGATCCGAGGACAAGTCTATACTATGACAGGAACTGAAGTTTCTCAGTCTGACAATCTTATTCAAGGGGAAGGAACCATAGGAGGTAAGCTTTTGATTGTCTTGTATGATTCAGGCGCAACGTATTCTTTTATTGCCTATAGTTGTGTTAAGAAGTTGAAACTGCCTGTGTCTTCTTTGAATTTTCCATTGGTTGTTTCTACACCAACTACTAAGCCTGTGGTCACATCCAAAATATGTTTGGATTGTCCTGTTGTTGTGAAGGACCGTATGTTTATAGTCAACTTGATTTGTTTACCTCTAGTGGGGATAGATGTGATATTAGGAATGGATTGGTTGTCTTCTAACCATATCCTGATAGACTGTGCAATTAAAGCTATAGTTTTTCCAAAGGAAGAGAACTCTGGATTTTTGACTGCTGTTAAAGCTAAGTCATTGCTGAGAAATGGAGCGAGGGGATTTGTATTATTATCTTCTCTAAAAGTTGAGAATGAGAAAGATATACGTGCAATTTCCGTTGTTAATAAATTTTCGGAAGTCTTTCCAGATGACGTACCTGGTTTGCCGCCAGAGAGAGAAATCAAATTTGCTATCGATTTGGTACCAGGAACAGGTCCTATCTCGATTGCCCCGTATCGAATGTCACCAGCCGATTTGATAGAGTTGAAAAAGCAATTAGAAGAATTATTGGAAAAGCAGTTTGTGCGACCAAGTGTGTCACCATGGGGAGCACCAGTGCTTCTAGTCAAGAAGAAGGATGGAACTTCTCGACTCTGTGTGGATTATCGTCAGTTGAATAAGGTCACTATAAAGAATAAATATCCACTCCCACGAATTGATGATTTGATAGACCAGTTGAAGGGAGCAGAAGTATTTTCTAAAATAGATCGAGATCAAGTTACCATCGATCCGTGTTAAGATGGAGGATGTACCTAAAACAGCCTTCCGAACTCGATATGGGCATTATGAATATCAGGTTATGCCTTTTGGAGTGACTAATGCTCCTGCTATATTCATGGATTATATGAATAGGATTTTTTGCCCATACCTTGATAGATTTGTTGTTGTCTTTATAGATGACATTTTAATCTATTCTCGGTCTAAAGAAGAGCATGCCGAACATCTCGATATAGTTCTTCAGGTTTTGAAGGACAAGCAGTTGTATGCAAAGTTGGCTAAATGTGAGTTTTGGTTGGAAAAAGTGCAATTTCTAGGTCACGTAATTTCTAAGGAGGGTATTGCAGTGGATCCATCCAAGATAGAAACTATTCTGCAATGGGAGAGACCTAAAACAGTGACAGAAGTTCGAAGTTTTGTTGGATTGGCCGGGTATTATCGAAGATTCATAGAAGGTTTTTCCAAAATCGCTGGACCACTTACACAACTTACCAGGAAGAATCAAGCTTTCGAATGGACGGATGAACGTGAAGCCAGTTTTCAAGAGTTGAAGAGAAAGCTAACAACCTCACCAGTGTTGATCTTACCGATTCTAGTAGATCTTTTGATGTGTATTGAGACGCTTCATATCAAGGGTTAGGATGCGTACTAATGCAAGATCGGAATGTGGTGGCATATGCTTCGAGGCAATTGAAGGTTCATGAGAGAAATTACCCAACTCATGATTTGGAATTAGCAATGCGTGGTGTTTGCATTAAAGATATGGAGGCATTATCTCAGATGGGGCTATGTTCAATGTCTTTAGTGATCATAAGAGTTTGAAATACTTGTTTGATCAAAAAGAATTGAATATGAGGCAGAGCGATGGTTGGAATTTCTCAAAGATTATGATTTTCAACTCCAATATCATCCAGGAAAAGCTAATGTGGTAGCAGATGCCCTGAGTAGAAAAGTACTTAGTGTTTCTACCATGATGATAAAGGAAGAGGAATTACTCAATGAGTTCAGAAATTTAGAAGTATCGATGGAATTAGTGCCTGGGAAGATTTGTGTGGGTAGAATGGTAATTTTAAATGACTTGCTTAATATAATTCGAGATAAACAGGAGGAAGATGCGTTTTTGCAAAATGAACGAGAACTGCTAAAGCAAGGTCACAAGGCAACAGTGGAAGAGGGATCATATGGAATTTTAAGATTTCAAGGAAGAGTTTGTATACCCGACAATGCTGAATTAAAGACGGCAATATTGGATGAAGCCCATACTAGTAATTTAAGTTTGCATCCAGGAATGACCAAGATGTATCAAGATTTGAAGAAATTATTTTGGTGGCCAAGGATGAAAAGAGACGTAGCAGAACGTGTGGCATCTTGTTTGGTTTGTCAGAAAGCGAAAGTGGAACATCAAAGGCCAGCTGGAATGTTACAACCGCTTTCTATTCCAGAATGGAAATGGGACAGTATTTCTATGGATTTTGTTACTGGACTGCCAAGAACGAGAAAAGGTCATGACTCAATATGGGTTGTTGTTGATAGGCTCACAAAGTCAGCTCATTTCTTGCCTATTAATATTAAGTATTCGTTGGAAAGATTAGCCCAAATCTATATCAATGAGATTGTTAGATTACATGGGGTACCTATTTCCATAATTTCTGATAGAGATCCAAGGTTTACATCAAGGTTTTGGCCAAGTCTACAAAAAGCAATGGGAACTAAGCTACATTTGAGCTCTGCTTATCATCCACAGACTGATGGTCAGACTGAAAGAACTATACAATCTTTGGAAGATTTGTTGCGTGCTTGTGTGTTGGAGCAACAAGGGAGTTGGGATGAATTTTTATCTTTGATAGAATTCACATACAATAATAGTTTTCACGCAAGTATAGGGATGGCACCCTATGAAGCATTGTATGGACGACGATGCCGAACACCTTTGTGTTGGTATCAAGATGGTGAAAGTATGACTATTGGGCCAGAATTGGTACAACAGACTACAGAGAAAGTGAAAATGATTCAAGAGAAGATGCGAACTACCCAAAGTAGGCAAAAGAGTTATGCAGATAAAAGAAGGCGAGCATGTATTTTTGAGGGTGACTCCTACGACTGGTATTGGAAGAGTTATCAAATCTAAGAAGCTTACACCTAAGTTTATTGGACCTTATCAGATTATCCGTAAAATAGGTCCTGTAGCTTATCAAGTTGCCTTACCGCCGTTTTTGTCTAATCTGCATAATGTGTTTCATGTGTCTCAATTAAAGAAATATATTCCAGATCCGACACATGTGATACAACCTGATGAAGTACAGTTGAAGGAAAATTTGACGTACGAAACATTCCCTGTAAGGATTGAAGACAGAAAAGTGAAGCAGCTTCGAGGGAAGATGATTGAGTTAGTCAAAGTTATATGGAACGATGTGACCGGAGATGCTACATGGGAATTGGAAGATAAAATGAGGGAACAGTATCCTCAATTATTTTAAGGTATGACAAATTTCGAGGACGAAATTTTTGTTTGTTGGGGAGAGTTGTAACACCCTAAAAATTCTGACTTTAGGGTAAATGACAATTATGTCCCCAATGTACTTTTTTTATGCTTGCCTGTATAAAATGTTATTTTTGTTTTGTTTTTTTTTAGAGCGAAAGGAGTTTAGTAAACTCAATTCCGAAAGACACTGCTCAATGTTTTAATTTTTAGAATTTAACTCGTACGATAAAATAATTTTCGATATTATTTTATTACTCAAGATAAAACTTGACATGGACCCTATACTATATGTGTGGGACCCACGTATGAATAAAGTAAACAATAAGGAAATTAGGAATTTTGGACCAATGGGAACAAGACACCTAGAAGTCAAATTAATATAGCTAAGTCAACAAAAATGGCTAAGCTAGTTAGATTAGAACTAGAATATTTAATTTAGTTAGTATAGTTACCTTAAAATCTAACTAAATTAATTACTACAACCTTAGTGTAACTAAATAGTGATAACTAGATAGTAATCTAGTTAGGCCTAACTAACTAGAATCCTAAACTAATTAAGTTAATCTAATGTAACTTGAAGTAACTAATTAATTTAATATATAACTAAACCTACATTTAAATATATAACTAATTAGTTGGAAGAAACAAATTTAGTTGGCTTTTTAAGTGGAGAATTCGGCCAAGCAAGGAGAGCAACCGAGAAGGCTCTAGATAAATGCTTATTCATGTCATGACTCATCACCATGCAACCAATAGGAATTAAGCTTATCAAGTAAGACAAAATCCTAGCCTTTGAACCATTGGATGGCCTAGATTTGTTCTTGAATTTTAACACATGCATTAAGACCATTTTCTATTCACTTTTACGGCCAACACTTAAGGTAAATACCCAATTAATTCTTTCACTCTCTCCTTCATTTTCATCGTCCACCATTGGAGACCCAAAGAGACTATTCGGTCAAAGCTTCATTCTCCATCATCCTTTCACTCAAAATTTCTCTTTTCTTATTTTTCTACTCCTAAACATCACTATAAGACTATCTCTAGTTGAAAGCTTCTTCTACTTTTTTCATTTTCAAGCTTGAAGATCACTTTGGAGATTCTTCTTCAAAGGTAAAATATCTTGTTTTTCAATTCTATTTTCATTTCTAAGTTTCCAAGCCATGATTGAACCATGGTATGGTTCTATTTTCTTGTATTAACCTTTAGAAAATTTTATTTATTTTCCTAGAATTCTAAAGAGCAAAACCGAAATCACAAAGGAGAGGAGAAGAAGAAATTTTCATCATTTTAGGTAAGAGGAAGACTAAAATTTAATTAAATTTAAGTGTTATTAAGAAATTAGGGTTTGATTGTATTTGTAAAATCCATAAGGATTCTTTTATGTGTTGATTTTTATAGCTTTTTATTTATTTGTTTAAGCTTTGATGCATTGTATATGTTATACATTGTATGTGTTAGATTAATGTTAGAAATGCATGAGCATTCCAAAGAATGCAAAAACCCTAGGTTCGGTCACATTATTGAATGAGAGGAATTAAAATGTTTTACAATGTTGATTAATGAATACCAAATGAATTTTTGAAGCCAATTTAAGTGTTGTTAATATTTACAAAGAAAACATAGTAATTTAAAATATTTTACAAGAATTGAAAAAAAATATATATATATATTTTAGTGGTCTTAAATAATTTAATAATTATTATTTTTTATATAGTTAAGAAATATTTATTTGAGTGAATCAGACGAGAAAATGATTTAAAAAGCTTACGCGATTGAGAAAATGGCAAAATATATTTATGCGATTTAGAAATGTGATGTATATTGTGAAAACGGCAAGATTTTGAAAATGAAATAAAATTTCTACGCGATTGATGAAAACAGCAAATTTTTCTGTCGGGCCAAAGTGGTGGACCCGGATGTGTGGACTGTATGAGTGCGCCAAGTGGGAGCGTACTGTATTTGGAGATTTTTGCCACTGAGGACATTTATGTAATTATTTTCGCTATTGAGGGCGTTTTTGACATTATTTGAAATCTGATGGCATTTTTGTAAATAATGAAAAGTTTGATGGCATTTTTGTATATAATGGAAGTTTAGTGGCATTTTTATAAATAATGGAGATTTGATGGTATTTTTATAAATAATTGAAACATGAGGATATTTTGGTAATTACGCATTTGTTCATGCATTGAGTCGTGCCAAATTGGTGATTTGATTGACGAGATGAATAACATCGTGTTGTCGATGTGATAGACATAGTGTGTTCAGTTTCTGATATGGACTTGGAGTTCATAGTGTGCACTATTCCATATGTGGGACGAATGTAGCTCATTCGCAGGTAGTGGTGCGTGACAACACACTTATGTTCTCGACAAGCACTATCCTTAATCAAGTTTTGAGAGGACTATCGATCGCTTTGTAGTATACAATAAATTGACTTTGTGTGTCTGGGTTGTATGCTATGCCATTATATTATTTTTCGTGGGCTATAGACACAAAGTTTTGACAAAGTGCAATAGCAATCACAACGATCGACTATAGACACAAAGTTTTGACAAGGTGCAATAGTGGTCGGGGTAGCCAAAGCTATAGACACAAAGGGTGGACAAGTCTGAATAGTTTGGATTGGTCAAGCGCAAGACTAATAGAAGTCTCATCTCATTCTCTCGATATCCGAGTATGTGTTGTAGCTCCATGGAGTAGGAATGAGTCATTTTATACTTTGTCATATTCATTTTAAATTCATTATATTGTGTGGTGAGTATTTTGAACTCATTATGGGATTTATGTACATTATGGATTTTATTTATGTTAATGTTGTATTATTATTTCATATGTTATATTTATTGGTTACTTTAAGTTGTCTTACCTCTCTATTTGTTGTATATATTGTTTGTTTTGTTTGTTGTATGTATATATATATATATATATATTTAGACTATGAAGAAGGGTTGAAGAACCGAGTTGGGCGGTGAGTACATAGCGGAGGAAGAACCACGATCCACGTATTTTCAAATCCGAAGACCCGGAGCCTTAGATCATCTCTAGTGTTAGTACGATAGGGTGAGATGTCGACACCCGAATTTTTGGGTTTTATCAGTTTGGAATTCCACGGAGGAGCTGACAGTTGGCGAATCTATGGAGAACGTAACATTGTTGCTTATACAGGAGTAATTACTATGTCTTTGCGACCAGAGTCTATTTCTGCCCCAGTTTTTGTATCAGATTTCTATGTTCAGTTAGAACTACCATTAGGAGTTCGCCGTCACTGGAACGGTCTATTTCGGACTCCCTATGAGTTTAGTGTTGTGTCTTCTGCTAGAACACCTGCTGTTCGGACCCCTAACTATATTCCGGTCCACAGAGCACCCAGAGTTCCTGCTCACAGGTCTTCTGGGAGGCGTCATGTATTTATGTCATTGGAGGAATCATCCAGGAATGTTTCTCCAAGTGACTAAAAATGTATGACGTGCACTTGGGTTTGTTATCTTCTGATGCTGGGTTGTAAATATAAACCTTTTATGCTTTCTTTTCTTTTGGTATGCGTTTTTTTTATTTGGGTTGTAAATTATGTGTAAATTATTTGTACAACTTATGAAAACAAAACTTATGTAAATTTTTGTATATTAGTATCTGATGGATATGTATATGAATGGATATGTTTATGGATATAATGTATATTGTACAGGGGTGTGCCGATATTATCTATGTGTGTGTGTAAGAATATTTTTATAGGTGTAATATCTTGAGGATACAACTTTCATGTTTTCAATACAAATTACGTGTACAAGTTTTATTATTTAAGTTTCCTCGCTATCATTATTTTATTTTAATTTTAAATGTGACACCCCCACAAGGGTGTTACACTTCTTCTCCTTCAAAATGGATGTCATTCTTTCAAACCTGAGCAAACATTTTCCTTCTCTTCCTCAAAATGCTCTGAGAAAAATCTACAAAGTTCGATGTGAAAGATTGAGACTGTTAATGCACAAAGGTATGCCAGAAGATGTACGCTGAATAATTGAAGCAAAGGTCCAATTAACAGGTGATTCTTCAATTTCATTTGACTCATATATGCCCGGTCTTGGAAGAAGTTCATATTCTAAAAGGAGAAGCGCAAAAAGGTTACAAGTCTGTCACAAATGTGGACGATGGAACTGTAACAATCGATGTCGTACTTTGGGGATAGTTTCCGCAAATAGAGAAGATAAAATTTTCTTCATTAAGAATGGACTGAGTAAGGAGTCATTAGATGATATCTTATTGACTCTTGAGACGCATTCTTGTGGATTGGTGCATTGTGAAATTCTTAAATTGTGGAATCTCTTCAAGGATGAAGAAAAACACTACAATCTTGGGAATTTGACTCTAAAAGACTCTGTTTGCCAATTTATAAGAAAATTAGATGAGAAGCTTATCCTCGACTTATAGAAGACGTTTAAGCCGTTACTGGACGTTAAACCAGAGGCAGATGTGAGCCATATCCACAAACAATCTGTGGTTTTGGTACTTTGGAAGAAATTTTTCAATTTCTCTCTTGGGCCGAACTGAACATCCACCATAAATCCATTGGTTTGTTGAATGTTAATAATTTCTTTGATCTTTTGTTATCTTTTCTTGACAAAGCTGTGGAACGGAAATTTATCACTCCTTCAGCAAGACAACTTCTTATCTCTCCTCCACTATTGATGAGCTCATTGATAAATTAGAAGCTTTTGAGTATGTACACGATAAGGTATTAGCTCGATAGATTGGTCAACAGAAGCAAATGAAGGAAGTAACAAGAAAAGAAAGCCGTTTGACACTTTCTCTTTAATCGGTTTGATTTTATTGTACTTTGTTTCTGTTTAAATTTGTGTCACTTTCTCCAACAGTAATATCTTCTATCCTTTACTCATCTATATTTTAACATTGAGGACAATGTTGTGATCTAGTTGGGGGGGAAGGATAGTTGACCAAAAAAAAAATTGTTGTTGTTTTGTTTGGAAAATATGATATAATTGTCATGGACTTATTAAACCAATTAGTGATGGCAGAGTAAGGAGTAATTTTACTCTTGAGACGCATCTTAATTGGTGGTAGAGTAAGGAGTTTTTTAGGTAGTAATTAATTAGTATTAAATTGTGGAAGTACTAAAATTTTATTATTTGATTTCTTTTCGTGTCTCGATACTAAGACCGACAAAGGTGCTTCTTTTTTCTTAGCGTTGATTCACTTCTTATCATGTTGTGTTGCTCTTTTCTATATCTCTCTTTCACATTAAGGGCAATGTTATATTAAGTATGGGGGAGAGATTTTAGCATTTTTTTTATTTTTTGTTTTGTTTAAAAAAAAAAGGGTTCATTGCATGATTGAATAACTTTTCTCCCTTCTTGAACTGATATGCTTGGTGATGGATGATTGAATTGATAAATTGAGTTTGATGGATGCATACCTTGTGAGATTTTGAGCCTAATCGATGGATTTAACATTTATGCCATTCTCTTCTTTCTTGTGTGATTTTCACTCATGTTAATGACCACTCTAGAACTTGCTTTGATTCTTTTTGAGGCTACATTTCACTTGCATGCATGAACATGATTAAGGCCCTCTTTCTTAATTAGCTAGTTTAACCGAATAGCCAACCTTGTTTTTAATATGATATTAAGCACTCTTTTGACTTTTTGAAAATTCTCTAATTCCTGCCAACCTTGTATATTTTCCTTTACTTAACCCTTTTGAGCTTATTTCACCATTCCTTGTTTCTAGCTCATTATGTGCCTTAAATGAAAAATCGTGTTCTTACTTTACCTTAGGAAATAAAAGAACATTAGCTTGGTTAATGGATGAGTTTTTGAACAAGTGTGGGGGTGTGTGTACAAAATGGTTGTTGAAAAAGGAAAGAGTGCCTAAAAAAAAAAAGAGGAAAAATGTATGTATATAGTTATGTTCATATATATATAAAAAAAAGAAAAGAAAAGAAAAAGAAAAGAAAAGAAAAGGATTGGGAAATGAATATGTAAAGGGATATACTTAGAGTTGGGATGAACTTTTATGCTTGTTATTTGAACTCAGCTCTCATTTGCTTTTATTTCCTTTGGTATTTATCTTCTCATATCCATTTTATCCTCTTCTGTTACCTTGACCTCACTACAACCTTGAATAAAGTCCTCATGATTTGTGTGTGCATGTGTTTTGAGTAGTGGAGAAGTAGAAGATAAGCAAGCTTATGGTAGTGCAATTTTTATGGGTTGAATTGAGTGAAATACCTACCTTTTAAACACTTGAGAGATTGAGAGGGAATCTTGTGAAGATCTATCATTCTCGATTCATATTGAAGATACCTTGCTTGTTAGTTTGAGATATAGAGAATTGTTAACTCATGAATGTTTTGATCCCTTGAACCTTTGGTTGTTCTTCTTGATTGTAAAATTTTGGGCTCTTGAATGTCGTTGGAATTTAAATTTTTGTTAATCTCTTATGTCCTTGTTTTGGTCTTGAGTTTTGCCCAGGAGTGCAAAAAGCTAAGTGTGGGGGAATTTGATAATCACATATTTTATTCATTAAGAAACCCTTATGTTTAGTCATTTACACTCACAATATTCTTAATTGATTGAGTTTGGTATATTTTGTGAGTTTGAGCTCAAATTGGTCCTAATTGAATATTTTCAGCATTATTGAGATTTGACACTGTTTCTGTATTTTGGCCATAACTTGAGTTCCTTATATCTGATAATCATGAATTTTATCTTTTAAGAAAGCTAAGAGGAAGCTTTACAACTTTGATGAAGAGCTCAAAGTCCTAAACAGATGTCTAAGGGACCTAAGTTTACATGGAAGTTAGAATATGGGTTCTATCACTAGAATCCGAATGGTGTGCACTCATAAAATCATATCTCAAGATGTAATAATGAAGATGGGCTAAAATTTGGATGGTTGATAGTTAAGATCCAAATAAACAACTTTTATGAAGAACACTTTTTGAGAAAATGAAGTCTAATGGGTCAGTTGGAGCTTGCAAGTCAGAGCAGAGGTGCTAAAGTTGGGTTTGAGCAACCTGCGGTATTTGGGTCATATCTTAGGCTGTAGGAAGCCAAATTGGATGATCCAGATATGCATGTTATAGCCAAGACAAAGATCTACAACTTTTATGAAGAGTACTTTTCATGGGTCTAAAGTATAGTTGGTCGTTTTTGGCTTCCAAGTCAGACAAAAAATTTTCATCCTCAACAACCCACTCAACTACTCCACTCACCAACCCTCTCAACTACTCCACTCACCAACCCTCTCAACTACTCTACTCACCAACCCACTCAACCACCCCACTCATCCACCCACTCCCCTTTGTCATTTTGTTACCCTAGACTTCTATAAAAGGCACCATTGGTTATCATAAAAGTAATAAGTTGTATTCTCCTTCATTTCTCTCACAGTTTCTTCTTGTTTCTTCATAGTTTCTCATAGCTTTTGTATATTTTGATGCTCCCCTTTGTGGTAATGAAGGGCTAAGCTACTTTCGGTCAATTTAGAACTCTTGAAGAGATTGTGGTTTGGATTCTTGAGATCTTGGTTATGTATTGTATTTGATTTGTAATTGAATTTCTCTTTTCTTCTTCTTCTTTCTTCTTCTTGATCTTGAATGCATGAATGGTGATTCTATTTATGTTGATCTGATTTGATCTTAGTTTAAGATTGAGATTTGTGATGAAACTTAGAACTAATTGATCTAAACTAATCACATAAATGAAGATTGAGATTTGTGATGAAACTTAGAACTGATTGATCTAAATTAATCACAGAATTGAAAAGGTTAGGTTACTGGTTTGTGCCTAAGTTAATTGAATTTGGTACTTGAAATTAACATAGATCTTCATGAATGGCGTGATTGCAGATTTGTGTTTATCACTTGTTAATTGAATTCTAGACGATCGTCTAGTATGAATTCTGGATTTGATGTAGAGATCTCAGTTAGATCCAAATTAATAATTCAATTGCACTGCAAGTGTTCTATGAAGGGTCTATGATTGAATCCACCCAATCTTGGATAGGTTTCTAAATTGACTGCTCTTTAATTGTTATTTCTTCCTTTAATTTTGTTAAGTGCGATCTTAAACTGTTAAACCCCCCTTTGATAAACTTTCACTTGATTTGATTAAATTGCATCTACAATCCTCGTGGAGATGATCTGGTGTTGTCACTATGCTACAAGCTTAGGTAATAACTTTGGTTATAATTTTGACTGAGTTCGGCATTCGTCACTCACGAATAGGCATCATGAACTCTAGTCGCACAGACACATGCTGAGTCAAAACAGGGATCCTATCACGGGTCCTACTCAGATTCAGAGTCAAGTCCCCAGTATACACAAACCATTCGTTATCCAAATTAAACCTCCAAGCATCAGTTCCCCTATGGAACTGAACTCAGACAAAACCCAAACCTTGATGCCTTGCCGCCATTTTAACTAACAAAGAGAAGTATAACTAATGGTAAATAGAATTACCGACTTCCTCATCTCCTCGGTCTTCATCAAACATACACAGTAAAATAAATATAATACAACAAAGAGGTGAGATCCCCTACATCAATACCAGTATGGTAGTATAGAAAATGACAAAAAAATATAGATATAATAACAACACATAAAATTATATTATCACAACACAGTTATTATATCAAATAAGCATAATTATCATATCACAGATGAAATATCAGATAAACATTATCATGTCAATATGTTGACTAACTATGCATATGCGCACCAACCCATTCCTACTCCATAGAGCTAATCACAATTTCAGAGAGAAAGATAGGGAGCTCATGTCTGTATATCGTCAGCCTCAAATCATGTGCCAATATATTATATCAATATACGTAACATGGTTTATACAAGACACTCTCAACCAATCATGAAAAGAGTAGTAACTTCGTCAAGATCGTCAGTGTGTTTGCATAGGATACCATGGCCCAGAGGTGCTACCAACTGGCCACTTAAGACATTCCACACCCTAACGTCTCTAAGATCACTAAAGATCGTAACTACGCAATTCTCACCCGCACAAAAGTGTAATTTCAATCTCCTAGGCAAATAGCCTTAACTAATAAACTAACACGCTTTTCAATGCATGATTATGATTCAAATACACAAACAAGCATTATTCTCACAATATTTTCACATATACATGCCTTTTCTTGGCAGTATCACTTTCTAACATAACCGAGCCCATCACAATAGCCCGACAGCCACCCGCTGTTATTTTCATACGCGAAACATTTTATCGCATTTTTACAATTGTGAAACATTTTTCAAATTGCGTAAGTATTTTCTAACGTTTTCTCAATCGCATAACTAAAAATCACTATTTTTAGATCGCGTAAGAGTTTTTCTACATATTTTCAATAGTGTAAAATATTTCTTTAATATTCTAATATCAAATTAAAACTTTTCTCATTAAATATCAAAATTGTGCTTTAATTCCATTATTCCCTTAAAAACCACTTTTAAATAATATTTTCTCACTAAAAATCCTCTAAGTAGCATTTTCTACTATTTTTCATAAAATTACATTTCTTTGATTTAATTGAGATATTACAGCTCAAAATTTTCTAACGCGCTTCAAAACCCAAAGGGTGAGCTTTACGTCAGTAAATTTCAAGTTTTAAACTTTATCTTTCTTCATAACCTAATTATACTAATTTAATTCTAAAAATTAATTTACTTTCTTTTTAGGTCTAAAACCTATCAAATTAAATTTTTCACTAAACAAATACCTAAGTCTACACTTAGTAAAATAATTTTGGATCTAAGAGATTAAAAATAGGCATGTTGGCCAAATTTCACTATATGATTCATAAATCATAATTAATTATTTTCCATCACTTTATTCTTTACAAAATAACCTTTAATCCAATTTCTTGTCTTTAAATCATTTAATACATGATTAAGAAAATAAATTAAAACATTTTGCTCCCTTTATGGTGTTATGGCCATGAGCCTTTCATAGGTTCTTTCGAACCTTCATACACTTCCTCATCATGTGAATCACATCCTACTTAATATAATAATCAATCATGCTTCCACAATCACATAATCAAGCATATAATCAAAGCTATAAAGCATACCACCCAAAAATCACCACAAACAAAGCAAACTTAAACCATACAAGTGATTAAATCCTTATGGATTTTTCACCACAAACAATCCATTCCCTCACCACCAACACTTGGTTGATGAGGTTAATCACCCTCTTACCTCAAAGAAGACAAAAACCTTCAAGTTCCTTCTCCTATGGATTTCGCGAAGCACACCAAAGAAACCCTAACAAGCTTAAACCAAACTTAAAGTCATAAACTAAGCTTGAAAATACGAAACCATGGATCAATCATGGTTTAAAAATGCAAGAATCAAACTTAGGAACAAGAAACAAGAATTTTTACCTTGAAGAATAGAATACCCTAGCTTGGATTCAAGGTACCAAACGATTGAATTAGGTGAAACTCACAAGATGAAAAGTGTTTAGAATGTTGTTTAGGTTTAGAAAATGATATTGGGTAGAGTTATGGAAGCTTGGAAGTAGGATTTAGGTGTTGCGGCCAAAACCTACTAGGAAGAAAGAAAGAATGAAGTTTTTTGTGTTTGTTCTTGGAGTTCTTGGAAGAGAGAGAAAAGATGATGGATTCTAGTCACAAAATGTTAGAATGAAATGAAAATAGCCTATTTTACTAATGCATGGCCGTGTGATTGCATGGATAGGAAGATTAAGGCTTGTTTAACAAGATAAAAATCAATCACATGGCTTCACATGGTGTCACATGGCCTAGGTCATCAAATGGTCATCCTTTGATCATAGAAGATTATTCAAGAACACCCTAGAACTTCCTTGTAGCCGTGGAGCACATGGATGTGAGTAGCTAAATTTTAATTTCAATTAGTTCCTAATTATACTTAGTTTAGGTAATTAATTCATCTAGTTACATAACTAACTAGTCCAACCATTTTTGTTGACCACCTTTTATTGGTTTAGAAAAGTCTAGCCATTTATATTGACCAATTCCTATTGGTTTATGTTAAACATCAAGCCTTCTAATTGGTTCACAAAAATATAAGTCAACAAAGACTTTTCCAAGTCTATTATCCGATAGACAAAGGACACAGAATCTATTACCCAATTGGCAAAAACTACTGCTCGTAAATTAGCAGATACTGTATAATAAAATAATACGCAAAATATTTTTATTTCACAGATAAATTTTAAAAATTAAAAGATCGGGTAACATATCTCTCAGATTTGGATTTAGTAAGATCCCTCGGCTCTGAATAAATCAGTAAAGGTTTTTTCCCAGCCTGAAAATTATTATTTTCTTGACTCGGAGTAAATCACACACAATGATAAAAAATAGTCACAGAATTGTCAATTTTACAGCACACAGAAATCACAAACAGTACAATTCAGACATTTCAAAGAAATAGTAAATTTTAGGGTGTTACACTTCTATTCCCAACAGACCAGCTTATATAACCAACCTAGAGGAGACAAAAGAGATTCAAAAGCAAGTTGAGGATTTGCTTGCCAGAGGATGGGTAAGAGATAGATTGAGTCCATGTGCAGTACCAGTCATACTTGTACCTAAAAAGATGGCCCTTGGAGAATATGTACAGATTGTAGAGTTATCAACAACATCACAGTAAAGTATAGACATCCCATTCCTAGGCTAGATGATATGTTGGATGAGTTGCATGGATCTATTTTATTTTCAAAAATTGATTTAAAAAGTGGTTATCACCAAATAAGAATGAAAGAGGGAGATGAGTGGAAAACTACTTTCAAAATAAAGCATGAATTGTATGAATGGTTGGTCATGCCATTTGGGCTCACAAATGCACCTAGCACTTTCACGAGGTTAATGAATCATGTGTTGCGTGCATTCATAGGAAAATTGGTTGTTGTTTACTTTGATGACATTCTGATTTATAGTAAAAGCTTGCATGATCCTATTGAATATTTGAAGAGTGTGTTAGAAATTTTGAAGCATGAAAAATTATATGCCAATCTTACAAAGTGTGATTTTTGCATGGAAAAATTAGTTTTTCTTAGATATGTTGTTAGTACACAAGGCATTGAGGTGGATGAAGGAAAAGTTAAGGCAATCAAAGATTGGCTTACACCTAAAACCATCACCATGGTAAGAAGTTTCCATGGTTTAGCAAGTTTCTATAGGAGGTTTGTAAAGGACTTTAACACAATTGCTGCACCTCTTACTGAAATTGTAAAAAAAAAATGTCAATTTTAAATGGGGAAAGGAGCAAGAGTTTGCTTTCAATAAGCTTAAAAATAAGCTATGTGCAGCTCTTTTATTAGCATTACCTAATTTTGTTAAAACCTTTTAAATTGAGTGTGATGCCTCATGTGCAGGTATTGGGGCCATTCTCATGCAAGAGAACAAGCCAATTGCTTATTTCAGTGAAAAGCTCAATAGGGCAACTTTGAATTACCCCACATATAAAAAAGAGCTATATGTTTTGGTGAGGGCATTGGAGACTTGGCAACATTATCTTTAGTTCAAAGAGTTTGCCATTCACACAGACCATGAGTCCTTGAAGTACCTAAAGGGACAAGCAAAGTTGAATGGGAGACACACCAAATGGATGGAATACATTGAGACATTTCCCTATGTTATCAAGTACAAGCAAGGCAAAGAAAATATAGTGGCTGATGCACTATCTCGAAGGTATGCTCTTCTTTCTACTCTTAATGAGTGATACATATCAAATCCATATATATATATGTGTGTGATACATATCACACACATATATATAACCCACATATATGTGTATGATATATATATCAGACACATATATATGTGTGTGTGATATATGTGGTATCACACATATATATGTGTGTGATACATATCAGACACACATATATAACCCCTATATATATAAGTGTGATATATATTAGACATATATATGTGTGTGTGATACATATCACACACACATATATAACCCACATATATGTGTGTGATATATATCAGACACATATATTTGTGTAATATATATGATATCACACACATATATAACCCACATATGTGTGTGTGACATATATCACAAACATATATAACCCATATATATGTGTGTGATATATATAAGACACATATATATGTGGGATATTTGTGATATCACACACATATATCTGTGAGACACATATCAGACACACACATATAACTCACATATATATATATGTGTGTGATATATATCAGATACATAAATAACCCACATATATTTGTATGATATAAGTCACAGATATATGTGTGAGATATGTCATATCACACACATATATGTGTAATATATATCAGACACACATATATAACCCACATATATATGTGTGTGATACATATCACACATACATATATAATTTACATATATGTGTATGACATAAATCACACATATATGACCCACATATATATGTGTGATATATACGAGACACATATATATGTGTGATATATGTGATATCACACACATATGTGAGTGATGTATATCAGACACACATATATAACCCACATATATATGTGTGTGATACATATCACACACACATATATAACCCACATATATGTGTGTGACATATATGTCACACATATAACATTCTTTTTTCAGCAGGTTAGACTTGTATATGGTCATAAGGTACCATAATACTTGTTTAACATATCTGTTAATTTTTAAGATGTTTCGAGTTAATTTAGGCACTTTGCCGCAACACAGAACGTGTAAAATGACTATTTTAACTCAAGAAAATAACATAAATGCTAAATCAAAGGAAATAAATAAGAAAATTTTTATTAATAGGTCACAAATGTGTGAAAGAGGATGTGGTTAAATTTTGAGGACAAATGGAGTCAGTTTGGTATTTTTAAGGATACTATAAGAATGATTGAATACTAAATTGTGAATTAACAGATATGGAAAATTATGAAAATGATGAAACAAGAATTTAGATAAATCTTAAGATTTATTCTATAGTTGTTGAAAGTTAAGAAAATTGATCTAGTAAAATCAAAGTATTCTTAACAGATACAAAGTTTAACGAAAAGACCAGTGCCCCTAATTCTCATATTTTAAAAGTGAGAATTTTCTCACTCTTCTCTCCTTCACTCTCTCGGCTAACTTCAAAAAATAAAAGAAACAAAAGAAAAGTAAGAAAAGAAAGGAAGAGAAGATGAGAACAGAGAGAGACCAATACAGAAATGAAGAGGAGATAAATAGGGGGAAAATGAAAGAAAAATGAGAAAAAGGGAAGAGGGAGAGGGAACATGAAGCAGGAGCAGAAAATGGAAAAGAAGAAGGAAGATCAAGCAAGAAAATGCAAGGAAACAAGATCAAGGGGCTATGGAAACCAAGGTAGGGGGATTTCTAAAGCTTTACCCACTTTATTCATCTTTTACTTTCTTGAAAAAAAATGGAGTTTTGATGAACTTTATTGAGATTTGTTTACTCTTGAGAAAAATATATGCTTTTATGGTTTGAATACATGCTAAAGGTTCAAGCTTTAATGGTGTTCTTGAAACTCTTTTAGTTTTTGAAAATGAGTATGAAACCCACTTTTGATTTGTGATTTTTGGATGAAGGATTTGGTGTTTTGATCTATTTTTGATGAAATAAATTAGTGTTTTAAGTGTTGGTTGTGGCTTCTGATTACTCAAGAAGGGGGCATTGAATTGAGTATGATAAGTTTTTGAAACTTTTTTCCTTTTTGCAAAAACTGATTCTTTTCTTTAATCAAGAAAGAGATTTTGTCAACCAACAAACCAAAATGTGTTTTTGCAAGATGTATTGCAATCAAGAATTGAAACTTACAAAGAAATATTAATAGTAAGATTGATTTCAGATAAGAATAAGATCATTAACAAATCAGATCATACAAGTATCCCTAACATATTGCTTAATTCATACATTCAACAATAAAGCAAATAAAGAGTTAAGGGATGGAGAAAATTGCAAATTGAGATTTATCCTGGTTCAGCTACCTCCACTGGTAACCTACATCTAGTCCCCACACCAATGTGAGATTTATCCACTACAAAAAATATATATTTTTTATTCTTTAGAAAAGCTTCACTTATTGGTTCCTTCTACCCAAATAACAGCTTTTTAGTCAAAGTAATATTGCAATTCCCACAAGAGTTCCTTCTACTCTTGCACAGCACCAAGAGTCCCTTCTACTCTTGATCTAACCAGTGAGAGAACCTTTTCTCTTATCTCTCTTTTACAAAATTTGAAAAGATTGAATCAGATTCCAAGAAATCAGAAATTACAAATTGAAGCTCTAGAGAAAAATACTCAGTTTTTCTTTAATGAAAAGCTCTCTCAATATTTGTGTGTATATTCAAATTTTGAATGAATTCACTTGTAAAAGATGTTTCCTAATGTCCTTATATAGGTTTATCTCAAAATTGATTCATTGGATACACTTTACAAGTCAGTTGAGATCATAACAAACTTATCAGAAAAATTCTGTTATTAGTCAATCGATGTGTACACAGATGTATTAAACAAGATTTCACTTTTATAACATATGTACATCGATTGCCCAATCGATTGTTTTCTTAGATGTTCTTGATCTTGAATGATACACATATGAATACATCAATGTTATTCTTGAAAAACACTTATATTTTCAACCCAGAATATTATACATCGATTAATTAATCGATTGTATAGTTATTTTAAAACGTTCTTGCTTTTGTTTTGGCTTATACATTGATGTATTAATAGATGTATATATATAAAATGCTTCTATGTTGACTTATACATAGATGTACTAATCGATGTATATATGTCAAAAACTTCTGTCTTGACTTATACATAGATGCACTAATCGATGTATATATGTCAAAAACTTCTGTCTTAACTTATACATAGATGTACTAATCGATGTATATATGTCAAAAATGCATTCTCACTTCTGTTTTAATTTATACATCGATGTACCAATCGATGTATATATGCAAACGTGCATATTGATCAAGTAAGTCCAGAATCAATCGATGTATACATAGATGTATAATATGTATACATAGATGTACACATAGATGTACAAACTTATTAATTAACCTTTTTCATTTTTAGTCTATCTTTACTTATTTTAGAGAGCTTAATCAAAGAATTATACTAAGTATTTTCTTTACAAAAATTTTCTAATGATCTTCCTTGAATTCTTTCTTCATGATGCTCCTTCTTCAAGTTTTCCTTCATGATCCTTGCATTGAAATGCTTTGCTCCATGATTCTTTGCATCCACTTTTCTTGCTCCATTAAATCTCATTGAAAAAATCAAGCTTGGCAAGTAGTTAGTGAATTAAAGAAATAATAATCATGTTCAGTTTAGTCATTAATCAAAACACACTAGGGTCATTTATCCACAAACTCCCCCTTTTTGATTGATGACAAACTTACCATACATAACATGTTTAACATTCAATATATCAGAGTAATACAATGCAAATTAGAGTAATACAATGCATATCAGAGTAATACAATGCATATCAGAGTAATATAATGCATCAGTTGTTTACTATTTACTCCTCCTGTCTAATTAACAGTTCTTATCATTTGTACATGTATAGGATTATATTGCATCATTATTTGACATCATTAGTTCAAGTTGATTTAGTATGGTATTCATTGTTATTTTATTTAGTATGTGTATGGTACTTATTCTCTCCCTTTGTCATTATCAAAAAGAATATGTATGAGAGAATCAAAGTACAAAAGCATGTAAAACAAGGTACATACTAGAAATTCAACTATTCATTAATTCTTTCATCTATATCAGCATGATCAAAACAAGTTATACAATCATTTATCATCATCATTGTTCAAAGGAAAATTAAAATTGAAAATAGCTGAACAAATATAAAAAACAACATATTAACATCATTACAAACACACTTAAGACATCCTAAGATCTAAGCATCTTCATTGGTCCTTGGTCCTTCAGTGTGCTGTGAAGCTTAGCCTGCTTGTCCTTCAAGATTGTCTTCCTCTACAAGTGCAGCAGCAGCAACAACATCTCTAGCTATGTTCACAACATATTCAGAAGTAGGATGAACTTCTGGAGGTGCAGTGACAGAAATGCCTAGATGTTGATGTAGAGTGGCCATTTGGCCTTCCAAAGTGTTGAGTCTAATACTCAAGTAGTTAATAGATTGTTTTAGCATAATATGATGTTTTGTTTGCCTAGCCTCAAAGCTTTCAAACATTTGAATCAGTTTGTCTATTTTGCTATTCAACTCTGAGTTGTCCTCTACAGCTCTTTGCTCTTCACCAGCTATCCTAACCCACTCTCCATTTACTTTAGCAAGCTTCATCTTGCTAATGGTTCCTTCACCAAACTCATGAGTTATCATTGTAGCTTCAAATCTCTCTTCATTATCCAGAGAGACTCCAAAGTGTTCCAGCAAACTCACCACTAATCCAGGATAGGGTAGGGTAGCTCCACTGATTTTACAGTCCAACATGTGCCTGGCAATTATGAAGCTCCAACTCAGCTGCTTCTTCTGTAGCATAGCCCAAAGCATCAAAATATCATTATTCTGCATCACAGCATGATTTCCTAATCTTCGTAGAAGTATCCTGCTCAGCATATATTGCAGGAGCCTATGTTGAATGTGCATAGAGCTGATGTTGATCAGTCTTCCTTCTGGTGCATTTTCAACTAGAAGCATCTTCTTTGCTTCTTCCCTGTCAAAATTCTTAATCTAAGAACTGTCTAGTCCAGTACCAGCAAGATTACTTCCTTTGTAATCTAGTCCAGTAAATTGAGTAAACTCAGCAAAACTCATCTTAATTATAGTGTTCTTTACTTCGGCAGAGAATCCCTCATTGTCTATTTCATATGTACAATAAAATACTTTGATCAATGTAGCGTAAATATCACTCTTAACCTGCAGAAATTGACTCAGATTGTACTCCTCTAAAATTTTATGAAAAGTGAACTCGTTAGTCTCAAAATAATTGAAATCAACAGTCCTAGCCTCATGAGTATCTCTATGTTTAAAATTGTTCTTATAAAGCATAATGTACTCCTCATCAGAGAAATACCTTCTGAGAAGCTCAATCTCAGTAACTCCTTCATCATTTTCTTCTTCTTCCTTTGTCCTTTTTCTCTTCTTTTGAACAGTCTTCTTCTTGTGTATGTCCTTCGCCACTTTCTTCTTCTTTTCTTATTTCTTAGGTGCTTGTTTTGAAGATTCAGCAACTTTTTTGCCTTTATCTTGTGTTTTCTTCTTCAAGCTTTTGATTGGAAGCTTGTCAATCCTTTGAGAAACCTAAGTTTTCTTAGTTCCTTTTCTTTTGGGGTGAATAGAGGTTGCTGTGGGTAAAACACGTTGAGGTGTGGAAGATTGAGTTGAGAAGAAGGTGTGGAATTAGAGGGAACAGGTGTAGAGTGTTCAGGATGCTTCACACGAGGCATTGGAGAAGATTTTGAGCTCTGCTAGGGTTTAGGTTCTCTGAAATTTGGTTTAGAAAGTGAAGAATTTGGAGGGAAGTTAAAATTAATAAACCCAAAACAGTCAATCGATTTCGCAATCGATGTGTTAAAGGGTTTTTACCTCTAATACACACATGCTAATTGATATACTTAGGATTAGGATTTTAGTTTAAATCAGGTACATCGATGTATTAATTGATGTAAAAGCTAAGTCAGATAGTCTAACAAATTATAGCATATATACAATCGATGTATAAATCGATGTATAGAGTAAGTCAATGAGTTCTAAATTTTGGAATTATTACTCAATCGATGTTACAATCGATGTATACACAGGGTCAGTGTTTTTAAAACATTCTAATCGATGTAGCAATCGATGCATAGTCACTTACAGTGAGTAGTGCATTTGAGATTCGCGATTTAATCGATGTGTAAATCGATTTATATCATATTAAATTGGAATTGCTAAAATTTCATATTAGGTCAATTGATGTGTCAATCGATGCATATCATATACTGGACCTATTTAGTCAAATGAATCGATTGTTCAATCGATGCATAATGATTTTCAGAGAGACATGTTTTTTGATTTTTTTTGACTTCAATCGATGTACAAATTGATGTTCTAATTATTTTAAGTATATAATGCTTATATCAATCGATTGTGCAATTGGTGTATAACATCAAACATCAAAATATTACACATTCAACATTCAAAACATCAAGCATAGGTAGGATCAATTATTCCTAATTCTCTTCTTATGTAGAAAAAGCTATCTTTAGCTAATGATTTAGTGAAAATATCAGCTAATTGTTTAGATGTATCAACATATTCAATGATTATATCTCCACTTTGAATGTGATCTCTTATGAAATGATGTCTTATCTCAATATGTTTGGTTCTTGAATGCATTATAGGATTTTTAGTGAGATTTATAGCACTAGTATTATCACATTTGATTGGTACTTTTTCTAAGAAAACACCATAGTTAATAAGTTGTTGTTTTATCCAAAGAATTTGTACACAACAACTTCCTGCTGCAACATATTCTGCTTTAGCAGTTGATAAAGCCACACTTGTTTGTTTCTTACTAAACTAAGAAACTAATGAGTTTCCTAGTAGGTGGCAGGTTCCACTAGTACTTTTTCTATCTAACTTGCATCCAGTAAAGTCAGAATCAGAATATCCTACTAAGTTACATGTTGATCCTTTAGGATACCATAATCCCATTTCTTTAATTCCTAATAAGTATTTCATGATTCTTTTTAAAGTAGTTAAGTGTGATTCCTTAGGATTGGATTGATATCTAGCATACATACAAACACTGAATATTATATCAGGTCTATTTGCAGTTAAATAGAGTAAGGAACTCATCATACCTCTGTACTTGGAAACATCTACTGATTTACCTTTCTCATCTTTGTCCAAGTAGCATGATGGACTCATTGGAGTAGCTATTTCCTTTGCATTCTCCATTCCAAACTTCTTCAATAGTTCTTTGCAGTACTTAGTTTGGCTTATGAAAGTCCCATCATCACATTGTTTGATTTGTAGTCCGAGGAAGTATATAAGCTCTCCCATCATAGACATTTCAAACTCGTTTTGCATTAATTTGGCAAATTCCTTACACAAAGATTCATTAGTAGCACCAAATATAATATCATCAACATAAATTTAAACAAGTAGTATGTTTTGTGCTTTTCTTTTTATGAATAATGTTGTGTCAACTTTTCCTCTTATGAATCCCTTTTGAAGTAAAAAATTACTTAGCTTTTCATACCAAGCTCTTGGAGCTTGTTTAAGTCCATGCAAGGCTTTAGTGAGTTTACACACATGATCAAGAAATTCATTTATTTCAAATCCAGGCAGTTGACCAACAAACATTTCTTCTTGTATATATCCATTCAGGAATGCACTCTTAACATCCATTTGATACAATTTAAAATCCATGATACATGCATATGCTAACAACATTCTAATTGTTTCTAATCTAGCCACAGGTGCATATGTTTCATCATAGTCAATTCCTTCTTCTTGATTATAACCTTTGGCTACGAATCTTGCTTTATTTCTTATTATGATACCATTTTCATTAACGTTATTCCTAAACACCCATTTTGTACTAATTATTTGTTTGTCCTTGGGTTTAGGAATAAGTTTCCAAACTTTATTTCTTTCAAACTGATTAAGTTCTTCTTGCATTGCCATAATCCAGTTTTCATCAATAATTGTTTCATCTATAGTTTTAGGTTCAACTTGTGATACAAAAGCCATATTATTGCATGCATTTCTTAAGGAATGTCTAGTGGTTACCCCTTTGGATATTTCACTAATTATGTTGTCTAGAGGGTGATTCCTTGTAGTTTTCCATTCTTTAGGTAGATCTTCATGTTGAGCATCTTCTGAAATTTCCACTGCTTCATCCACTTTGGCATTGTCCTGATATTCCTCAAGTTGAATCTCTTCTAAAGTTTCTGCAATATCATCAACAAATTCCTTTCCTAATCTTTTGAGGTTAGTTTCATCAAATGTAACATGTACAGATTCTTCAATTATTTGTGTTCTTTTATTGAAAATTCTAAAAGCTTTGCTAGATGATAAATAGTCTAGAAATATTCCTTCATTAGCTTTAGGATCAAACTTTCCTAGATTGTCCTTTCCATTATTTAGTACAAAACATTTACAACCAAAAACATGGAAATGTGAAACATTTGGTTTTCTACCTTTATAGAGTTCATATGGAGTCTTTTTCAAAAATGGTCTAATCAAGACTCTATTCATTAAATAGCAAGCTATGTTTACAACATCTGCCCAAAAATATTTTGGCATGTTTGAGTCATTCAACATAGTTCTTGCTATTTTTTCTAAGGATCTATTTTTCCTTTCCACAACTCCATTTTGTTGTGGAGGTCTTAGAACAGAAAAATTATGTTGAATTCCCAACTCTTCACAGAAATTATCAAATTCTTCATTTTGAAATTCTCCACCAAGATCACTCCTTATAGTAGTTATTTTTATGTCTTTTTCATTTTGTACTAACTTAGCCATTTTCTTAAGGGCTGTAAAAGCTCCATTCTTATGTGCTAAGAAAAAGATCCATGTAAATCTAGAGTAATCATCAACTATAACTGTAACACCCCTTGATTTAATAACCAATGCACAATCGTCATTATGTCACAGTCACTAAATTTCGGTGTGCTAACATTGTCAAATAACAAACTTTACAAAAATATTAATTGATTTCGCATATGAGAAAAATAGGAGTCAGGAATGAATAATTACATATGCAACCAGTGCAAATGTGAATTATAAGATGTATTCAATTTACAACATTTAAGATTGGATAATCACCTTAAAACATACATATACCCAAAAATTTTTCTTAATGCAGATAATGCAAAATAAAGTATAAACTACCCACAACACATATTTGACTAAGGAGTTGGGCACTCCCTCGGATCCTGAATGCGTAAGACAACCCCGGGCACACCGGTGTAGTGAGAAATACGAGATAAGGTCTTCAATTGTAGTCTTCTTCACGATCAAGGTCAGATTCCCAACAAATCACGTACTCTTGTCGGTCCAGTTGACTCGCCAAGCCCTAGCACCTTCGGTGAACTCAAATACGACGAAACCAATAGGGTCCCTTCAAGGTGTCTTTACCGACGCAGAAAAATCAAACTAATATCTCTAGTAGGTTCGACCTTGCCCCCTTTTCAGACTTTAACCAAAAACCATACAGAATAGCAACAAATACAGAAAAGAGGTAAGACATTCTACTTTCATTACCTATGATGGCAGCAAAGAAACATAACACGAATGACGAAGTCATTCAATACATACAGATATTACAAACATATTCTGGTTATCATTTGCATAAACATTATCAGAACATATATTCCATGACAATACAATTATCAACAGCGCTATCACAACAAATATTCACTATAAATATATAACAAGTATTTATGTCTCCACAGTATGTATGTTAACCATGCTCATGATAATGTGTGGATTAACCATGCATATGCACAATGTGTATACTGACCATCCTCGTGTACAATGTACTCATTTCCTACTCCATGGAGCTAAACTCAAAGTTTTCGGAGATGAACGCCCCAAAAGATCTGTCCCCCCTCAACAGACAGTCTACGCCGGGCCATGGAAAGTAATAGTGCTTTGTCTGGCAGCCAGTGCGTTGCAACAGCGTTTCACGGCCAGGGGTATATATATATGGTGATAACCGGATCACAGGTGAAACACCGCGCCCTGACATCCCCTAGGTCTAAAATGTCCCCACTATCCTACAAGTCCTCGTCCACTCCGAGGCATAATACGCCATAATTGTATAATGCTCAATTGCATATCCAATGAACTCAAAACACATCCGACTCAGTCGTCTACCAGATGTTTCTAGGGTCCAATTCGTCGGCCCAATTTCACAATGACAATGCATGTTTCAATGTATATGGGTTCAATGCACACATATGTATATATTCATTTATATATATATTCACAATGATAGCATAACTTATTCAAATTTACACACCACAACGAATCAATACTAAAATCTCATAGGTGAACACATGCTATTCAAAGTTACTATAAAAGTTATGTTTTAAGTCCCTTATGTTCTCGCATAGATTCTCTGAGAATATCTAGTCTAAGTTCCTCACAGCCCTTCTCACACTCTTATTCTTCCTTTATTCCAAAAATTGCTATAAACTATAAGGTAGACCGTCATTCTTGGTTCTTTAAAATTTATGAATCTCAAGTTACAATTAAGTTTTCCAATTTACTAATCCTTGCATCCTATTACCATTAATTTAATCACTAGGTGTTTGGTGATAAAATTTTAATTCTGGATTTGACGGGTATTGGCATCCTACTCGACGGAAATTGACATTGGAGAAGTGTCTCTACTAAATGGTCAGAATTCTCAGTCGACGGATATTAGCATCTTACTCGACGAAAATTGACATTGGAGAAGTATCTCTACTAAATGGTCAGAATTCTCACTCGACGGATATTAGCATCCTACTCGACGGAAATTGACATTGAAGAAGTGTCTCTACTAAATGGTCAGAATTCTCACTCGACGGATATTGGCATCCTACTCGACGAAAATTGACATTGAAGAAGTGTCTCTACTAAATAGTCAAAATTCTCACTCGACGGATATTGGCATCCTACTCGACGGAAATTGACATTGAAGAAGTGTCTCTACTAAATGGTCAGAACTCTCACTTGATGGATATTGGCATCCTACTCGACGAAAATTGACATTGAAGAAGTGTCCCCACTAAATGGTTAGAATTTTTACTTGACGGATATTAGCATCCTAGCTCGATGAAAATTGACATTGGAGAAATGTCTCCACTAAGTGGTCAGAATTATTACTTGGCGGATATTGACATCCTAACTCGATGGAATTTGACATTGGAGAAGTGTCTCCACTAAGTGGTCATAATTCTTACTCGATGGATATTGGCATCCTAACTCGACGGAAATTGACATTGGAGAAGTCTCTCCACTAAGTGGTCAGAATTCTTACTCGACGGATATTGGCATCCTAACTCGACGGAAATTGACATTAGAGAAGTGACTACTAAATGGTCAGAATTCTTACTCGACGGATATTGACATTGCACTAAATGGTTAGAAGTTCAAATTGTTACAATTATTCACAAAGACTCCCCAAATTCTGGTCTCAAAACCGTGGCCATCCGAGAACCAACCCGACGTTATTTTCTCCCATGTTATACATTCCAATCCATTCAGATACATGAATGTACACAAACAAACAATCTAAAAGCACTAAGACATTATAAACAACAAGTAAACAGAGGATAACCCTCAATGGGATTTTCTCACAATCAATCACAAACGGAGAGTTTCTTACTTCCAAAACAGGTTGAAGAGAATAATCTTCCTTTTACCTTAGTGAAGAACAAGGAAAGCAAACTCCTTTTTGCTTGGGAATTACGTGCCTCACCACCACAGAAACCTTGGTGTTCAAATCCATAAAAATAAAGATCAAAAGGTGGAAATGGTATCCATAGTCACCAATGTGACCATGGAACACGAAAATAGGAAGAAAAGGAGAAGAAAGTTGAGAGCTTTACCTTAAAGCTTGAAGCTTTGGTGTTGGGCTGCCAAACACGAAAATGGAGGAGAAGGAGGAGTTTCACAAAGAGGAAAGCTTGAGGATGGAGAGGGGAAGAAATGGTTTAAGTTTGGCTTGAGCAAGGGAAGCTTGAAAATCAACAATAGTGTTTGTGGGTGTGGAGCTGTATGGAGAAGAGAGGAAGAGAATAAGAGCTGTGTGAGGGAGAAAGAGAGACCAGCGTGAATGAGAGAAAATGGGGGGGGGGAATAATTGTGATATTACCCCCCAAAACCATGCTGCACAATGAGAGGGAGGAGAGAGTGTGAATAGTGGTTGGGAAGGAAGCTTCCTAGAAACTTCCCTCAAAGCTTCCTTGAGAAGCTTCACGCGCTTCTCGATAAAATGCATAATAAGCTTGTCTGCTTAATTAAATATATCCGACAGATGATTTAATTACACTGTTAGAATTATTTTCCCAGTGAATAAAAGTTACAGCTGATGAAAATAATATTTTATTATTCATCAGATGATTTTATGATACATAGATTTTATCTAGCAGATAAAATCTTGGAAAACATAAACTTCGTAAACTATGTCCAGCCTCGGGTTTAGTAAGATCCCCCGTCGACGTTTCCACAGTCCAAAGTTTATTAGCCTTAGGGAAAAGATTTTATTTTCCCAGCTTCGCTCAGTGGGCACACAAAATGAAGAATATTTTAAAATATTCAACATTTATAGAAAATTCCACAAAAATTCCTAAAAATCATAAATATTATAAAATGATTATTTATAATGAAATAAATAATTTTTGGGATGTCACAACACTCCCCTTCTAAAATGGAATTTCATCCTCGAAATTCATCGTATCTTAAACCAAATGCGATTGTGTTTCTTTCATTTTGTCTCCTAGTTCTCGTGTTGTATCCTTAGTTGCATCAATCCAAATCATTAGCAATAAGGTTGCTTCCTTCCACTGAGTATCTTATATTGATGGCAAAAACGTGTTGACATCATAGGCCGATCAATAAAAGATTCTACGCTCTGAGTCTTCAGCCATCCAACAGCCAACTCTCCAAACAACTGTACATCGCTGAGTGGCTCTTTCGAACTTATTCTCCTTACTTACTGTAGTAGACAACTAAGCTTACTTTCTTCTTAAGGCATCCGCTACGACATTGGCCTCTTCTAGGATTATACTAAAACGAAAAATTGAAATCTTTCGAAACTTCTAATCATCATCTCTGCCTCATATTCAACTGATTTCGATAGGACAAAATACTTCTGATTCTTGAGATTACCATAGACATTGAGAATTTCTCCTTGTAGAAAACACTTCCAGATCTTTCAATGCAACTACGAAGCTAACTCTGAGTTGGTGTAAGGTAATCCTTCTCATGTATTATCGATTGTCTCAAAGCGTACGTTACCATTCCTTCTATTCTGATCAAGCACACGTTCCAAATTTCTAATGCAAAGCATCACTAGGCACTCCAAAATGTCCATTAGGATTTGGGCAGAATCATCTTTAGTGAAGAAATCGAGTGTCTCTTCAATTTTTGAAAATCTTTCCTTATATGCACCAATCTTACAAACTTGACTCTAATGCATGAGTTAGATGAGAAGTCTTGCCACTTCAAAGAATTTTTGTGACAAGTCCCCTGTATTAACCAGCTACTCTTGTATAGCTACGAATCTTCATTACGATCGTCCGTCCTTCCCAAAAATGTTTCGAGTTCCGATGGGTTCACAACAATTCCTTCCCTTGAGATCGCGTAACCCAAAAGTTGAACAACCTCCGACTAGAATTCGTACTTAGATATGTTTACGCATAACTTCTTCTTCTTCTTCTTCAGGATTTTAAGAATCACAACGAGAGGTTCGATACGTTCCTCCAAACGTCAAGAATAGATCAGAATGTCACCAACAAGGACAACAACAAATCCTTGAGTGAACTCGATAATAGTCCAAAACGCAAGCTAACCTTGGAGAAAATAACAGCATTCTTCAATTGATTTGTCAAATCATCATTCCTTGATTCAAACAAAATGTTTCATAGGGTAAGTTCTCACCTAATTGTGCTGCTCTTGGCCCAATGATATGGTTCAAATTCGGGAATACATCTACTCCATCAAAGTTGTTACCAAGTGGCTTCTAGTACTCAAGAGGGGGGTGAATTGAGTATAAAACTTTTTCTCAAAACCTCTTTTTAATTAAGACAAATATTAAAAGCTTAATAAATAAATGCACAGAAGGAACGAGAAGAAGAAAAGAAACAATAAAGAGCAGCGAAAAATAAATGTGCAGTAAATTAAATTGCATAAAATAAAGAGATTAGGGAAAAGAGAAGCAGTACGATTTATCCTGGTTCGACCACTAACCTACTTGTGGTCTACGTCTAGTCCTCGAAAGCCGAGATTTTTCACTAAGTATACAAGCTTCAATAGGTGCTTGCTACCGTTACAAAATAGAGCACTTTTCAGACACAGGGACACTCTACCTTTGTGCTAAAGTCTCAGCCTGCAGGGATACCTCACCCTTATACAAACCTTGAGGGATACTTCACCCTCGATACAGAATATCAAAAAATAGATGAAGAGAAACTCTCACTTAGAGTAAATAATACAAATTGAAGTGCTAATGGAGCTCTCACAGAAATAACTCAAATTTTTGAATCAAAAAGAGCGTAGAAAATAGTTTTCACAGACTAGAGCATTCAGAAAATAATTCAGAGTTATGGGCAATGAAATTCATGACCCAAGCTTGCTATTTATAGGGAAAAACACGAAGATAGCCGTTTAGGTATAATTAATAGTATTTAAAAACAAATTAACCGAATTAAAGCATTTGAAAGTTTCCATATCAGATTTCATATTCAAACGTGTTTATTCGAATAACTTAACAGGTTATTCGAATAACACTGTTCCTGAAACCAATTTAAAAGCTCATCTGAAATGGGTTATTCGAATAACCAACCTGTTATTCGAATAACTCTATTAAAACCAGAGTTCAAAAACCAAATAGGTTATTCGAATAGCAGCTGAACTATTCGAATAAAGTTTAAAAGAAGTTCAGACACAAAAAGGGTTTATTCTAATAACGTATGAGTTATTCGAATAGCTCACTTAAAAGCACAGTTTTGAAAGACTTCATTTATTCGAATAAAAGGATAGTTATTCGAATAGCCACTTTAAAAAACAGATCCTCGTGAAGGCGTTTATTCGAATAGGCTAAGCTCTATTCGAATAACTCAGTTCAAAACTGTTTTGACAAAGATGTTTTCAAAGATATTGAGTTTGTTTCAAAATAGTTTTTATCTTTTCTTTCAAAAACAAAGAGATATCAAAGTGAGCTCCGTACAATAGATCCTAAGTCCTAATGCTAATCAAATATAAACTTGGACTTGGTCTATTTATCATCTTCATTTATTCTTCACGTTTGTTATCATCAAAACAAGTCTTCAAAGGTATGCATAAAACACATTCTCCCCTTTTTTGATGATGACAAACTATCAATGAGATTATCAATGAGAAAAGCGTTAGTGCATATAATTGGAATTCACAAAGAGGTAGAAAAGCTTACTCCCCCTTTTTAATTATAAGAGGTAATGTATATCAGATATGTGCGCAGCTCCCCCTTTCAATTTGAATCCAATCTCATTTTAAATTTACCTGTCTTTTCTCAATTAAAGTTAAATGATCAAATATTTCTCCTCTTTTTGTCATGAGCAAAAAAGGAGGGGTAAGTCCCATAAACATATACCAAAGTAAGAATGCATAAAAGGAAATATACTCATATCAATAGATTAACAGGAAAATTTATTTATGCATTAATAATAAAGAAAGTCAATTACACAAGCCAGAAATAAATAACATGAAGCCAAAAACAGATAGCCTAAGAACTAAAGTTCTTAGAAGTAAGTATCCGGAGGTGGTGGTGAAGAAGCTGGTGCAGGAGCAGGTGAAGCAGATCGGAGGGCAGCAACCTCACGTTCAACGCCTTATATTCTATCAAACAGAATAGAGAAGGTATGTTCCATGTAAGCTCGGTTATCCTGCAAGGTGGCCATGATCTGTTCCAAAGTGACAGGAGCAGGAGCAGCAATAGGTATATCAGCAGGAGCAGCAGGGGGATTAGCAGGGTCAAGCTCATCCTCAGCAACCTCATCTAGGTACACCCAACCTTCATCGATTTGGATCATCTTCATTTTTTGTAAGGTGTGAGCGCCAAAGACGTTGTGGTGAGTCAGAGCAACGACTCGCTCAGTCTCCAAGACCTGAGGATACTTGCTCAGCAAGGTAGTGACAAGAATGCCATAAGGTAAGTCAGATTTCTCCTTGCCCTTGGCCCTCATCATGTGTCTCATGAAGAACACAGGCCAGTTGATCTGATGGCCATTCTTCAGAAACCACAGCATGAAGACATCTTCTTTGCTGAGGTAGGCGTAGTTGCTACCACGAGGAGCCAGGATGTGAGCGAAGGCGTAATGCAGAAGCCTATCTTAGCTTTTCAGCATTCTACCCTTGAGACTCTTGTCAGGCAGGGCTAGACCAAGCTTCAGCAGGTCCTCAATTGCCTGAAGCTTGTTGAACTCGTCAAGAAACGAGGTGTCCCTATCTTCAACAAGGGCGCCAGAGAACTGCAGCCCGAACAGAGTCAACCAGTCCAGCGGTGTGATCACAATGTTCTGATCACATACCTCAGAGAGGAGATTCTGGCCATCAAAAGCTAGATTGCAGAAGAACATCTTCACCAGAGCTAGATAAACGGTGGCCCAGTGAGAGCAGAGCTGAAGAACTCCTTGGTTTTACAGCAGGGTCAGAAAGTCGAAGCCTCGATGTTGCTAGAAGAAAGAGAGGTCAAGGTACTTGAGTTGAACCAAGTTACACTCCCAGAAGTGCGTGATGAAGCGTGCATGATGCTCTTCGTTAGAGGAGAGCCTTCTCGGATCAAGAGGGTTATTGCGTGGAGCATTCTTCGTGCGTGGACGCTTGCTGGAGGTGGAGGCCATGGTGGAAGAAGTTGAGAGAGTGTGAAAATGTAGGGGTGAACAGGTTTTGACAGGTAAGAGCAATGGAGGCTTGAAGAGCAGAGAAGAGAGAAGAAGGTGGAAACGTTTGGGCGCACAGGGGTTATTTAAAGAAAACCCGTGTTTATTCGAATAAACATAGGTTTATTCGAATAAACCTTGCTGGAAACCTGAAAAGTCAGGCGCGCAGGAAACTGAAAAGGTGCTTCAGCTAGGGTTTATTTGAATAGGAAGGGGTTCTATTCGAATAGAGCAACTGGGAAAGCCAACCGTTTTGGCTAGCTGACAAGGTTTATTCGAATAACTATAGGAGTTATTCGAATAAGCTGAGGCTTATTAGTCAAAACTGATAAAAGCAAGGCTCTGGTTATTCAAATAACCTTAGGTTTATTCGAATAGACAGAGGCCAAGAACAGAAATTGATAAAAGAAGGAATCTGGTTATTCGAATAAGGAAGGGTTTATTCGAATAGACAGAGATGAAAAACACACAGAATTTAACACAGGAACCAGTTTATTCGAATAAACTGAGTTCTATTCGAATAAGGCTGATGTTCAACACATATTTTAACAAGCAGTAAAGAGGTTTATTCTAATAAAGGTTTGTTTATTCGAATAAATCTAACAAAGAAGCACAGAAAAACATACGTTCATGAAATTTAAAGCATATATCCATGTGATAATATCCAGCAATAAAATATGCAATTTATATATTGGATTGATCAATTATGCCCAATTCTCCTCGAATATAAAAGAAAGCTTCTTTTGCTAAGGGTTTAGTAAAAATATCTGCAAGTTGCTTAGTTGTTTCAACAAACTCAAGAATGCAATCCCCTTTTTGTACATGATCTCTGATGAAGTGATGTCTTATCTCTATATGCTTTGTTCTGGAATGCAGTATGGGATTCTTAGAGATATTTATTGCACTAGTGTTATCACATCTTATCAGGATGTGATCAAGCTGAAGATCGTAGTCTAAAAGTTGTATTGTTTCATCCATAGGATTTGAGCACAACAACTCCCTACCGCAACATATTCAAATTTCACGGTAGACAAAGCCACACTATTTTGTTTCTTGCTATGCCAAGAAACTAAAGAACTACCAAGTAAGTGGCATGTCCCACTAGTACTTTTTCTGTCCAATTTGCACTCAGCAAAATCAGAGTCAAAATAGCCTATTAGGCTACAAGAGGCACCCTTAGGGTACCACAAGCCCATTTGTGAAGTGCCTATTAGGTATTTCATTATTCGTTTAACAACATTTAAATGAGACTCCTTAGGGTTTGCCTGATATCTAGCACACATGCATACACTAAACATAATATCTGGCCTACTAGCAGTAAGATAAAGGAGAGATCCAATCATACCTCTATATTTCATTATTTCTACTGATTTACCTCCTTCATCTTTGTCCAGGTAGTAAGAAGTGCCCATCAAAGTGGCCATGTGTTTAGCGTTTTCCATTTCGAATCTCTTGAGCAATTTCTTGCAGTATTTGGTTTGACTTATGAATTTCTCTTCGTTCGTTTGTTTGATTTGAAGTCCGAGAAAGAAATTCAATTTTGCCATCATCGACATTTCAAATTCTTTCTGCATTGACTTAGCAAATTCTTTGCACAGTGATTCATTAGTAGCACCAAAGATAATATCATCCACATATACTTGCACAAGAAGAATGTTATGCTTTTTATTTTTAATAAAGAGGGTAGTATCGACTTTTTCTCTTGAAAAACCATTTTCCAAAAGAAACTTAACCTTTCATACCAAACTCTAGGAGCTTGCTTTAAACCATATAAGGCATTTTTAAGTGTAACAACATGGTTGGGCAGTTCATGATTTTCAAAACCTGGAGGTTGTTCAACGTATACCTCTTCTTGAATAAAACCATTTAGGAAAGCACTTTTGACATCCATTTGATATAATTTGAAATCTATGATGCAAACATAAGCAAGTAACATTCTAATAGCTTCTAATCTAGCTACAAGTGCATAGGTTTCTTCATAATCTATTCCTTCTTCTTGATTATATCCTTTAGCAACCAATCTAGATTTGTCTCTAGTTATTAACCCATTTTCATCAAGTTTGTTTCTAAAAACCCATTTAGTTCCAATTATGGGGTGATTATTAGGTCTAGCAACTAATTCCCAAACTTGATTTCTTTCAAACTGATTTAATTCCTTATGCATAGCTAAGATCCAATGTTCTTCATCAAAAGCTTCAATTAAATCCTTAGGTTCAATTTGAGAAACAAACGCTAAGTGATTACAAGTATTTCTAAGAGAGTTACGAGTACTTACACCTTTAGATACATCACCGATAATTTGATCAAGGGAATGATATTTTGAAGTTCACCATTCTTTGGGAGGTTTCAAAGCTTGCGAATCTTCTTATCTTTGTTTATCCTCTTTCTCCTTGATTTCCTTTTCTTTACTGTCCAAATATATTTCTACCAAGATTTCTACAACGTCATCAACAACAAGATACTTTCTCGATCCATTTAGGTTAGTTTCATTAAAAGCAACATGTATAGATTCTTCGATAGTCATAGTTCTCTTATTATATATACGAAAAGTTTTATTATGATTTGAATAGCCAAGAAATATACCTTCATCAGACTTAGCATCAAACTTGCCTAAGTTATCTTTTCCATTATTTAAAATAAAACATTTGCATCCAAAAATATGAAAGTGTGAGACATTCAGCTTTCTTCCCTTATACAACTCATATGGGGTTTTCTTTAAAATAGGCCTTATAAGGGCCCGATTCATTATATAAGAAGCTGTACTTACAGCGTCTGCCCAAAATTATTTAGGAAGAGCAGCCTCATTAAGCATAGTTCTCGCCATTTCTTCTAAAGAATGATTTTTCCTTTCTACAACTCCGTTTTGTTACGGAGTTCTAGGGGCAGAGAAATTATGATTAATGTTATGTTCATCACAGTAATTTTCAAAAATATTATTTTCAAATTCGCCACCATGATCACTTCTTATAGAAGAGATTTGAAAACCTTTTTCATTTTGAATAACTTTGGCAAGTCTTTTAAAAGCTAGAAATGCATCATTTTTATTTGTAAGAAATAAAGTCTATGTAAACCTAGAAAAATCATCCACAATCACTAAAGCATAGTAATTCCTACCAAAGCTCATAATTCTAGAAGGTCCAAACAGATCCATGTGCAAAAGTTGTAAAGGTTTAGTAGTTGAAACTATATTTTTTGCTTTAAAAGAGACATTTATTTGTTTACCCTTTTGACATGCATCACATAATTTATCTTTTATAAAATTAAGCTTGGGTAGTCCAATTACTAGCTCTTTAGAGACCAACTTCTTTAAGTGATCCATGTGAATGTGTGCAATTCTCCTATGCCATAGCCATGAATCATCATTCTTACTTAAAAAGCATTTCGCATCATTTGAAGATATATCATCAAGACTAATCATTTAGATGTTGTTTACTCTATGACCAATAAATTTAACATGCTTGTCATTTTTATCTTCAATTATGCAACAGTTTGAATCAAATATAACTTTATTTCCTTTATCACATAATTGGCTAATACTAAGCAAGTTATGTTTCAAGCCTTCAACAAGCAGCACATCTTCAATAGAGGAGTTAGGGTTCTTACCGACTTTGCCGATTCCAAGAATTTTTCCCTTGTTGTTATCACCATAAGTAATGTGTCCATGATTCTTGGGAATACGCATAGTGAATTTTGAGTCTTCCCCAGTCATGTGCTTGGAGCAGCCGCTATCGAGATACCAATTTGAACTCCTGGCTTTCAAGCACACCTACAGCACAAGTTTAGTTTTTAACTTTTGGTACCCAAACTTTCTTGGGTCCTTGTGTGTTAGTTTTGGGTATAGTACCCTTGGGAACCCAAACCATTTTTATTCCAATTTTTGTATTAATGTTTTTCCTTGCATTACAAGTTGAAGCACTATGTCCTTTCCTTCCACAATAAAAACATTTGATAAAAGGGCTACTTGAAACACTAGAATGCACAAAGAAATTTTTATAGAGTTTTTGTTGATTTTTCAGGTTATAACCTATCCCGGCTTTTTGAAAAACCACTCTTTGTCTTCCTAATAAAATATTTAAGTTATCCCTTCCAAAGGTGAATTTAGAAAGAGTGTTCTTTAAGTCTTCGACTTCTTTTTCAAGTATATGACATGAAGAACAAGATGAAGAAATAGAAGCATGTGAAGAATGATTTGTGCATGCATCAATGATTCCCAAAGTTTCATTTTCAATTTTTAATTCTTCTATTTCTTTATTTAAAACAAGAATTTGATTTTAGAAATTGTTTTCTTAGAAGAAGAAATAATCTTTGTGAGTTTTAAAGATTCTTCATGTAGTTCTTCAAAAGCATCTTGTAACTCATCGTAAGAAGGCAATAAAGTAGTATTAGAACTTACCTCATTTTCGCTTTCCTCTTCATCTTCTTTTTCCATGAGACATAGTTGAGCTTCTTTGCTATCTGAGCTGTCAGTTGAATCCATGTCATTTTCATCCCATGCTATATAGGCTTTTCTTCCTTTTCTTTCCTCGAAGGGCTAATACTAAGCAAGTTATGTTTCAAGCCTTCAACAAGCAGCACATTTTCAATAGAGGAGTTAGGGTTCTTACCGACTTTGCCGATTCCAAGAATTTTTCCCTTGTTGTTATCACCATAAGTAACGTGTCCATGATTCTTGGGAATAAGCATAGTAAATTTTGAGTCGTCCTCGGTCATGTGCTTGGAGCAACTGCTATCGAGATACCAATTTGAACTCTTGGCTTTCAAGCACACCTACAGCACAAGTTTAGTTTTTAACTTTTGGTACCCAAACTTTCTTGGGTCCTTGTGTGTTAGTTTTGGGTATAGTACCCTTGGGAACCCAAACCATTTTTATTCCAATTTTTGTATTAATGTTTTTCCTTGCATTACAAGTTGAAGCACTATGTCCTTTCCTTCCACAATAAAAACATTTGATAAAAGGGCTACTTGAAACACTAGAATGCACAAAGAAATTTTTATAGAGTTTTTGTTGATTTTTCGGGTTATAACCTATCCCGACTTTTTGAAAAACCACTCTTTGTCTTCCTAATAAAATATTTAAGTTATCCCTTCCAAAGGTGAATTTAGAAAGAGTGTTCTTTAAGTCTTCGACTTCTTTGAGTATATGACATGAAGAACAAGATGAAGAAATAGAAGCATGTGAAGAATGATTTGTGCATGCATCAATGATTCCCAAAGTTTCATTTTTAATTTTTAGTTCTTCTATTTCTTTATTTAAAACAAGAATTTGATTTTAGAAATTGTTTTCTTAGAAGGAGAAATAATCTTTGTGAGTTTTAAAGATTCTTCATGTAGTTCTTCAAAAGCATCTTGTAACTCATCGTAAGAAGGCAACAAAGTAGTATTAGAACTTACTTCATTTTCGCTTTCTTCTTCATCTTCTTTTGCCATGAGACATAGTTGAGCTTCTTCGCTATCTGAGCTGTCAGTTGAATCCATGTCGTTTTCATCTCATGCTATATAGGCTTTTCTTCCTTTTCTTTCCTTGAAGGGCTTCTTTTCAAATTTCTCCTTCTTCTTTTGGTAAACTGGACACTCCATTTTCATGTGACCAGGTTTGCCACATTCATAGCAAGTTGGAGTCGATGAAGCTCATTCGCCTTTGTAGTGAGTCCTTTTTGGAGGGAAGGGAGGTCTTCTTTGCGTTCCCTTTTTCCAGAGAAATTTACCAAACTTTTTAACTAACAAACTCAGATTTTCTTCACTTACCTCGATGTTCTCTGAGCTTTCTTCATTTTCTTCATCATCATTGTCGAATGCTGATGAAGTGGCTTTGAGCGCTATCCCCTTTTTCTTTTTGTCGTTCTCTTCGCTTTAGCTTAATCTGCTCAGTTCCAATTCGTGCTCATGAAGTTTTCCAAAGAGGGTAGCTAAAGTCATTGTGGATAAATCCCTTGATTCTGATATGGCTATTACTTTGGGTTGCCAAATCCTGCTAAGACATCTCAAAACTTTGTTAATCAAATCTTCGTTAGAAAAACTTTTGACTAAAGATGCAAGATGATTAACTATGTGGGTGAACCTCTTTTGTATTTCCTGAATGCTTTCTCCTTGGTTCATTCTGAATAGTTCATATTCATGAGTTAGAGAATTGATTCTCGACCTCTTAACTTCACTAGTACCCTCATGGGTAACTTGCAAAGTGTCCCACATTTCTTTAGCAGTTTTGTAATTTGAAATTCTAAAAAACTCATCATATCCCAAAGCAGTAGTAATAATATTTTTGGCTTTTAAATTAAATTGAACTTTTCTTTTGTCTTCATCAGACCATCTATTTCGTGGTGTTTCGGTCCTTACACCATCGACCTCATGTGTGGGCATAAAAGCGCCGTTTTCGATAGTATCCCATATATCTAGATCAATAGCTTCGATGAAGATTTTCATTCTTTCCTTCCAATATGCATAACCATCCCCATTGAAAAAGGGTGGTCGGTTTATGGAAGATCCTTCTGAAAAACCATTTGAAGAAGCCATGTTCTCTTGAAGCTGCTAAGCTCTTTATAGAAGAGTCTAGCTCTGATACCACTTGTTACCAAGTGGCTTCCAGTACTCAAGAGGGGGTGAATTGAGTATAAAACTTTTTTGTAAAACCTCTTTTTAATTAAGACAAATATTAAAAGCTTAATAAATAAATGCACGTATGAACGAGAAGAAGAAAAAAACAATAAAGAGCAAAATGAAAAATAAATATGCAGTAAATTAAATTGCATAAAATAAAGAGATTAGGGAAAAGAGAAGCAGGCACAGTATTTATCCTGGTTCGACCACTAACCCGCTTGTAGTCTACGTCTAGTCCTCGAAAGCCGAGATTTTTCACTAAGTATACAAGCTTCAATAGGTGCTTGCTACCGTTACAAAATAGAGTACTTTTCACACACAGGGACACTCTACCTTTGTGCTAAAGTCTCAGCCTGCAGGGATACCTCACCCTTATACAAACCTTGAGGGATACCTCACCCTTGATACAGAATATCAAAAAATAGATGAAGAGAAACTCTCTCTCGAGAGTAAATAGTACAAATTGAAGTGCTAATGGAGCTCTCACAGAAATATCTCAAAGTTTTGAATCAAAAAGAGCATAGAAAATAGTTTTCACAGACTAGAGCATTCAGAAAATAATTCAGAGTTATGGGCAATGAAATTCGTGACCCAAGCTTGCTATTTATAGGGAAAAACACGGAGATAGCCGTTTAAGTATAATTAATAGCATTTAAAAATAAATTAACTGAATTAAAGCGTTTGAAAGTTTCCATATCAGATTTCATATTCAAACGTGTTTATTCAAATAACTTAACAGGTTATTCGAATAACACTGTTCCTGAAACCAATTTAAAAGCTCGTTTGAAATGGGTTATTCGAATAACTAACCTGTTATTTGAATAACTTTGTTAAAACCAGTTCAAAAACCAAATAGGTTATTCGAATAGCAGCTGAACTATTCGAATAAAGTTTAAAAGAAGTTCAGACACAAAAAGGTTTATTCGAATAACATATGAGTTATTTGAATAACTCACTTAAAAGCACAGTTTTGAAAGACTTCATTTATTCGAATAAAAGGATAGTTATTCAAATAGCCACTTTAAAAAACACATCCTCGTGAAGGCGTTTATTCGAATAGGCTAACCTCTATTCGAATAACTCAGTTCAAAACCGTTTTGACAAAGATGTTTTCAAAGATATTGAGTTTGTTTCAAAACAGTTTTTATCTTTTCTTTCAAAAACAAAGAGATATCAAAGTGAGCTCCGTACAATAGATCCTAAGTCCTAATGCTAATCAAATATAAACTTGGACTTGGTCTATTTATTATCTTCATTTATTCTTCACGTTTGTTATCATCAAAATAAGTCTTCAAAGGTATGCATAAAACACAGAAGTATACTAGAAACATTATGAAGGTTAGAAAGAAAAATAGGGAAGTCACTTGATTTGCCATTGGACCTGCCTAACGAAGAGTATGATATGGTCCAATAAAACTTAGGAGTGAGTTTCATGGATTTACATCGAGGAATTTTCTATCTCAAGAAAGACTAAGTTTTCGTTGAAACAGAATGACGAGACCCATTTTGAAAACGATCAATCCTTTTTCTGAGATCAAGCCTATTCATGAAGTGGATAATTGAATTGGTAAAGGGTTCCAATCTCTAACAACATTAGGATAGTTTTTAAATAAACTTGGTGCAACGAGAGCAGACTTACAAACAAGAATAGGATCATTCAAGTCGAAAAGAAGTAAATACACAGACTACTCAATTCCATAAACGAATTCTCAGAATTTCATTAAAATATTTCAACAGTATATGGTTGGAAGATAACCAATCCTTTTGTTAACATTACATCTAATTTGTAGAAGAAGTGAACAAATCGGATCAACAGCAGAATTCAGTCTTTAACAGGTCATAGGATAATTTAAACAACTTAGCTACCATTAACAAGTTCTTAGCAGCCAAAATAGAAACAACTTAGTCAAAAAATAACGAAAGTACGAACATCCCTACTGGATTCATACATTCATACGTCACAAAGAAACGAGTTACCCCCGGAATTATACAATGAAGTCACAGGGTCATCCACTATAGCACAGTCCCTTTCCTCATTTCGATCTTCAGTCTGGGTGGAGGAATCAACTTTCCCTTCTTTGTGAGATTTTGAAGTACGTGCATCTACAACGTAAGGCTTCATCCTTTGCGAAATACAGTTCCTCGCCACATGTCCTTGCTTCCCGCACTTGAAACAGATTACTCCTTCAATCTCACAGTCCCTTGTTAAGTGGTTCTTTCCGCACTTAAGGCAGATTGCCCTCTTGATCACATATGGAGGCTTCGTCACATGTAAAGCACAATCCCTCCACACATGTCCTTGCTTTTCGCACTTGAAACAAATTATTCCTTCGATCGTACAATGCCTTGTGAAGTGGTCCTTTCCGCACTTCTTACACCTTGATAACGGTACCACGGTTGGATTGGACTTGCTTCCACTTGCACCTCCTTTATGCGTTCGCTGTCACTGTTACTCCTTCGATCGTAATGTATACGGTTTCTGCTTAAATCGGTTGGTCTTCCTGTTATTCCTCCTTTGAAACTTCGTTAATCTAGAGTTACCCCAAGGTTGTCTTTCTTCCATCAAATTCTGGACCTCAACTTCCAATTCCTGCTGTTGTGTGGCCCTCTGATCCTGGTGTATTGTTACATCAACCATTCTTTGCATTTCTTCAGCTACCGCAGTCATACCATCATTTTCACTCCCCGCATTCTTACGTTTATGTCTACTTCGAGTCATTGTCTTCCTTCAAAGGCAAACAAATCAAACCATAAGGAAAAATCAAAAGCATTCAGTCCAAACAATATTGTCTCCTTTCAAAAATCAAACGCATAAAGTCACACAGCCCAATCGAGACAAACCCAAAAGATCATAACTTGAGCTCCTTCATTCTGCTTTCTACAGCGCAATCTCCTATAAGTCTTTGACTCTTACGTAGCTCCTCGAACCAAACTTACACCAGATACTCTTTTCTAAAGAGAATCGATTTTTGAAAACCTCTTGGATACCTCAGTCCACAAACCTTGTAAGTCTTATTTAACTACCCTTTTCTAACCCAATGGCTCAAACAAATTTTTTTTTTGAGGTAACACAACAAGGGTATAAATGCAAACAAATCCTAAGCAAGTTCAGTCATACCAGCTGAGCTTCTTTCTAAAAGAATTCCTATTACCTTAATACACCTAGGTGAAGTCATAGTTTCCTGTAGACACAGAACATTACACATTGAGTGGGCCAGTACTCAATATCATGTAATTGTGCAACAGTAGCTACCAACACTCAACCTATGGTAAGCTATGCCTTCCTTTTCTGACATCTCAATTCAAGAGACAAGGAAGTACACAACATACTAAGAACTTCTAACATGTCTGAGCATAGTCAATCCATACCCCGGCTCAACAGGATGAACTGAGCTCTGATACCACCTTAATGTAACACCCCTCGATTTAATAACCAATGCACAATTGTCATTATGTCACGGTCACTAAATTTCGGCGTGCTAACATTGTCAGATAACAAACTTTACAAAAATATTAATTGATTTCGCATATGAGAAAAATAGGAGCCACGAATGAATAGTTACATATACAACCAGTGCAAATGTGAATTATAATATGTATTCAATTTACAACATTTAAGATTGGATAATCACCTTAAAATATACATATACCCAAAAAATTTTCTTAATGCAGATAATGCAAAATAAAGTATAAACTACCCACAACATATCTTCGACTAAGGAGTTGGGCACTCCCTCTAATCTTGAATGCGTAAGACAACCCCGGGCACACCGGTATAGTGAGAAATATGAGATAAAATCTTCAATTGTAATCCTCTTCACGATCAAGGTAAGATTCCCAACAAATCACGTACTCTTGTCAGTCCAGTCGACTAGCCAAGCCCTAGCACCTTTGGTTAACCCAAATATGACGAAACCAATAGGGTCCCTTCAAGGTGTCTTTACCGACGCAGAAAAATCAAACCAATATCTCTAGTAGGTTTGACCTCGCCCCTTTTTCAGACTTAAACCAAAAACCATACAGAATAGCAACAAATGCAGAAAAGAGGTAAGACATTCTACTTTCATTACCTATGATGGCAGCAAAGAAACATAACACGAATGGCGAAGTCATTCCATACATACAGATATTACAAACATATTCTGGTTATCATTTGTATAAACATTATCAGAACACATATTCCATGACAATACAATTATCAACAGCGCTATCACAACAAATATTCACTATAAATATATAACAAGTATTTATGTCTCCACAGTATGTATGTTAACCATGCTCATGATAATGTGTGGATTAACCATGCATATGCACAATGCGTATGCTGACCATCCTCGTGTACAATGTACTCATTTCCTACTCCATGGAGCTAAAATCAAAGTAGTCGGAGATGAACGCCCCAGAAGATCTATCCCCCCTCAATAGACAGTCTACGTCGGGCTATGGAAAGTAATAGTGCTTTGTCAGGCAGCCAGTGCGTTGCAACAGTATTTCACGGCCAGGGGTATATATCTATGGTGATAACCGGATCACATGTAAAACACCGCGCCCTAACATCCCCTAGGTCTAAAAAGTCCCCATTATCCTGCAAGTCCTCGTCCACTCCTAGGCATAATACGCCATAACTGTATAATGCTCAATTCCATATCCAATGAACTCAAAACACATCGACTTAGTCGTCTACCAGATGTTTCCAGGGTCCAATTCGTCGGCCCAATGTCACAATGACAATGCATGTTTCAATGCATATGGGTTCAATGCACATATATGTATATATGCATTTATATATATATATTCACAATGATAGCATAACTTATTCAAATTCACACACCACAATGAATCAATACTAAAATCTCATAGGTGAACACATGCTATTCAAAGTTACTATGAAAGTTATGTTTTAAGTCCCTTATGTTCTCGCGTAAATTCTCTGAGAATATCTAGTCTAAGTTCCTCACAACCCTTCTCACACTCTTGTTCTTCCTTTATTCTAAAAATTGCTTTAAACTATAAGGCAGACCGTCATTCTTGGTTCTTTAAAATTTATGAATCTCAAGGTACAATTAAGTTTTCTAATTTACTAATCCTTGCATCCTATTACCATTAATTTAATCATTAGGTATTTGGTGATAAATTTTTAATTCTGGATTCGACGGGTATTGGCATCCTACTCGACGAAAATTGACATTGGAGAAATATCTCTACTAAATGGTCAGAATTCTCACTCGACGGATATTAGCATCCTACTCGACGGAAATTGACATTGGAGAAGTATCTCTACTAAATGGTCAGAATTCTCACTCGACGGATATTAACATCCTACTCAACGGTAATTGACATTGAAGAAGTGTCTCTACTAAATGGTTAGAATTCTCACTCGACGGATATTGGTATCCTACTCGACGAAAATTGACATTGAAGAAGTGTCTCTACTAAATGGTCAGAATTCTCACTCGACGGATATTGGCATTCTACTCGATGGAAATTGACATTGAAGAAGTGTCTCTACTAAATGGTTAGAACTCTCACTCGACGGATATTGGCATCCTACTCGACGAAAATTGACATTGAAGAAGTGTCCCCACTAAATGGTCAAAATTCTTACTCGACAGATATTGGCATCCTAGCTCGACGGAAATTGACATTGGAGAAGTGTCTCCACTAAGTGGTCAGAATTCTTACTCGACGAATATTGGCATCCTAACTTGACGAAAATTGACATTGGAGAATTGTCTCCACTAAGTGGTCAGAATTCTTACTCGACGGATATTGGCATCCTAACTCGATGGAAATTGACATTAGAGAAGTGTCTACTAAATGGTCAGAATTCTTACTCAACGGATATTGACATTGCACTAAATGGTTAGAAGTTCAAATTGTTACAATTATTCACAAAGACTCCCTAAATTCTGGGCTCAAAACCATGGCCATCTGAGAACCAACCCCACGTTATTTTCTCCCATGTTATACATTCCAATCCATTCAGATACATGAATGTACATAAACAAACAATCTAAAAGCACCAACACATTATAAACAACAGGTAAACAGAGGATAACCCTCAATGGGATTTTCTCATAATCAATCACAAACATAGAGTTTCTCACTACCAAAACAAGTTGAAGAGAATAATCTTCCTCTTACCTTAGTGAAGAACAAGGAAAACAAGCTCCTTTTTGCTTGGGAATTACGTGCCTCACCACCACAGAAACCTTGGTGTTCAAATCCATAAAAATAAAGATCAAAGGGTGGAAATGGTATCCATAGTCACCAATGTGACCATGGAACACGAAAATAGGAAGAAAAGGAGAAGAAAGTTGAGAGCTTTACCTTAAAGCTTGAAGCTTTGGTGGTCGGCTGCCAAACACGAAAATGGAGGAGAAGGAGGAGTTTCACAAAGAGGAAAGCTTGAGGATGGAGAGGGGAAGAAATGGTTTAAGTTTGGCTTGAGCAAGGGAAGCTTGAAAATTAACAATGGTGTTTGTGGGTGTGTAGCCGTATGGAGAAGAGATGAAGAGAATGAGAGCTGCGTGAGGGAGAAAAAGAGACCAGTGTGAATAAGAGAAAATGGGGGGGGGATAATTGTGATATTACCCCCCAAAACAGTGCTGCACAATGAGAAGGAGGAGAGAGAGTGAATAGTGGTTAGGAAGGAAGCTTCCTAGAAACTTCCCTCAAAGCTTCCTTGAGAAGCTTCACGCGCTTCTTGATAAAATGCATAGTAAGCTTGTCTCCTTAATTAAATATATCTGACAGATGATTTAATTACACTGTTAGAATTATTTTCCTAGTGAATAAAAGTTACAGTTGATGAAAATAATATTTTATTATTCATCAGATGATTTTATAATACAGAGATTTTATCTAACAGATAAAATCTTGGAAAACGTAAACCTCGTAAACTGTGTTCAACCTCGGGTTTAGTAAGATCCCCCATCGACGTTTTCATAGTCCAAAGTTTATCAGCCTTAGGGAAAATATTTTATTTTCCTGGCTTCGCTCAGTGGGCACACAAAATGAAGAATATATTAAAATATTTAATATTTCCGAAAAATTCCACAAAAATTCCTAAAAATTATAAATATTATAAAATGATTATTTATAATGAAATAAATAATTTTTGGGATATTACAATAACTAATGCATACAAATTTCCTCCAAAACTTTTGGTCCTAGAGGGTCCAAATAAATCCATGTGCAGTAGCTGTAAAGGTCTTTCAGTTGAAATTATATTCTTAGCCTTAAAAGATACTTTAGTTTGTTTGTCCTTTTGGCATGCATCACATAAACCATCTTTTGAGAATTTTGTTTTTGGAAGTCCAATTACTAATTCTTTAGAATGAGTTTGTTTAGATGATCCATGTGAATATGTCCTATTCTTCTATGCCATAGCCAATTTTCCTCTTCCTTAGATATCAAACAGCATACATCACTAGTAGAAATACTTTCTAAATCTATCATGTATATGTTATTCAATCTATTACCTATCAGTTTTGCATTTCTATCATGCTTGTTTTCTATGATGCAACTACTAAAGTTAAAGAATACATTATAACCTTTATCACATAGTTGGCTAATGCTTAGTAGATTGTGCTTGAGCCCTTCAATATATAGTACACCTTCTATCGTGGTAGTTGCGCTTCTTCTAATTATTCCAACTCCTAGAATCCTTCCTTTATTGTTATCACCATAGGTGACACTTCCACTTTGTTTAGGAGTGAAAGATGAGAACTTAGTGATATCTCCAGTCATATGTTTAGAGCAGCCATTATCAAGATACCAATTTGAACTTTTGGCTCTCAAACACACCTACAAAATAGATTTTAAGCATTTTTCTTAGGTACCTAAACTTTGTTGGGTCCTTTAGTGTTAGTCATAACATATGTTCCCTTAGGAACCCAAATTTGTTTAACACAAATCCTTGAAGGATTTCTAAAATAGCATGTAGAAGTTGTATGTCCTTTTCTTGCATAATAGAAACATTTAACAAAAGGACTAGTAGAGGATTTAGGTGTAACAAAGAGTTTCTTAAGAGCCTTTTCATGCAATGCTGGTTTATAGCCTATTCCAACTTTGTCATATATTCCTTTTTGCTGTCCTAACATGACATTTAGATTATCTCTTCCCATTGTAAATTTAGATAGAGTGGTCTTCAATTTTTTCACTTCTTTTTCAAGAATATTGCAATTAGAACATGTAGAACTAGATGTACTTAGCTTAATGTTTTTAGCTTCTAATTCTTTAATCTTAATTTGAAGAGATACATATTCACTACATTGTTTAGCAATGACTTTCCTAGATGACATTAATTGCTTAGCAATTTTCAGATATTCACTATGCAATTCATCAAAAGCATCTTGTAGTTCATCATAGGTAGAGGGATTTCATTTACCTCATCTTCATTGTCACTTTGATGATTAGTCATAAGACAAAGATTGGCCTCTTCTTCCTCAAAATGTTTAGAGGAATCCATATCATTCTCTTACCAAGCTATGTATGCTCTTCTTGGCTTTCTATTCTTCTTATCCTTGGACTCATGATTGTCATGCTTGTCCTTCTTTTAAAGTTTAGGACACTCATTCTTGTAATGTCTAGGTTTGTCATATTCATAGAACTTCACATTTGATGTTGAACTTTCAGCTTTTGAAGAGTTCTTCTTAGAAAAGAAGTTTGAGGGCCTTTTATTGTAGGTTTTCTTCTTTTTGAGGAATCTTTTGAACTTTCTAACTAGCAGTCCCATTTCCTCTTCAGATTCATCTTCATCTTCAACTTCTTCATCTTCATCACTGTCAAGACTTTCTTTGGAGACATGTGCTTTGAGTAATAAGCCTATTTTCTTTTTACTCCTTTTCTTCATGGTCATTCAATCTATGCAACTCCATCTCATGTTCTTTGAGTTTTCCAAATAGTGTAGCAATATTCATGGTTTCTAAGTCCTTTGATTCAGCTATAGCAGTAATCTTTGGTTGCCATTCTCTTGTCAAACATCTTATGATCTTGTTGATTTGTTGTTCATCTGAAATGTTCTTTCCTAGTCCATTCAGCTAATTCACTATGTGGGTGAACCTTCTTTGTATATCATTGATGTCTTCACCATTCTTCATGTGAAAGAGTTCATACTCGTGCATTAGTGAGTTCATTCTTGCTCTCTTTACATCACTGGTTCCTTCTTGAGTAATTTACAGTGTATCCCACATTTGCTTGGCTGTCTTACAATTTGAAACCCTGAAAAATTCATCATAGCTCAAGGCAGTAGTTATAATATTCTTAGCTTTAGCATTATAACCTACTTTATTTTTGTCCTCATCATCCCAATCACTTCTAAGTTTTTCTTTCTTGTTGCCATTAGCATTAAGAGAGCGAGGAATGTATGGACCATTCTCAATAGCATCTAAAACATCAATGCCACTTGCCTCAAGAAATATTAACATCCTTTCTTTTCAATACATATAAGCAGTGCCATTGAAAGCAAGGGGCCTTGCCAAGGAAGCCCTTTCTCCCAAGATGTCATTTGAAACCATCCTCTTAAGCTGTTAAGCTTTACACAAGAATGAAAGATCGGGTACCACTTGTTGGTTGTGGCTTCTGATTACTCAAGAAGGGGGGTTTGAATTGAGTATGATAAGTTTTTGAAACTTTTTCCCTTTTTGCAAAAACTGATTCTTTTTGTTAATCAAGAAAGAGATTTTGTCAACCAACAAACCAAAATGTGTTTTTGCAAGATGTATTGCAATTAAGAATTAAAACTTACAAAGAAATATTAATAGTAAGATTGATTTTAGATAAGAATAAGATCATTAACAAATCAGATCATACAAGCATCCCTAACATATTGCTTAATTCATACATTCAACAATAAAGCAAATAAATAGTTAATGATAAGGTTTACCTTAAGCCTCTTGAATTCAGACCTAATTAGGACTAGAACAAACAGAATTTGGAAGATGAAAATTAGAAGGAAGAATAAAGAAAGAAAAGAATTGATTCTGTCCGTACTTAAGAAACATCCATATCTCACGCTACAGACATCGGAATTGCGTGATTCTAAAACGAGGTGAAAGATCTCTTTCTGAATCACGATTTAGACTCAAGAATCACTGAAAAATAGTATGTATAACTTGAGATATGAGTGCGAGAAATTTGAGATGAAAATTAGGAAAATTGAAAGAAAGAACTAGATACGAAATTAATGAAAAGAAAAAAAGATAAGAATGGCGCCACAAACCTAGTTTGATAAGCCAAGGAGGATCGCCACAAGAATTGGTTAATTCTTGATAAGATCAAAAGATGCAAGGAAGAACCCTAGCAGAGCAAAACTCTCAGTTTTGTATATTCCAAAATGTGTCTCCTTCTCTAATGATCCCCAAATGTTTTAGTACAATTCAGTTTAGAGGTTTGCCCATTTAGGACTTAACAAAAGTAAAAACAAAACCCCTTAGCATAAGCATCACTAATATGTTCCAGTGGTTAAGGAGACATATTCAGCTTCAAGTGCCTGGGTTCTAATCCTGCTATGGACAAAATACATTTTTTTGAATAAAACCATACACCAAATAGAGGCTCTTCTCCTTTCATTCCAAGTGAGCTATGCATGTGTAAATCCTAGGCTCCACTTGTTGGGCTTCAATCTGATGTTGGGTCTCTAATAAGTTGTTTACCATCTTTTTAAGTTCTTCTTGGGCCCTTTTAGCTCTTGCTCTTGTCATGGGCCCTCCTAGACCTTGTATTGGATCTTGGACTTCTTTCTGGACTTGGGTCTGGGCTTGGGCTTCTCTCATGAAGTCCTCACCATTCCCTCCTTCTTGAGAAGCATTTGTCCTCAAATCTATTAATTTATCACCTGCATCATAAAAGGACAAATCAGCCACATTAAAGGTAGCACTCACACCATACTCACCTGGCAAGTCAATCTTATATGCATTGTCATTGATCTTAGCCAATACTTGAAAAGGTCCATCTCCTCTTGGCATAAGCTTAGACTTCCTTTGAGATGGAAATCTTTCTTTCCTGAAGTGTACCCATACCCAATCACTTAGTTCAAATGTTACCTTCTTCCTTCCTTTGTTTGCATGCTTGACATACCCTTCCATTTTCTTCTTAATTTGGGCCTTAACATTCTCATGCAATTTCTTGACATAATCAGCTTTAACCTGCCCAGACTTATCTTGCAATTGAGAAATGTTAGGTAAAGGCAATAAATCCACAGGAGTCAAAGGATTAAAACCATATACAATTTCAAAAGGTGAAAACTGAGTAGTACTATGTATAGCCCTATTATAAGCAAACTCAACATGTGGCAAACATTCCTCCCAAGACTTAAGATTTTTCTTTAGAACAGCTCTAAGGAGAGTAGATAAAGTCCTATTTACAACCTCTATTTGTCCATCAGTTTGGGGATGGCAAGTAGTAGAAAACAATAGTTTTGTGTCTATCTTTCCCCACAAGGTCCTCCAAAAATGACTAAGGAACTTAGAATCCCGATCACTTACAATACTCTTAGGCAAACCATGCAGTCTTACCACCTCTTTGAAGAATAAATCAGCTACATGACATGCATCATCCACCTTCTTGCATGGTATGAAGTGAGCCATCTTTGAGAACCTGTCAACCACCATAAAAATAGAATCCTTCCCTCCCTTAGACCGAGGCAAACCTAGAACAAAATCCATAGAAATATCAATCCAAGGGTGTTCAGGAACAGGCAATGGAGTATATAATCCATGTGGCATGACCTTAGACTTAGTTTTTTTACAAACAAGACACTTATCACATAACTTATGTACATCATGCTTTATGTGGGGCCAGTAAAAATGTTCATGCAAGATGTCATATGTCTTTTGCACCCTAAAGTGTCCCATTAAGCCCCCTTCATGTGCCTCTTGAACAAGCAATTCCCTAATTGAACTTTTAGGCACACAAAGTCTCTTGTCCTTTATTAAATAACCATCATGCTTGAAATACCCATCAGATACAGTATGAGAACATGTTTGATAAATATGAGAAAAATCAGCATCATGTTCATACAATTCCTTAATGTATTCAAAACCAAGAAATTTAGTTTCAAGAGTAGTCATTAAAGCATACTTGCGTGACAAAGCATCAGCAACCACATTGGACTTACCTTTCTTGTGCTTGATCACATAGGGGAATTGTTCAATATCTCTCAATGGTGGAAGTCCTGGTGGTATTTTTTTCTGGAAAAACATCTTGAAATTCCTGCAAAATAGATTTAACTCCACTAGGAAGTTCAAGGTCAGAATCAAGTGCAGTAATCTCCTTATTATAGAGTATATACATAGACTTCCTTGCCATTAAAGCTCTCCTCACCTCTCTACTCTTCACAAACAAAACATTTTTTCTCTCTTTCTTTTTGCTCTCATTTTCATTTTCTTTCCTGTCTTTCCTCTCTTGCTTTCTTTTTTCTCTCATGATATTTTGATCATCACATACCTCATTTGGAGACAATGGAACCAATGTAACCTTGCGGTTTTCAGGGTGAAAAGTGTATTTATTTGTGTGACCATCATGGTGAGCTTTTCTATCAAACTGCCATGGTCTCCCGAAAAGCAAATGACTAGCTTCCATTGGAATCACATCACATAAAATTTTATCTTTGTATTTTCCAATAGAAAATTCAATCTCCACTTGCTTATCCACCCTCAATTCTCCCTCCTCACTCAACCATTGTAACTTGTATGGTCTAGGATGGGGTTTAGTTTCCAAATTCATTTTTGTCACCAACCTAGTACTTACTACATTGGTACAACTCCCTCCATCAATGATTAAGGAACACAGTTTGCCTTGGATAAGACATCTAGTATGGAAAATATTTTCTCTTTGACTTTCCTCACCCTCTTTGGCTAATCCTCCTAACATTCTCCTCACAATGAACAAATCTCCTTTAGGAATCTCCTCCTCTTCCTCTCTCTCTTCCTCACTTGAGGATTCAGTTTGGGAACTCTCACTAGTGATTTCTCCATTATCTTTTAACACCATAACCTTCTTGGTTGGGCATTCAAATGCAATGTGCCCCCTACCCAAACATTTGAAACACTTTATGTCTCTAGACCAAGACTTGTTTGCCATTTCTTTGCCCTTGTTTTGGGTTGGGTTTGGGGCCATGGTGGTAATCCTAGAAGATGAGGTACCCTCCTTCTTGAACCTATCCTTCCATCTAGAGTTATCATAGTTTGATATACTCTTTCTCACACTTTTTCTTTTTAGTTGTTGTTCCACTTTCGTGGCATAGTGAACTAAGTCCTCCATTTCTACATAATTTTGAAGCTCAACAACATCTCTTATATCTCTATTCAGCCCATTAAGGAATCTAGCCATCGTAACCTCCCTTTCCTCCTCTACATTGGCTCGGATCATGGCTATTTCAAGGTCTTTGTAGAACTCATCTACACTCTTACTACCTTGGGTCATTCTTTGGAGTTTATTGAGAAGCTCTCTATGGTAGTGGGATGGAACATACCTCCTTCTCAAAACTCTTTTTAACTCCTCCCAACTCTCTAACATAGGCTCTCCATACCTCCTCCTCTCCTTTTGGAATTGATCCCACCAAACTAAGGCATAGTCAGTGAATTCTAAGGTAGCTAGCTTGACCTTCCTCTCCTCATTTAGGTTATGACATGAGAAAATTTGTTCTACCTTCATCTCCCACTCAATATAGGCTTCAGGATCACTTTTTCCTTTAAATGTTGGTATGGTAACTTTCACAAGCTCCTCTCGATTTCTCCTTTGTTCTCCCTCATGTTCTCTCCTTTCATGCCTCTCATGTCTCCTCCTATCTCTATGTTAGTCATTCTCCCCATTCTGGTTTTGGTTTTCTAAAGTTTCAAGCCTCTCATAAATTCCCTCCGTATGCTCCCTCAATACCTCATTCATCCTTTGAGTTAAGGCATCTAACAACAACCTATGCTCCCTAGTAGGGGATGGGGGTCCCTCTCTTGCAGCCATAGATAGATTTGAGGTAAAGAAGTCCTCTCCAAAACTATTTCGCTCAAAATGTTTCATACAAATTTGGCTTTTAAGCTAATGTATCTCTCTTGCCTTTTTCCACTCTTTCTCTTGCTTAAAGTTCTTACTAGAATCAAACAATCTATTTCAAGAACCACTTTTCCAAGGCGATCAGAATTTGAAGAAATAACACAAGTAGCAAAGCACAATTTTACTACTAACACTAAAAAAAAGACAGAAACATGAATGATTATCAAGAAATAGGATAAACAAGACACTTTTTTTTTGAATGTGTATATACTGCAGACTTCTAAATCACAAGGTGTAGCAACCAAATAAGGAAAATTAGCAAACAATTAAGAGTAATTCCACTCTAATTTTTTTTTCTCCAGAAATTTAGCAATTCTCTCAAAGAAATTAGATGTTGACTTTACCAAATAGGCAGCTTTTGCAGCAACCAAAATTGATCCTCCAAACCCCAATTCGACACCTCCAAACAGCCACTGTATCTCGTGCTACAGAACTTGGATTTGGGTGTTTCCACAACGATGTGAAAGTTCACGTTCTGGAACATAATTTTGACTCAAGAATCATTGAAATTGGATATATAACATGCGAGATCTGAACGATAAGCCCAAACAGCCACTGTATCTCACGCTACAGAACTCGGATTTGGGTGTTTTCACAACGAGGTGAAAGTTCACGTTCTGGGTCACAATTTTGACTCAAGAATCATTGAAATTGGATATGTAAAACGCGAAATCTGAACGATAAGCCCAAACAGCCACTGTATCTCACGCTACAGAACTTGGATTTGGGTGTTTCCACAGCGAGGTGAAAGTTCGCGTTCTGGGTCACAATTTTGACTCAAGAATCATTGAAATTGGATATGTAAAATGCGAGATTTGAATGATAAGCCCAAACAGCCACTGTATCTCACACTACAGAACTCAGATTTGGGTGTTTCCAGAGCGAGGTGAAAGTTCACGTTCTGGGTCACAATTTTGACTCATGAATCATTGAAATTGGATATGTAAAACGCGAGATCTGAACGATGAGCCCAAACAGCCCTCTTTTGGCTCTAATTCACACCCAAACACTAGCTCTAATGACTAGCTTTGATACCAAATGATGAGGTTTACCTTAAGCCTCTTGAATTCGGACCTAATTAGGACTAGAACAAACAGAATTTGGAAGATGAAAATTGGAAGGAAGAATAAAGAAAGAAAAGAATTGATTCTGTCCGTACTTAAGAAACATCCATATCTCACGCTACAGACATCGAAATTGCGTGATTCTAAAACGAGGTGAAAGATCTCTTTCTGAATCACGATTTAGACTCAAGAATCACCGAAAAATAGTACATATAACTTGAGATAAGAGTACAAGAAATTTGAGACGAAAATTAGGAAAATTGAAAGAAAGAAGTAGATATGAAATTAATGAAAAGAAAATAAGATAAGAATGGCGCCACAAACCTAGTTTGATAAGCCAAGGAGGATCGCCACAAGAATTGGTTAATTCTTGATAAGATCAAAAGATGCAAGGAAGAACCCTAGCAGAGCAAAACTCTTAGTTTTGTATATTCCAAAATGTGTCTCCTTCTCTAATGATCCCTAAATGTTTTAGTACAATTCAGTTTAGAGGTTTGCCCATTTAGGACTTAACAAAAGTAAAAACAAAACCCCTTAGCATAAGCATCACTGATATGTTCCAGTGGTTAAGGAGACATATTCAATTTCAAGTGCCTGGGTTCTAATCCTACTGTGGACAAAATACATTTTTTTTAATACAATCATACACCAAATAGAGGCTCTTCTCCTTTCATTCCAAGTGGGCTATGCATGTGTAAATCCTAGGCTCCACATGTTGGGCTTCAATATGATGTTGGGCCTTTAATAAGTTGTTCACCATCTTTTTAAGTTCTTCTTGTGCCCTTTTAGCTCTTGCTCTTGTCATAGGCCCTCCTAGACCTTGTATTGGATCTTGGACTTCTTTCTGGACTTGGGTCTAGGCTTGGGCTTCTCCCATGAAGTCCTCATCAGTTAAGGGATAGAGAAAATTACAAACTAAGATTTATCCTGGTTCAGTTACCTCCACTGGTAACCTACATCCAGTCCCCACACCAATGTGAGATTTATGCACTACAGAAAATCAATATTAAAGATTCTTTACAAAAGCTTCACTTCTTGGTTCCTTCTACCTAAATGACAGCTTTTTAGTCAAAACAATCTTACAATTCCCACAAGAGTTCCTTCTACTCTTGCACAGCACCAAGAGTCCCTTCTACTCTTGATCTAACCAGTGAGAGAACCTTCTCTCTTATCTCTCATTTACAAAATTTGAAAAGATTGAATCAGATTCCAAGAATCAGAAATTACAAATTGAAGCTCTAGAGAAAAATACTCAGTTTTTCTTCAATGAAAAGCTCTCTCAATATTTGTGCGTGTATATTAAAATTTTGAATGAATTCACTTGTAAAAGGTGTTTCCCAATGTCCTTATATAGGTTTATCTCAAAATAGATTTGTTGGATACACTTTACAAGTCAGTTGAGATCATAACAGACTTATCATAAAAATTCTGTTATTAGTCAATTGGTGTGTACACAGATGTATTAAACAAGATTTCACTTTTATAACATGTGTACATCGATTGCCTAATCGATTGTTTTCTTTGATGTTCTTGATCTTGAATGATACATATATGAATACATCGATGTTGTTCTTGAAAAACACTTATATTTTTAGCCCAAAAGATTATACATTGATTAATTAATCAATTGTATAGTTATTTTAAAACGTTCTTGCTTCTGTTTTGGCTTATACATTGATGTATTAATAGATGTATATATATAAAATGCTTCTGTGTTGACTTATACATAGATGTACTAATCGATGTATATATGTCAAAAACTTCTGGCTTAGCTTATACATAGATGTACTAATTGATGTATATATGTCAAAAATGCATTCTCACTTCTGTTTTAATTTATACATCGATGTACCAATCGATGTATATATGCAAACGTGCATATTGATTAAGTAAGTCCAGAATCAATCGATGTATACATAGATGTATAATATGTATACATAGATGTACACATAAGTTTTCATTAAAAGTTAGTTAATTAACTGAAAGTACATAGATGTACACATAGATATACAAACTTATTAATTAACTTTTTTCATTCTTAGTCCATTTTTACTTTTGAAAACCATTTTTACTTATTTTAGAGAGCTTAATTAAAGAATTATACTAAGTCTTTTCTTTACAAAAAGTTTCTAATAATCTTCCTTGAATTCCTTCTTCATGATGCTCCTTCTTCAAGTTTTCCTTCATGATCCTTGCATTGAAATGCTTTGCTCCATTATTCTTTGCATCCACTTTTCTTACTTCATTAAATCTCATTGAAAAAATCAAGCTTGGCAAGTAGTTAGTGAATTAAAGAAATAATAATCATGTTCAGTTTAGTCATTAATCAAAACACACTAGGGTCATTTATCCACATTAAGTTTCCTTTATATTTATGAACTTGTTTGGGGCTTAAAATCACCTAGGGGTTGGATTAGAGTGGCCAAAATCTTGGATTTTGGCCTAAGGAACAGTGTCATGACTCTTCAAAATAAGTTACAGAGTTTCTAGCCCGAAAACACGGCTCGTGTCCGAAGACACGGGGTAGGGGCGTGTTCCTCTCTGCTAGTTGAAAATTCATGAAAAGTGCTCACAGAGAAAAACATGGGGGCCATGTCAAAAGTCACAGGCCGTGTCTCCCTCTATAATGAGAATAAGCTTTTATGGTCTTCATGAAAGTTGTAGATCTTTCTCTTAGCTTTCCAATGCCACCAAAATCACCTCATTTCGACCTCTATAGCTCAAGTTATGCTTGTTTTACTGTACAAAGGTCAAACTTTGTGTTCTGCTGTTAGAAACAGAAATGTTTTGTGATGTTTTTAAATTGATGAATTAACTTCCAATGATATATGCAAGTGTTTAAAGCAAAGAAAATCATATGAAATGTATGAAAAGGATGATTTACCATGATGAAATGAAATGCCTATGAAGAGAAACCTTGTAAATGCATGCGTTGCATAATTGTTGAGATGTTGATCAAAGGGCATCATAGAAATGAAAAATTGGTTTTTCTCATGGGTATCCACTTTGTGGAACTGGATTGAGTGTGGTTTTGGATTACCTTACACCTGGGTAATGCTTAGTTAATGGTAAAAGAAAATTAAAGAATCTCTTTATACCAGAGTAATTGGGGTTAAGATGTGTTCTTCCCATTCACCTGAGCTTCCCTAGTCATTAGTGGTTGAGGATGGATGTTTCCCTCCCACTTGGGGTGAACTTAAACCCGGGACAGCTAGGGTGGCGTATCCTAGCATCTCAAGCGACATGAGGTCGTGTTCTATTCATGGGATTGAATGAGGGTTAGTAAGCATCCTCTCTCCCAGGTTGAATGAGACATGGGTCCAGTTACCCAGAGTAGTTCTGTGTGATGAAGGGAGTCACAAAGAGGTTAAAGTGCACCAACCTAAAAGTAGACTACTACTAAGTAAATGTTTTCAAAATGCTAGCATGAACAAGAGGTGAACCTAATGAATTAAAATATGATGAGATTTCTATCATATATATTGAGATTAGAAAAGTGATTATGTTTTGATGACATGGATTCCGATTTAATGATTTAAGTCTTAA